>CM019068.1:90458123-91658123 GCA_009667805.1 Leptobrachium leishanense | reverse complement strand
GTGGGGTCATTGAAGGTGGGGATTCCTCAAGGGAGGACTAGTACGTGGCTGGGAGGAGGAAGTGCATGATGGGGTCATCCTCCTCATTGACCAGGAAGACTCGGAAGCTAATGCCGCCTCTAACCTATGCTGCATGGGCTCCCTTATCCTGCAAAGCCTGGTAAAGGACCCCAGGATTCGTGCTATCAAGGAGAGGGATCATTACTGGTTGGCAAGCCTTCTTGATCCACAATACAAGGGTAAAGTTGCAGAGCTCATCCTGCCTGCACAGAGGGAGCACAGGATGAAAAAACTTGAGGACGCTCTAAAGCGACACTTGTGTAACACCTTTCCAGGCACTGGTAGGTTACCAAGTGATGACACAGGTGCTTCTGAGGCTGCGGATGATTAGAGGAATAGTGGTGAAGGCCGGGGCCGCCTGACTGATGCCTTTTTAAATTTTTTTAGTCCACAATGCCCAGGGACGTCAAATGTTGGCACCCATGGCCAGCGTCGTCACCATATGGTGCAGGTCTACCTAGGGGAAAGGGCAGACCTGGATGCCTGTCCAGCAGATGATCCACTGGCTTACTGGGTGTTGAGATTGGATCACTGGCCAGAACTTAGCCAATATGCTATGCAGCTACTAGGTTGCCCTTCATCTAGCGTGCTTTCTGAAAGGACGTTCAGTGCCGCTCGAAGTTTTGTCACAGACAAAAGAGTGCGTCTGTCCACCGACTCTGTAGACCGGCTGACATTTATAAAAATGAATCAGTCCTGGATCAGCAGCTATCAATCCCCTGATGCTGACGTAACGGAATAGATCGGGGATCTCTTCTGCATTCACAAAACCTCCACCACTGAACTCTTCCACAATACCACAAAAGGGTTACGGTGTGAAGGCACTTGCTGCCACCAAAGGCACAATATTTGGGTGCCCTGACGCCTTTACCATATTCATATCTTTTTAATATAGAACCGCATGGTCCACCCCTGCACTCTTCCACAATACCACAAAAGGGTTACGGTGTGAATGCACTTGCTGCCATGAAAGGCACAATATTTGGCTGCACTGACGCCTTTACCAGATTCATATCTTTTTAATATAGGACCGCATGGTCCACCCCTGCACTCTTCCACAATACCAAAAAAGGGTTACGGTGTGAACGCACTTGCTGGCCTGGCACCAAAAGCACAATATCTGGGTGCACTGATGCCTTTATCAGATTCATATCTTTTTAATATAGGACCGCATGGTCCACCACTGCACTCTTCCACAATACCACAGAGGGGTTACTGTATGATGGCACTGTTGCCGACGCTAAAGGCCCAATTTTAAAGCACCTATTGTTACTTTCATCCAAATCCTGCATAAATTTCACCATAATTTAGCCAAAAAATCACTAAACTTCTTCTGCGCGTCCTAAAATGTGTTTTCATACAGGCTGCCGCCCCATGCAGTTTATGAATAGATTAAAGGAAATGCATTTTCCCTTTAAAAACTTTTTTTTTTTACTTTTTGTCCTTGTTTCCTGTCCCCCAGGGCACTACCTGGACCCCCATACACCTTTTATGACAAATATCTAGCATATATGCCCTCTTGGAGGGCACTCTAAAAATCGAACTTTGAGTCCCATTGACTTGTATTGGGTTTGAGTTCGAATTCAAACTTTTGAAAAGTTTGAGTTCAAATGCGAACCGAACTCGGGGTGTTCGGCTCATCCCTACTCAGTACCACCTGACTGGCTGAACCACGTGACACGCACGCAGCTGCCCGCTCTTTCGTTAACACGGACTCTCACTCTATTCTGGACTGATCACCCACCAGGAAGGGAATCAAAGCCACGGTGCACCTTCTGGCAGTGGCACCCCACACACAGGCACATCTGCGATCAAGATGGCTCCACGCACAGGCACATCTGCGATCCTAACGTGGCCTGGAGGGACCTCCTGCTGAGTCCGTACACAGTCCCTGCTGACTCTGCACACAGCCCTACCGCGGACAGAGGCCGGTAAATATAGAATAAATAATTGCTGTGTGCTCATATTCACTCGGTGTGCTGGGAGTTTTATTGCAGTGGATTCTGATGCACTAATACACACCGCATATTGCATTGCTGGGAGTTTTATTGCTGTGGATTCTGATACGCTGACACACACACACACCGCACATTGCATTGCTTGGAGTTTTATTGCAGTGGATTCTGAATACACTCATACACACTGCACATTGCATTGCTGGAATTTTTATTGCTGTGGATTCTGATACGCTGACACACACCAAACATTGCATTGCTGGGAGGTTTATTGCTGTGGATTCTGTGATACACACTGCATATTACTGTGAGTTTTATTGCCCTGGAGCTCTGGGATACGCTCATACACACTGCACATTACTGTGAGTTTTATTGCTGTGCAGTTCTGTGATATGCTCATACACAGTGCACATTTCTGTGGGTTTTATTGCTGTGCAGCTCTGATATGCTCATACACAGTGCCCATTTCTGTGGGTTTTATTGCTGTGCAGCTCTGTGATACGCTCATATGCAGTGCACGTTTCTTTGGATTTTATTGTTCAACCAATTAGAGCGGCTGTGATCCAGTATACTTGACATGCGTGGTTGTTCTTTGTAAAAATGCTTGCATTTAAACATTTGATAATTTTATTTATCTCAAAAGATACATTTGAAATGGTATACAAAATATGCAAGTAGGCACTTGGTATCCACTTTTAATATAAAGAGCGGAAAAGGCGGAGCTTAAAGAGGAAGGGTGGGGATTAACCAGGAAGAGGTGTGTCCTTGACAGGAAGGGGTGCCCCAAATTTAAATTAGGGGGTGCACGAGTTTAGTCAGGCCTAGGACAGCACAAAACCTAAATACACCACTGAGTGTTAGGCATACTGGACTGTCTATATTAGACACCGCACTATAGCAAGGCTATTATCTAAAATAGATGCACTGACAGAGACAGACAAACTGACATAGTTAGACAATGTCAAGACAATGACAAATATTAATATTTACATACACATATGCATAGACACTACAAAAAATCACTTTCCAAAAAAGAGTAAAATGTACTTACACTCTCACTGAGAAGTATAGGTAAAGCAGCGGGTACTCCTTGACATCAGCATTGCCCAGGGGTTTACGATACAAAGGCTCCTATGCAGAACCAAAACATTGTAGAGAGTGTCCCTAATGGGCTTCAGCAGTGGGCCCAGTCTTTTTCTTTTTAAATCTGTTGTTTTGTTTGATAATAAATGCATTTTTTTTGTTAGTTTGTTTACAAAGTTCTCTTAATACATACACATACTACTTTTACATGGCAATGCTAAAACTTAACAAATGGTACCTGCTGTATGTAAATTTCTTCCTGGGGTGAAAATATGGTAACTCAGTTCTTCCGTTTGATTCACCAATTACATAAAATGTCTTCCTGTAGTAATATATTCAGACTTTACTTTTAGTATGCTGTCCATCAAAAGAAACAAGTCGGTGTCTACGAAAGTCCTGGTGGATCTAACATCTCTAGCAAACACTGCAGAAAGTAAAGCACAGCTCTGAATTTTGCATTTTTTTACTTCCTGGAAAAAAAAACACACAGTGTACACCCCAGCTATAGAAAGACGAGAGTTGAATTGTTGATTCTATCTTGAAAATACTTTCCTCTTCTCCTTTTGCTCAGCACTCAAAACTCGTTTGTTAACTTGGCGATTTATAAACAAAACTGGTGATACAGAATATCTTCATTGAATTAGTTTATAGTTTGGGGACTAGCTGGTCAGCTATTACCAGCATTATTTAACCCTTTCCTGCCGCGGGGTGTACCATGTTGCCCCCGTGTCGGGGGGTCCTGAATGCCGTGGGGCGACATAGCACGCCCCGCTGGAGTCTATGGCCCGCGATAGCCCTGCACACATGTTGGCACGCGTCATTGACTTGCAGCAGGAGAGCCTGAACTCAGCATCAGCTACATAGGCAGGCCGGAGGAGGGGTCCACCGTTGGCATACTAGTACACCCCGCTGGTGTTAAAGTCCTTCACCGGGCATGACCCGCCCAGTGGTAAAGGGTTAAAGGGACACTACCACCAAAAAATGGAATGTTTGCATGTTGTTTATTTTATGTTGCTGATATGTCCATTTCTGGCAGCTCCTCCCTCCCAGTCACGTGCGGTGTACCCCAAGGCTCGATACTCGGCCCCCTGCTATTCACGATATTCATAAATGATCTGCCCAATGTCTGCAAAGCCTCAACTGTACACATGTACGCAGACGACACTGTAATCTATACCAGCAAACCAAATCTCCCGCAGCTGGAGGCCGTGCTGCAAGAACAATTCACAGAGGTAGAAAAGTGGATCGAAGATAACAAACTTTTTTAAATACTGACAAAACTGTAACAATGCTCTTTGGAACAAAACCTAAACTACATAAATTGCAAAATCCCCATCTATTGGCCAAATTACAATCTAGGTGCTAACATTATCACTCACTTGCGCGAGCATTAACTTTAGCCGCGGTGGCTACTGCATATTACAATCCAGACGCTAATGGGTTACGTAACCCGTTTGCGATTGGTACCTTGCGCTTTTCAGCGCGTGGTTACTGTGCTTTGCGCTCCCTATACTTAACATAGGGAGCGCAAAGTGTTAATCAGCGTTAGCATTACAATCTACTAACGCTCATTAGCGTCCGGCAGCAGTTATAAGAAAGTTAACCACAGCCAGGACTTGGTGTTAACGGATTCCGCTTCTGTAGAATCAGTTAACACTAGCCGAAAATAAAAAGAAAAATTAGATACTCACGTCCTGTTCTGCGGCGAGGGCCTCCTCCGTCCGACGGGAGCAGGGAGAGACTAGGGGAAAAAGTTCCTCAGTCTCCCCCTGCGTATCACTACGCCGACCTGATCTCGCAAGGCGAGATCCGACAGGTCATGTGACCGCCGGCGTCTGGCTCAATGGAGTCCTATGAACTCCATCGAGTGGATGCTCGCGGTGGAGCTCAGTACTGCCGCGAGCATCCAGGGGCATAGCGCGCGGTAACAATGCAGGCAGCATAATCCCACGTTAAAATGGGGCAGTAGGAGAAAACTGCGGGCACAGTTTTTTCTCCCTAGCGCCCTCGTTTTAACATCAGGAATGTAATTTAGCCCTATGTGTCAGGACAAAATCGAATGGCACAATGACCATAGTCACTTCTCTCAAATTTCTAGGAATGTGGTTCGACCCAAATCTATCCTTTGGTCCCCACATCGAAAAAACTCACATTTAAACTTTTCCCCAAACTAGGTGCCCTGTACAGAATCAAATCCTGCCTAAGCCACGCGGTAAGAAACCAGATTGTGAAAACAAATCCTTATGACGGCAATTGAGTAGGGATGGGCTCCAGGGTCGAATCGGTTCGATGTTCACATCGAACATCGCCTGTTCGAAAGTTCTCGATCTTCGAACTTTTCAGGCCGTTCGCAAAAATTTCGAAAAAAAAGAAAATTGAAATTTTTAAAAAAATCTAAAAATAAAGAAACTCTTTACTGCAGAATATTATAAGCAAAGGTTTATTAGCTATTGAATTAAAACGGGAATATTTTTAACATTGAAGCCTATGGGATAAAACAATCTTGTTGCTAAAACATCAGGCAGACGAGGCCCTCTAATCAGGCACTGTAGAGGGCAGCCCGCCGGGGCCTCCCAAGGATCCCTTGAGGAGCATGCGGCCGCCGGATGACAGAGCTGCAACTGTGCAGGCTGGCTGGCCGGGTGCATGTGGCAGAGAGGTGGCGCAGGGAGGGAGCCACTGCAGACCTCCCCCCCACAACCAGGATCCAAGGAGCCCTCACTGACTGACCACCAGGCTAAGGTAAGGCGACACATTTCTTAAAAAAAATAAAATCCGAGGACATTTTTAAATGTCCCCGGGAACATAAAATAAAACCTTTTTTTTCTTCTTTCCAATACTCACCTGATTCCTGGATCCACCAACAAGCGCAGCCTCCCGTCTCCCACGCTGTTAGAAGCTGCATACACCGGCGCACTGTGTGCAGCTTCTAAGAAGATACGCTATTAGTGTAGAGGGAGCGATGCAAAATGCGCAGCCGGCTTCCCGCTACACTAATAGCGTATTTTCTCAGAAGCTGCACACAGCGCCCCGGTTAAAGCTAACGTCAGACTGTAGAGGTGCTGCCCGGCAGTGTGAGGATTCATATGCTGCATTATTTATTCTTCTTACAAATTTGGTTACTTAACCCGTTTGCATTTGGATTGTAATATTGTGACATGCAGGGCCCTGGGTGGCGATCGGGGGGGGGCCCCGGACGCATGGTGCCGCCAGCTGGCCGAATGCCAGGAGCTCCGGCAGTACCCGGCGCAGCTGTGAGTGATCAGGGGGCAGGGCGCGCATGATGACGCGGAGCCGCCGGGACCTTTAAATCATGAGCGCACGCTGTACACCTTGCCTTGCCGTGGAGTTTCATTCCCACATCGCTAGCTTACCGAATCAGTTTGTATACTTGTTACTGACCCTGCTTGTTCTGAGGACCCGATCTGTTGCCGACTTTGCCTGCCATTTGACTATTCTCTCTGTGTACTCCCTGCCTGTTCTGTTTGCCTCCTGTTGCTACTGGTGTGCGCCGATTCTCACCATATACAGTAGCGCAATATAAGTGCCTAAACGTTGCTGACCCGGTTTTGTTATAACAACTACTTTCGCTCTGGGCCCCTGTCTGGTATATTCTGCTGCTTGTTACTGCTGGTGCGCTTCTATCCTGTCATACACTATAGCGCAGTACAAACGTATATTGATCTCAGTCTGTGGTGTATATTGTTGGTGCTGTCTCCCTGGCCTGTGTGGCTGCTAGAGGTTAGGTTTAGTGGTCCAGAGTCCCGACCATCCTAAGGATCGGAGGGTTAGAGGTCTGTTACCAGGGATTCTACCAGGTCGGTTCTGGGGAATCGTTACAAATATGCGGTGAACACCGCAGCAAACGTTAATGCTCACGCAAGTGAGCGTTAACCTTTGCGTTAAGATCGTAATTTTTCCCGCTCAAACATTTCCCATGGCTTCAAATCACGTTTAAACATAAGCAAAAGTGGTAAAATTTAACTCCGCGCACAGCGGTGAAATGGCTCAAAAAAAAGTTAATGGGTTAAAAACGCTTTTTTTTCTTATTTGTTTTTCATTGTTTCCTGTCCCCCAGGGCAGTACCCGGACCCCCATACACCTTTTATGACCAATATCTTGCATATATGCCCTCTGGAGGGGACCTTAATTTTCGAACTTTTGAGCCCCATTGGCTTGCATTGCGTTCGAATCGTGTTCGCTTTCGAATTCGAACTTTATCAAATGTTCGAGTTCGAATGCGAACCTAACACGGGGGTGTTCGGCCCATCCCTACTATTGAATACGGAGTTGTAGTGTATACAGCTGCCCCGCAAACACACCTCCAGAAACTTACTACATTGTATAACTCATTCTGTCGCTTTGTGCTGTAAATACATGACCCACATTGTGACATGTTAAAAGAGCTAAACTGGCCGTCGCTGGAATCTAGACACACACTTCACCTTTCCAACCTGGTGTTTAAGAGATTTTCTGGCAAGCTACCCCCCTACCTGAATAGGCTGCTTCCCCTAGCAGTTCTCCAATCGTATAACCTCCGATCCAGGACCTGCACCTTACTTACAATACCACAATACAAAAAGAAAGTGGCTTGATCCTCATTTTCCCACAGAGCACTACAATTATGGAATAACCTCTCAGACGCCATCAAATCTTCCCCCAGTCTTAAGTCACTCGAGCTCCCTATTAACATACCTCAATTCGGAATGCACCTGTAAACATGTAACATAGTGAATATATTTCCTACATATTTATTTTCTGTGTTTATCTGTATATTTGTGTTTTTATTTTTTAATATATTGCATTTATTACTTGGTATTTCTGTAACGACTTTAAAATTTCAATGTTCTTGAACCCAGGACATACTTGAAAACAAGAGAAATCTCAATGTATCCTTCCTGGTAAAATACTTTGCAAATAAATATCTTAAATCTACTTTGTTTTTCTCGTGTATGTTTAGTTAAGAAAATATTTTACTCTATAGGTGTCAATGTGTGCATCTGTTTTGTGATATTTTGTGTTTGAAAAACTACTCCACAGTATCTTTACAGCAGTTGTTCCTCACTGTGCGGCATTGAGCATAGAATGGAGTGAATGGGTCTATAGTCGTGGAAACAAACTTACATTCTTGTATTGTGTGGGATGTATTCAAAGGACATCACCAGGGGTAGATTAGAAGTCTTTTAAGCTCGCTGTTCTATCTCATCAGCTGCCATCTGTTATCTCAGGTAGGATACACGCACAATAGCCCCCTGCAGCCTTTTTTAAACATTCCCTCCTCCGCCCCATTGACTGTTAAATACTGTAGCTAAACCACAGCTGTAAAGTAAAACTCACCATAGGATTTTCAGAAATGTTGCTTCTTGGGGAAAAAAATCCAAAAAATGGAAACGGGAGATAAAGAACCTAACTTTATTTTTCCTATTTACATACAATTACTTCAAACAAAGAAAAAAGCAGCAATATGTGTTTTATAATGTGTTTTTTGTTTGTAAACTAGTTACAGCTTATGTTAGCGGAAGTGTTTCTTTAAATTGGATGGCAGAGCAGATTTAACATGTTGCGTTCTAACCAGTGGCTGCTAATGAAGTTCGAACCTGGGAGGCAGCTGGACATGCCCCTTTGGTTAGGTCCTACCCATATTCATGCTTTAAGTACACCCCTTACTCATCATAAATCCACTTACTGAAAACCATCTGCTGTAGCCCTGGCGCTGATCACTAAACACCTTGAAAAAGGGGCCATACTGAAAAGAGAAAGTTACAGCAAGTCACTTACATGTAAAGGTTAAAAAAATAAGGTAGACTCCATCTAAAGATGTAACAAACTTTTAAATCACACATGCTAAATACATTGCAGTAGAGTGGATCTCTACTTTTCTGTGTTTTATAAATATGGAAACCTATGATACACTTCTTTGCACTTAATGAAAAATATAAGCAATTGTGTTGTAATAGTAATAAATAGTAATAAAGACAACAAAAACATTTCAGGGGTGCTACCACCAAATGCAGATTAGCCCTATCAATCTGCAACAATAAATTATAAAGATAGAAATTAGGGATGCACACATATATATATATACACACACTGTATATATATATAAAATATTACTTTTATTACAAGTCCATAAAAAATGATAAATTATATCTGCAGAAAATAACATATGACCAAAAAACAAAAGGCGGTCAATATTAAGGCATAATCAGAAATAGAGATCAATTGAAAAACTCTCATACAAGAAGATTATATACTAAAATCAATATCCATATACTGTAGTTACATATTTATGCAGAGACCAGGTACCCAATGTTTTGGCTCCTTGCCTTTGTCAAAGGTTACCATTTAGGCTGGGGTCAGACGAGCGTAGTGTTCACGTCCGTGATTGCGCCTAAAAGTACGTCCGTGATAGCATGAAAGAAAGCCCATTGGAGCCTGACACATGAAGTACGTCCGCACTGAACTGCGGACGCACAACGGCCGCGGCCCACGGACGCAAGGCAGGCAAAAACGTACAACCCCTAGAACGGCCGCACAAAGTGCGCTGCGTCCGCAACGTCTGCATAGCTTTGTGTGTGAGTGATGGAACGTGGTCAGACGGACTGCATTTATACGTCCAGCATTTTTCACAGACAAAATGGTTTTGCTTTTTAATTTATTTTCCCTCCTACATCCGTCCAAATATACGTCAGTGAATAAACGGACTGTGTGGCCACTACTGTGTCTTCCGTACTGACGTACGTCCGTGTGCACGGACGTACAGTCTGTAGAAATCACGCTCGTCTGACCCTAGCCTTATAGGGATAGTCTATTGAACATAGCGTTCCTATTTCTTCCCTTAAATAATTGGGCAGATGCTGCTGTCAGCCTATGCCCAAATAATTTTAATTTATTTTCTTTATTTAAGGTAATTTTACTCTTTTTCTCCCTCGCCACATGCAGCTCCTCTTTTTTAACTGTTATTTATCCAACTAATGGGAAGCCTGCCTTGCTCCAAAAAAACCCAGCCTTGCCTTGCTCCAGAGACCCCCAGCCTTGTCTTGACCTGTGTACGGGTTCTCATCTTCCCTGACCTGCAGTTAACTCTTGTTCCCTGCTCAAATAGGTCCAAATTACCGAGAGGACTTGTCTACTGTGCCCTTTTTTCCCCTGTATTTTGGTTCTTACCCACTTCAGCCTGCACAGTACACACACCTGACAATCTGTCACATATACAATGCATTGAAATTTGTATTTCCAATAAATAGGAAATTGTTTAGAATTAAAATGTAATTATAAAGTTTCCACTCAGGCAGCCCTCTGAAATCAAAATAAAAATTTATTTCAAGCGAGAAATGTTTCCAGTTCATCTATTTTTGCCTAATATGTGAAATTTGCATAATTCACCATAACTCTAAGGGGTCTATACACAAAGCACTGAAATGGAACACAATTTTGGTGCTTTGTATTTCAGCCCATTTCGTCTCACTTCAGCAATTCCATTTCCCAAAAAAAAATAATCAGTGAATTCATAATTTATTAAATTTTTCAAAAAATTTAGTTTCTGAAGTAGCTATCGGACGTTGACGAAAACCACCAAATTGTGCCGATAACTGCCGAATTGGCATCGGCGAATCCCACCGAACTGGAAAAAAAGGATGTCTCCTAATAGGAGCTGAAACCAATTAAAATTTTAGAAACGTATTAAAATGTGTCCAAATAATATAAAAAAATCCTTTTAAAAAATAATGAAAAAAGGTCTGTTACAAAATAAAAAAAATCTTTAAAAAAATATTTATATCTTTTAAAAAATACAACAAATACAAACAGATCTCTTAGAAAATAAAAAAAAATAATAAGACTATATGGTCTTTAAAAAATATTAAAATGAGTTATTCCATTTATAACATTGAAGCCATTTGGATTTGCCTCTTTAAACCTGTCGAATTGAAACGCAGCTTATGTAGCGCTCACTCCCGGAAGAGCCACTGAATTTAACCTCGGGTTAGTCTCTCCGCACTAGGGAATAAATATACACCAGCACTGTTGTGGATTTTATAGATTATATACTTTACTGTTCTCAATAAAGCGGCATATATAATGTAAGCACGGTATATAGAAAACAGGATTTCGTAATGCGAGAAACGGGCAGCGGTAAAAGAAAAGTTTAACCCCTTCGTTTCTGGAGTGCAAGTCCCGTAAGGGTAATGTCCCAAGAAAAGGTGTGTGTGTGTGAGCTCAGGTACCCAGGTACTATATTCGACTGGCCAGTGAATGGATTTAGCAAATCTTCGACTAGTCACGTTGGGGCCCTGTAGATTTAAACAGTACTGCAGCGTGCTTTGTTAAACTTTGACTGTGGCCTGGAAGGCCTCTCACCCATCCGCCAGACAATCTGTTCCGCTGCCCGATCAAGGATGTCTCTCCGCTGGACTTTTCTGGAACTCTGTGCCACCGGATCCGCTTCTCCTGCTTGCCCGATTTCTGCAACAAGATCTACGGCCTACTGCCTGCACTCCCAGTGGATCATCACGGTCTCCTTACTCGGGGTCCAAACCGGAACTCTGTGTCTGTGCAAAACCTCTCAGCGGTGGATTACTAGGTCTCTGGCAAGTCACTGTATCGATCCCTAGCGTCGGCAAGGCAGCGCCTTCTCTCCGGCCTGGTCACAATCGCCCACAGTCTCACGTGCGTCTTACTCTGTTCACCGCTTGGCTCACACTGGCCTCCTTCGTAAGAGGCTGCGGATGTCCTCTCCTCTTTCCCCCACCCACTTCCTGTCTCCGCCGCAAAGCATGATGGAAAACGTAGTCCCATTGTGTCCAGTATACTTTACATTGTCTCCCTCTGGTGGCCAAACCCGAGCAATACAGCAACAGAGTTTTTAAACAGCGCTACACTTATTTTGACGAAAGTTCGGAGCAATTTGGCGATCTGTGATTAGAGGAATCATTTGTTTCCGATTGGACAATTCAAGTGCTGAAGAACGTCGCCTAATTGCAGCAAATTGCACCATACTTTGATGTCCATTACATAGTTACATAGTTATATAGGCTGAAAAAAGACATGCGTCCATCGGGTTCAGCCTCTCCCACATAACCTACTGCTGTTGATCCAAAAGAAGGCAAAAAACCCAGTCTGAATGCTTGCCAATATGCAACATACTGGGAAAAAATTCCTTCTTGACCCCAGAATGGCAGTCAGATTTCTCCTTGGATCAAGAAGCTTTTACCCACATATTAAATATTATAACCTTAATATTCTGTGTCTGCAGGAAGTCATCCAGTCGTTTTTTAAAAGTCTGTACAGACTCTGACCCAACCACCTCAACAGGCAGAGAATTCCACAGCTTGATTGTTCTCACCGTAAAATAACCCTTCCTATGCTTTAAGCTAAATTTTCTTTCTTCCAGTCTAAATGGATGACCCCTTGTCCTATGTATAGTCCTGTTAATGAATAGGTTATCAGACAATGGTTGATAATGGCCCCGTATATATTTATATAAGGTTATCAGATCCCCTCTAAGGCGCCTTTTCTCTAAACTAAACAGGTTTAAGCTTGTTAGTCTTTCCTCATAACTTAACCCTTCCATCCCCCTTATTAATTTAGTTGCCCGTCTCTGCACTTTTTCTAACGATATAATATCTTTTTTTTTTTTTTTTTTTCTCCTGTATTTGGTGAATTGACAGCTTTGTGAATAGACAAACTGCCCTGAAATTACACTGAAAGGTGAAATTTACCGCTCGGTGCAATTCGATGGCAAAATCGGAGGTTAGCGCATAACCCCTTAAGTTTAGTGAATATCTGGATCTCTCTACTGCAGTAGTAATATGACTGTTATGTGGTATTAATCAGCTCCAGAAAAGTCACTGACTTCATCCAGAATTGTTTGCTAAGCACATACTTAGCAGGTTAGTGTCAAATTATGTGTATGTATGATTTATTGCTATAAAAAAAACATGCTGGAAACCTGTATATCAAAGGTCAAATATTGCTGGAATTGTACATCATGAGTCAAATCGGGCAGGAACCTCTTGGAATACAGTTTTCCCACTATTTTACTAAGGGAAAGTGAGTTCCCATTTAGCTGATTTAATGGAAAGCTGGAATACTTTTCTATTGAGACACAAATTTACAAAACAACTATTTTTAATGTTTTTTCACTATTGGGAATGACATTTCTGTGTTTGCCAGTGGAATGGCATTCTCATACTTAAAAAAGCTCTTCAGCTTCTATAGCTTCCAGTGATTGTTTTTTTTGACAGTATTGATAGGATAATACTCCAGTGCAAATCATAACAAATCACCATATCACTAACTGACATCAAAGCACACTGACTTTAGATCACATCCCCTAGAGCCAACAGATATCCTCTTGCCATGCTTTAATCAATTCTTACCACCTTACCCCACGCATACCAATTAACGATATTGCTGCAATTACCAAAGGAATCATGCTCCCTGGGCATGACAAGCAAAAGTGAATACTGTAGATACTTGAGTATACCGCTATATTTTGGTGACAAAAATTTACCTTAAAATTGGAGTGGTCGCGTTATATTCGAGACATCTGCATCGCTTGTGTAAAAAAAAAAAAAAACTTGCCTTGCTCTGGATCACAAGTCTCCCGGAAGTTCCGGTAGCCTCGCTGAAGTGAATGCGGGCTCCCTGATGCTTGCAAACACTTCAGGAACTCCCGGATTTGGGAGAGGTGGGATCCATCACGGCAAGAGGTCATGCTCGGTTTAAGCCAAACTTTCGCCTCGTTCGCCTCCGCTGGCCATCTAATCGCTAGTAAAGCAGACGGGTGGCCGGCGGCTTCATACTTAGTAACAACTGCAATCATTCTGGTAAAATCCTTTTCAAATAAATAAATTCTAGAGCTTAATTGTTTACTGGTACAGTAAAATTTTGCTCCTCGCGTTATATTCGAGTCTTGAGTATCCTCTCATTTCCATAATAAATCTCTATCCATCGCGTTATATTCAAGTCACGCTATACTAGAGTATCTATGGTACTAAATTGAAGCTTAAAATGGGTTTTATAAAATGGAAAAGAGAACTGCCACAGACCACATGGCTGCTATATATATAAACATTTCTGCTGACAATGGGCAGGATGTACTATTACTCTGATTTGAAACGATGCAAAAGTTGCAAGTTTGCACGTGAAAATCGCTGCAGGAAACCCACAGAATTCACAAAGAACTAACCACACACAGCTGTGCTACAATATTCTTGTCATTATAAGAATCTGCAGCTGCGAGGAGTCCTACATGTCCCTCAAAATAGAGTTGCATGCACCTCCCCTCAAAAATGTTCAAAGTGCACAGGAAATGTGCTAGTACCTTGGCTTGTCTTCATAATACAGTTAAGGTGTACAGCAGTGGTTCCCAACCGCGTTCCTCAAGTAACCCTAACAGGCCAGGTTTTAAGGATTACCTTGGGGAAATTCAGACTGAATCCTGCAATCACTGAGCAGCAAATCATATCACCTCTGCTGTGCTGTGCTTCAGCTATCTGGAAAACCTGACCTGTTGGGGGTACTTGAGGACAGCGTTTGGGAACCACTGGTGAACAGTATAGTAGAACAGCAGTTCAAGTAGTTGTTTTAGAGACTTGTCAACGGGATTTTAATTTACCATATGGAAAACTGCCCAGGAGATTTTATTTTTTTGTAATAGATTTTTATTGAATTTATTAAGCATTACAGCAGCTAGGGATTAGGGATGAGCTGTTCGGGTTCGGAGTTCGGCCCGAACTTTGGCAGTTCGAAAGTTCGCGAACTTCGAACTTTTTGGGTGCGTTCAGTTCGAGTTCGAAAAAAAAAAAGGAAATTTTGATAAAAGTATAGAAAATGCTTAAAAAAATACTAAAAAATCTAGAAATAAAGAGACTCTTTACTGCAGAATATTATAAGCAATGGTTTATTAGATATTGAATTAAAAACAAATGTGACGTAGAAAGATTATCAACTCTAAGGCTAGGGTCAGAGTGGGGTAGTCGGAACGCGCGTGCAGGCGCACTAAATCACGGCGGCAGTAGCAGCACATAACGGCCATTGACGGCCAATATACGCAGTACGTGCGTACAAAAGTGCGCCGACACCACGCAACCGGCAAATGAACGCATTTTTCTCAGAACGTGAAACCGCTGCTACAGACGTACAGAGTGCGCTGCGGCCGCATAGCAGCGTGTGTGCGTGATTAGGAGACGTCAGACGCTGCTAGTGTGCGGCCTACATAACGTTCAAACAGCCGGATTTCCCTAGAATTGCGTTGGTGAGTACCTGCGACTGTGCGACTGTGGTCGTCTGACCACTTAAGCGTATTCCGTGAAAAAATGCGTGCGCACGCATCGACGTACATTTTGACGGTGGCCGCAGAAAATGCGCTCATCTGTCCCTAGCCTAAATGACCTCTGTTCACAAACGGGCATAACACCAGCAGGGTTATCCAAAGAGATTCGAATTGCTTGAGAAAGGTAACCGAACGTTGAAAATCAGCGTTCGGTTGCCTTTCCTGACCATTCGGCTATCCAGAGAGCAGGCAATTCGCCAAATCCTGTCGAATTGCCTGAACATACGGTGCCTGTTCGGTCCCTGTTCGAGGGCAGTGAAATCCCCATCAAAAAGCACTGCTTCGGCTATTCAGAGAACATAAACCAGCAGTGAAAGGTTCCCCTAATGCTCTGCCATTCGGTGGTTTAATTCGGCAAATTTATTCAGGAGAATCCCATAGACTTCAATGTTAAAAATATTCCCGTATTAATTCAATATCTAATAAACCGTTCATTATAAAATTCTGCAGCAAAAAGTCTCTTTATTTATAGATTTTTTAGGATACTTTAAGCATTTTTCTGAATTTTTTAAAAAAAAAATTAAAAGTCCGATTTTTTTTTGATTTTTTTTTCAGTTTGCTTATTTTTTTTGTAACAGCCCTCTTTATTATCATTCCCTGGACCTCCTGTGAAAATTTCAGACATTTTCGCTCAGTAGTTTCTTTGCAAACAGCGTTTCTTTTTCCCAGATTCATACAAATGGTTTTTCTAATTTATTCACTGCCTCCTCTACGTCACAGCTGCTTCGGCTCTGTGTGATTCGGCTCCTTTTCGGCTCCTGTTCGGCTCCTCTTCGAAGGTTAATCCAGATGTTTTTGCTTGTTTTCAGCGTGCATTCGGTTAGTTTTCGTCAGGTTTGCGGCAGCTTTTCCCTGCAATTCGGGGACCCTGTGGTGTTTGCTGAATACACCGCAGGGTTACCGAAATGCAATCGGCAAAAGGGACCGAATTGAAGAGAACGAAAAGTCACCGAACGTGCGGTGACTTTTCGAATCTCTTTGGATAACCCTGCAGGTGTTTTTAGTCTGGTAATCAATTTGATACATTGTACACTATACTGAGGGGGTGGGGTGGTGTCTGCTTCTGATTGAGATTTGAGAATTCATTTCCCTCCTAAAACATCCTAATATGCTGCATTTAACTGGTGTTTGAAAAAAATTCAAAATAACATCTAAAGCAATGTTATTTTTCACCTCGGGATTAAACATTCAAAGGGTTATTCAGAGAGCGGTGAAAAGCAGGAGAATATCTGGAGAAGTGAAAATTCTGGGTCAAAATAGCTAAACCAGAAAAATTCTCCCATTTAACTCACTTTCCAAATTGGTTATTTGGTCTAGATTGTTCTCTTCTCCTGCCAGTTCTCCTGGCTTTCACCTCTCTCTCAGAGTTGTTCAGAGAAAGGTGAAAACCAGGAGAATGGCAGGAAAAGAGAACAATCTGGACCAAATAGCCGATTTGGAAAGTGAGATAAGGCTAGGGTCAGACTAACGCATTTTTCACAGCGACCGTCAGAAAGTGCGTCCGAACGCATTGCCGTATTTTTTCACGGAATGCGCGAAAACGGTCATACGATGCACATTTTTGTGCTTGATTTTTTACGGATCCAAACCAGGAAACTTTGGGTGTCTGGACGTTATGTTAGCCGGACATGAGCAGGGTCTGACGTCTCCAAATCACGCACACACGCCGCTAGTGGACGCAGCGCACTCTGTACGTCCGTACTAGCGGTTCTGTGTTCTCGAAAAAATGCGTTCATTTTCCACTTGCGTTGCGCAGCCGGACTTTCGTGCGACCGTACTTCGTATATTGGCCGTCAGTTGCTGCTAGTGCGGCCGTGATTAAGTGCGCCTAAACGCACGTTAAAAATTCGCTAGTCTGACCCTAGCCTAAGGCTGGGGTCAGACGAACGCAGTTTTAACGTGCGTTTAGCCGCACGAAATCACGGCCGTGCTAGCAGCAAATGACGTCCAATGCCGGGCAGCATACGACGAACGGCCGCACGAAAGTTCGTCCGTGCAACGCAAGTGGCAAACAAACGCATTTTTTCGGGAACATCAAACCGCTAGTACGGACGTACAGAGTGCGCTGCGGCCGCATAGCGGCGTGTTTGCGTGATTGGGAGACGTCAGACGCTGCACACGTCCGGCCAACAAAACGTCCAGACGCAAAAAGGGTTTTATTGATGATCCGTACAAAATCACGGACGAAAATGCGCATTGTATGACCGTTATCGCGTATCCCGTGAAAAAATACGTCCATTCGTTCGAACGCACTTTTTCGCGGACAACGTGAAAAATGCGTTCGTCTGACCCTAGCCTTAATGGGAGAATTTTTCTGGTTTGGCTATTTTGACCTAGAATTTTCCATTTTCCAGTCATTCTCCTGCTCTTCACCGCTCTCTGAATAACCCTGACAGGGTTATTCAGAGAAAGGTGAAACTCAGGAGAATGACTGGAGAATGGAAAATTCTAGGTCAAAATAGCCAAACCAGAAAAATTCACCCATTTATCTCACTTTCCAAATCGGCTATTTGGTCTAGAATTTTCCATTCTCCAGTCATTCTCCTGCTTTTCACCGCCAAAAAAATCAGTAAATCTTTTCTGCGTGTCCGCAAATGTCTCCTCTTTTCATACAGACTGCCGCCCCAAGCAGTTGTTTATGGATAGATTAAAGGAAAAGCATTTACCATCATTTGAAATGTCATTTTTTGGTTTTTACATATTTCTATACATCCTAGAAATCCGCCACTTCACGGGCAGGTTATGGGGACCTCCTAGGCACGATATTTGAAGGAATTTTAAATTTTTATTTTTAACCCTTAGTTCATGGAAAACTCACTGTCCCTTTAAAAACTTATTTTTTTTACTTTTTGTCCTTGTTTCCTGTCCCCCAGGGCACTACCCGGACCCCCATACACCTTTTATGGCAAATATCTAGCATATATGCTGAAGGAAAAGGAATCCTCAGACCACCATCTGCTGACCTATAAGAAGGACCCTATAAGTAGTTAAATAACACCCCGTGAATTATAATATTAATTTAGATAAATTGATAATCAGCAGTATATTAGGACTGGGGCTCATTTCTCAAGATGTTTAGAAATGTTTTTTTGAAATGTCTTTAGATACTGATTTTAGAAATGTTCTTTAGAAATGTCTGAAGAAATGAACTGATGGCTAGCATTTCTCAAGAGATAGCATGTCACAAGAAATCACATGCCGAGGCCACGGGACTGTCCAGAAATGTGTCACCAGACCTGTATTGAAACTGGCCAATGAACGATGTTATGTTTTGAAATGAACTAATGAAATAAAGAGCCAGCGCCTTGACACAGGGTATAAATAAGTGTCAAGAACGTTGGAAGGCAGAGAGAGGGATGCCAGACAAAAAAAATGCCTCGTGTGTTTTGATTTCTCTCTCTCTCCTGCGCAGAATGAGAGTTAACTCAAGGTGTGCCTAAGACAGGGTCTTAGGGGTTAAGGACGGACAATTGGAGACCATTATTTCTCTTCAATCTGGAGGTACTGCTGAGATGAACAGTCACCCCTCGTCCTGGTGAGTATATTGTCTTGTCTGGGCGAGGGCAATGACAGCGTTCATCTCGAACTAAAGTTAGTTGTCCATGTCCTATAGAAGTTAAAAGAAAACGTTGCCAGGGGCCGTTTATTTAAAGATGGAGTGGGTCAGGGACCACACTCAATAGAAGGGACATTATATGTCCAATTGATCACACCTTGCGTTAACCCTCATAAAATGTATAGAGTATAAGAATATTACAGTATAAGAATATTAGAGTGTTAAAGATTTACTGCTGAACGATCTGTAAGGTAAGACAGACGTCCATCAGTTGTGATAATAGAGTTATAAGTTAAAATAATGAACAATCCGCAAGGTGAGGCGGAAAAGTCGTTATGTATATGTATATATATATATGTATATATTGTTAAAGTATAAATTATTAGAGTGATAAGTTAATTGGGTGGCAGGAAAATCTGTAAAGTATGCAGACTTTTGCCCCTTTGTATACTGATGGTACTGTGTATATATATTATATATATATAAGAGCTGACTGGTTGGACATTGTTTGCTGTGAGGTGTATGTTGTATTAAGCAGAGGTGTTTGTTGGCCATTTGTGTGTTAGTTGCTGACTGATGGGGTGGATGATGTTGGTCATGTATGCAGCTACTAACCGGAGATACATATATTGTGAAGCTAGTTTTTATATACTATTGGATTGTGGTTTATAAATTTTTGTTTATGATATGAAGGAATTATATAACTACAAAATAAAAGTAAAAGATTAGAAGTTTGATTCTCGAGATTAGGGGAGGATTCACTAAATAAGTTTTTATTACTTATCCTTAAATTAGCTCATTTTTTGTTGATCCATGTAGCATAGAGATATATATATAGTAAGAATTTAAGTTGTTTTTCTTTTCGAGCACTGTGAAGAGCCTCTCTTTTTTCTTTCTTTCTCTATTTTACCTGCCTGATTATTCAATTGTTCAACTAACCATGGGTATTCAAAGTAGCAAGGTTAAATAATATCCCTTACTGAAAATAGGAGAGTTTTGTAAAGATTATGTAGCACGAGTAGGGGGTACAGATTGCTATTTAATTAACCCATGGATAGATAGTATGGCGGGATGGACAGAAGCAGTGGGAGTTGTGATCCTTTCCTCAGACAGGGAGACCACAGCCCATTCTATATGGATATAGTGAAAGGGCTTATGTCTTGGTGACACCGAGGCATGGCCCCACTATGCAGGAGACCCTCAATGGGATATGACATATATGAAATTAGGGAGGGGGGGACAATGATTAATGGTGAAACAATGTAGAAGAGGGACCCCATTGTCCTCTGACAGCGCCAGACTGCATAAAATAGAATTAAGCATATTACGGAGAAAACAGGAAGTCCCACGAGCGGACTGGGGCCCTCGCCCCACCCCTTCCTCTTACAAATACTCAATGTATCCTTCACTTGCTGGTTTCCAAGACACCGAAATACTCGGTGCTGTTGCAGCAATCGAATGTACATCGTCAGCCCCTAGTAAACCACAAATAGAAGATACTAGGGACATAAAAATGATAGACGAGATAAGAGCAGAAGAAAAAGAGGAAGTAAAGAGAAAATAGAAAAAAAAAGCAGAAGAATATATACTGACTTTCGTTATTATGGCCACTCGTATATAACAAAGGATCGCCATTAATAAGCCCTTAAGATATGAGAATAACACCAACAAAACCCATTTTCCATTTATGACCGTGGGGAATAAGTTACTTAGGAATAGAAGATATTAATAGAATTTTTAAACATTGTCAAAAAGAGAAAGAGGACGGACTACGTCCTATGATTGACCAGTTTCTACAGGATGGTATCCTGGAACCTGTAGTCTTCCCCTTCAGTACCCCAATTAACCCCGTGAACAAAGCTGACGGGACTGTCAGGTTCGTTCAAGACTTGCGCGCAGTTAATTCCCTAGTGATTTTAATTGCGCCAATTGTCCCAGATGTCACGTCACTTCTGTCATCAATATCAGCGACACATACACATTTTTCTGTAATTGACCTGAAGAATGCATTTTTTAGCATCCCTGTACATCTGGAAATGGCATTGCTGTTCGCATTCACATTTGAAGGCACCCAATTTACATGGAAAAGGTTATCTCAGGGGTACATTGATGCCCCAGTGGTCTACAGTATTGTACTGCAGGCCACTTTGAAATTCTGGCACCCCAGCCATGGTTCTGTCCTGCTGCAATACGTGGATGATCTCCTCGTATGCAGTTCATCAGAGGAGGCCTGCCGGGAGGATGGTAAAACACTTCCTCGTTGGTTACAGGAATGTGGGTACAAGGTTTCCCTTAAAATGAAAAATGCAGTGGTGTCAAACGCAAGTTGAATATTTAGGGTTTGTTCTCAGACAGGGGAACGGAGCATCAGTCAGAAGAGAGTCCAGTCTGTCACGGGCCTGGTCAACCCGAAAACTAAGAAGGACATGTTGTCATTCTTAGACATGATAAACTATTGCAGACAGTGGATCCCTGACTGCTCCTATTATGATAACATTCTGAGACAAGCCACCCTGTTGGGTCAATCCAATGTGATAACGTGGTCTAATGAAATGTTAAATGCTTTTAAGGTTCTCAGAAATGCAATGATGTTAATAAGCCCCGCGCTAGGCCTCCCTGATTATGTACTTTCATTTCATCTGTTTGCAAGGGACAATTGTACAACCAAGGCCGGGGTACTGACGCAAGAACATGGGGGCCGGTTGAGCCCCATAACATTTTTTTCAAAGATTTTGCCAGTAACGGTACAAGGGATGCCGGCCTGTTTGCGTGCCCTGGCAGCATGTGCAATGGTCGTTAGTATGGCAAGCCAATACACATTAGGGTACGATCCTCATCTACCCACAACCCATGATGTTTTATTTTTACTTAAGGGCATACATACACGGCACATGTCACAGCGCTTTAGTGGATATGAAGTCACACTGCTAAGCAACCCTGCACTGCACATAGAATACAGTTCAAGTGTCTCTGGTCCAGCACCAATCCTAAACGCTTTACTGGGTCTTAAGAATCCCTCAGATACCATCCCACTCGAACATGACTGTGCTCTCTCCATTGAGTCTGAAACTGCACCCCGCACTGATCTCATGTCAACACCTGTGCCGGACGCAGATGTCGTCTTTGTTGACGGCTCCTGTACCCGCCCCAATGACAACACTTATTATGCAGGCTATGCAGTAGGTTCAACTCCCTGACACTGTTCTAGAGTCAGGGCCTGTACCCTACCAGTCTGCCCAGGCAGCAGAACTGATTGCATTAACACGAGCATGCAGGCTCTATGCGGGTAGACCTGTCACGATATACACTGACTCCAAATATGTTTATGGTGTGGTCCATGACCATGGGACGATATGGGAAAAGAGGGGATTTGTGGCCGCAGATGGCAAGAAGATTTCCCATTCGACCCTGGTCACGGACCTCCTAGCAAGCATTCTTATGCCCTCTCAGATAGCGGTGTTACATTGTAGAGCACACACCAGAGCGTCAGATCCTATTCAAAAGGGAATCATCTGGCTGACCAAGCAGCTAAATGAGCAGCACAACAGGACATAGCTAAACTAGTAATGCCGGGTTTTGCGACCTCCCACAATGGATAGGGACCAATTATTTTGTACTTTACAAAAATATGCAACCACAGAAGAGCTAAGGAATTGGAAATTGGTACTCCCCATCATTCTGGCTGAAATCAGAATGGCGGTTAATAGGAACACAGGCTACTCCCCCTTCGAGATACTTATGGGCAGACCCTTTCCATTACCATGGTCTACAGGTAGGCTAACAGTGGAGACAGGGGACTTAGAGCAGATAAGGGATGAATATGTTAGGCAGCTGATCTCAACCCTCGAGACAACCAGAGACGAAGTTATATTTAAGTTCCCCTTTCTTTCAGACAAACCTACCCACCCATTTAATCTAGGAGACAAGGTGCTGGTAAAGCGGCTACAGAAAGGAAAAAGACCAGAGGATTTCGCCTATGGACCAGAGACCACGGTGGTAGCTGTAACCCGCACAGCTATACTGACAGAGGACAGCCCAGTCTGGATTCAACAAGGGACCCTCTCGAGTCAAGCGGATTCAACAAAGGACTCAACAAGGGGTACTAACGGGGGCAGCTAATAGCCCTGGCCTCCATCAGGAAGAGGACCCGGACCAAGAGACACTCACGAGGGCAGATAGCCCTGGTTTCCAACAAAGAGAAGATGACAACCAATGATCCTTTTCGAAGAATATGGAGACGCATGTGGGGGAAGAAAAAGACTGAAATAATATGTTTACCCCCCCCCTTCGGAACATATATCACAACCCCTATTGTCCACACCCCCTACCAGAAACAACCCCAACCCAAACCATCACTGTCTGGCCACTGTTGTTTTTTTTTATTGTCCACCATTACTGCAGTATGATACGGTACAAGGCAACTGTATATATATGTGTAACCGATGAGTACTGGGGACATAATTGTGATTATTGGGGCGCAGTGGGGTGGGACACGGGCAATATGGGATATGGTACCTCTTATGCCGAAGTTAACAGATGGGGATATAAATCAGATAGCGCCGCATGACGACGCAGTTCCGAGGGACAAAGCCTATTAAATCGTATGACTTTAATTGGGAGAGGTGGGTGGCGGTGCTCAATCAGAAGCGGAGCTCAGTCAGTATAATTGACGCTGACTATACAACACCCTATAGGCCGACACGGGTGTCTATGTAATGGGAATATACGCAACTGCCACAACCACATTCCCTCGATACAAGTTCAAACTCCAAGATATGGCCATTTATAAGAAGGAAGAGAACCCATTCCTACCCAGGAAATATGGAGAGGTAGTGAGACCTCCTCCTCTCCTACCTAACACCAAATCAATAGCCAATCCCACCTATGAAGACAGTATAGTAATGGAAACAGGATTTTCAGATGTAAATGTTTGGCTAGAATGGGTAAAATTTAGTGCCCTAAACAATAACCGTACAAATTGTTATGTATGTGGTGCTGCTAGGCCACATCTAGGCACTGTACCTTTTAATATTCCGCAAGATGTAGAAGAATGTTTTCTTAGTTTATATACTAACACCACTGATAGCCAGAGTTTATGTGAATATTGGAAGAATAGCTACTCCATACTAACACGCCTCCCACAACCAGGAGAAGGGATACATGTTTACCCAGGGAACTATACCTGCTATAGGTCAGCAGAAAAAGGTAGGAACCTCACCTTCTTCCCCGAGGGTTATTGTGCCAATTATAGCAATATCAACAGTATTAAGTTACAGAATCAAGTTTTTCTGATTGGGGATCTCTACTGGATATGTGGAGACCTCAAGATTAGGGCGCGTCTGCCCCTTCAATGGTCAGGTGAATGTGCCCTAGCTAAGGCCATAATGGGATTTCATATTGTTTCGGATCCTGAGGAAATTCCAAATATTAGTTCACGTCGCAGGAAAAGGGAAGTCCCAAGCCCACAAGGTAGTCTTGATCCGCATGTCTATATTGATGCTATAGGGGTACCAAGAGGGGTCCCTGATGAATTTAAAGCAAGGGATCAGGTAAAGGCAGGGTTTGAGTCATTCCTAGCACCTCTTGTTACTATTAATAAGAATGTAGATTGATTAACTATTTATATTATAACCAGCAGAGATTTGTTAATTATACTCGCGAAGCTTTACAGGGCCTCGCTGACCAACTACAATCCACATCCATTATGACGTTCCAGAACCGGATGGCTCTGGACATGATATTGGCTGAAAAAGGTAGGTTAGGAAGATAAATAGGCACTGGGAGACTGCCATGTGTTACCAGTTCCGTGGCAGGTACAGCTCCCGCTGGTTCTATATTGATCCACATGGGTATTGAGGGTCTCGCTCCCCAACCCATACTAACTTTCAGTAGATAGATGAAACAAAGAAAGAATCAAATAGTATGATCATACTATGATTCTAAGAGGGGATTGAAGGAAAAGGAATCCTCAGACCACCATCTGCTGACCTATAAGAAGGACCCTATAAGTAGTTAAATAACACCCCGTGAATTATAATATTAATTTAAGATAAATTGATAATCAGCAGTATATTAGGACTGGGGCTCATTTCTCAAGATGTTTAGAAATGTTTTTTTGAAATGTCTTTAGATACTGATCTTTAGAAATGTTCTTTAGAAATGTCTGAAGAAATGAACTGATGGCTAGCATTTCTCAAGAGATAGCATGTCACAAGAAATCACATGCCGAGGCCACGGGACTGTCCAGAAATGTGTCACCAGACCTGTATTGAAACTGGCCAATGAACGATGTTATGTTTTGAAATGAACTAATGAAATAAAGAGCCAGCGCCTTGACACAGGGTATAAATAAGTGTCAAGAACGTTGGAAGGCAGAGAGAGGGATGCCAGACAAAAAAAATGCCTCGTGTGTTTTGATTTCTCTCTCTCTCCTGCGCAGAATGAGAGTTAACTCAAGGTGTGCCTAAGACAGGGTCTTAGGGGTTAAGGACGGACAATTGGAGACCATTATTTCTCTTCATATGCCCTCTTGGAGGGCACTCTAAAAAACGAATTTTCAGCCCCATTGACTTGCATTGAGTTCGAGTTCGGGTTTGGGTTCGGATCCGAACATTTGGAAAGTTTGGGTTCGGCTCCGAACCAAACTCGGGGAGTGTTCGGCTCATCCCTACTAGGGATTACATAACACGCCAAGTCACTGCCATACATGTACAGTATGAAGAATGAGCATTCAGATAATGGTCCACTAACAAAGGAAAAAACATATTGAACTAAAGGTCTAGTAGTGAGAGACCTTAAGGACTTATGTGGGGTTCGTTTTTCAGGCCCTAATAAGGCCTCAGATTTCAGCTATCAAAATGAGGGGGTAAGCTATTGCATGGGGGGCTGAAGAGGGGGATTCTATTCACATACATGTAAGGTATCAGGAAATATACACATGAATTCTTCAGTAACGTGGAAGAAGGGGGTTACCGAGTTCATGCTATTATTCAGAATAGTAGAGGGCTATTTGGGGTAAGGGTTACTGGTCAATTAGAACCGATGATGGAGATGCTTCTGGGTCGTCCCCCCCCCCGCCTGGTGGAGTAGGTATTCAATAGTAGGGATGAGCCGAACACCCCCCGAGTTCGGTTCGGGCCCGAACCCGAACTTCCCATTTGTTCGGGTCCGAACCCGAACCCGAACCCCCATGCAAGTCAATGGGGCTGAAAATTCAGTTTTTTAGAGTGCCCTCCAAGAGGGCATATATGCTACATATTTGCCATAAAAGGTGTATGGGGGTCCGGGTAGTGCCCTGGGGGACAGGAAACAAGGACAAAAAGTAAAAATAAAAACGTTTTTAAAGGGACAGTGAGTTTTCCATGAAATAAGGTTTAAAAATAAAAACGAAAAATTCCTTCAAATATCGTGCCTAGGAGGTCCCCATAACCTGCCCGTGAAGTGGCGGATTTCTAGGATGTATAGAAATATGTAAAAACCAAAAAATTACATTTCAAATTACGGTAAATGCTTTTCCTTTAATCTATCCATAAACAACTGCTTGGGGCGGCAGTCTGTATGAAAAGAGGAGACATTTTCGGACACGCAGAAAAAGTTTACTGATTTTTTGGCGGTGAAAAGCAGGAGAATGACTGGAGAATGGAAAATTCTAAACCAAATAGCCGATTTGGAAAGTGAGATAAATGGGAGAATTTTTCTGGTTTGGCTATTTTGACCTAGAATTTTCCATTCTCCAGTCATTCTCCTGAGTTTCACCTTTCTCTGAATAACCCTGTCAGGGTTATTCAGAGAGCGGTGAAGAGCAGGAGAATGACTGGAGAATGGAAAATACTAGATCAAAATAGCCAAACCAGAAAAATTCTCCCATTTAGGCTAGGGTCAGACTAGCAAATTTTTAACGTGCGTTTAGGCGCACTTAATCACGGCCGCGCTAGCAGCAAATGACGGGCAAAGACGGCCAATATACGAAGTACGGTCGCACGAAAGTCCGGCTGCGCAACGCAAGTGGAAAATGAACGCATTTTTTTGAGAACGCAGAACCGCTAGTACGGACGTACAGAGTGCGCTGCGTCCACTAGCGGCGTGTGTGCGTGATTTGGAGACGTCAGACCCTGCTCATTCCAGCCAACATAACGTCCAGACACCCAAAGTTTCCTGGTTTGGATCCGTAAAAAAATCACGCACAAAAATGCACATCGTATGACCGTTTTCGCGCAATCCGTGAAAAAGTACGGCAATGCGATCGGACACACTTTTTGACGGTCGCTGCGAAAAATGCGTTCGTCTGACCCTAGCCTTATCTCACTTTCCAAATCGGCTATTTGGTCCAGATTGTTCTCTTTTCCTGCCATTCTCCTGATTTTCAACTTTCTCTGAACAACCCCGAGAGAGAGGTGAAAGCCAGGAGAACTGGCAGGAGAAGAGCACAATCTAGACCAAATAGCCAATTTGGAAAGTGAGTTAAATGGGAGAATTTTTCTGGTTTGGCTATTTTGACCTAGAATTTTCACTTCTCCAGTTATTCTCCTGCTTTTCACCGCTCTCTGAATAACCCTGTGAATGTTTAATCCCGAGGTGAAAAATAACATTGCTTTAGATTTTTTTCAAACACCAGTTAACCACTTGTCTGCTATGGACGCGCTCAGCGCGTCCAGCCAAGTGGTTCTCCTGTGCTATGGACGTGCTGAGCGCGTCCATGCACAGGAGGCAGCAATCCGCCGGATTCCGACGGATTGCTGTGCCCCCCGGTGCGGGCTGACATCTTGGATGTCAGCCCAGCACTCTGGGACCCCGGCGGAGCAATTAGATGTCAACGCGGCGGCGCGATGACATCTAATTCAGGCGCCCCCCCCCACATGTGCGGAGGAAGCGCCTGAAAGGGAGGGGGGGAGGTCCTTCGGACCTCTCTCCCTCCCGATCGCCGGGGGGCAGAGGGTTAATCCAGGCACCGTTTGGAAGGGCACAGCCTGCCCTTCCAAACGGTGGCTGTGATTAACCCCTGGGGAGCCGGATCACGAATCGGCGCTGAAAAGCGCCGGATCGTGATCCTCTCCTGGAGCTGGCCGACATCTTGGATGTCGGCCAAGCCTCCAGGAACTCCCCCTGAGGACTGGTGTCATCATGCATAGCACGATGACGCCAGTCCTGGAGTTAACCCCTAGCTGCCACCAATGGTGGAGATAGGGGTTCCAATGAACCCCCTATCTCCCGATCCGTGGCAGCTAGGGGTTAATGTTTGATATCGTTGGATCGGCCAGAGCATGGCCTTTCAAAGGATACTAAACATGAGCATGAAAAATGTTTTTTTTAAAAAATAAAAAAATAAAAATATTTTAAAAAAATTCTAAAAAAAAAATAAACAAGTTTTTTTGTTTGTTTTTGTTTTGTTAATGCAGCAATATTGTTCCCATTTCAATTATAATGTGAACAATAATGCTGCACTAACGATTTTTGTATGCGGTGCGTTTGTTAAAAAAAGCGAAATTTTCCCCAAAAAAAATGTAACGAGACCCCATTTCTAATTTTTTTAACAAGCGCGCCCCATACAAAATATAACCTCAAACGATCGCATGTTAAAATGTGAAAAAAAACACTTTACACATAATAAATTATTTAAAATTCTAATTTTATTGCATTTTTTGTTATAATATACAGACATGACATAACGTATACATATAATAATGACATATTATGAATCTGCCAAGTCTGCCGGAAAGAACGATATATAATATGTCTGGGTCATATATCAAAATATGGCTACAAAACGCGGTTAAACATGATGAGCGAAAGCGGTAAAAATTACCTCAGCACAGAGGTGTGAAAAGCCTCAGCAGCGAAAGGGTTAAATGCAGCATATTAGGATGTTTTAGGAGGGAAATTAATTCTCAAATCTCAATCAGAAACAGACACCACCCCACCCCCTCACTATATTGTACAATGTATCAAATTGATTACCAGACTGAAAACACCTGGTGTTATGCCCGTTTGTGAACAGAGGTCATTTAGAGTTGATAATCTTTCCACGTACACATTAGTTTTTAATTCAATATCTAATAAACCGTTGCTTATAATATTCTGCAGTAAAGAGTCTCTTAATTTCTAAATTTTTTAGTATTTTTTTACCCATTTTCTATACTTTTTTCAAAATTTCTTTTTTTTTTCGAACCCGAACCGAACACACCCAAAAAGTTCGAAATTCGCGAACTTTCGAACTGCCAAAGTTCGGGTCGAACTCCGAACCGTCCAAACCCGAACAGCTCATCCCTATTCAATAGTTCAGATGCTTTCAACTTTATGTAGCCATTCTCAAATGTTCATGTGATTTTAATGCACATTACAGTGGAACAGCGGTGTGCCTTAGTTACAATGGAGACCCAGAGGGATTTTAATGTACAGTACAGTGGTACATTGGTTGCGTATAGTGAAATCCCTGTTGTGCTTTTAATGTAGAAAGCAGGATAAGTAGAAATGACAGAGTACCTTGAAAAAGGAAGCAAAGATAGTCTGCAGACCTCCATCCCAAGTCCAAGGGACTAACCAATAAGTAGAAGGACTCCAAGGCGTCAGTCAATTTATAGTACATTTACCGGCACATAATTTTACATCATCATGAGAATATATCAACACCAATAGGGTGTTCATACTTGAAAAAAAAAAACATTAAGGGTGAAAAGTAGCCCGGTGGGATAATGTACCAATAAATGAACTATAAATTGGATGACATCTTGGAGTAGGGCTGTCACAGTTATAACAGTTTGGCTGATGATTAACTGTCGTACATATATATAGACCACATACTCCATGATCACACTGGAAATAACCTGCAGTAAAAAGAAACACAATGTATAGTGTAATATTGTAAAAAAAAAGGTAGCACAACTCTGTGGCATAAATATATAACTATGAACCAAAAGTAAATGGAAAGAAGGCTTATCTGAACCTAATGCAGATCATAGATTCACTGCACCCTCAAATCAGCGGCAGCTGACCTGAGCTCCTGGAATCAGGGCCAGTAAGCTATTGGATTGGCTGGACACTCCCTGGAGTGACCAGCTTTCCCTGTGGACATGTTCCAATTTGCAGGAAGACAGCAGTTTGTCATGTCCAGAGGATTAGAGATCCACCACTACACGCAATACAAGATGGGCTACATTACAATCTTGTTGCTAACGTTAGTGCTCACCTGCGTGAGCGTTAACTTTAGCACTGGTGGCCCGAACGCGGGTGCACCATATTACAGTCCAAACGCTAATGGGTTAAGAAACCTAGGGGCGTATTAACCATTAAGCAGACTAAGCACGTGCTTAGGGCACCAGGCTCAAAGGGGGCACCACAAAGTTGAGAAAAGGGTGAAAAGAAAAAAAACAAATGAAGCTTTGTAAAAAAAAAAGATAAAAAGATTGCAAATTGATCATAATGATTAGGGATGAGCTGTTCGGTTCGATCGGTTCAGAGTTCGCATCGAACATAGCCTGTTCGCATGTTCGCGAACTACGAACATTTCTGCCTGTTCGCCGCGTGTTCGCCCACAATGCACCACAATGGACCACAATGCACTTTTCCATTGGCCTGAAGCTTGTAATTGGCTACAGCCTTGCACCTGACCACAGGTCAGGTGCCAGACAGGTTCAAGACTATGCCAATCACAGCTCAGAGTCCTGATTGGGCAAATTTTGCCCAATCATGGGCTCACAGAGATAAGTCCCGCAGCACACTATATAAGGCTTCACACAGCGCTCCTGCACGCGTTTGAGAGGAGATTTCAGAGGAGATTGTTGTTGTGTTAGTGTGTGTTCTTACTGCCAGTCTGCCACCATCTACTGGGGGGGTCTCATCTACTGGGGGGGTCTCATCTGCTGGGGGGTCTCATCTGTTGTAATCTTTGTGTTCTCAGTCCCAGCAACTATTTTGGGAGCTCACTAATTTCTACAAAATGTCTGGGAATTGAGGTGATCTGTGTCTTGTGACTCACTGCCAGTGCCACGCAGTATTTTGGGGGTCACTAATTTCAACAAAATATCTGGGAATTGAGGTGATCTGTGTCTTGTCACACAGCCAGTGCCACGCAGTATTTTGGGGGTCACTAATTTCTACAAAATATCTGGGAATTGAGGTGATCTATGTCTTGTCACACAGCCAGTGCCACGCAGTATTTTGGGGTCACTAATTTCTACAAAATGTCTGGGAATTGAGGTGATCTGTGTCTTGTGACTCACTGCCAGTGCCACGCAGTATTTTGGGGGTCGCTAATTTCGACAAAATATCTGGGAATTGAGGTGATCTGTGTCTTGTCACACAGCCAGTGCCACGCAGTATTTTGGGGGTCACTAATTTCTACAAAATATCTGGGAATTGAGGTGATCTATGTCTTGTCACACAGCCAGTGCCACGCAGTATTTTGGGGGTCACTAATTTCTACAAAATGTCTGGGAATTGAGGTGATCTGTGTCTTGTGACTCACTGCCAGTGCCACGCAGTATTTTGGGGGTCACTAATTTTGACAAAATATCTGGGAATTGAGGTGATCTGTGTCTTGTCACACAGCCAGTGCCACGCAGTATTTTGGGGGTCACTAATTTCTACAAAATATCTGGGAATTGAGGTGATCTGTGTCTTGTCACACAGCCATTGCCATGCAGTATTTTGGGGGTCACTAATTTCTACAAAATATCTGGGAATTGAGGTGATCTGTGTCTTGTGACTCACTGCCAGTGCCACGCAGTATTTTGGGGGTCACTAATTTCTACAAAATATCTGGGAATTGAGGTGATCTGTGTCTTGTGACTCACTGCCAGTGCCACGCAGTATTTTGGGGGTCACTAATTTTGACAAAATATCTGGGAATTGAGGTGATCTGTGTCTTGTCACATAGCCAGTGCCACACAGTATTTTGGGGGTCACTAATTTCTACAAAATATCTGGGAATTGAGGTGATCTGTGTCTTGTGACTCACTGCCAGTGCCACGCAGTATTTTGGGGTCACTAATTTCTACAAAATATCTGGGAATTGAGGTGATCTGTGTCTTGTCACACAGCCATTGCCACACAGTATTTTGGGGGTCACTAATTTCTACAAAATATCTGGGAATTGAGGTGATCTGTGTCTTGTGACTCACTGCCAGTGCCACGCAGTATTTTGGGGGTCACTAATTTCTACAAAATATCTGGGAATTGACGTGATCTGTGTCTTGTGACTCACTGCCAGTGCCACACAGTATTTTGGGGGTCACTAATTTCGACAAAATATCTGGGAATTGAGGTGATCTGTGTCTTGTCACATAGCCAGTGCCACACAGTATTTTGGGGGTCACTAATTTCTACAAAATATCTGGGAATTGAGGTGATCTGTGTCTTGTGACTCACTGCCAGTGCCACGCAGTATTTTGGGGGTCACTAATTTCTACAAAATATCTGGGAATTGAGGTGATCTGTGTCTTGTGACTCACTGCCAGTGCCACGCAGTATTTTGGGGGTCACTAATTTCTACAAAATATCTGGGAATTGAGGTGATCTGTGTTTGTGACTCACTGCCAGTGCCATGCAGTATTTTGGGGGTCACTAATTTCTACAAAATATCTGGGAATTGAGGTGATCTGTGTCTTGTCACACAGCCAGTGCCACGCAGTATTTTGGGGTCACTAATTTCTACAAAATATCTGTGAATTGAGGTGATCTGTGTCTTGTCACACAGCCATTGCCACGCAGTATTTTGGGGGTCACTAATTTCTACAAAATATCTGTGAATTGAGGTGATCTGTGTCTAGTGACTCACTGCCAGTGCCACGCAGTATTTTGGGGGTCACTAATTTCTACAAAATATCTGGGAATTGAGGTGATCTGTGTCTTGTCACACAGCCAGTGCCACGCAGTATTTTGGGGGTCACTAATTTCTACAAAATATTTGGGAATTGTTATAATCCGTGTGTTCTCACTGGCTGCCACCCATCAGGGGGTCTCACTGATTTATAGGAGGTTTCTGAGACTTGTATTCTGTGTCTTCTCACTGCCACCCACCAGGGGGTCCCACATACTTCTAGCAGATTTATGCGAATTGTAATTTGTGTCTTCTCACTGCCACCCATCAGGGGGTCCCACATACTTTTAGCCGATTTATGCGAATTGTAATTTGTGTCTTCTCACTGCCACCCATCGGGGGTCTCAGTGATTTATAGGAGGTTTCTGGGAATTGTAATCTGTGTCTTGTCACTGGCTGCCAGCTATCAGGGTGTCTCACTGAGTTATACCAGAGTTCTGTAAATCTTTAATCTTTATACCAGAGTTGAATCAGAGTTCTGTATATATTTAATCTATATATCACTCACAATGTCTGAAAGAACAAAAAGGACAGGCAAACGCTCCCAGACACAGATAAGAGGGCAAGCAGCCCCTGTGTTGGGAGGCTGTGCCTCTGGTCGTGGTGGACGTGGTGCATCCTCTGCAGGGGCACGCTTGTCCTTTCTAACTGGTGCTGGCCGTCTTAGGCTAGGGTCAGACTGAGGCAGTGCGAACGCGCGTTCTGGCGCACATAATCACGGTCGCACTAGCAGCAGATGACGGGCAATGACGGCCAATATACGAAGTACGGTCGCACAAAAGTCCGGCTGCGCAACGCAAGTGGAAAATGAACGCATTTTTTCGAGAACGTTAAACCACTAGTACTGACGTACAGAGTGCGCTGCGTCCGCTAGCGGCGTGTGTGCGTGATTAGGAGATGTCAGACGCTACTAATGTCCGGCCAACATAACGTCCAGACACAACAAGTGTTTTATTGATGATCCGTACAAAATCACGGATGAAACTGCGCATCGTATGACCGCTATTGCGTATTCCGTGAAAAAATACGTCCATTCTTCGAACGCACATTTTCACGGACAACGTGAAAAATGCGTTAGTCTGACCCTAGCCTTAAGCAGCAGCAACATACAGAGGATTTGGTGGATTGGCTAACCAGGCCATCCTCATCCTCCGAGTCCTCTGCCAGCCAGGCTTGTAGTGCTTTACAGTCCACCTCAGCTGCCAAAGCATCTAATGCAGCCTCCATGTCCACAGCTACTCCTGCCGTAGCCTCGCTATCACACACGGAGGAGTCAGCTGAATTGTTTGACTACAATGACAGTGACATGATGCTTGAGGATGCACAGCAAGTACAGTGCTCTGTTTCAATCTCTGAGGTTGAGGAAGGGAGTATAATCAACCTAGAGGAGTGGCGTAACTAGAAACCTGAGGGCCCCGGTGCAAGAATCCACGAAGGGCCCCCCCCAAAAAAATCTATGTATTTTTACTTATTTTTCACTGCAAAATAAAACAAAGATAGTATTGCCTAGGGATGCACCGATACCACTTTAAGACCGAGTACGAGTACCGATACTTTTTAAAAGTACTCACTGATACCGAGTACCGATACTTTTCTTTAATGTCATGTGACGCTTTCCAATAAGAACAGACCATATAAAAATGCCCCCAGCTCACATGTATATCCCCCGATATATATATATTCATACTGCCCCAGCTCATGGATTTGCCCCAGCTCATGGATTTGCCCCAGCTCACACATGGATTTGCCCCAGCTCACACATGGATTTGCCCCAGCTCATGGATATGCCCCAGCTCACACATGGATATTGCCCCCAGATTATGGATTTGCCCCCCCCAGCTCACACATGGTTATGCCCCCCAGCTCACACATGGTTATGCCCCCCAGCTCACACATGGATATGCCCCCCAGCTCATGGATATGCCCCCCAGCTCTCACATGGATATGCCCCCCAGCTCATGGATATGCCCCCCAGCTCATGGATATGCCCCCCAGATCTCACATGGGTATGCCCCCCAGCTCTCACATGGGTATGCCCCCAGCTCATGGATATGCCCCCCAGCTCATGGATATGCCCCCCAGCTCATGGGTATGCCCCCCAGCTCATGGATATGCCCCCCAGCTCATGGGTATGCCCCCAGCTAATGGATATCCCCCCCAGCTCTCACATGGGTATGCCCCCCAGCTCATGGATATGTCCCCCAGCTCATGGATATGCACCCCCAGATCTCACATGGGTATGCCCCCAGCTCATGGATATGCCCCCCAGCTCATGGATATGCACCCCCAGCTCTCACATGGGTATGCCCCCAGCTCATGGATATGCCCCCAGCTCATGGATATGCCCCCCAGCTCCCACGGATATGCCCCCCAGATCTCACATTGGTATGCCCCCCAGCTCATGGATATGCCCCCAGCTCATGGATATGCCCCCCAGCTCTCACGGATATGCCCCCCAGCTCTCACATTGGTATGCCCCCCAGCTCATGGGTATAAGGGCCCCCAGCTCATGGGTATAAGGGCCCCCCAGCTCATGGGTATAAGGGCCCCCAGCTCTCATGGGTATTTGGGTCCCCCAGCTCTTACCTCTGCTGGCCCCAGGACAGGTTCCGTCGGCGTTGTTCTTCTCCTTGGCGAGCGGCCGCTGGAAACATGCATCTTGGCCGACCGCTGGAAACCACCTGATCAGCGCAGAGGTCTCGCGAGAGGATCTCGTGCGCTGGTCAGGTGGTTCCTATCCCACGTGAGTGGCCAAGCTGCATGTCAGTGGCCGCTCGCAGGGAGAGGGACGGCCAGCGCGCGGCTCCCAGATTCCGGCACTGATTGCCGGAATCTGGCGGGCGGCGCCGGGCCCCCTCCAGTGGCGGAATGCCAGGGCCCAGTCGCAGCTGCGACCGCTGCGACCCTGGTACTTCCGCCACTGACCTAGAGGAAGGGGGTGCCAGTGATGCCACACAAATAACTGGCACTCATGTTGCCCCAGCAGCTGCAGCATACTGCCAAGTTGGCTCCAGTGACGAGGAGATAGGGGATGATGACAATGATGATGAGGTCACTGACTCCACCTAGGTACCTGATCGATCAGAGGAATCAAGTGAGAAGGAGGGGGAGGAGGAGGCACAGCAAACACGAGGCACAACATCCTCTGTGACCAACCGTAGCACTAGCCAGTCCAAGGCATCAGATGTCAGAGCTGCTCAGGTGCAGAGCGCTGTTGTCTCAAAGCACACATGCAGGAACTCTGCTGTCTGGGAGTTCTTTAAGAAATGTGCAGCAGACCCCACCATTGCTATTTGTAAATCTATGTCAGATGAGGCTCAAGCGTGGGAAAGACACCGGACGCTTGGGTACCACGTGCTTGAGGCGACATATGACCTCCTCCCACACATCCCGTTGGCGCAAAACTTTGCGTAGGTCCTCCTCCTCCTCATCTGTCTGTATGTCCTGCCATGTCATTGCCTGCTACAACCTCCACTTACAGGGATGATGCTACAGTAATGGATGTAGAATAAAACAAAATAAACTTAGACTTTGAATTGCGTCACTTCCTCTAGTACTCTACTGGTTATATTAGCACCACTATTGCTGTCTATTCTTTATTTATCTTTTATTTTGTTTTATTCTATTTTATCTTATCTTATTTATGTTATTTATTTATTTTTTATTTTTATCCTTTATTATCTTTTTTTTCTCTACTGTGTCTTTTTATACTTTGTCTATATAGTACTCCTTTCTCCTCTGATTATAACCTTCTATTATCGACCTTTGAAGTCAGCAGGATTCTTCATTACTGCCGCTTTTAAATTAATTGAATTTTTTATATTTATTTTCCATATATTCAGTAATGTTATGAATTTCTCTCCCCCTTCTCCTTTTTCGTCCTATAATAGACGGCTTTTTTCAGTCCTTTTTGGACATTTAGCGTACTACATCCCCTTCTGGATAATCTGATAGCTATATCGATACTTAGTTACAACAGCTTTAAATGTGTTTCTATTTTCATCCCGTTCTGGAATCTTAGTGAAGTTCCGTTCGTTTGGATATTATGTTTTAGTTTATCTCGATGGATTTACATTCTATTCCTTTCCATTTATGCTGCTATTTATATCTGCTTTTTAGTCCATATCTATGTCTTAGTCTTTACATGTATTTTTTATCTTCAGAGTTTGGTTTAGTATCCCCCGATTTTTAAACCCCTCGGTTTTTTTTAGTGTTATCCTCCTCTAAAGAATCATGCTTTCCTATCTGCTTTTATGTCCCATGTATATTGGTCTTATGGCATTGGCACTTTATATTTATAACTACTCCTTTGTAATTTATTTCTACCCCTCTGCACTTTATATGTATATGGGTCTTATGGTATAGGCACTTTATATTTATATCTACCCCTCTACACTTTATATGTATATGGGTCTTATGGCATCGGCACTTTATATTTATATCTACCTCTTAGTATGGACTATTTATTATCCAGGTTAATACTACCCCCTTTTTTATATCGTGCTCTCCTTTCTTTCCCCATATTTATATCAGGCTAATTCTTCCCTGTTTATATTCTCTTTATATTCATTTTATCTGCCCTGTTTTCACGTGTCTCTTTAGATTCATGCGGTTCATATGTTAGATCGACACATTTCCCTATCTGCTCCCGATAAATAATAATTGCCCGCAGTAACCTGCCCTAATTACTAATTATTTAATTATTTTAGGTGCTTTTTGCTTTCTCTTCTACAATTTTCTCTCTCTCTTTTTTTTTTTTTTTTTACGATCCCATATACCCTATTAGTCCTATCTTTAGAGCTATATAACCCTACTTTGTTACCCGGCTGTATACAGGGTTACTTCTCAGATGCATTTTAACTGAGTCTTTTTACTTTAAATCCTAAAACGTATCCATTTTCTGTTCTTATTGCTGAACTTGGCCACTTATTTGGCGCTGTATATGATTAATGAAATATACTATCTCCCCACGTTTTAAATTAGGGAGGCTGTTTGAGACCTTCTGTTTGTATATTTTACCCTGATTGTCATTTTCTCCACACACTACTATCCTATCAACAGGGGTTTAGGATCACATTGCTTCCTTTATTCTCCTTGTTTTTGCCCGAAATTATCACAGTATATGTGCTGAATTATTTATATGATACCTGTATGCCTTGTTTATTGTACCCCTGCATTTTTATGTTCGTTTAAAATCATTTATTATTTGCTGCTATTGATTTATTTTTTTTTTCAATGTAACTTTATTTATTCCTCTGTCTATATTCAAATTAATCAATTAGGCTAATCACCCGGAAGCTGTGCTACGGGAACTGATATGAGCAACGCAGCTATTTATAGTGATTCATTGTACTGTTATGATGACACCCACTGATGAAGCTACTTCTAGCGAAACGCGTTTGCGGTGTATTTTATTTATTGTTTTAATAAAAGCGATTGTGAATTTCCACCCTGTATGATCCTGGGTGATTTATTCAATCGTCATCCTGAATAGATATTTCTAAGGAACTGGTTTCCTGCCTTGTGGACCTGAGGTTTGGGAATCGGTGCCCCTTGATTTAAATCCACCGATCTGCCTTCTGTTTGGTGCCCATTTATTTAAATCGGCACCAGAATATGAGTGAATATGAGTGAATATCTCCTATTTTTTCACTCCTATCTGGGACGATACAGTCTGCACTTAATTCCTCCCTTCCATTTTTTTACCCTTTTTTTCTTCCACCTCCATCAACTGTTTCATGGCTGAATATCTTTTATTGAAACTGAAGAATGTGAGTGCTAGCGCCGGACACCAGCTCTGTAACCTGCATTCCAGCACTATACCAGCACGTGGAAGACAATGTTATCGAGTCATTGGGAAAGGCAGTCAGCAGCAAGGTGCATGTGACTTTAGACACGTGGTCCAGCAAGCATGGACAGGGTCGTTACATTTCCTTCACGGCACACTGGGTAACTCTGATTGCAGCTGGGAGGGATCCAAGACGGAGCTCTGTGCTGGAGCTTGTTCATCCACAACGCCTCCAGAAAGCTGCTTGTATGAGGTCTGTCTGCTCCACCACCACCTCTCCCACTTCCTCCTCCTCCTCCTTCTCTGTCTCTGGCGAAGTGGCAGTTAAACCGACGCGTGGCAGGGGCTACGCAATGGCTCAAGCAAAAAGATGCCATACTGTGTTTGAGCTGGTTTGTTTAGGGGAGAGGAGCCATGCCCGGACAGAAATTCTGTCAGCTCTGCACGGGCAGGTGCAGAGATGGTTAACACCAAGCCAGCTTCAGCTGGGAATGGTTGTCTATGATAATGGCAGCAACCTTCTCTCCGCCCTACAACAGGGTAAGTTGACGCATGTACCATGCCTAGCACACGTCCTAAATCTGGTGGTACAGCGTTTCCTAACCAGGTACCCAGGGCTGGCAGAGCTTCTCAGTCAGGCCAGAAAAGTCTGCAGCCACTTCAGACGGTCATTCCCAGCAAGCGTTTGCCTGGCAGAAATTCAAAGAGAATTCCACCTTCCCACAAACCGTCTGATCTGTGACATGCCCACCAGGTGGAACTCGACATTAGCAATGCTGCAGTGTCTGCACAAGCAGCAGAGGGCCATCAATGAGTACCTGTGTGAGTATGGCACAAGGACAGGTTCAGGTCAACTTGTTTTTTTTTATCCCCCCGCAGTGGCTGATGATCAAGGATGCATGCACTGTACTGTCACCATTTGCGGAGGCAATGAGGATGGTGAGCAGGGACAGTGCATGCATCAGTGACACAATTCCTTTAGTGTTCCTGCTGGAGCACACTCTGCGGGGAATTATAGATGTGGCTCTAGAGGCAGAGCAGGGGGAGGAAGAGGAGGCCTTCCCTAGCTCTGAAGGCCCCAGTCTTTCCACAGACAGCATTCCAGCGGGTCCTCCTCAGATCAGACAGGAGGAGGATGAGGAGGAATATTTGAGTAGTGGGGGCATTGAAGGTGGGGATTCCTCAAGGGAGGGTTTTGTGTGCCCAGAAACACCAGGACTGATACGTGGCTGGGAGGAGGAAGTGCACGATGGGGTCATCATCCTCATTGACCAGGAAGACTCGGAAGCTAATGCCACCTCCAACCTACGCGGCATGGGCTCCCTTATTATGCAAAGCCTGCTAAAGGACCCCAGGATTCGTGCTATCAAGGAGAGGGATCATTACTGGTTGGCATCCCTTCTTGATCCACGATACAAGGGTAAAGTTGCAGAGCTCATTCTGCCCGCACAGAGGGAGGACAGGATGAAACAACTTGAGGACGTTCTAAAGCGACACTTGTGTAACACCTTTCCAGGCACTGGTAGGTTACCAAGTGATGACACACATGCTTCTGAGGCTGCGGATGATCAGAGGAATAGTGGTGAAGGCCGGGGCTGCTTGACTGATGCCTTTTTAAATATTTTTAGTCCACGACGCCCAGGGACGTCAAATGTAGGCACCCAATGCCAGCGTCTTCACCATATGGTGCAGGACTACCTAGGGGCAAGGGCAGACCTGGGTAACTTTACAGCAGATGATCCACTGGCTTACTGGGTGTTGAGATTGGATCACTGGCCAGAACTTAGCCAATATGCTATGCAGCTACTAGGTTGCCCTTCATCTAGCATTGCTTTCTGAAAGGACGTTCAGTGTCGCTGGAGGTTTTGTCACAGACAAAAGAGTGCGTCTGTCCACCGACTCTGTAGACCGGCTGACATTTATAAAAATGAATCAGTCCTGGATCAGCAGCTATCAATCCCTGATGCTGACGTAACGGAATAGATTGGTGATGTCCTATGCATTCACTAAACCTCCAGCACTGAACTCTTCCACAATACCACAAAAGGGTTACGATGTGAAGGCACTTGCTGCCATGAAAGGCACAATATTTGGCTGCACTGACGCCTGTGCCACATTTATATCATTTTCATTTTTTGAACCGTAGGGTCCAACCCTGCACTCTTCCACAATACCACAAAAGGGTTACGGTGTGAAGGCACTTACTGCCATAAAAGGCACAATATTTGGCTGCACTGACGCCTGTGCCACATTTATATCATTTTAATTTTTTGAACCGCAGGGTCCAACCCTGCACTCTTCCACAATACCACAGAGGGGTTGTATGAATGCACTTGCTGGCCTGGCACCAAAAGCACAATATCTGGGTGCACTGCCACTGACGCCTTTACCAGATTCATATCCTCAGAGGGGTTACTGTGTGACGGCACTGTTGTCGACCCTAAGGCTAGGGTCAGACTGAGGCAGTGCGAACGCGCGTGCAGCCGCACTTAATCACGGCCGCACTAGCAGCAGATGCCGGGCAATGACGGCCAATATACGAAGTACGGTCGCACAAAAGTCCGGCTGCGCAACGCAAGTGGAAAATGAACGCATTTTTTCGAGAACGTGAAACCGCAGGTACTGACGTACAGAGTGCGCTGCGTCCGCTAGCGGCGTGTGTGTGTGATTAGGAGACGTCAGACGCTGCTAATGTCCGGCCAACATAACGTCCAGATGCAAGAAGTGTTTTATTGATGATCCGTACAAAATCACGGACGAAAATGCGCATAGTATGACCACTATCACGTATTCTGTGAAAAAATGCGTCCATTCGTTCGAACGCACTTTTTCACAGACAACATAAAAATGCGTTCGTCTGACCCTAGCCTAAAGGCCCAATTTTAAAGCACCTATTGTTACTTTCATCCAAACCCTGCACCATAATTTAGCCCAAAAAAATCACCAAAATTTTTCTGCGCGTCCTAAAATGTCTTTTCATACAGGCTGCCGCCCCATGCAGTTGTTTATGAATAGATTAAAGGAAAAGCATTTACCGTCATTTTAAACGTCATTTTTTTGTTTTTAAATGTTTCTATACATCCTACAAATCCGCCACTTCACGGGAAGGTTATGGGGACCTCTTAGGCACGATATTTGAAGGAATTTTTCGTTTTTATTTTTAACCCTTATAGAAACATAGAAACATAGAAAAATGTCGGCAGATAAGAACCTTTCGGCCCATCTAGTCTGCCCAATTACATGGATACTTTACCTGGATTTATCTTTTGTTTAGGATAGCCTTATGCCTATCCCATGCCTGCTTAAATTCAATTACTGTTTTGGCCTCTACCACTTCAACTGGAAGACTGTTCCATGTATCCACCACCCTCTCAGTAAAATAATGCTTTCTGATGTTACTTTTAAACCTTTGCCCCTCTAATCTAAGACTATGTCCTCTTGTTTTGCTACTTTGTTTCCTTTTAAATATACTCCCTTCCTCTACCTTGTGGATTCCCTTTACGTATTTAAATGTTTCTATCATATCTCCTCTGTCTCGTCTTTTTTCCAAGCTGTACATGTTAAGATCATTAAGCCTTTCCTGGTGAGTTTTCTCCTTCAAGCCGTACACCATTTTAGTAGCCCTTCTCTGAACTCTCTCTAAAATGTCTATATCCTTCTGGAGATACGGTCTCCAGTACTGCACACAGTACTCCAAGTGAGGTCTCACCAGTGCTCTGTACAGTGGCATGAGCACTTCCCTTTCCTACTGCTAATACCTCTCCTACACAACCAAGCATTCTGCTAGCATTTCCTGCTGCTCTATTACATTGTGTAGGGGTTTGGTGGAGGCGCTCGTATTTAGAGGTGTAAAGTATTTAAAGGGGTTGCAGCCAACTACGGTGTTACACAGGCTCTCGAAAAGTTGTGCAGTAAATTGGAAGGAAAAAAAATTGGGTTTACCTAGTGGCGCAGTAATTTAATAGTTGAATTGTAGCTCAGATGTAAGGGCTGAGTATGTATCATATGTACAGGGTACAAAAACCAGAGGTTTACAAAGTATTGATACAATGACCTTGATGTGAAAACCAGGGTTATAATAATAGTGCGATACAATAGTGCAATACAATAAAGTGCAAATGCAACAGTACATAAGAGGGACAGAGTACCAGGGCTGCTGTTGAAGGTCCAGACAAAAATTATCTGTCAATAAAGGACGTGAAGGATTTCTTCGAGTCCAGTGCCTAAGTGAATGGGTGTTGCACCAGAACGTGCTTAGAAATGTTATCAGTCTTTACCCTATCCACAGCTGTATTACGTTCGTTGAGGATGTCTGTTCTCCTAATGTTCTTGATAGGCTCCGCGATGGGGAAAATTGAGAGGGGGAGAAAAAATAATATATAGTATAATATCCTCTGTAAACGGGGTGCAGTATAGAAAAAAATGCGCACTTACAAGATCCAGAGCCTTTTGAATCCAGGCTCTGGAGTGGAATGCCTTGTGCCTAGAAATAGGGTAGTCACTGCCCTTCTTTCTGTGATCTTCTAATTCAACCTTGGGTGGGAGGACATAGAAGCAGAAAAGAGAGACAGCGCTCTCATAGCATAACACCAGTTTATAAAAACGTGCATAGGAGAGATAAGAATCACACTCACCAATACAGGAGCCTTAAGGTCCAGGCTCAACTGTTTCGCTTCTGGTGCTCCTTAACGGTGAGCTCCTGAACCTCTTTAGCTGTTCACACTGCTTTCTCAGTATTCAGGTCGCTGGTGGGGTATCTGCGTTATTATAAGGTGATTTCACCGGAAATAGAGACTGGTAGAGGTGTAAAAAGAGCTCAGATAGTCTCATATGAGGGTTGTAAAATATTTATTAGTATGTGCAAATAATACAATGTACAATAGAGTAAATTGGAGTAAAAAATAGGGGCACATATTTTTGCACACACATTGACTGAGGAAGGTGCCTGCTGCACCGAAACGCGTCTCGACCCCCCCCATTTTAGCTAAACCTATTTTTTACTCCAATTTACTCTATTGTACATTGTATTATTTGCACATACTAATAAATATTTTACAACCCTCATATGAGACTATCTGAGCTCTTTTTACACCTCTACCAGTCTCTATTTCCGGTGAAATCACCTTATAATAACGCAGATACCCCACCAGCGACCTGAATACTGAGAAAGCAGTGTGAACAGCTAAAGAGGTTCAGGAGCTCACCGTTAAGGAGCACCAGAAGCGAAACAGTTGAGCCTGGACCTTAAGGCTCCTGTATTGGTGAGTGTGATTCTTATCTCTCCCATATGCACGTTTTTATAAACTGGTGTTATGCTATGAGAGCGCTGTCTCTCTTTTCTGCTTCTATGTCCTCCCACCCAAGGTTGAATTAGAAGATCACGGAAAGAAGGGCAGTGACTACCCTATTTCTAGGCACAAGGCGTTCCACTCCAGAGCCTGGATTCAAAAGGCTCTGGATCTTGTAAGTGCGCATTTTTTTCTATACTGCACCCCGTTTACAGATGATATTATACTATATATTATTTTTTCTCCCCCTCTCAATTTTCCCCATCGCGGAGCCTATCAAGAACATTAGGAGAACAGACATCCTCAACGAACGTAATACAGCTGTGGATAGGGTAAAGACTGATAACATTTCTAAGCACGTTCTGGTGCAACACCCATTCACTTAGGCACTGGACTCGAAGAAATCCTTCACATCCTTTATTGACAGATAATTTTTGTCTGGACCTTCAACAGCAGCCCTGGTACTCTGTCCCTCTTATGTACTGTTGCATTTGCACTTTATTGTATTGCACTATTGTATCGCACTATTATTATAACCCTGCTCTATTACATTGACTACTTACCTTTAGATCCTCTGAAATAATAACCCCTAAATCCCTTTCCTCAGATGTTGAGGTTAGGACTGTATCAAATATTCTATATTCAGCCCTTGGGTTTTTACTTCCCAGGTGCATTATCTTGCACTTATCCACGTTTAAAACTCAATTACCACAGCTCCGACCATTTTTTTAGTTTACCTAAATCATTTGTCATTTGGCTGATCCCTCCAGGAACGTCAACCCTGTTGCAAATCTTTGTGTCATCAGCAAAAAGACATACTTTTCCATTAATACCTTCTGCAATATCACTAATAAAAATATTAAATAGAATGGGTCCAAGTACTGACCCCTGAGGTACCCCACTGGTAACAAGACCTTGCGCCGAATAAACTCCATTTACCACAACCCTCTGTTGCCTGTCACTCAGCCACTGCCTAATCCATTCAACAATATTGGAATCCAAGCTCAAAGATTGCAATTTATTGATAAGCCTTCTATGCGGAACATTATCAAAAGCCTTACTGAAATCTAAATAAGCAATGTCTACTGCACCACCTGTGTCTATTATTTTTGTTACCCAATCAAAAAAATCAACAAGATTAGTTTGGCATGATCTCCCTGAGGTAAACCCATGTTGTTTCTGATCCTGTAATCTATGTGTTTTTAGATGTTCAACAATCCTTTCCTTTAACATGGTTTCCATTAATTTCCCCACTACTGACGGAAGACTAACTGGCCTATAGTTCCCCGATTCCTCCCTACTACCCTTCTTGTAAATGGGCACAACATTTGCTACTTTCCAGTCTTCTGGGACAACTCCTGTTAACGGTTTTGCTATTACATCACTGAGCTGTTTTAATAATTTAGGATGGATCCCATCAGGCCCCATTGACTTATTTGTCTTTACTTTAGACAGCTGCTTTAGAACCTCCTCCTCTGTAAACTCATATGTAAATGTCTCTTTAGTGTTCTCTCCTAACTGAGGTCCCTTTCCTTCCTTTTCTTCTGCAAAGACTGAACAAAAATATTCATTGAGGCAGTCAGCAAGACTTTTATCCTCTTCTACATACCTTCCTTCCTTTGTTTTTAATCTAACTAATCCTTGTTTTACTTTTCTTTTCTCGTTTATGTATCTAAAAAATGTTTTGTCACCCCTTTTTTACTGACTGAGCTATTTTCTCTTCTGCGTGTGCTTTGGAAGCTCTTATAAATTACTTTGCCTCTTTCTGCCTAATCTTATAGGTTTGCCTATCCTCTTCACGCTGAGTTTTTTTATAATTATTGAATGCTATCTTCTTGTTCTTCACTATTTTGGCCACTTCTGCAGAGTACCACAGTGGTTTCTTCCCTTTTTTGTTTTTGCTAACAAGCCGAATGCAATTTCCTGTGGCCTTCAATAATGCTTCCTTTAAATAATCCCATTTCTCCTGGACTCCCTTTAAACTCCTCCAGTCTGATAATGACTCATTCACACAAAATCTCATTTTAGAAAAATCAGTTTTTTTAAAGTCTAAAACTTTTTGTTTTTGTGTGGTGCGGCTCCATCCCTGTTCTTATATTAAACCATACTGATTGGTGATCACTAGATCCCAAATTTTCACCTACAACAACGTCCGATACCAAACCTCCATTTGTGAGTATTAAATCCAATATGGCCTCTTTACGGGTCGGCTCCTCAGCTACTTGTGTTAGAGATAATCCCAGTAAGGAGTTTAGAATATTTGTACTCCTGGTGCACCCAGCTATTTTGGTTTTCCAGTTCACATCAGGAAGATTAAAGTCCCCCATGATAATAACTTCCCCCTTCATTGCCATTTTGGCTATTTCCTCAAGCAGCAGATTATCTAGCTCTTCTACTTGTCCAGGGGGTCTATAGATCACACCTACACGAGCTACTGTATGATTGCCAAATGTTAGCATAACCCAAACTGACTCTATGTTCACCTCGCTCACTTTTATTTGGTTCGTTTTTATGTTGTTTTTCACATACAGGGCCACTCCTCCTCCTTTCCTACCTTCTCTGTCTTTTCTATATAAAGAGTACCCCGGTATTGTTATGTCCCAGTTATTTTTCTCACTGAACCATGTCTCAGTAACCGCCACTAAATCTACTTTTTCACCTGCCATCATTGCCTCCAGTTCATTGATTTTATTGACTAAACTGCGAGCATTTATAGACACCACTCTGAGCTTGTCATTTTTTACCTCGCATGTTGCTTGCACCCTCCGATTTAGTTTTGGGGGACAATTGGGCAGATTGTTTACCCTTTTGTCCCCCCTCCTAGTTTAAATATTTCTTTGTGAAACCTTTGAACTTCTCACTGAGAACATATGTTCCCCTATGAGTAAGATGCAAACCATCTTTTTTATACAGTTCCTTTCTGCTCCAATTAGAGCTATCATGGGACACAAAGCCAAATCCTTGCTCCCGACACCATTCCCGAAGCCACAAATTGAATTCCCTATTGCGCATCTTCCTATCTTGAATGTTATGCACAGGCAAAACTTCAGAGAATGACACAGTGGATGCAATGTGCTGTATTTCACCTCCAAGAACACAAAAATCTTCCTTAATCTCAGAAACCTCATTGCTAGCCAAGTCATTTGTCCCTAGATGGACTAGAACATCCACTTCCCCTTGCTGCTTTGCTTCTTTGACAATATTGAGAATACGTCTCCTGTCTCTACGAGCAGTAGCCCCAGGAAGACATCTCACCAAACCACTACTCTCCAGCTCAACACCTCTTATGATAGAATCACCCAGCAACAATTGCCTTCTATCAAGTCCCACCTTTTCATTTTTGTCCTTGGTTGCAGTGCTGCATACCTTAGGCATAGTGGATGGTGGTTCCTCAACTATGGTGTCTGAGCCTGCATCCGTCTTACCACTACACTCTGAAAGTGCCTCAAAAGAATTAAGAAGAGCCACAGATTGTGGGACATGCTTTCTATCCACAGCACTAAGTCTACCAGATCCTACAGTAGTCCATCTGCCGCTCCTAGGAGGCCTCTGTGGCAGTGGCTTTGTAACAGTCATAGCCTGAGTTTGTCTGACAGATAATTTACAAATATCAGACTTCAAACAGGCAATTTCCTGCTGCAATAAAGAGAACTGCCTACATATCAGGCACACTCCAAACCTCCAAAAATTGGATCTAAAAACAAACGCATGACAGCTCTTACACTGGACCAAGCCTGCCATTATAAAAGAATGGATTTAAAACCAACAAATCTTACCTTTTTGTAGGTTTTCTACCTCCTAACGATAATTCACAGAAAAAATGGACAGGCGCCAAAAACTAGTACCGTCACCAACAAACCAATGCCAACCAGAGTTTTAGTGGTTTCCCCCAAACCAGTGAAAAATGCAGAAACAATGGTACGTATCTGGTGGCGTGATGGTGGTCGCTGAATGGTAGGTGGTGGTTCCCTTAGTTCGTACGAAGCATATGGAAAAAGATAATAAACAATATATAGTGCAGGTGGTAATGACACAAAAATATATGTGATGATGTGGGGTATTTCCACTCACAAATCAAAGAGCCCGAACACTGGCTCTAAGTGGGTCGAGGCTTTTGGGTGTTTTTGCTTCTCCGTTCCTTAAGGTGACCCACGCCTTATACTGGATGGAGTATGGCTCGTATAAATGGACATGGAAAGAAAGCAAGAAACAACTTCCTTGTGCAGATCTTCCAAAGTAAAAATAGCATAGATATAGTATAGCTGTTTAACTCACATTTGTGGGAGCTTATAGACCAAGCTCTTGGTTTGTACGCCTCAGGGCTTGCATAAGGTGAAGCCCAAACACCTCTTTAAATCAGGAACACCAGGGAGACGATTTCAAAATGAAAAAATTAAAATTATTTATTTAAACATAAATAAAATACTGGCTCAGCCAGGAGACCAGAACGCGTTTCGCCAGACGTGCTGGCTTCTTCAGCTGGTTTACAGGCTGGTTCACATTCGTTTCTTAAATAGTTTAATGCATAAAATCAATAAAAAGTCCCCACATGTTGATGTTCCAGATAAAACAATTAGCGCAAATTCCCTGTCTCAAACCGCATGAGACAGAGGTCGCCATCTTGCGCATGCGCTCTATCGTCCTGTGCGTTCCATTTTGCGTTTCACAAGAGATCCCGGAAGTAGCGTGCGTTCCACTTCGTAAATCTTTCCGAATCTCCAGACGCATTTATCGGCTGACTTCTAATTTCCTTTGAGCCGACGTGTGGCCACCCTCAGTGGCCCTCGGGCAAAATAAAAACCAGAGAAAAGGGCAATCAATGGAGAACACATTATGAGTATAATAAGACCTTCCCCAACTCTATTACATAGAGGAAATATAATGCTTTGTGAAAATATACTCTTTAAATATACTTTTTATTTGTTTTGTATTGATGGACCTGTGTATAAACGAGAATTAGATGGCTCTTCTCCTAGATCCATTCTAGTGGAACTCGTCTACCAATTAAATAACTGGAGCTGTTACATTGCCTATCGAAGGTTGTATTTCTTGCAGAAATCTATTAATTAATGTTCCCATAAGGGATGATACTCCTATGAAGTTAGTAACATTTATATTGATAAATTATTATTATTATTATAAGATGTAGGTAAATTGATTAATTATGGTGCTCCTTATGGCAATCCATAACGTTGTATTCTATTAAAGTGCCGCTGCAAATAATTTGTGCGTATCATTAAAGTGCTAGTGTCGAATCGCTTATAAATATTAGACTTATAAAGTGACTATATTAAAGTGGCTAAATACTAATATTATTGTTCGCATTATTATATTAAATATAAAAAATTATTATAAAACTAATTACGAAAGATGCCCAAACGGCCCTTAGTATATGAAATTACGCTTCTGTTCAGTGTAAAAAAATTTTTTATGGGACACAGATAAAATTATCAAACAAATTCCAACTAAACCACTAATATCGCTATCTTTAAAAGATAGTGATTCTTTTAGAAACCCTATTAAAGTGCCATTGCAAGCAATTAGTCAATAAATTTAAAGTGCTAGTGTTAAATTATTGTGAACATTAAAATTATGGTATTAATTATAACGTTATTGTGCTGAGTTAGATGTGGGTGAAAATTATCGGCTAAATCCATTCTAATTATGATCACTACCCTTAAGGGATAGTGCTTCTTATACAAAGGGTCCATAAACGTGTGCCTACTATAGTGTCGTTGTAGATAACCGTGAAATCCTAATCCTTAGATTGCTCCTTAAATATATTAAGTGTCAAGATAAAAGTGCTATTGTTTTATGTGCAAAATATCTTTTAATAGTCGGACAATAATGACTCTAAGATAATATTAGAGTAGAAGTAGAAGGGCTACTAATGCGGGTAGGTCTTTGTTGCATATAAAACAAGGGAATAGGAGAGTCTCTGATTACGCTATAGACTTCAAAACTCTGACTTCAGAGGTTCTCTGGCCTAACGATGTCTTAACATTAGCCTTTACTGAAGGCCTAAACGATACTTTTATGTTCGAGTTGGCTCCATTAAAATTGCCAGAGACACTTGATCACCTTATTGATTTTTGTATTGCCATGGATGATCAAATTAGGGAAAGGAGACATCCTAGAGATAGACCCAGAAGGGTCTTGCCTCCTTTACCTCTATTGTCTAAAAATACCAGCACATCCAGTAACCAGGAAAATGTAAGAGGGGAAATGCCAGGTGCAGAACCTATGCAGATAGGAAAAACTGATATTTCGGACGCAGAAAGAGCTCACAGAAGGGAAAAGGGGCTATGTTTCTATTGTGCAGGGGCAGACCATTTTCGCCTTCAATGTCCTCAAAGACCTAGGGGTAGCAGGGGTGACAGTGGTACATCAAGCCAAAGAACAGCTAACACCCAGGTTATTGGTTCTCTTTATGCCTCCTTTGTGGATAATAAAAAAAAAAAAATCCAGGATTCTGTTACCAATCTCTCTAACCTGGGAAAGGGTTCACCTCAAGACTGAGGCGTTTTTGGACTCTGGGGCCTCAGGTAATTTCATGGATAAACATTTTGCTGCAAAAAACCTCATACCTCTGGTTCTCAAAGAAAAACCTCTAATGGTAGAAGCCATAGATGGGAACCCGCTATCCTGTCCACGTATTACTCACGACACTATTCATGTATGTATGGTAACAGGAGTATTGCACCATGAAACAATATGTTTTCAGATCATTGAATCTCCTTCATGTCCTGTCGTTCTTGGGTTTCCATGGTTGGTAGAACACAACCCAGTTATTGATTGGGTCCAGAGTGACGTAAAATATTGGAGTCCTCATTGTCAGTCAAAATGTCTGGGTAGGGTCAATGTGATCGGTAGCCTCAACATTGCCACAGCTCCTCCTTTATCCACAGAGGTCCCTGAATGTTATCAAGAATTAAAGGAGGTGTTTTCTAAATCCAGGACTGAGGTCCTACCACCACACCGCCCATACGACTGTGCAATAAATTTACTCCCCGGTACTATGCCTCCTAGGGGACACGTATACCCCTTGTTGCAAAAGGAAAACGACATTATGGAGGAGTACATAAGGGAGAATCTAGAGCGAGGATTTATCAGACGGTCCTCCTCTCCAGCAGGAGCAGGTTTCTTTTTTGTCTCCAAAAAAGAGGGAGATCTGCGACCTTGCATTGATTATAGAGGTTTTAATAGGATAACCATAAGGAACGCATATCCCATACCTCTTATCACGGAACTATTCGACCGACTAAAAGGGGCCAGAATTTATACTAAGCTCGATTTACGCGGAGCTTACAACCTGGTAAGGGTCAAAAAAGACCATGAATGGAAAACGGCTTTTAATACACGAAGTGGACATTATGAATACCTAGTGATGCCCTTTGGTTTATGTAATGCGCCAGCCGTTTTTCAGGACCTCATAAACGATACCCTAAGAGAATTTCTACAAGTTTTTGTCATTGTATATCTGGATGATATCCTGATATACTCCCCTGATATTGAAACCCATCATGTCCATGTGAAACAAGTATTGAAAAAACTGTTGGAGGCTGGGTTGTTTTGTAAACTGGAAAAATGTTTATTTGACAAAAAACAGTACATTTCCTTGGCTACATAATAACTCCTGACGGTTTTCAGATGGATCCTAAGAAGCTCTCAGCAATCATTGACTGGCCTCTGCCCCAGGGGCTGAAAGCCATCCAGAGGTTTCTGGGGTTTACTAATTATTATAGGAGATTCATTAAAGACTTTTCAGCTTTGGTATCTCCTCTCACGGCTATGACAAAGAAAGGGGTGGGAAATCAGAAATGGACACCCCAAGCCAGTCAAGCCTTTGAGGCGCTCAGACAAGCATTCACTACTGCCCCTGTTCTCAGACATCCAGATCCGACTCTGCCATTTCAAGTAGAAGTTGACGCCTCCGAAATAGGTCTTGGTGCAGTCTTGTCCCAAAGGGAGGCACCCGATAAACCCTTGCATCCATGCGGCTTCTATTCCCGGAAACTGTCCCCGGCAGAGAGGAACTATGACATAGGAAACCGAGAGTTGTTAGCAGTCGTTTCAGCCTTGGCAGAATGGAGATACTTACTGGAAGGGTCTAGTGATCCCATCATTATCATAACTGATCATAAAAATCTCACATACATTGGAGATGCTAAACGTCTAAATTCCAGGCAAGCGAGATGGTCGTTGTTCCTTTCGAGTTTTAATTATGTCCTGACCTATAGACCTGGATCCAGAAACTTCAAAGCAGACGCACTATCAAGACAGTATGAATCTTACGAGCATAATATCCAAGATCAGCATCCCATTGTACCCCAAGAACGGATAATAGCCTCTACCACGATTAATGTCTCATCTCCTTTGATGAAAAGGTTGCAAACCGTTCAGGGCACAGCTCCTGAGGGGAGACCTCCCGCGAAACTCTTTGTACCTGAAAATGAAAGAGAGGAATTACTAAACATTTACCATGACAATAAAACTTCTGGGCATATGGGAATCACCAAAACGGTGTCCAGCATCAGTAAAATCTTCTGGTGGCCCTCGTTACGCCAAGATGTAAAAGATTACATAGCTGTATGCGAGGTGTGCACAAGACATAAAAGTCCCAAAACAGTACCCATTGGTTTACTCCAGCCTCTGCCAATCCCAGAACGACCATGGTCGCATTTGGCAATGGATTTTATAGTGGAGTTACCTGTTTCAAGAGGTAATACAGTAATACTTACTATCATAGATCGGTTCTCCAAGATGGGCCACTATGTTCCTCTTCGTAAACTACCTTCGGCACTCGAACTGGTGCCCATATTCATAAACAACGTGGTCCGCATACATGGTATTCCTCTTGGGATTGTCTCCGATAGGGGTACCCAATTTGTCTCCAGATTCTGGAAGGGTTTTTGTAAGAATGTGGGGATAGACTTATCTTTCTCCTCGGCCTATCACCCCCAGACTAACGGAGCAGCAGAACGCGCTAATCAGAATATAGAAAAGTATCTAAGATGTTTTATATCTGACAAACAGGATAACTGGTCTGATCTTCTACCATGGGCAGAGTATGCTTTGAACAATGCAGTGAGTGAATCCACAGGACATTCACCTTTCTTCACTGTTTACGGTTTCGATCCTCCCGTGCTCCCCGCTACGTTTCCGGATACCACAATACCTGCTTTAGACGAGCATTTGGCATCCTTGAAGGAGACTTGGGGGAGAGTTAAGGAGGCACTGGAGAAAAGCAGTGCCATCCAGAAGATTAAGGCAGACAGACACAGGAGGCAAGCACCTGTGTATCAGGTTGGAGACATGGTTTGGCTTTCCTCGCGGAATATCAAACTCTTAGTGCCCTCCATGAAGTTGGCACCTAGATACATAGGCCCCTATAAAGTTCTGAGGCGACTCAATCCAGTCTCCTATGCTTTGGCATTGCCTCCTCATATCAGGATACACAATGTATTTCACGTGAGCCTCTTGAAGCCATTGTTATGCAACCGGTATACCAAGGTCCATGCTCCGCCTCCTCCTGTCTCCGTGGAGGGTGCGGAGGAGTTTGAGGTTAAGGCCATTCTGAATGCCAGGATATCTAGGGGGACTTTACAGTACTTGATTGACTGGGAGGGCTACGGTCCGGAAGATCGTTCTTGGCTCCCGGCTACGGAAGTCCATGCTCCTAGGTTGGTGAAAGCCTTCTATTTGGCTCATCCTCGTGCCCCTGGGGGTCGTCCAGTGGCCGCCCTTTGAGGGGGGAGTTCTGTAACGTATCGATCCGTTGGGCGCCTGGCAGCGGCTTCCACGCTGCTCGCTGGCCAGGCACCGATTGATATTGCAGCCGGTTGCGCTCACGTGGGACGCCGGGGGGCGGGACCTGGCGTGATGACGCGGACCCGCCGGTTTTAAAACCCGGCTTCACTGTTTTACCCGTGCCCTGACGTGGTATTGCATTCCCGCAGAGCTCTTGCGATTTTTGGTACTGTCCGTGTCTGACCTTTGTTTCTGGCTGCATAATATTCTTTGTGAATGATTCCTGGCCTTGGCAAAGAACCACCTCTGTGTATGACCCCTGGCATTGGCAAAGAACCACCCCTGTGTATGACCCCTGGCATTGGCAAAGAACCACCTCTGTGTATGACCCCTGGCATTGGCAAAGAACCACCTCTGTGTATGACTCCTGATTTTGGCAACGACTTCTCTAACGGTTCTGCTCCTAACTTTGGTACCGGTGTTAGTCTGTGTGTAACCCTAAGCATACAGCAGACTACCTCTTATATTGCTAAAGTCCTGGGGAGAACAAACTATCTAAATGCCTTGTATATCTGTCTGATATTAACCCTTGTGGGTACTCTGTCTTGTGAACCGAAATATCTATCTAGACGTGCCGACCACTTAAGGATCGGAATGCTAGAGAGCGTTTTGCGTATAGGGACCAATATTCTGGTATTCAGGGGGATACGTGACACAGAAGCGGTGAGAAACCTAAAACTGAGTTGAAAAGATTGTACTGCTTTAGATTACTTAAACGTTCTTGAAGAAGTTTTTGGGCGAACTGAAAAGGCGGCCGAACTGGTATATCAGTACGAACACACCTATCAGAGAAGAGGTGAAAGGATGACCGAGTACATGAGGCACCTGGATAAGATTCTACACCAGATACTCCTGAAGAAAGGGGCCGAATTGGCCGAAGTAGATAAGATCCGAATAAAACAGATCCTGAGGGGCTCTCAACCTCTAGATCCAGTGATGATGCAGCTGAGAAGCAGAGCAGGTAACCAAGAGTTAAAGTACCTGGAACTGATCCGAGTTGTACGAGAGGAAGAGGCTTTACTAGAAGAGAAATCTTTCAGGCGGGGGGAAAGGGCTTATGCACAACCTGTGAGACATAACGACGGCCTGCAGCCTGAAAGCGACTCTCTAGATACCTATGGATCTGACGAGGACGAACAAGAACACCTAGTTGTTTTTAAATCTACAGAGAGGGCTGCCAAAGAATCGAACCTCCCTGAACGGGGTGAATTGTCCAAAACCGTCAAGAAAGTTCAGGAAGCTCAAGTTGAATTGCAACAAGCGCACGCGGAACTGTGCCGAGTATTGATGAAGGTGACAGAGATGCAGGCAGAAATGCAGAAATTCCTCACAGGTATGCAGACGACGGGAGTTTCTGTGGCGTCTGGTCCAAGTCCTTTAACCAAATCTCAACAAACAACTACGTCTCCGCTCTCTAAGAAGAGATGTTTTGGGTGTGGAGAAATGGGCCATTTCCGCGCACAGTGCAAAGGCCGAAAGCCTGAGAAGGATAGAGTCAAGGGACTGTTGGAAGCCCTGGAAGGACTGTTATCTACCTCACCGGCGGGAAACGCCAGAGGGCACCAGTGAAGGAGCAACCTGAGTGCCCGAGGGTTGAACCCCGCTCCAGAAACCAAGCAAAGACTAAGAGGGCGAGAAGGCCCAAAGCCGAGCCAACTGTAGAGCCTGCCAGGACTGAAAGAGTCACTTCCTTAGCATCCGGGTCTACGTCATGGGGAAGCAATGCACACCCAAAACCTGCACGGGCCAAGAAAAAGGCCAGGGTACAGCAAACTGGGTCTAAGTGTCCGGATACCGCGACCAAATTTCCCGACCAACTGATAGGTCCTTCTCCTATTGTGCCAATCCAAGTGGAAGGAGTCTACACCAGAGCCCTGTTAGATTCAGGGGCTCAAGTGACATTGATCTACAGAGACTTCTACGAGAAACACTTAAAGCACATTCCTCTGCAAGAATTGAAGGATTTGGAAATATGGGGTATCGGCACTGAGAAACTCCCTTATGACGGGTACCTGCAAGTGAAGTTGGAGATCGGATCTGAAGTCATCGGGCAGTCTGGGGGTTGTGATGCATTGGCTATTGTGTGTCCTCGACCCTCGGGTGCGAACAGAAGCTCCCTGATAGTGGGGACGAATACTGACCTAGTGCGGCGTCTCCTGACTCCTATTGTGTTGGAAGAAGGTTCAACTCAAGGAGTACACCCAATGTTACGTCCGGTCTATCAGAGGATGGTCGAAGAACGAAAGGCACCTGCCGAGGTGGGAAGACTGTGGAGACTGGGTGGAACAGAGAAGGTTCTGCAAGCAGGAGAAGTAGCGAGCTTCCGGGCTTCAGTCAAGTTGAACGGATCGCAACCCGGTCCCTATGTGGTGCTGGGAACCGATTTTAATCATGGGAGTGAAACCGGAGTCGAACTAATTCCTGAAATAATCTCCACCAAAGCTCTGAAGAGAACACGAGGAAGAGTCTCGGTCAGCGTGTGCAATGTGACGAACTCTCCAGTAGTCCTTAAAGCACGAATGCCTATCGGGCAAGTAGAGTCTGCTACACCCCTCTCTACCGATTTAGGAGGGGGAGTGGATAAAGAGATTCCAGATGAAAGATTCTACCCCAAAGACGCTCCCATTTCACCTGAGTGGAAGAAACGTCTTCAGTCTCAAGTCTTAAAGTGGAAGGAATTGTTCTCGAAAGATGAGTTCGATGTGGGCCTAGCAAAGAGTACTGAGCACCGCATTCGGTTACAAGAAGACAAGCCGTTTCAGGAAAGATCAAGGCGAGTTCCGCTAGGAGACTTAGATGATCTGCGAGAGCAGCTGAATGAATTGCAGAGAACCAAGGTGATCCAAGAGTCCAGGAGTCCATACGCATCTCCCATAGTGTTGGTCCGGAAGAAAAATGGTTCTGTCCGTCTATGCATAGACTATCGCACGTTGAACCGGAGAACCATCCCCGATCAATATGCCACTCCTCGGATAGAAGATGCCCTACAGTGTTTGTCTGGAGCAAAGTGGTTTAGTGTACTAGACCTGCGAAGCGGATATCACCAGATACCCATGCATCCCGAAGACAAGGAGAAAACTGCGTTCATCTGTCCACTGGGGTTCTTTGAATTCAACAGGATGCCTCAAGGCCTTACGGGGGCTCCAGCCACGTTCCAACGGTTGATGGAGAAGACGGTCGGGGATATGAATCTAATCGAAGTATTAGTGTACCTGGATGACATAATTGTGTTTGGGAAGACTCTGGAAGAACATGAGCAGCGTTTGGAGAAGGTCTTGAAGAGGCTCCATGAAGAGGGGCTGAAACTGTCTCTAGAGAAATGCCAATTCTGTCTACCGTCTGTTACGTATCTGGGACATGTGGTCTCAGCAGAAGGTGTTTCAACAGACCCTCGGAAGTTGGAGGCCGTAGCTTCTTGGCCTAGACCCCGAAACGTCACTGAGCTTAGATCTTTCTTGGGATTCTGTTCATACTATCGAAGATTTGTGGGAGGATTCGCGAAAATAGCTCAACCACTGAACAAACTCCTGCAGAAGGAAACCACAGAAGAAGGCTGCAAGGTCTCTGATAAAAACCCGTCAGCTCCAGGGCCAAGGAAAGCTCGAGAGTCTATACAAGGTGAATGGACCAGTTAATGTGAAGGAGCTTTCGTGAAACTGAAAGAGAGTCTAACCCGAGCTCCTGTTTTGGCCTATGCAGACCCTCACAAGCCGTATGAGTTACATGTGGATGCCAGCCGAGAAGGCCTGGGAGGAGTCCTGTATCAGGAGTATGGTGGATTGCTGAGGCCTGTAGCGTACGTGAGTCGGAGCCTTACGCCTTCGGAGAAGAACTACCCTACTCACAAGTTGGAGTTCCTAGCCTTAAAGTGGGCAGTGGTAGACAAGTTAAAAGACTATCTGTATGGAGCCGAGTTTGTGATCAAGACGGATAACAATCCTCTTACCTACATCCTTACTACCGCAAAACTGGACGCAACGGGACATCGGTGGTTGGCCGCTCTGTCAGGGTTTCGGTTCAGCCTGAAGTACCGCCCTGGGGTGAATAATCGAGATGCTGATGCGTTATCGAGAAGACCCTACACTACAGAATGGACTCAGTTGACTCCAGACGGGGTGCAAGCTTTGTGTCAAGGAACAGAGCGCTGGGTCAAAGGAGGGATTGAAGCGGAGGCCATAGGAGTCATGGCTGCAGCTGTTCCTGAGTTTTACTGTAACCCTACGCAGTTATGAGATGAAAGTTTACCTACCTTTTCGAGACAGGACCTGAAAGCGGATCAGGCCAGAGACCCTTTAATTGCCTTGACCATAAAGGCCCTGACTGCAAACCAGCGAGAGATTTTGTTAACCAACTCCCCGAGTGCAGCCAGGTTGGTCTATAAAGAGTGGGAGCGGTTAAAGATGTTGGATGGGGTGGTCTACCGAAGGGGCCCCTCAAACAACGCTGAAGAGATTCAACAGTTATTCCTCCTCACTAAACATAGGGAGAGTGTGCTGCGATCACTACATGATGAGCATGGACATTTGGGTGCAGAAAGAACTTTTAAACTGGTGCGAGATAGGTTCTATTGGCCTTGCATGAGGGCTGAAGTGGAAAGTTATTGTCATTCCTGTCTGAGGTGTATTCAGAGAAAGACTCTACCGTCCCGAACTGCTCCAATGAGCCATCTGCAGAGCCAGGGACCCATGGATTTGGTGTGCATTGACTTCCTGTGCTTAGAGCCGGATGCTAGTGGGCAAGGGAACATTCTAATAGTGACTGATCATTTCACTCGTTACGCCCAAGCATTTTCCACAAAAGATCAACGCGCTCCGACAGTGGCCAAGGTGTTGATGGAAAAGTTCTTTGTTCATTACGGACTGCCAAGGAGGATACACTCTGATCAGGGTAGAGACTTTGAGAGCAGACTGGTGGGGCAATTGTTAGAGTTGTTGGGAATCCAAAAGACCCGAACTACACCATATCACCCTCAAGGTGATGCTCAGCCTGAGAGGTTTAATCGCACACTGCTAAACATGCTGGGGACCTTGTCGAATGTGGAGAAGCAGAGTTGGAGTCGGCACATAGCTACTCTGGTGCATGCATATAACAGTACGGAGAGTGATGCAACTGGATACTCACCGTACCGTCTTATGTTCGGAAGAGAGGCTCGACTGCCGGTTGATTTGGCATTTGGGTTATCTCTAGACCAGACGTCAGTAGCTTCCCATAGAAACTACGTGGATAGACTTCGAAAGAATTTGGCTTCTGCATTTGAACAGGCCCGGTTGACCTCGGGAAACAGGGAGCAAAGAAACAAAAGGAACTATGACTTGAAGGTCCGAATACAAGATCTGCAACCCGGTGATAGGGTCCTATTGAAGAACTTGGGTGCTGCTGCGAGACACAAGTTGGCGGATAGGTGGAGTTCCCAGGTTTACATTGTCTGCAAACAACTGCCAGGTCTACCAGTGTATCAGATTCGCCCGGATGGAAAGGCTGGGCCTCTCAAGAACTGGCACCGGAATCATTTGTTACCTTTGAGAGAGGCTGTGAGAATGCCAGTTGGGGACGAACCGCCTCTGCCGAATCCGCCTGTTCCACGTTTGCCCCCTGTTACTCAGTCTCAACAGACCCGAGTTGTCGAAGAGAACGAAAGGGACAGTGAAGAAGAGAGATATTGTCTAGACTGGATGCGCTCACCGGAGCCTGAGGAGGTTGTCGTTGTTCCTGAGCGGTGGGAGAGTAATTTGAGGCCTGAAGCTCCTGAATTTCTGCTAGAAGTCCCTGAGACTACTGAAATCCCTGAGGCTCTTGAATTTCAGCTGGAAGTCCCTGAGGCTGTTGGGATCCCGGTAGCTCCGGAAGTTGAAGCTTATTCCGGCGATTATAGTTCTATGCCTTCGTTGGAGGGATCATACTCTGAAGAAACGTCTGCTCCAGTGATAGAGAGAAGGATTGAGCCAACACCTATAGTACTTCCACCTGAAGAGGAACTGATTGAGCCAGAACCAAAACGCTCTGTTCGACCGCCCCAACGACTCACCTACGACTCACCAGGACATAGCACTGAAGAGGCCATCACCACAGTACGGAGGTTGCCCGAAGTGTCTGCTATGCTAGCTGAGGTAGCCCAAAATATGAGTCAACTTGAGGAAGTGTTATTAACTCACTATATGTATGCTGCTGAACCTGTGCATGTTATGTAAACTGTATTCAATATTGTGGAAATATAATGTAACTGTTGTACCTCCTTGGAGAGACCCAAGAGTTCTAGGAGGGGGAGAGTGTAGCGCTGTGTTAAAAATCTTGCTGTGGCATTACCTATTTTTGGCCACAAGATGGAGACAGTAGCGATTAGAGACACTGGACATTGGAACTACATTTCCCGGCATGCTTTGCAAGGAGACAGGAAGTGGGTGGGGACTGGACACTTACATCCTCCACCTCGTGGAGAACGCGCCAGAGCGTGCCAGGGAACGAGAGAAAGCAGATGCACTGAAGAGATCGCGAGAGGGCCTAGGCCAAAGCCCGAGGGAGACCTGTCAGTCCGGATTGGATCACTCAACCTGAGGAGAAGGAGACTTGCCAGAACCCAGGCATTGCGGCAGACCGGAGGAATCGAACGGAAAGCAGGCGGTGAGCTGGACGAGCTGCATGAAGTCAGACAACGGATCCGGCCGCTAGTATCCCCAGTCAAAATCCAGCGGAGAGACGTCCTGGGTCAGCGGAGCCTAAAGAAATCGTCGGATGGGTGAGAGGCCTCCAAGGCTGTTTTGTGTTTAAAGGTCAAGCTGCTGTTTTCTCTTTAAAAGTCCACAGGGCCCCAACTGACTAGTCGAAGACTTTCCCTCAGTAAATTCACTGGCCATTTGAACAGTACCCGGGTACCACACTCACACAGATACACCTTTTACATTCTGGGACTTAACCTGTGCAGGACTCATTCTGTTACGAATCGGAACGGGGGTTAAAGAGAAAAGATACGTTCCGAAATTATATTTTTCTCTTTTCCGCTGCGCGTTTACCGCAATACGAAGGGATTGTATGTTTTGGGTTTTGCTACGTGTCCCCTTTTTCTGAACTATCGGGCAATTGCATCTCTTTTATGTTCGGTTGCGAATATTTTATTTTCCGAAATACGAAGCCTCGTGTTTCGTTTCTTTTCCGCTACGCGTTTTACCGTGATACGAAAATACTGTAATAATACTTGTGAATACCGTGTTTCAACATCTGCTCAAGATTTTAGTAAACTATTTAAATGATAAAAACTCACAACTGTGTTGGAGTATATTTATTCCCTAGTGCGGGGAGACTGACCCGTGGTTCATTTTCAGCGGCTCCTCCGGGAGTGAGCGCTACACAACCTTCGATAGGCAATGTAACAGCTCCAGTTATTTAATTGGTAGACGAGTTCCACTAGAATGGATCTAGGAGAAGAGCCATCTAATTCTCGTTTATACACAGGTCCATCAATACAAAACAAATAAAAGTATATTTAAAGAGTATATTTTCACAAAGCATTATATTTCCTCTATGTAATAGAGTTGGGGAAGGTCTTATTATACTCATAATGTGTTCTCCATTGATTGCCCTTTTCTCTGGTTTTTATTTTGCCCGAGGGCCACTGAGGGTGGCCACACGTCGGCTCAAAGGAAATTAGAAGTCAGCCGATAAATGCGTCTGGAGATTCGGAAAGATTTACGAAGTGGAACGCACGCTACTTCCGGGATCTCTTGTGAAACGCAAAATGGAACGCACAGGACGATAGAGCGCATGCGCAAGATGGCGACCTCTGTCTCATGCGGTTTGAGACAGGGAATTTGCGCTAATTGTTTTATCTGGAACATGTGGGGACTTTTTATTGATTTTATGCATTAAACTATTTAAGAAACGAATGTGAACCAGCCTGTAAACCAGCTGAAGAAGCCAGCACGTCTGGCGAAACGCGTTCTGGTCTCCTGGCTGAGCCAGTATTTTATTTATGTTTAAATAAATAATTTTAATTTTTTCATTTTGAAATCGTCTCCCTGGTGTTCCTGATTTAAAGAGGTGTTTGGGCTTCACCTTATGCAAGCCCTGAGGCGTACAAACCAAGAGCTTGGTCTATAAGCTCCCACAAATGTGAGTTAAACAGCTATACTATATCTATGCTATTTTTACTTTGGAAGATCTGCACAAGGAAGTTGTTTCTTGCTTTCTTTCCATGTCCATTTATACGAGCCATACTCCATCCAGTATAAGGCGTGGGTCACCTTAAGGAACGGAGAAGCAAAAACACCCAAAAGCCTCGACCCACTTAGAGCCAGTGTTCGGGCTCTTTGATTTGTGAGTGGAAATACCCCACATCATCACATATATTTTTGTGTCATTACCACCTGCACTATATATTGTTTATTATCTTTTTCCATATGCTTCGTACGAACTAAGGGAACCACCACCTACCATTCAGCGACCACCATCGCGCCACCAGATACGTACCATTGTTTCTACCTCCTGTCTAACCTCAGACTACCTCCAGACTATCTCCAGAAGATCTCCTCTAAGTGCTCACTTTGAAGACTTCACTTAGAAGGCTTCCCAAGCTCAATTAGACCAAGCTAATATTCCACAAGCTTTATATAGCCACCTCCCCCAGCAAGGAGTGGACAAGCTAAACCTCTTTGCAAATACCACCCAATTGATTCCAATTGTATGCTAATCAGTATGAAAATGAGTCACCAGCCTAACCTAATTTACTCACCAGACCTAACTTAAAACTATATTACATATTATTTAAATTGTGAAATATTAAAATAGATGTTGTATTGCATTTTTGTAGAACTTTATGTAGCCTAAGCTTGGCTTAGATTGTACAGTATTTTGTGTTGTCATATGAATAAATATTTGTACTGCTGCAATCTGCGTTGTATATCTAGTCAGACAGGTCAACAACTAAAATGGACTGGGTCAGTGCGGAAAGGAGTGGGACACCAAGATTTGTCAGTGCTTAGGGCACCAGTGAGCCTTAATCCGCCCCTGAAGACACCCGTTACCGTTTGGAATCTTGCGCTGTACTCAGCGAGCTTACTGTACTTTGCGCTCCCTATACTTAACATGGGAGCGCAAAGTGTTAATCAGTGTTAGTATTACAATGTACTAACGCTAATTAACGTCCGGCTGCGGTTAGCAAAAAGTTAACCACAGCCAGGACTTGGTGCTAACGGATTCCGCTGCTACAGAATCCGTTAGCACCAGCCAAAAAACCCTCAAAATGAAACAGATACTCACCTTCTATCCCGCGGCGAAGACCGCGGCTCCAGCCGTCTCTTCTGTCCAGCGGGAGCAGGGAGAGACTGGGGGAAAAAGTCCCCCAGTCTCCCTCTGCAGATCACTACACCGACCAGCCGGATCTCGCAAGGCGAGGTCTGGCAGGTCATGTGACTGGCACTGTCTGCTTCAATGGAGTCCTATGGACTCAGGCCCGGACTGGAACAATATATAGGCCTGGGCATTTTGGACTGAGCAGCCCACTTTTTTTTCTACACATTGCGCATTACAGTGGGTTTTATTGCTGTGGAGCTCTGTGATAATCTCACACACTGCACACGTTACTGTGGAGCTCTGTAGCACCCATACAACACTGCACATTACTGAGGAGCTCAGTGGCACCCTCACTCACACCGCACATTACTGTGGAGCTCTGTGTCTGTGATACCCTCATACACACCGTACATTACTATGGACCTCTGTGGCACCCTCACACACACCGCACATTACTGTGGAGCTCTGTGGCACCCTCATGCATACTGCACATTACTGTGGAGCTCTGTGACACCCATACAACACTGCACATTATGGGGGTGTCACAGAGCTCCTCCATAAAGTGCAGTGTTTGAGGGTGTCACAGAGCTCCACGGTAATGTGCAGTGTTTGAGGGTGTCACAGATCTCCATAACAATAAAACCCACAGTAATGTGCGGTGTGTATGAGCATATCACAGAGCTCCACAGCAATAAAACTCACAGCAATGTGTGGTGTATGAGCACATCACAGAGCTGCGCAGCAATAGAACTTACAATATGTGCTGTGTGTTTGAGGAAGTCAGAATGCAGCGGGACCCTGGAGCAGAGAGGGAAGTATTTTAAAGGGCTCCTGGTAAGCGGATGACATGTGGGGTACGTCCTCCGCATACAGCAGGAGCCTCCTAGGACATTCCCCACACGTCATCCGCAGGGAAGGGGTTGAAATAAATTTGTTTGTGCCAAAAAAAGTGGTGGGGTGCTGCCTCTGTTGTCCAATGGACGAGCCTCCACTGGTATAACCGCCTCGAACCTCAGGGCCAGAATTTCCCGTTTGAGTTCGGGTTTCACCAATGGAATACGGGGCATGCGCTGAGTCCAGCAGACTGCCTCGTAGCGGCTGCTAGGGTCCTGGATGTCCGGGACGGCGCTAAAACGCCACCCCGAGCATCCCTTCCATGGAGTTCATAGGACTTGACTCACGATGTACAATTCCAACAATATTTTTTGGGGGGTTTTACAGCTGGTGATAACTGATTCCGCAGCAGGCTGTTTAACTATGTAACTATGACAGATAATGCTAAACTGCAATAAAGTGGTGAGTAGCAGTATTAGATCATAGGGTTACAGAGCATTTCATTTTGGATTTTGCTACCGAGATTAAAAAAAAAAGGAGATTAAAGTTCAGATCTTCCTTTAGAAATATATTCATACTAAATACATAAAAAGTAAAATTGTAAGAATTATTTGTGTGCGTAGTAATGTGTAACTACCTTCTCATGTTGTAATTAATATACTAGTTTTAACTGTTTTAAAGGTTACGTGTGAAGTAATAAAATGTTTCCAGGCATAAACAAATTAATACATTGACCGCTACACTGCTCCATGACTAACCTCTATGGTGTGGGATTCTGACAGGATGTGTGTGAATGATGAAGTTTTTGCCGGCACAAAGCTCCAGATCTCAGCACGTCACCGAGCCTGTATTAAAGCCATATGAAGCCACTTACTATTATTCACTCTGCTGACATCAGCAGGCCACATAGTAAACTACATCCATGTTCTTTAAAACCTTTTCTGAAAATAAAATGATTAGTAACTATACCTGCTGTTGCTACTGTTTGAGGGAAGTGTTAGAAAGTTAAGAACACCCTGTATTTTTTCAGTAGGTATTTTATTTTTTTATTTACAAAGGGGGTTATTCAGAGACATTTCGGTGCTTTCTCGTTCCCCGCGCTTCCCTGCACTTTGGGGAATCAAAGTTCCCCACCCTGCGGTGTATTTAGCATTCACCGCAAGGTCCCCGGAGTGCAGGGAAAAACCCACAGGAAACCCGCAGAACACTCACCGAAACCCCGCAGAAACCGCAGCAAAAACCACACCAAACACACCGGAAAAAGCCGCCAAGCCGCCGATCACAGCGCAGACCAGTCGCCAGAAAAAGCTGACAAAAAAGCCATAAAGCCAGCCCGACAGTTTTATGGGTCCTGGCTGTCGCACTGACGTCATCACCGGGCCAATACGTTGTCTCACTGTTCCAATAAAAGTGCCTCAATTTGGAAGTTTGGAATGTCCATACCTTTCTTTTGGATGTTCTTCTCGGAACTGCATGGTTGTGGTATGTGTTGGCACCCGGCATAGGGCTACATTACATTGATCGCGCTATTGATCGCGATTGAGGCAGACCCTGGCGGTCACATGACCTGCCGGATCTCACCTCGCGAGATCCGGCAGGTCGTCGTAGTGATCCGCAGAGGGAGACTTGGGGATTTTTCCCCCCAGTCTCTCCCTGCTCCCAGTGGCCAGAGGAGGCGGTCGGAGCCGCTGTTCCTGCAGCGGGATGGAAGGTGAGTATCTGATTAATTTGGGGGGATTTTTGGCTGGTGCTGACGAATTCTGCAGCAGCGGAATCCGTTAGTGCCAAGTCCTGGCTGTGGTTAACATTTTGCTAAACTCAGTCGGACGTTAATCAGTGTTCGGACTTTGTAATCCTAACACTGATTAACACTTGGCGCTCCCCATGTTAAGTATAGGGAGCGCAAAGTACAGTAACCTCGCGTTGAAAAGCGCAAGGTACCAAACGGTAACAGGTTTCTTAACCCGTTAGTGTTTGGATTGTAATATGGTGCCCTCAGGGCCGTCGTAGTGCAGGGAAAAGCTGCCGCAAACCCACCGAACACTCACCGCAAAACCCGGTGAACGCACACCGAAACCCACAAAAACATCTGGATTAACCCCGCCGAACACGCCAGAGAAACCCGGACAGCCGCCGATCACAGCGCAAAGCAGCCGCCGGAAAAACCCGACAAGCAGAAGAATGGAGTGAGAAAAAAAAAACAGTACGCTTGAATGTTTGAAAAGTGAAACGCTGTTTGCAAAGAAACTACTGAATGAAAATGTCTGAAATTTACATATAAGATCCGATGAATGATAATAAAAAGGGCTGTTACAGAAAAAAGAAAAAAAACTTGAAAAAAATTCGAAAAAATGCCTAAAAGATCCTAAAAATAAAGAGACTCTTTACAGCAGAATAAAGTTATAAACAGTTTATTAGATATTGAATTAAAACAGGAATATTTTTAACATTGAAGCCTATGGGATTCTCCTGAATAAACCTGTCAAATGAAACCACTGAATGGCAGGGCATTTCGGCAACTTTTCACTGCTGTTTTGTGCTCTCTGAATAGACAAAGCATTGCTTCTCTATGGGGATTTCACTGCCCTCGGACAGGCACCGAACAGGCACCGTATGTGCAGGCAATTCGCCAACATTTGGCGAACTGCCTGCTCTCTGAATAGCCGAATGGCCAGGAAAGGTAACCGTACGCTGCATTTCACTGTTCAGTTACCTTTCAGCCACAATTCGGATCTCTTTGAATAACCCTGTAAAACTAAATGGTATTATAGTCAGAAGACTATGACTAAAACTAAATTAATATTTCCTGTCAAAATTAACATTGTTTTAACTCTAGCAGTACCAGAAAGTAGCATTGAGCAATTACCATTTAGTTGCATTGCCCTTTCCCTCACCATGTCCGACGAAGGCATAGGGTGTTGTGGGGGGGTAGGTCATTCTGACCAAATATGGTTCAGCTTCTTTATGTTTTCTATTCTTTCTACATTGGCCGCTGGCTAGTAAGCCCTGGCAAGCTGCCACTAAACGATGCATGAATGAACAAACAAATTAATGAATCACTGGAAATCTTCACCAGTTTCGCAAATGTGTTGTTTTGTTCACCTGTTTTTCAGAAAAACCGACATAAATGCAGAGAAACTGCAATTTGTTTGAAAACGAAAGTACATATCTAGTTGTTACCCAACAAATGCCGTACCGACCTTATTATACAATCTGCAATTTTTGTTGGTATACATCAAATTACAACCCCAGTTCCAAAAAGTTGGCAGAGTATGGAAAATGAAGAAAAACTAAGAAAAATAGTCAATTCACCTTGTACTATATTGCAAATACATTATTAACACATTATTTAAGGTTTTACTTTGTGAATTTAATGTATTTTTGAAACTATACACTCATTTAAAATCTGACTCCAAAACTCTCCACAAAAGTTGAAACAGTCAAGTGTTTACCACTGTGTAACATCACCTTTTCATTTAATAACACTTAAGCGTTTGGGCATTGAAGACACTAGTTGGTTAAGTTTAGCAAGTGGAATTTTCCCCCATTCATACATTATGCATGTCTACAGCTGCGCAACTGTACGGGGCCTTCGTTGCTTTGTTTGCACTTCATAATTCAACACATATTCTCAATCAGAGGCAGGTCACTGCTGGAAGGCCATGCTAGAACCCGCACTCTCTGATTATGCTACCATGCGCTTGTAATCCAGCCAGCATGTGGTGTGGCATTGTCGATACTGCAGAATCCGTCAGCACCAGTCAAAAATCCCCCCAAATTAATCAGATACTCACCTTCCATCCTGCTGCAGGAACGCGGCTCCGACCGCCTCCTCTGGCCACTGGGAGCAGGGAGAGACTGGGGAGAAAAATCCCCCAGTCTCCCTCTGCGGATCACTACGACGACCTGCCGAATCTCGCGAGGTGAGATCCGGCAGGTCATGTGACCGCCAGGGTCTGCCTCAATTGAGACCTATGGACTCCATTGAGAGTATGCGCGTGGCAGCGCTTAGCGCTGCCACACGCATCACGGGTCTTAGTGCCCATTAACAATGCAGGCAGCTTTTCTAGCGCCTGCATTGTAATTCCGTGCTAAAACGGCGGCGCAAAGGAGAAACCTGCAGGCGCAGGTTTTTCTCCTTTGTGTCCCTGTTTTAGCGCGATCAATGTAATGTAGCCCTATGCCGGGTGCCAACACATACCAGAATCATGCAGCTCCGAGAAGAACATCCAAAAGAAAGGTATGGACATTCAGAACTTCCAAATTAAGGCACTTTTATTGGAACAGTGAGACAACGTTTTGGCCCAGTGATGACGTCAGTGCGACAGCCGGGACCCATAAAACTGTCGGGCTGGCTTTATGGCTTTTTTGTCAGCTTTTTCTGGCGGCTGGTCTGCGCTGTGATCGGCGCTTGTAATCCGGCCAGCATGTGGTGTGGCGTTGTCGCTACTGCAGAATCCGTCAGCACCAGCCCAAAATCCCCCCAAATTAATCAGATACTCACCTTCCATCCTGCTGCAGAAACGCGGCTCCGATCACCTCCTCTGGCCGCTGCGAGCAGGGAGAGACTGGGGGAAAGTCCCCCAGTCTCCCTCTGCGGATCACTATGCCGAACTGCCGGATCTCACGAGGCGAGATCCGACAGGTCATGTGACTATGGACTCCATGGAGGGGATGCTCGCGGCGGCGCTTAGCGCTCCCGCACGCATCCCGTGGTTTAGCACTGGATTACAATGCAGGCAACTTTTCTAGCGCAGGCGCAGGTTTTTCTTTTGAGTCCTCATTTTAGCACAATATTACAATGCAGGCGCTAGATAAGCTGCTTGCATTGCTTTCGGCCGCTAAGCCCCGGGATGCACGCTGCAGTGCTAAGCGCCGCCGCCAGCATCCACTCGATGGAGTCCACATGACCTGCCGGATCTCGCCTCGCATAGTGATCCGCAGGGGGAGACTGGAATAATTCCCCCCCCAGTCTCTCCCTGCTCCCGGCGGACAGAGGAGGCTGTTGGAGCCGCGGTCTTCGCCGTGAGTATATGAAGGTGAGTATACGATTTATTTGGGGGGAGTTACTGCTGGTGCTGATGGATTCTGCAGCAGCGGAATCCGTTAGCACCAAGTCCAGGCTGTGGGTAACATTTTGGTAGCCGCAGCGGTAATTAGCGTTAGGACTTAGCTGTAATCCTAGCGCTAATTAACACTTTGCGCTCCCCATGTTAAGCATAGGGAGAGCAAACTACAGTAACCTCATGCAGAACAGCGCAAGATACCAATCGCTAATGGGTTTTTTAACCCATTAGCGCTTGGATTGTAATATGGGTGGCCAACGCTAGGGCCACCAGAGCTAACATTAACGATCATGCAGGTGAGTGCTTTAGTGCTTAGATTGTAATATGGCCCTATAATGGCTCTGGTAAGTTGTTTTTTTTTTAAATATAAAGTTTATTGAATTTTTCAAGAAAAAGAAGGAGGGGGTACAAAAATCAAAAAAGGGGGAAAACAGGGAAATAAGGATATGCACCACAGTACAAAACACAGTATAATATGACACGACAACTTCACCGAGCTTTATGGCATAGACATATATAAATCACTGAGATAACCCCCACAAGACCTTAAAGTGTGACGGTGTAAGTATCCCAAATAGCCCAGTGATCTTTGCCGACCCCTTTCAATCCCATCAAAGACCTGGCCATGGCATCAAGGGACCGTAATTCTCCCATCCTAGTTTTAACCATCCCCACTGTGGGCACCTTATCTGATTTCCAGTTGAAGGCTATTAAATTAGTGGTGACAGATAAGATATGGGCTAGGAGTTGTTTCTGGAAATGGGTAAGGGATGAGGGAAACATTTGGAGGAGAAAAATATCAGGAGATGGGATAATGTCCATTCCTAGGACCTCCGAACTCAGTGAGGCGATCTGATCCCAAAAGATTTTAAGACGTGAGCATGACCACCAAACATGGAAAAACGACCCGTCCTCCTTCTCACACCTCCAACAGGTCTTAGAAATGTTAGGCTTAAAATAATGTTCCCTGTCGGGGGTAATATACCAGCGGTACAGAACCTTTTTCCTAGCCTCCATCAGCGAGATACATCTAAACTTTTTGCAGTCCAATAAAAAGCTGTCTCTCCATTGGTCCGAGGTAAAAGATCTCGTTCCCATGTCTCTTGGAATCGCCACCATTTAATCTGGGGTCTAGTTAATAACTGTTGATATGTCAGAGACAAAAGATGAGTTTCGGGAGCGGGGTGCAAACAGTAGTTTTCAAACAGGGTGAGGAGGTTGGAGCTGGGGGGGAGATGTAGTAGGCCATATTGCGAGAGACAGGAGTGTAGCCTCAGAAAATGAAAGCCGAGTTTAGCATGTAGGGAGTGTCTCTCATGAAGCCGCAGGAAGGGAAGAAGGTCATGTGAGGCATAAAAATAAAATAGTTTGCCTAGCGAAGCACGGCTCCACGGGTGGGGATCAAAATCAGGGATCAAATGAGTAAACATCGATATGTGGGAGGCCATAGATAGGGGGTGTATCGCCATCAGGGCGGAACGTGTAACATCCCAGACACGTATGAGAAGTGTCGCCAGGTCAGGTAGCACGTTTATTATCGGTCTGCAGGCTTTTGGCATCCATAGTAGTCCCAAAAAGTCATGTGGGAGCGTGCAGGGGAAGAGCAGGGCTGTCTACTGGGGGAGATTAATCCCCGTAAAGAGGCGGCCAAGGTTCGTCATTACGGCTGCCCTAAAGTACAGCAGTAAGTTAGGTAAACCCAATCCCCCTTCGGCCACAGGTTGGTGTAAAAGAGCAATTTTAATGTGTGGTCTCCTTCCTCGCCCTATAAAGTTAGAGAGGGTTGAGAGAATAGTCGCAAAAAAGGACAGTGGGACCATAAGTGGCATTGCCCTAAAAACATACAACAGTTTAGGCAGTAACATCATTTTTATCGCATTAATCCTTCCTGCCCATGATATCTCTACAGTAGACCATTGCTGACACAGGTTAGAGGTTAGGGCAATAAGACGTGTATAGTTAAGCGCAAAAAGTTGGGATTTGGTAAATGTCAATTTGATTCCCAAATATGTCAGGGAGCTATTACACCAGTCATATGGGTAGGTGCGTTTGAGGGAGGATAGGTCAGAGTCCGGGATACTATATGGTAGGGCTTGGGTTTTATGAACAATAATTTTATGGTAAGACAATTTCCCATATTCCTCTAAAATGGAGTGAAGGGCAGGTAAGGAGGTAAGGGGATTGGTCAACGTAAGTAGGATGTCATCAGAAAAAAGACTTAATTTATAAGCCGAAGGGCCCACCATAAGACCCTCCAACTCATCAGCTTGTCTTATAGCTTGTGCAAGCGGTTCCAGTGCTAGTGCGTATAGAAGTGGAGAGAGATGGCAGCCCTGCCTGGTGCCATTCATTATGGAGACCACGGAGGATTGAAAACCTGCTGTTAAGACACGTGCATTTGGAGAGGAATAGAGCGCCAAAATAGTCCCAATAAACTCCAGGGGGAAATTACATTTCAGTAGAGTGTGTTCCAAGAACGCCCAATGGAGTCGGTCAAACGCCTTTTCGGCATCAAGCGAGAGCATCAGAGTCGGTGTGTTAGATCGTATAGGATGGTCCATCAAAGCAATAGCCTTGATAGTATTATCAGGGCCCTGTCTGGATGTGATAAACCCAAACTGATCATCAGCTATTAGTAGGGGCATGACTTCGACCAGTCTGGTAGCTGATATTTTAGCATAAAGTTTAGCATCGACATTAAGAAGAGAGATAGGTCTATATTTGGAACATTGATCCGCAGGTGGAGACGTTTTGGGGATAGTAACTATAGTAGCGGACAACCAATCAGTAGTTGCGTTCCCTGAATTAAATACATGAGTTAGTGCAGAGAGAAGGGGGTCATTTAAGCGAGCTGGAAAGGATTTATAGTAGGCTGCCGTGAAACCGTCCGGGCCCCGCTCTTTATTAGATTTGAGGGAGGATAGGGCCGAGGTGAGTTCTGTCAGGCAGGGCGAGGAGAGTAAACTGGGAACATATGTGTCTGGCAATGAAGGTAGGTGCAGTCGCTGGAGGAAAGAAAAAATCTCCGATATAGTGGGCTGAGGCAGCGCGGTCTCGTGTCTTAAGTTATATAAAGTGGAGTAATACTCGGCAAAACAGTCCGCAATCTGCTGAGGGTGGTAGCGCGTCGACCCGTCTGCAGCTGTCAGATGATCAATTTTAGACTTTGCCACCTTCTTCCTTAATCTATTGGCCATTATCCTACTTGTCTGGTTATTGTACAAATACATCTTAGTTCGCAGCCTGCGCGCCGCCCAAATGTAATCCCGCTTATCCATTTCCGTCAGCTGCAGTTGGAGTCCAACTAAGGTGGATCGTGTAGTCGGGTCTGTTTATTTCTTATGTAGGGTCGTGACCTGGTGTATTTGGTGCAGTAAGGCCAGTCTATGGGAAGAGTTCTGCTTTTTAAAATAAGAGCCCCATTTAATTAGCACGCCTCTCACTACCGTTTTATGTGCTTGCCATACTGTAAGGGGGTTCACGTCTGGGGTGGTGTTCTCTTTAAAGTAATTCTCTAGGGTGCGCTAAACGTCCTCTACGACTTCCGGACAGGACAAAAGGGATTTATTTAAACGCCAGGGTGATCGTCCCGTAGGGGCACGGGAGTCAGGAAGTTGCAGAGTGATAGGTGCATGTTCTGACCAAGACATAGAGCCCAGTTTGCACTCAGACACCAAATTCAGTAGTTCTGCGGTCACAAAGAAGTAGTCTATTCTGGAGTAAGTTTTATGCGCTCCTGAATAGAAAGAATAGTCACAGTCGTCAGGGTGCAGAATACACCAAATGTCAAATAGTTGGAACTCCGCCAAAAGAGCAGCAAAGTTGCGAGCTGCAGACCGCTGCACTCTGGTAGATCGGGGCAGCAAGTCAAGGGATTGATTAAAGTCTCCACAGATCACGAGTCTTCCCGAGGAGACTCCAAGCAACCTAACCATTGCTGCACGTAGGAAGGGGAGTTGACCAGTGTTAGGACAGTAGAAATTAGCGATGGTATACGGGGTTCGATTTATATCACATATTAGAAATAGGTATCGCCCATTAGGGTCGGTGATCATTCTGTGCAGGTTAAAAAACACATTCTGATGAATCAGGATGGAGACTCCTCTCGCTTTAACTGGGGCCGTGGCGTGGAAGTGATGGGAGTAATTTGGGAGGTACAATTTAGGGTGGGCAGACGTTTTAAAGTGAGTTTCCTGAAGACACACCACGTCAGGGGGTTGGTGTCTCAGGTCAGCATACAGAGAGTGTCGTTTATATGGGACATTCAGACCCTTCACATTTAACGAAACTATTTTAAATACCATTATACAATTTGAAATAGGTCAAAAAGAGCAGGTAAAGTACACCTCTCAGGGTCTTGGGTCCCCATCGGTGAAACATCAGATAAGGAACAGTTAGAGTTAGACATTTACGCACATAATACCAGAAAAATCAGGCATGTCCAGAACCGCTTCTGAGTTTCAGGTGAAGCTTAGAAAAAGAGTAATGTGGTTCAAATAAAACAAAAGAAAAAAAGGGAAAAAGCGAACAGAGGGTAAAAACTGAAGAGAAGAAGTTCAGTGCAAACGGCACTGGAAAAGTATATACAGTACCTCTCCTAGGCCACAGAAGATTCGGGCCAACCCTGGTCATACCGAGGGGAGTTGAGGGGTGTGCTCGGACAGACACACTCCAGAGGCCGAGAAGGAGAGCAGGAAAGGAGCGTCTACCAATCTAAGCTCCCGCTCTATCCAAGGCGTAGCGCGGTCGTTCAGGACAAAATAAACTTCAGGAACCTCACGAGTGTGATCCGCAACAAAAAGAAAAAGCAAACCCATAGGTCTGCAAACGTAGGATAGCTAAGTAGCATTTACTTCGTCGTGTTCACTCGATGCCACTCCGGTGAGACCTTTTGCGGTGATGGGGGAGCCTGGTGAGGTGGCGTGAATTCACCCAGTAGGTTCCACGTCTGAAGAGCAGCCAGGCCGTCGCCGACGTCCCGCAAGACCGTCATCGCTCCGTTACGGGTCACCAGAAGCTTTAATGGAAATCCCCATCGATACTGAATCTGATGATTTCTCAGGATCTTGGTCACAGGTAGGAATTCCTCCGTTTAGACATAGTAGCAGCGGATAGATCAGGGAAAAACAGAAGATCGGCGTACGGCGGAGGCAAGGCTGCTGCGATTCTCATAGCGGAGAGAAGGGATTCTTTGATCCGGAAGAAGTGAACCCTCATCAACACGTCTCTAGGTACCGTTTGGTCCAGATGGCGCGGCTTCGGGATACGGTGTACTCTGTCGAGCTGTAAATCCGCGTCCAACGTTTCCGGTAGCAGAGTTCGAAATAGGGTCAGTAGATACGCAGGCAATTCACCAGGTTTAACCGTTTCAGGGATTCCTCGTACTCATATATTATTCCTGCAGGAACGGTCTTCTAAATCTGTCACCTTAAGTAATAATGACTCGTGGGTGGTTTTTAACTCTTTATAAGCATCTACAAGGTTGTTATGGGCTAAGCACAGTTCATCAGTTTTCGTTTCTAGTGCATCAGTACGCTCACCCAGATCTCGAATTTCCTGATGAAGATTGGCTGTGATAGACCGAAAATACTCCTGAATCGTATTTCTGAGGTCTTGGAGTAGAGATTGGAGCTGGAGCCCAGAAGCAGGGGCAGATGCTGACAGGAGAAGGGGAGGAAGATCCCCCTCATCTGGCGGGATCGATCTCGGCGATCCGGAATCGCGGGAGGTCCGGGCGCCATCTTGCAGCCTATCTCGGGCTTACCCGAATCGCGAGACCTCGGCCGTTTTTGGGGTTTTGTTGGGTGCCATCGGGTGCCAGGGTGAGTCCTGAGGCGAGTGAGGTCGTTTGTGGTGCAAACCGCCGCCGTTTTGAGCTGCTGTAGAGGGAGATTCAGCCGGTGAAGGGAGAGCTCAGATCACATGCGGCTGCTCAGTATGGCTGCCGGCCACGCCCCCCGCTCTGGTAAGTTTACAACAGCTCTGGTTAAGTTAGCACCAGCTTTGTAATATGGCCCAATGTGTTTTCAATATAGTACAAGGTGAACTGAATTTTAATTCACTCTCTTTGTTTATTTGTTTTTTTTGTGTTTTCCATACTTTTTCAGAATTGGGGTTGAATTATGTGTGCTTTAAGTTGAATATAGTTATTATATACAACACTAATTTATTGCTACTGTATGTAGAACTGTATGTCAATAAACACCGTCATAGATTTGATGGCCCAAACTTAAAAGTATCCAATATATTGTGTGAATTTTATCAGCAAAAACTTTGATATCAGTAATAAAAAGCAAGTTTACATGGTACAGGAAACAGAAGATCTTATAATATCTAGTAATAATATTTTCTTTTTGACTTAAATGGGAATGTGGATTTAGAAAACTGTAAATTAAACTGACTAAGAAGGAGTTTTCTGATGATCAGACAATGAAGATGTCTTCAATCTTTTCTAATTCATTCCACAGTAATTCAAGAGTAGTTCAAAACTAAAGTCTTATTTCCTTCTTTGATTGCTACTAACCTAAATACTCAGTGTAAATGTAGCTACTCTTTGGAACTTTATTCCACCTCATTTTAAAAGCAGATAGAGCACATGCCTACTTTAGACAGAGCCACAGTTCCCTCTTTGATCCCTTTTGACACTGACATCTAGGGCCACATTACATTCTTGTTGCTAACGGTAGCGCTCACTTGAGTGAGCACTAACGTTAGCTGCGGTATCTACCGCATATTACAATCCAAACACACTTTGTACTCCCTATGCTTAACATGGGGAACGCAAAGTGTTAACCTCCCTGGTGGTATTCCCGAGTGTGACTAGGGGTTAAATTTCACTACCGCGAACGATAACCCCGAGCCACACTCGGGCTGGATGCATACTCACCTCCTCCTGCGCTCCCTGGCTGTCCCCCGCAGTGTGATCGCGGCAAGTTGCTTCCTGGTAAGGCTCCCTGCGAGTCACACGATGCAGGGGGCGGGACCAGGCAGCAAATTTAAAAAAATATATTATAATACACTGTTTTCCAATGTACAATGTTTATGAACGGCCACTAGGTGGCACTACAGGATAAGAAACAGACCATACATAGTCTAACCCTTGTTTTCAGACAGATTTCAGTGGTTTTTGTTGTATTTTATTGAATATCATTTATTTGCATTATGATGGATAATTATTTTTGGGATAATAAATTATTATGTCGTGTTTCAAACTTTATCGGACTCAGTGTGTTTACTATTTATTTTATTTATTTATTTATAAAGGATTTTACCAGTAAGGACTCTTGCTTGCACGAATTTCAGTGCGTGATTCCTAATTATTACAGGCTAACTATGTACACAAACACGTTTCCTTTAAAAAAAATTAGATGCTTTTAGACACAGAATTTTGAAAAAATTAGACCGCCATGGAGGTTAATCAGCGTTAGTATTACAATCTACTAGCGCTGATTAAGGTCCGGCTGTGGTTAGCAAAAAGTTAACCACAGCCTGGACTTGGTGTTAACGGATTCTGCAGAAGCGGAATCCATTAACACCAGTCTAAAAAAAATAAACAGAATGCTATGCTCACCTCCTGTCCCGCGGCTCCGACCGTGGCTCCGACCGCCTCCTCCATCCGGTGGGAGCAGGGAAAGACTGGGGGAAAAAGTCGGAACTACGCAGACCGGCAAGATTTCGCAAGGCGAGATCCGGCTGGTCATGTGACCGGCAAGGGAAAACTCCATGGATTCCTATGGACTCCATCGATTGGATGCTCGCGACTGTGCTCAGCGCTGCTGCGAGCATCGCTGGGCGGTAGCGCCCGCAAGCAATGCAGGCAGCATTTTTCGCGCCTGCATTGTAATTCAGCGTTAAAACGCGGGCGCAAGGGGGAAAACTGCGGGCACAGTATTTCCTCCCTTGCGCACGCGTTTTAATGCTAGGATTGTAATGTGGCCCCTAGAGTATGTACCGGATCACTCCTATCTTCCTTAAACACTAAGATACACCAGATGCAATTTTCATATTCCACTTCCCAGACATGTTGGGTTATATTCTTAATAAACTGTTCTCATTCTTCTAATTCTTATATAATTCCCGCAAGTCTTACGCATTAAATTAAGACAAAGAGGGATGCATATACACTACAAGGAAGATTTCCCTTTTCCATAAGGTTCTACGTGTGCCGTGATTGTTAATGTCAGCCCCGCTCCCTGATACAAGTATTCACACTGTGTGCATTATTGAAATCAGTTCCATTTCCCTGCAGAAACAGCAGAATCCCTGGGATAAAAAAGCCGCCACTTTGTAGCATTCTCTTTGATTTCCTCAGTGGCAGACAGGCTGTCTCCTGTTGGAAAGGCCCTCGCATTCCTGGGAGTCGGACTTCCATCTGATGCAAAACCTTCAACATTCGGCTGCAATTACAACTCCTCTGGCCATTGGGTTATGAGTCATTTTTTCCTGCTGCAATAATACAGCAGAACATAATGTAAGGATGATTTGTAAACATGACTTGTTGGGAATGCATCTTTGTTTCATTTGTAAACCAAGATTCCAGTCGTCAGCTGGAAAGAAACTAACTGGTGGCATTAAGAAGTGTATCACCCAAATCTTCTTTAAAACAAGATGTAGCATTAAAATCCTTCAGGATTCAAGATGAAAGAGAGACAAGCATTAGTTACTCTTGATACCATTAGTTAGTAAATTCCCCTTCTACGTGCATTTCTAAAGATAAGACTTGAAAGAATTTGGGATATAACATTTTGATTTTAATTGTCTGTGCACATTCTATTATTTGTAGCAATTGATAAGAAAACATACATTATTTAAGGTGAATTTGCCAGTATCCTGTTTCCGATACCTAACAACATTATTAATTGATTTAAAAAATAATAATTCAGGAATAACAAAGTGGTTTCTAATGGAGCCTTAGCATTATTGGTGAATCATATATTTCTATTTCATAAATTTAATACCATACCCAGCTTTATAAGTTTAGCAAATAATCTATTCTACAATTAGAGGAGTATAATGTATACATACATTCAAGTAGTACCGGCTGGGTGGAGTAGAGGTAACATCACTGCTCTGTGTGGAGAGAGCCTGTGGAGTCATGGATTTGATCCTGACGAGCACCTTTCCAGTAAGTGTCCTTGGGCAAGACACCTTACGGTACGTACTCATACTTGAAAACAATGTATCCTTCCTGGTAAAATCCTTTCTCAAAAAAAAAAAAAGTAAAGCACCATTTGCTCTTCAGCCTGACATTGCAGTACGTTTAGAGTAGAGTACCATTCAAGATGGCCCATGAACTTCAAATCAAAAAGGACTATGCTCATCAAGACTAAAGATAGCAGGAGAGAAATATTGGGTTATAAATAAAGAATAATAATAATAATAATAATAATAATTGGTGTGTTTCTTGATCCATTGCATAATAGTCTGTGCAAGGTTTTGACACACAATAAGGAAGAAACAAATAACATCATCAAAAATTAGGGATGTGCGTTTCGGGTTTCGGAATTTCGGAATTTTCACGAAATTTCCCGATTCGTGTTTTCAGATGCGGCCGAATTTCCGAAGATTTTTAGATCCGAAAATGTCAGATCCGAAACGTTTTCCGAGCCGAAACGAAATATTTTCGGATTTTTCGAATGGACTTGAAATGTGTCAAACGACGTTCCGAAAAACGAAAATTTTCCGAAAAACGAAAATTTTCCGAAAATGAAAATTTTCGAAAAAACGAAAAGTCGATACAAAAACGAGAAAAGTGACACGAAAAATACGAAAAATGGTCGATATTCCGAAAAAATGTACAATTTTTATGTGCTTTTACTTATAAAGCAGGCAATGCCACTACACTAACTCAGCTTCTCATTTCCATGCCAGGAGCAAATGTGGAGGCGATGGTGCAACGCATTATAACACATTGGTTCATCTAAGGCTAGGGTCAGACGAACGCATTTTTCGCGTCGTCCGTGAAAAGTGCGTTCGAACGAATGAACGTATTTTTTCACGGAATACGCGATAGCGGTCATACGATGCGCATTTTCGTCCGTGACTTTGTACACATCATCAATAAAACACTTTTTGCGTCTGGACGTTATGTTGGCCGGACATTAGCAGGGTCTGACATCTCCTAATCACGCACACATGCCGCTAGTGGACGCAGCGCACTCTGTACGTCAGTACTAGTGGTTTCACATTCTTGAAAAATGCGTTTGTTTGCCGCTTGCGTTGCCTGGCTGAACTTTTGTGCGGCCGTACTTCGTATATTGCCCGTCATTTGCTGCTACTACGGCCGTAATAAAGTGCGGCTGCACGCGCATTCACACTGCGTTTGTCTGACCCCAGCCTAAAACAGTGTTTCTCAACTCCGGTTTTCAAGTACCCCTAATAGGCTAGATTTTAAGGATTATCTTGGGGAAGTGCTGATTGAATACTGCAATCACTGAGCAGCAAATCATATCACCTAGGCTGTGCTGCTGCAGTCACTGATCAGCAAATCATATCGCCTGGGTTGTGCTGCAGATATCTGGCAGAGCTGTATGAAGTTGGCACCAGTGGTGTATTTAGGTTTTATGCTGCCCTAGGCCTGACTAAACTCGTGCACCCCCCAATTTAAATTTGACACACCCCTTCCTGTCAAGGTCACACCTCTTCCTGGTTAAACCCCACCCTTCCTCTTTAGGCTCCACCTTTTCCTCTTAGAGCTCCGCCTTCTTGATATTAAGAGTGGATACCAAGTGCCTACTTGTATGTTTTTTATACCCTTTCTAATGTTGTATCTATTGAGATAATCAAATAAAATTATGAAATGTCTAAATTCAACCATTTTTACAAAGATCAGCCATGCATGTCAAGTATACTAGATCACAGCCGCTCTAATTGGTTAAACAATAAAATCCACAGAAACGTGCACTTTGAGCGTATCACAGAGCTGCACAGCAATAAAACCCACAGAAACATGCACTGTGTATGAGCGTATCACAGAGCTGCACAGCAATAAAATCCACAGAAACGTGCACTGTGTATGAGCGTATCAGAGCTGCACAGCAATAAAACCCACAGAAACATGCACTGTGTATGAGAGTATCACAGAGCTGCACAGCAATGAAACCCATAGAAACATGCACTGTATATGAGCGTATCACAGAGCTGCACAGCAATAAAACCCACAGAAACGTGCATTGTGTATGAGCGTATATTAGAGCTGCACAGCAATAAAACTCATTTCATTCCAAACGCCCCCACTCTTTTCATTTCATTAACCCCCCACCTCTTTTCATTTCATTTAAACCCCCCACTCTTTTCAATTCATAACCCCCTACATCTTTTCAATTCATTAACCCTCCCCACTCATTTCAAACCGCCCCCAGTCTTTTCATTTAATTTAACCCCCCTCTTTTCATTTAATTTAACCTCCCACTCTTTTCATTTAATTTAACCTCCAACCCCCACTCTTTTCATTTAATTTAACCCCCACTCTTCATTTAATTTACCCCCCACTCTTTTCATTTAATTTAACCCCACCTCTATTTCATTTAATTTAACCCCTCCATTGACCTGGTGGCTGGGGGCTGGTGCTGGCAGCTGCATCACACTGCTGCAGCATGGTGGAGCGCTGGGAGGAAGTGACGTCATATGACCACTTCCTCCCAGCGCTGCAGCTCTGGGACAGAAACGCTCGGCCGCCGGGTATTCAAGAACTGACGGCTGCAAGCGTTTTGTCCCACGGAGCAGCAGGTCACAAGTGTCCCATGGGGCCGCCACCCCATGGAAAGTGCAGCCGTAGGCCTTGTTGGCCTAGGCCAAAATACACCGCTGGTTCGCAACCCATGTTTGTAAAAACGGAATAACTGTGCTGGTTTAGAAACATAGAAACATAGAAAAATGTCGGCAGATAAGAACCTTTCGGCCCATCTAGTCTGCCCAATTACATGGATACTTTACCTGGATTTATCTTTTGTTTAGGATAGCCTTATGCCTATCCCATGCCTGCTTAAATTCAATTACTGTTTTGGCCTCTACCACTTCAACTGGAAGGCTGTTCCATGTATCCACCACCCTCTTTGTTTTTGAAGTTATTGAACATTAAATTTTAGATTATGTGACCTCAAGCCCCCCCCCCCACTTTGCACCCCACATTATTAAATTTTAAAAACAAATATACCATTTGCTTGTGCTGCGTTTGTGCTGATTTGTGCCGTAAAATAAACGATTGTGTCGGTTTGGTTTCAGAGATTTTGCGCATTATGTTTGATGAAACCCTGCCTACTTTGCAACCCATGTTATTACATTTTAAAAACAAATATACCATTTATTTGCACTGAGTTTGTGCGGATTTGTACCATAAAATAGAATGTTTGTGCTGGTTTGGTTTCAGAGACATTTTGCATTATAGTTGATGAAACCCCCAGAGCTAACCAAATCCTGCTACTTCCACCTAAAAAACATTGCAGACATCCGTCCCTGTCTTAATCAGGGCTAAAATGCTCATCCAAGCTCTTATTATCTCCCACCTTGACTACTGTAACCTCCTTTTCTCTGGCCTTAAGAGAGGCCAGATTCTCCGTCTGCAGTCTGTTATGAATGCCTGTGCCAGGCTCATTCACCTCACCTCCCGCACCTCTTGCACATTGCCCCTTTGTCAATCTTTACACTGGCTCCCTGTTTCCCTTAGAATCCAATTCAAAACACTGGTGCTCATGTACAAATCTCTCCATAACCGCACATCTGCCTACTTCTCCTCCCTTATTAACAGGTACATCCTATCCCACCCACTTCGCTCTGTCAATAATCTGATGCTATCAGTTCCTCTTACCCGTACCCCCAACTCCCGCCTTCAGAACTTCTCCCGAGCTGCCCCTTTGTATGTAACTCCTTTCCCCGCAACATTAGACTCTCCACGTCTCTCCAGTCCTTCTTAGAAGTCTCTGAAAACACATTACTGTAGAGAAGTCTATCATCTCACTCCCTAATCCCCCTCTGTTCATTTCTTAATGCATCTTCCCAGGGGTCAAGTCCTAAAACAATAAGGGCTCTATTACATTCCTAACGGTAGCGTTCACCTGCGTGAGCACCACCGTTAGCTGCGGTATCTACCGCATATTACAATCCAAACGCAAACGGGTTAAAAAACACGTTTGCGTTTGGTACCTTGCGCTCCTCTGCGCGAGGTCACTGTACTTTGCACTTCCTATACTTAACATGGGGAGCGCAAAGTCTTAATCAGCGCTGGTATTACAAAGTCCCAGTGGTGATTAACGCCTGGCTCTGGTTAGCGAAAAGTTAACCAGAGTCAGAACCTGGTGTTAACGGATTCCACTTCTGCAGAATCCGTTAACACCAGGATAAAAAAATTAAAAAAAATAACCACATTCTCCCCCTCTGTCCCGCGGCGAGGACCGCGGCTCTGTCTGCCTCCTCCGGCCGGCGGGCGCAGGGAAAGACTGGGGGGAAAAGTCCCCCCAGTCTCTCCCTGTATATCCCTACACCATGTGACCGCCGGCGTCTGCTTCAATGGAATCCCTTGGACTGCATTGAGAGGATGCGTGCGGCTGCGCTTAGCATTCCTTTGGTAAACACTGAGAAATTGTTATTCCCATGCCTTCCCAATGTAATAAATGAGGAAAAAACCTTAAATACACAGTGTTCGAAAATTGTTTCTATTTAGAAAGGTATTGCAGCTTTCCAGTATATCAGCCAAATGGGAACTAGTTCCTCCTGCAAAAATAGTGAGGGAACTCCGTTCCCTTGCGTTCCTGCAGGACCTTACCCCTGCATCTTCCCTCTCAGCCCACATGCGCCCCCGCTATATCTTATTCTCTATTAACCCTCACCTAGTGTGTCACACCTTTCCTCTTAGATTGTAAGCTCTTGAGCAGGTTCCTCTCTATTTTTTTGTGGTTTGAACCTGTATTTATATTTATTATTTTGCCTCCCATTGTACAGCGCTACGGAACTTGTTAGCGCTTTATAAAAACTTGTAACTGTAACTGATCTGTTAGGGTTACTTGAGGACCAGAGTTGAGAAACACTAATCTAAAACACAAGCTCTGCTGCGAGGAGAGTGGTGGTGCTTTGGACCACTGTATCTCCATTATGTACACCCCACAAGTTCAAGTTTGGTATCACTGGAAGGGTCAGAGGCTGTAAAATGTAAAAAAAAATACCAAACTTAAAAAAGAAAAGTATATGCCCACCCTTTTTTGTTCCAAAGCAACCAAAATGTTATATCCTATTGAAAAATTGCTGAGAATACAGCAGCATCCTATTGATGAGACTACATGTGTTATGTTTCAATCTTTAGTGTCGTTTTTGATTGTTTACTCTGTTGAGCACATAAATGTATTATTTCTATGGATCCATAGGCTGGGATAAAAGTGATTGTTAGTGCTGTTTTTTGCTCTATGACATGTACCCTGTTTGTGCAGTATTATACACAATGGGCACTATTACACTCTTCGTGCAAAATTTTGCGCGTGCGCAAAAACGCATTAACGCGAGGGGAAAAACCATTCACACTGAACGTCGTATTCCGAAGTTCGCACACAAAATGCGCGTTAATGTCTAACGCAAGTGACCCTGCGCGAACCCTGTGTGAGCGAAGGTTCGTGCGCGCATCCCATACTTAACATTGTGAGCACAAATGCGTTCGTGCGCTGGTATGCGGATGGTATTACAGTTGGTGCGTAAATTTTAACGAACAACGTTTGCGCGTATAATTTTAACGTCTTTTAAAAGCTGGTGGTAATGGCAAATCTGAACGTTCTGGCCGAACCCAAATACACCAGCGCAAAAAAACAAATACAGCACAGTACAGTTACACATTCTACACATACCCAAACAATAAAATTGAGAGGTTGTGCGTGTTTTTATTATTGCTGCAGCATATATACTCAGATTGATTTTGACAGGCGCAAAAACTTAACGGGAGACAATTGTGGTTCTTAATTCTGATTGCCCACCGAATTCTGCGCGCAACGCTAATGCGCACAAGTTTTCGCACGTATTTTTTACGCGCAATATTTTCGGACAGATGAAAAAATGCGCTCGGATTGTAATACCAGCGTTAATTTACGCGCGTTAATGTTTAACGCTGCGCGCAAAAAAAATTGCGCAAGGAATGTAATAGAGCCCAATGTATCTGCTCTGAATTTTCTTTTTGAGAAAGTATTTTACCAGGAAGGATACATTGAGATTTTTCTCTTTTTCAAGTATGTCCTGGGTGGTGTGTATGTACCATTAGGTTTCTTGCCCAAGGACATTTACTGGAGAGGTGCTCTTGCTGGGATTTGAACCTGTGTCTCCACAGTTATAGAGCAGTGATGCTACCTCTACTCCACCCAGCCAGTACTGATTCGAAAGGACATGGCTTCTCGATTTTTATAGGCATGGAATCCCTGCTTACCATTGTATTGTAAATATGAACTACCTTTAACAAAAAAGTTTGAGGGAAAAAAAAGAAAGTAAAGCAGCATCAAAAAATGAAGTGGTAAAAAAGTTATGTCTTGAAAAAGACCATCCGCTGCAACCGTATTTTGATGCCCAGAATTTTGGTTGCTCCGGGCAGAAATGGAGCATCATTTTCAATAGCTAGGGGGTTATAAATCAGGATTAGGTTTAGAAATTAGGATTAGGTTTAGGTCACTATTTGTGCTTGTTTTAGGCTGGTGTCAGACGAGCGTAGTGTTCACGTCCGTGATTGCGCCTAAAAGTACGTCCGTGATAGCATGAAAGTAAGTCCATTGGAGCCTGACACATGAAGTACGTCCGCACTGAACTGCGGACGCACAACGGCCGCGGCAAACGGACGCAGGTTAGGCAAGAACGTAATACTGCTAGAACGGACGTGCGGAGTGCGCCACGTCCACAACGTCTGCATAGCTTTGTGTGTGAGTGATGGAGCGAGGTCAGATGGACTGCATTTATACGTCCAGCATTTTTGACGGACAGAATGTTTTTTCATTGTAATTTATTTTCCCCTCCTACATCCGTCAAAAAATAACTTCAGTGAAAAAACGGACTGTGTGACCACTACTGCGTCATCCGTACTGACGATGTCCGTACTGCACGGACGTACAGTCCGTAGAAATCACGCTCGTCTGACCCCAGCCTTAGGGTTAACCTGAGCCCAAACATTCCACTTAATTTTTGCAACATTTTAGGCCCGTGTCAGACGAACGCAGTGATCAGGTCCGTGTTGCCGCACAGTTTAACGTCCGTTGTAGCATAGAATCATGAGCAATAGAGACCCACATACTAAGTGCATCTGCACCAAACTGCGCCGCACAATGCACGTGGCAAACGGGCGCAAGTTAGGCAACATAAAACCGCTAACACGGACGCGCAAAGTGCGTCCCCGTCCACGAAGTCCGCGTAACGATCTGTGTGTGTGATGAGGAGATGTCAGATGCAGCGCATTTGCGACGTCCAGCACCTTGACGCACAAAATGCCTTTTTATATCCTTTTTCATATTAATGTTGTTTCCCATATTTCCCTCTTTTTCTACGTCTGGCATAAAAAACGGACCGTCTTTAGGAGGGAGCTAGGAAAGTCACATATATGGCCTTTGCCATCCTTTTTTTTTTTTTTGTTCTGGAGCGCTTTTTGGTATGTCTCCCCACCCCTTCCTATTTGTTTATTATTTTATTACTTGCTGAATAACTGTATGATGATCCTGCGTGATCACTTTCATTTATTTTAACTAGCTGATTGTTCCACTGACATTCTTTCAAAATAAAAATTTTGAATATCAAAAAAAAAACGGACCGTGTGGTGTCTAACGTGTCTTCCGTCAGAACGTACGTCCGTTGTGCACACACGCACTGTGCGCTCATGATGCGTTCGTCTGACTCTAGCCTTAAGGCAACAGATTCTGCCCCTTCTGCTTTTCAGTTTTTAAAATTTTTATTTATTTTTAGTTTCCTCCAAAACAAAAATTAAAAAAGTAGTTTTGGCACTTCTTTTTGGGGTGGGGGGGATCTCCAGATTTCTGTGCCTACAGGCTCGAGAGATTTAAATACTGCCCTGCTCCTGGCGCAAGCTGGGCTATTCCAAGGTAGCTTGGTCTCCTGGAGCAATGGGATCCACCGCTTCCTCTCGCCAGGAGCAGTGGGGGACTGGGAACTATTTGTTCAGTGCTTCATCCATAGCATTGTGCAATACTATGGGTAAAAGCTTGCGCAGAATTCACAGCCAGAATCCTATGGACACAGGAGCCAATACTCATGGCAGTGCATAGAGCTGCTGAATGTATCACATTGCGTTGCACTTCCTTCTGAGACTAGGCACTAATAAATAATAATAATAATAAGTTATAACTAATAAATAAAAGCAAAAAGTTGCCAAATCATCACAAAAAGTCCACAAAGTGAAATGAGATTTTTATAGCAGTGGCACTGCAATTACAAATACTCCTTTATCATTATAGTTACTCTAACTACAACTAGTAACATTAAAAGAACATTGTACTCATCCTAACCATTTTATCATTTTAACCCTTTCCGCTGGGGGGGCACAGTATGACATCCAATCCATCGGTCTGTGCAGGCGCTACAGAACTTGCATGTGTAAAGTGCGCAAGTCTGTAGCAGTGCACAATTTGTAGTTCCTACTCTACGCAAGTTGCTTACAAGTGCAAATTGCGTTATATAGCTGCAGGGACATCTGAGTTCGGGAGTCCCTGAGCTGAAGAGGAGGAGCTGCCCATGCTGAGGGACAAAAGATGAGTAAAATCACCTAAAATAAAACAAATAGAAATAAAGAAGAAATTGAGAAGAGACTGTCACCATAAACTACCCAATTATTTAAGGGCAAAAAAAGGGAACTCTATTTTGTAGTGTAGTAACCCTTAGAGTTAATGGTATCCAGTTGTTACAAAGCTACAAAAATGAAACAGTGTATTGTATTTATAACTGCAAGTTAGGAGTGATATTTAAGGGACATATCATCACTACCCTAGTTATTCCTTGAAACTAAACCCATTAACCCCAATTTCCCTTAAATCGACCTTATCCCAACCTCAACTTAAATCTGCATCCCTGCTATCCTGACCCCTAAATCTAGCCCTAATATTACCCCAAATGTAATATGTACTGTTACATATGGTTACAAAATTTAACCCGTGCCCAACCCGCCCAGCTGTAAACATAGCCTTTGTTGTGACATTCCTTATGTATTCTTTTTATTAATTTTGCTCAGTTGTTAAGATCTTATGAACACAACTGGTACTGTATCACTAAATTGTGCAATCGCCAGTTAAAACCCACCATTATGTATACAACGTTTTAAATATTCTTTTGCATAGCCAGCAGTTACAGAGATGGTAAAAGGTTGACCCTGATGTAATCATTTCAACCTTTTATTACTGTAAAACGGTGTAAATGTATATAGTCAAATTTTCGGACTTATTTTCCTCAAAGTGGAATTGAATTATGATCATCCCCACACTGAAAGGGTTAATCCAAAGTTAATACGTTAAAAGCTCTCCTAACTCTGAGATGAGTCAGATGAGAGTCTCCTTATGAACAGACTTTCTTGTCCAACAGCTGTTTGTAATTTTCACATTCAATATAAGAGAATTTTTCAATGTAAGTAAATCTTAAACCCTTCCCTATGGCAAACAACAGGTTTCTTCTGCAAGTTATTTAATTACCAGTGTTGTGGCTCAGCTCTTGACCTTTTGCAGTTAGAGATCAGTGTTCAAATATAAAGGCTGATTTTTAAATTTATCCCATGTGGATAATATTTAATAGAAATAATACCTACTTTTTTCAAATTATTTTTCCCTTTAAAATGAATGTGAATTTACAGTGTATATTGGAACACTTTGTTTCAAGCTTCAATTAACAAGAATAATGACATGCAAATGTGTTAGTGAGTGTTTGAGTGTCAGTGTGCATATACATGGTTAATGTGTGTATATACTGCATGTTTAGTGAAGTGTTACGAACCATGTAAGTATTAATAAGGCTTTTAATGTTATTGTAATTTCAGTCTCATCTAACTTAACCTTCCTCCCTCTTTTCTACTTATCTGTGCCCATGATTTGTGCTTCACCACATCTCACTCACACCCTTGGCCGCAGACAGCGGTCTGATCTGTAGTCATTGTGCTGAGGCTTGATAGAAAGGTGAGATCAGGAAATTCAGTCTAAAACGTTTCTCCTGATGTCTTTGAGTAAGTCTGCAGAATAAAATCTGCAGTTAGCAGGTGGATGAAGAGGCCCTCACTCCAAGGTCTACATAACAGTTCATCACTGCATCAATTACAAGTTTTGGGCTTATTCCATCTGCAGAGGCGTAACTAGAAACCTCGGGGCCTGGTGCAGGCACCATGATGGCCGCCCACCCTAGGCAAAAACATATTTTTCCATCCCTCCTCGCGCCACCATGTTCTGTACCTGTCCAGGTCCGTAATGTGGACCCAGACAGGTCCCCAGCCCAGGCCACAGGTGAGGCCTTGGCCCAGGCCCCAAGTAAGACCCCGGGGCCACGCAGCCAATTGCAGGCTCTCCCAGACTCAATGACCCAGGTGCCGTGGCACCCACTGCACTCCTGGTAATTACGGAGACAGCTGTAGACTTGGTGAGGCCTTAAGCGAAAGCAAAATATGAGGCCTCTATTGAAAATAGGATCAGAGCAGAGGCCATATACAAAGGTAATGACATAACCTACCAGGACCATTTTATAACAATAATAAATGTCATTTAGAAAAAGAAAAATAATTTTATTTATAGTGAGCAATTTCTAAAGTTGATTATGTTTTACCGACTCTTTGCAGCTCTGTCATACATAAAGGATACCCCCACACATTGAATAAATGAGAGGGCTCCAAAAAAGAGGATCAGTAGACAAAGAGGGGCAAAGTAATTAAGGCCCAAAATAGGGATTACACTCACACTAACAGTAAATTATATTTTACATGATATTGCATTTCATACACAACTATTCAGTTTTAAAGAAGCACTCTCATTATGACCATGTTGAGAGCTATAGGCACGGCTGGCACTCCTGACAGCGTTGAAGGTTAAGTGTGACTGGTGTCAAAGCACCACACTGTCAATACGTGAGGGAAGGAAGCTGGCACAAATATATAAAATTATCTTTTGGTCAAGTAATAACACTGCGCAGCACACGCAAGAGTCACATTGAGCAGAGCAAGCATGTTTCTCTCTGGCACTGTACAGAATTCAGAATTAGGGATGCCCAACCTGTGCACACAGATGCATACAGCAGACACGCACACGATGTAGACAGGACATACATACATACATACTGTATATAAATCAAAGTGGATACACTCCAGGATTCTTAAAAAATATTTATTAATATCATATTAAAAATAAAAACTGACTAATTTCTGAGCTGAAACATCGGGGTATTTTAATTAGGGATGGGCTGGCAGTTCGATTCGAACTTTGGCCATTCGGCCGTTCGTCGAACAGCGAACATTTCTGCGTGTTCGGTTCGTGTTCGCCCACAATGCACCACAATGGACCACAATGCACTTTTCCACTGGCCTGAAGCTTGTAATTGGCTACAGCCTTGCACCTGACCACAGTTCAGGTACAAGACAGGTGCAAGACTATGCCAATTAGGGCTCAGAGTCCTGATTGAGCAAATTTTGCCCAATCATGGGCTCACAGAGCTAAGTCCCGCAGCACACTATATAAGGCTTCTCCGCAGCCCCCCCCCCAGCGTGTGTTTGTTGCAGGAGTGAATCAGAGAGGAGATTGTTGCATATCAGGCTGTATCACTGACTTATACCAGAGTTCTGGAAATTGGAATCTGTGTGTTGGCACTGCAAAGGCTATCAGGGTGTATCACTGATTTATAACAGAGTTCTGGGAATTTTAATCTGTGTGTTGGCACTTACCAGCTGCTGCCAGCTATCAGGGTGTATCACTGAGTTATACAAGAGTTCTGCAAATTTGAATCTGTGTCTTGGCTCCACCACTGCACTCTTCCACAATACCTCAGAAGGGTTACAGTGTGAAGGCACTAGCTGGCACCAAAGGCCCAATATTTGGGTGCACTGACACCGACGCGTGTACCAGATTCATATCATTTTAATATTTGACTGCAGGGTCCACCCCTGCACTCTTCCACAATACCTCAGAGGGGTTACGGTGTGAAGGCACTAGCTGGCACCAAAGGTACAATTTTAATGCACCTGTTGTTACTTTCATCCAAAGCCTGCATAAGTTTCACCATAAATTTAGCCAAAAAATCACTAAACTTGTTCTGTGTGTCCTAAAACGTCTCCTCTTTTCATACAGGCTGCCGCCCCAAGCAGTTGTTTATTAATAGATTAAAGGAAAAACATTTACCGTAATTTGAAATGTCATTTTTTTTCTTTTTAAATGTTTCTATACATCCGACAAATCCGCCACTTCACAGGCAGGTTATGGGGACCTCCTAGGCACGATATTTGAAGGAATTTTTCGGTTTAATTCTTAACCTTTATTTCATGGAAAAATCACTGTTCCTTTAAAAAACGTTTTTTAAAAAACTTTTTTCCTTGTTTCCTGTCCCCCAGGGCACTACACGGACCCCCATAAACCTTTTATGGCCAATATCTTGCATATATGCCCTCTTGGAGGGCACTCTAAAACTCGAAAGTTCGAGTCCCATTGACTTGCATTGAGTTTGAATCGTGTTCGCGTTTGAATCCGAACTTTTTCAAATGTTCGTGTTCAAATGCGAACCGAACACGGGGGTGTTCGGCCCATCAATAATTTTAATGTGATATCAACAAAGATTTTTTCGTTTAGGAAGTCCTTGAGTGCATCCACTGCGTTATTTATATACCGTATTTTTCGCTCCATAAGACGCACCTGACCATAAGACGCACCTAGTTTTTAGAGGAGGAAAACAGGAAAATAAATATTCTGAAATCAAATAGTGTAATAATGGATATACTGCCCCGCTCATGGATACTGTCCCCCAGCTCATGGATACTGTCCCCCAGCAGCTCATGGATACTGTCCCCCAGCTCATGGATACTGTCCCCCAGCTCATGGATATGCCCCAGCTCATGGATACTGTCCCCCAGCTCATGGATATGCCCCAGCACATGGATACTGTCCCCCAGCTCATGGATATGCCCCAGCACATGGATACTGTCCCCCAGCTCATGGATATGCCCCAGCACATGGATACTGTCCCCCAGCTCATGGATATGCCCCCAGCTTATGGATATGCCCCAGCACATGGATATGCCCCAGCACATGGATACTCTCCCCCAGCTCATGGATATGCCCCAGCTCATGGATATGCCCCAGCTTATGGATATGCCCCAGCACATGGATACTTTCTCCCAGCTCATGGATAATGCCCCAGCTCATGGATATTTTCCCAGCACATGGATTTGCCCCAGCTCGCTCGTGGATGTGCCCCAGCTTGCTCATGGATGTGCCCCAACTCGCTCATGGATGTGCCCCAGCTCGCTCATGGATGTACCCCAGCAGCTCATGGATATGCCTCCGCTCACCTGTCGCCGCCGCGTTAGGCTCCCTCTGAGCGTGCGTCCGGCGGCAGGAAGCTTGGGCACTCGCCTGGGGAAGCCACGTGACCGCGATCTCGCGAGATCGCGGTCACGTGGCTCCCCCAGGCGAGTGCCCAAGCTTCCTGCCACCGGACGCACGCTCTGAGGGAGCCTAACGCGGCGGCGACGACAGGTGAGCTGAGGCATATCATGGGGCATTCGCTCCATAAGATGCACCCACTTTTCCCCCCCACTTTTTGGGGGGAGAAAAGTGCGTCTTATGGAGCGAAAAATACGGTAAATGCTTTTGGATTGTTTTGCAATGAGACAAGAAATCAATGTATGACTAAGAAGGATTGAGTGCAGGATATTTTTTATTTATTAATCTTCTAATATACAGTTGTGTTCAAAATTATTCAACCCCCACTGAAATTGAGTGTTTTGGCCAGTTTGACATTGATTTTGATCATTCAGTCATCTTGCTTACAATTAAATCAAAGAGGCACGTGTAGGTCAGACAAATATAACATAACATTTATAATGAAATAACCACAAATGTCTTTTCTGTGCTCACATCATTATCAGTTTTATTCAACCCCCAAGTGACATTCAATCTTAGTACTTAGTACAACATCCTTTTACAGTTATAACAGCTTTTAAACGTGAAGCATAGCTTGACACAAGTGTCTTGCAGCGATCTACGGGTATCTTCGCCCATTCATCATGGGCAAAAGCCTCCAGTTCAGTCACATTCTTAGGCTTGCGCACTGCAACTGCTTTCTTTAAGTCCCACCAGAGGTTCTCAATCGGATTTAAGTCAGGTGACTGCGATGGCCACTCCAAAATGTTCCAGCCTTTAATCTGCAACCATGCTCTAGTGGACTTGGAGGTATGCTTGGGATCATTGTCCTGTTGAAAGGTCCAACGTCTCCCAAGCCTCAGGTTTGTGACGGACTGCATCACATTGTCATCCAATATCTCCTGGTACTGAAGAGAATTCATGGTACCTTGCACACGCTGAAGCTTCCCTGTACCTGCAGAAGCAAAACAGCCCCAAAGCATGATTGACCCCCCGCCCTGCTTCACAGTAGGCAAGGTGTTCTTTCCTTCATAGGCCTTGTTCTTCCTCCTCCAAACATAGCGTTGATCCATGGGCCCAAACAGTTCTAAATTTGTTTCATCAGTCCACAGAACACTATCCCAAAACTTCTGTGGTTTGTCCACATGACTTTTGGCATACTGCAGTCGACTCTTCTTATTCTTTGGAGACAGCAAGGGGGTGCGCCTGGGAGTTCTGGCATGGAGGCCTTCATTACGCAGTGTGGGCCGTATTGTCTGAGCTGAAACTTCAGTACCCACATCTGACAAATCTTTTCTCAGTTCCTCAGCAGTCACACGGGGACTTTTCTCCACTCTACGCTTCAGGTAGCGCACAGCAGTCGAAGTCAGCATCTTCTTTCTGCCACGACAATTTTGGGCACCGGTCTGAAAAAAAGATATTATAGCGCTAGAAAAAGTGCAGAGACGGGCAACTAAATTAATAAGGGGAATGGAAGGGTTAAGTTATGTGGCAAGACTAACAAGCTTAAACCTTTTTAGTTTAGAGAAACGGCGCCTTAGAGGGGATCTGATAACCTTATATAAATATATACGGGGCCATTATCAACCATTGTCTGATAACCTATTCATTAACAGGACTATACATAGGACAAGGGGTCATCCATTTAGACTGGAAGAAAGAAAATTTAGCTTAAAGCATAGGAAGGGTTATTTTACGGTGAGAACAATAAAGCTGTGGAATTCTCTGCCTGTTGAGGTGGTTGGGTCAGAGTCTGTACAGACTTTTAAAAAATGACTGGATGACTTCCTGCAGACACAGAATATTAAGGGTTATAATATTTAATATGTGGGTAAAAGCTTCTTGATCCAAGGAGAAATCTGACTGCCACTCTGGGGTCAAGAAGGAATTTTTTCCCAGTATGTTGCATATTGGCAAGCATTTCAGACTGGGTTTTTTGCCTTCTTTTGGATCAACAGCAGTAGGTTATGTGGGAGAGGCTGAACCCGATGGACGCATGTCTTTTTTCAGCCTATATAACTATGTAACTATGTAACGACCAGGTAGCGTTTCAACAGTGCCCTTTGCCTTGAATTTGCGAATGATGCTTCCTATGGTCTCTCTTGGTATGTTTAACATCTTTGCAATCTTCTTATAGCCATTGCCCTTCCTGTGAAGAGTAATCACCTCTTCTCTTGTCTTCCTGGACCATTCTCTTGACTTCACCATGTTTGTAACCACACCAGTAAATGTCTAGAAGGAGCTGTGTATCACAGTCATTTTAAAGCTGCCTAATTGGTGCTTATTATGCTTTATTGCTGCTCCGTGACATGCACAGGTGTTTTTAATACCTGATTGAAAACACTTGAATGAACCTCTGTTCTTCAGAGTGGTAGTCTTTAAGGGGTTGAATAATTGTGTCAATGAAGAATTCACAAAAGAAACATTTACTACTGTATTACAAAACCAATTGATGTCATTTTAGTTGCATATGGTTCTTTAAAAAGTCCTTGTAGGATTTCATTCTGAATACAATTACAAATGTACACTAAATTCCCTAAAACCCTTTATAGCATTGGGGGTTGAATAATTTTGAACACAACTGTATATAAACAAACCAGGGAGAAAGCAAAACAATACAATACAGCACAATACAATAAATAAAACAACGCATACGCGTTTCGCTGTGATCAGCTTCATCACTGATAGAGCTGACCGCAGCGAAACGCGTATGCATTGTTTTATTGATTGTATTGTGCTGTATTGTATTGTGTTGCTCTCTCCCTGGTTTGTATATATATATATTAGAAGATGAATAAATTAATAAATAAAACACCGCATACGTGTTTCGCTGTGGTCAGCTTCATCACTGATGAAGCTGACCACAGCGAAACGCGTATGCAGTGTTTTATTGATTGTATTGTAAACTTTTAATAAAGTAGTTTTAAACATAGCCAGCGACTGCCTGTCTTGTTTTAGTGGATGACTCACCACCACTATTACCACTGAGGATCAATCCAACCAAGAAGGGGGTCCGGTCATGGGTGTCCGCAGCATGGGGCAAGGAGGGCACTTGCCCCCCCCCAGATCAACAGGCTTAAATTAAACCCTCTGTATCTGGGTTACCTTCTTTCCTACAGGACTCTAAAGAAACACTTAAACTACTGGAATCGACCATTATCCCAGAAAAAGCAAATCTATGTAGCCTTGATGTTGAATCTCTTTATAGCTCAATCCCGCATGATGAAGGCCTCACGGCAATTCAAACAATTCTAAACAATACCAAGTTACCGAAACTCCAAATTGACTTTACTCTAAAACTGCTAAGATTTGTTTTGACTCACAACTATTTTCTATTAAACAAAAGTGGTAGCACCAAATACGTGGTACAGCAATGAGAATGGCCTGTGCACCTTCTTACGCCAATTTATATTTGGGTCAATGGGATAAATTCTTTGTCCTTAATGAGACAAGTAACCCGTTCTATAAATTTATCACTCTTTGGCGACGTTATATTGACAACGTTTTCGTCATTTGGAACGGTACCCCAGAACAGTTTGTTGAGTTCACTCAATTGGCCAACTCTAATCACTTGAACCTAAGGTTCACCCATGAAATTCAATCTGACACGAACTTCTTGGATATTACCATTACAAAGCAGCCTACTCATGAGGGAAAGCCTTCAACTACTATCTTTAAAAAGAAAACTGCCACCAACAGTCTCCTACAATGCTCTAGCTTTCATCCTCTGCCATTAAAATCTGCCATCCCGTATGGCCAGTATTTGTGACTTAAAAGAACATGCTCCTCAATTGACGAATTTGAAATCAAGGCGGCACAATTGAGGAAAGATTTTAGGGAGAAAGGATAACCTAACAGGGTTCTAAAAAAGGCATATCAATGGGTCCTTAATATTGAACAAAAAAACCTTGTTACAAGATCAACTACGACAAACTTCTCAAATGATACGATGTATTGGCAACTACGACATTGGATGGCTTAATGTTAAGACCATATTGGAGCGTTTCTGGCCACTCTTAACTTTGGATTCAGATCTTAAGAAAGTATTCACCAAACACGCCAGCATTACACCGCGTAGATGTAAAAACTTACACGATAATTTGGTAAAAAGTCATTATGAACCGATATCCAATCAACATGTGTCCTGGCTTACTTCACAACAAAAAGGCACATATCGCTGTGGCAATTGTAAAGCTTGCCAGTCAATTAAGAGAGATTCACAAACAATAACTGATTCATCTGATACTAAAGAGTTCAAGGTGAATGCGTTTTTTAATTGAAATACCAGTGGATTGGTATATCTGACTACTTGTTCCTGTAATAAAAAATATGTTGGAAAGACTTTGACCCTTTAAAGTAAGGATTTTGAAGCATTTGCGCTCAATTAATAAATAACACGATACACCTATTGCACGCCAAATGAAAATCTATCATAATAACAATTCCAAGGAATTATTTTTCTGTGGCTTAGAGAAGGTTGCACATTCCATCGGGGGGCAACTATGATCTATATTTACATAAACGAGAAATGGTATGGATACACCGCCTAAAAACGCTTTCACCACAAGGTCTTAATGAAGGTTTTTCATTTTCTCCATTTATAGGCACTTGATCAGTGACTTTATGTCTCATATCGCCTTAATCTACCAAGTAATTGTGTCATTACTACTGTATCTATTAATCCTTACTATCTCTGTGCTTACTAATATTTTTCGTCACACACACCAATTTGCTATATCCGTAATGTTGCGGATCTATGTAGAAACATAGAAACATAGAAAAATGACGGCAGATAAGAACCTTTCGGCCCATCTAGTCTGCCCAATTACATGGATACTTAACCTGGATTTATCTTTTGTTTAGGATAGCCTTATGCCTATCCCATGCTTGCTTAAATTCAATTACTGTTCTGGCCTCTACCACTTCAACTGGAAGGCTGTTCCATGTATCCACCACCATCTCAGTAAAATAATGCTTCCTGATGTTACTTTTAAACCTTTGCCCCTCTAATCTAAGACTATGTCCTCTTGTTTTGCTACATTGTTTCCGTTTAAATATACTCCCTTCCTCTACCTTGTGGATTCCCTTTATGTATTTAAATGTTTCTATCATATCTCCTCTGTCTCGTCTTTTTTCCAAGCTGTACATGTTAAGATCATTAAGCCTTTCCTGGTAACTTTTCTCCATCAAGCCGTACACCATTTTAGTAGCCCTTCTCTGAACTCTCTCTAAGGTGTCTATGTCCTTCTGGAGATACGGTCTCCAGTACTGCACACAGTACTCCAAGTGAGGTCTCACCAGTGCTCTGTACAGTGGCATGAGCACTTCCCTTTTCCTACTGCTAATGCCTCTCCCTACACAACCAAGCATTCTGCTAGCATTTCCTGCTGCTCTATTACATTGACTACTTACCCTTAGATCCTCTGAAATAATAACCCCTAAATCCCTTTCCTCAGATGTTGAGGTTAGGACTGTATCAAATATTCTATATTCAGCCCTTGGGTTTTTACATCCCAGGTGCATTATCTTGCAATTATCCACATTAAAACTCAATTGCCACAGGCTCCGACCATTTTTTTTAGTTTACCTAAATTATTTGTCATTTGGCTGATCCCTCCAGGAACGACAACCCTGTTGCAAATCTTTGTGTCATCAGCAAAAAGACATACTTTTCCATTAATACCTTCTGCAATATCACTAATAAAAATATTAAAGAGAATGGGTCCAAGTACTGACCCCTGAGGTACCCCACTGGTAACAAGACCTTGGGCAGAATAAACTCCATTTACCACAACCCTCTGTTGCCTGTCACTCAGCCACTGCCTAATCCATTCAACAATATTGGAATCCAAGCTCAAACATTGCAATTTATTGATAAGCCTTCTATGCGGCACAGTATCAAAAGCCTTACTGAAATCTAAATAAGCAATGTCTACTGCACCACCTGTGTCTATTATTTTTGTTACCCAATCAAAAAAATCAATAAGATTAGTTTGGCATGATCTCCCTGAGGTAAACCCATGTTGTTTCTGATCCTGTAATCTATGTGTTTTTAGATGTTCAACAATCCTTTCCTTTAACATGATTTCCATTAATTTCCCCACTACTGACGTAAGACTAACTGGCCTATAGTTCCCCGATTCCTCCCTACTACCCTTCTTGTAAATGGGCACAACATTTGCTAATTTCCAGTCTTCTGGGACGACTCCCGTTAACAAGGATTGGTTAAATAAGTCTGTTAACGGTTTTGCTATTACATCACTGAGCTCTTTTAATAATTTAGGGTGGATCCCATCAGGCCCCATTGACTTATTTGTCTTTACTTTAGACAGCTGCTGTAGAACCTCCTCCTCCTCTGTAAACTGATATATAAATGGCTCATTAGTGTTTCCTCCTAACTGAGGTCCCTTTCCTTCCTTTTCTTCTGCAAAGACTGAACAAAAATATTCATTGAGGCAGTCAGCGAGACTTTTATCCTCTTCTACATACCTTCCTTTGTTTTTAATCTAACTAATCCTTGTTTTACTTTTCTTTTCTCGTTTATGTATCTAAAAAATGTTTTGTCCCCCTTTTTTACTGACTGAGCTATTTTCTCTTCTGCGTGTGCTTTGGAAGCTCTTATAAATTGCTTTGCCTCTTTCTGCCTAATTTTATAGGTTTGCCTATCTTCTTCACTCTGAGTTTTTTTATAATTATTGAATGCTGTCTTTTTGTTCTTCACTATTTTGGCCACTTCATCCTCATAATGATCTCCTTCTCTGTAACCAACACTTCCATATTTTGTTTTAGCAATTATTTATTTTTTTTGAGAAAGGATTTTACCACCAAGGATACATTGAGATTTCTCTCGTTTTCAAGTATGTCCTGGGTGGCGAGTATGTACCATTGGGTGTCTTGCCCAAGGACACTTACTGGAGAGGTCGCTCGCTGGGATCGAACCCATGACTCCACAGGCTCTCACAATGCAAAGCAGTGATGTTACCTCTACTCCACCCTTCCTGCCTTTGTATTTGCATTGCTATTGTATTCTATTCCCTGTCATACATAACATGACGCTTTAGCGAGTTACTCTTTAATAATAAAGCTTTGTTTGTTTATATTTTACATCACTCGCATACAAGTGATAATGCCATTGTTCCTGTGTTGTGCGATTGAATGGCAAACTAATTCGACACCTTCCCAAGATGGAGTCAGAGTCCCGTTGTTATGCTCCCAAGCTTCTCCTCTTTAATGCCCCTCAGAGAAAACACAGGAAATACATCATAGTGCGACCCATAGATACATGCACATATATATATGAATGGACAATGGCACTCACATGTAATAGAACCCTCCTGGTTCTAGGTATATTGCCTTAGGGATTTTATCGGCTTCCCAATTGCCCTTTCAGAGGAGGTTCACTGCACCCAAATCGAAGGTCCAAGGCAAAATAAAGATGAGGTTCCGTATCTATCTCAGATGATGTGGAGTTTCCAAAGAGAATTGAAGAAAGACTCCAATGGCAGAGTTTAAACTTTTAACACAGATAAAACAAATAAAATGAACGCCAGAACGCCTTTCGCCAATACAATAGTATATCAAAGGCTTCCACAGTTGGCCAGATCAAGAACACTCTCCAGGAGGTAGGTGTATGTGTGTCAAAGTCAACAATCAAGAGAAGACTTCACCAGAGTGAATACAGAGGGTTCACCACAAGATGTAAACCATTGGTGAGCCTCAGAAACAGGAAGGCCAGATTAGAGTTTGCCAAACAACACCTAACAAAGCCTTCACAGTTCTGGAACAAGATCCTATGGACAGATGAGACCAAGATCAACTTGTACCAGAGTGATGGGAAGAGAAGAGTATGGAGAAGGAAAGGAACTGCTCATGATCCTAAGCATACCACCTCATCAGTGAAGCATGGTGGTGGTAGTGTCATGACGTGGGCATGTATGGCTGCCAATGGAACTGGTTCTCTTGTATTTATTGATGATGTGACTGCTGACAAAAGCAGCAGGATGAATTCTGAAGTGTTTCGGACAATATTATCTGCTCACATTCAGCCAAATGCTGCAGAACTCATTGGATGGCGCTTCACAGTGCAGATGGACAATGACCCAAAGCATACTGCAAAAGCAACCAAAGAGTTTTTGAAGGGACTGAAGTGGAATGTTATGCAATGGCCAAGTCGATCACCTGACCTGAATCCCATTGAGCATACATTTCACTTGCTGAAGACAAAACTGAAGGGAAAATGCCCCAAGAACAAGGAAGAACTGAAGACAGTTGCAGTAGAGGCCTGGCAGAGCATCACCAGGGATGAAACCCAGCGTCTGGTATTAAGAATGGAAAGTTTGATTTATGATTATTATTCTGTCCCATTACTTTTGGTCCCTTAACAAGTGGGAGGCACATCTGCAAACTGCTGTAAGTCCTACACCGTTCACCTGAGTTGGATGTACATACCCTCAAATTAAAGCTGACAGTCTGCAGTTAAAGCACATTGTGTTTGTTTCATTCCAACTCCATTGTGGTGGTGTATAGAGCCAAAGATGTTAGAATTGTGTCGATGTCCCAATATTTCTGGACCTGACTGTAAATATGTGCATGTATCTATGGGTCGCACTCTGATGTATTTCCTGTGTTTTCTCTGAGGGGCATTAAAGAGGAGAAGCTTGGGAGCATAACAATGGGACTCTGACTCCATCTTGGGAAGGACATTGATATCGCTAAACCACCCTTTGACTTTTGTTGCTATGTTTTGATGGTTGAGAAACAAGGACCATTTAAGGTGTATTAGCGATTTCCTATAGCGCTACCTAACCTTTTTTTGGAATTCGACACCATGTCCATCTCGGAGAATCGACAGCATTGCGGTGACGCCGTGTAGTCTCTTACCCGATTGGAAGCAATTGCTTCATTCTGATTGGCAGATGCCATCAGCATAGTGATTGGCTACCATGCTGAATTGGATTTGCACAGTGATTGGCTTCCGTTTTAAACCAGCTGCCGATTGGCTATCATTACGCCCACTAGACATGAATCCTGGGCTCTTCGAGTGTTTATAACCGTGGTAGGCGACGGAGACCATTCGCTCCTGAGGAAGCTGTCCAACTAACACAGCGAAACGCGCGTTGAGCGCTTTGGTTTAAAAACTTTTCTTTTGATGAGCAGCACTCTTGCTATATTCCCAACTTTATTTCACATTGGTTTTTTGGGGGTGACTATCATTGTCAAACTTTCCTCTCACTTGATTGCATTTGCAGTCTAAGCATTTGTACAGATTTTTTTGCGTATGGTCCCAAACTTAACCCTTTCACTGCGGAGGATGCGCTCAGCGCGTCCACCCGCAGTGCTGTTCCATGCGGAGGATGCGCGGAGCGCGTCCTCCCTTTGCGGCCAGCGATCGGCCAGATTCTGGCCGATCGCTGTGCCCCCCGGTGCGGGCTGACATCCTCGATGTCAGCCCAGCACTCGGGGACCCTGACGGGGCCATTAGATGTCATCGCGGCGCCGCGATGACATCTAATTCAGGCGCCCAGCCTGCGTGTGCAGAGGAGGAGCCTGAAAGGGAGGGGGGAGGTCCTTTGGAGCTCTCTCCCTCCCGATCGCCGGGCTGCACAGGGTTAATCCAGGCACTGTTTGGAAGGGCACAGCCTGCCCTTCCAAATGGTGGCTGTCATTAACCCCTGGGGAGCCGGATCACGATTCGGCGCTGAAAAGTGCCGGATCGTGATCCTCTCCCGGAGCTGGCCGACATCTTGGATGTCGGCCAAGCCTCCGGGAACTCCCCCTGAGGATTGGCGTCATCGTGCATAGCACGATGATGCCAGTCCTGGAGTTAACCCCTAGTTGCCAGCAATGGTGCCGATAGGGGGTTCCAATAGACATGTGCACGGCACAAAATTTCGTTTTAAACTAATGGATTAGTCCTAAAATGCAATTTATTTAGTTGCTAAAGAAATTCGTTTTCAGTTCTTTAGTATGAAAACTAATTTCATTCATCCGAAAACCAGTGGATACAATTACTATTGTAGTGGCTCCTCAGAGGGCTGAGATTGCTGCTTGTTACAGTATCTCTCACTCTCAGCACAATGTGTCAGGCAAAGCTGTTACAGTAACTGACTGCTGCTTATCACAGCACTCAGAGTTTCCGTAAAACTAGTAAATAATATTTTTGTATATAAGAGGTTAGAACAATATCATTTCCTTGTTTTACTGAAACTCTGAGTGCTGTTACAGTCAGTTACTGTAACAGCTGAGCCTGATACATTGTACCGAGAGATAATATAACAAGCTGCCGATCTCAGCGCTCGCAGCCACTGGATTTAAAGGGCTAAAAAAAAGGCTCCTCTGTATAATGTATAGAACATCCTTCTGCATTAATTAATACCCCTCTCTGTATAATGTAGATACCATCCTCCTGCATTAATTAATACCCCTCTCTGTATAATGTATAGAACATCCTCCTGAATTAATTAATGTCCCTCTCTGTATAGAACATCCTCCTCAATTTATACCTTTCTCTGTATAATGTATATAACATCCTCCTGCATTAATAACCCTCTCTGTATAATGTATAGAACATCCTCCTGTATTAATTAATGCCCCTCTCTGTATAGAACATCCTACTGCATTGGCATGTGTAGGGTGCAGAACTTCGAAATGCAATGCTCATCCAGCACAGGAGTGAGAACTTTTACTTAAACTTTGTATCTATGTGGGGGAGACACAGGAATATAAAAGCAGAGGAGAGGGAAAATATTAACGTAAATCAGTCTGAAAGCTCAGAGAAGAGATGACTGGTGCAAATTAATTTTTATAATAAAATAAAGCACTTTAAATCCAGGGAAAACATTCAAATAAATCACACTGAAGGCTCATAATGACAGAGTAACTGTGAGAGCTGGATACTAAATGTATCAGACGTAAAAAAAAACCTTTATAACAAGCAGCACTGGGAGAGGAGAGGGACTTTATATAAAATGTGTATTATAGATGAGGAAAGGGGGATAGTGCTCCTGGATAATATAAAATGTATCAGACCTAAGCCCCTATTATGTAGAGCGGGAGGGGAGATAACACACATTTTATAAAGTCTCTCTTTTCTCCCAGGGCTGCTTGTTATAAAGGGGTTTTACTATCCAGCCCTCCTCTGTCATTAGCTTTCAGTGTCATTTATTTGAATATTTTCCTTCTCCAGCTGCTTTTATCATCTTGTCTGCCTCATAGACATGCAAGGGTTAAGTAAAGGTTTCCTCTCCTGTGCTGGCTGTCTGTGCTGCGAGTGAGTATTCTGGAGCTCTATCACTGTCTGAGTTTCGGGTAGGGGTCGGGAAGGATTACGCATACAAACCTTTTCTGTAGCTTTGCGATGTTGCCCTCTTCATTGCTGGTCTCCTTCACTCATCAATGTAATATCACAAAATGGACTGAAACTAAAATGTATTGCATTTTATTTTAGTTTCTTTCGTTTTTTTGTACTGAGCAGTTTCGTATCTCTTGAGTCATACTAAAACTAAATTATCCCAAAATTCTGACTAAATCGTTTTAGTACTAAAACGAATGCACATGTCTAGGTTCCAATGAACCCCCTATCTCCCGATCCGTGGCAGCTAGGGGTTATTGTTTGATATCGTTGGATCGGCCAGGGCATGGCCTTTCCAATGATACCAAACATAACCATGAAAATTGTTTTTTTAAAAAATAAAAATAAAAAAATATTTTCAAAAAATTCTAAAAAAAAATAAACAAGTTTTTTTTGTTTTTGTTTTGTTACTGCATCAATATTGTTCCCATTTCAATTATAAAGTGAACATTGATGCTGCACTAACGATTTTTGTATGCGGTGCGTTTGTTAAAAATAGTGACATTTTCCCCAAAAAAAAATGTAACGAGTCCCCATTTCAAATTTTTTTAACAAGCACACCCCATAGAAAATATAACCGCAAACGATCGCATGTTAAAATGTGAAAAAAACACTTTACACGTTGTAAATTATTGAAAATTCTAATTTTATTACATTTTTTGTTATAATATACAGACAGGACATGACGTATACATATAATAATGACATATTATGAATCTGCCAAGTCTGCCGGAAAGAATGATATATAATATGTCTGGGTCATACATCAAAATATGGCTTCAAAACGCGGTTAAACATGATTAGCGAAAGCGGTAAAAATGACCTCAGCACAGAGGTGTGAAAAGCCTCAGCAGCAAAAGGGTTAAGGAGACTCATGGAAAATCGGTGGCTCACATGATATTGCCTTGAAATTACCTTGAATTTGTTAAGGAAGAAAATAATGACTACTCATTGCTTTATGAGCAATTGTTGCTATTTCTGTTGTCACCGATCTTGACATACAAGGGTGTGACTTTGGTTTGAATCACTGCTCCGGGATATATGGTCCCAACTTTGAAGGAGACCGATCAGGAATTAATGGCTTGCATGAGTGATTCATTGGCAACTACAATTGCCGTTTGAAACTATATGTCATAGAGCTGATGTAACGCTCCATGCTTCAAACCCCAACAGACTATATGTTCATTTATATCATGGATTATCATGTATAATCATGTGTTTTTAAATATATTTTACATCGTTTGGTTTTAGTTTAATTTAGTTTAGTGTAAAATGGCATAGCTTTGGTTTTAAAAATACTTATATTCCTGTAGGTAAATGTGTTTTTGTGTATACAGTAAACAAGCTTTACTGCTGTGTAATTTATGCACCAGGGTTTTTCCCATTATCTAGCTGCATGTTTAATTCAAGGGATCTCTGATAGTGTGTGTTTAATCCTATGTGTTAGAACAATGGATATACAAATGTTGTATGAGCTGAAAGGCTAAAGAATGTAAAGAATGTTTATTGTAAATAACTGACTTAATGTAATTAGTATGGGTATGCAAATTATGACTAGTAATTAGTATGGGTATGCAAATTATGACTAGTAATTAGTATGGGTATGCAAATTATGACTGTTGGACTTCAGCATAAATGGTGGCGTTTGGTTCATTAAAAAGTCAGAGAACTCTCAGAGCTCAGAGAGCGAGGATCCTGTTTTAAAGCATACAGCCGCGCCTGGTGTCTTTATTACAAACTACGCTACACTCCACACTCACCCTCAGAAGGCAGAGAGCGGCCTTCTGGAGATTCCTAACGGCTCCAGGGCAGAGGAACAGAAGCAGGCAGGTCAAGCCACTCGAGGCGCTGAGGACAGCGCTCCCAGTAGCCAGGCTGACCGCAACGAAGGGGTGTCTGGAGAGCCAGGACAGACGGAAGGGAACGGTTCCTTCCCACTATATATATATTTTCTTCTTTTTTCCTTGCAATTGTGGTGTGTTAATTCTTCAAATTTTTTGCAAAAATATTGTGCCTACGCATTCCTTTAGGCCATTTGAGTACTTTCTCTACTGTATATTGAATTTACTACAATAGCTCCAACAATTCATAATTCTATTGGCAATTCACACTCTATTGGCAAATGTTCTCAATTTATGCTACCTGAGTAGCTTGATCCCCGTCCATGAGTACTTATTGGGAATGTACAAAGCTAATTCATAGTGCTTGCTCCCGTTCTGTATTTTTTACTTAACCTTGGTTTTGTAGGGCTATCCCTTTTCTGTTCCCATTGCAATTGTCTGGGGGGGGGGAGTACTTAATATTTGCACTCACACCGTTCATAGATATGTTTTTCATTTTAATCATGTCTTGCAATAAAGCTTGTTATTATTATGTTTTTTGAGTCTATCCAATTTTCTCGGTGGTTTTCCATCTAAGAAAAATAAAGTGTTTGTTTATTTCAATAATAATCTGGGTTTAATCCCTCTCTGTTTGAGATTGACTCTTATTCCCTCGCCCAGAGGAAACTTGGTTTCTACCAATTTTTCCTCGTAGTTTTTCTATCTCCATTTAAATTATGATAATTTATTTACTGCAATGCTGCAGTTCCTGGGCTATCCACTAGGCTGCACAAGCGTCACATCCCCACTCCACGTCCAATTCACCACATGCTCCCACTCACTTTGCATGCTGGGAGAGGCAGTGCTGAGATGCAGGTGCAGCTGCTCCTATGGGCCACTGGATGGAATGCTGGACACAGGAAAAAAGGTAATGATTGTCAAATAAATACATTTTTATTAAGCTTGATGCCAGTGTCTTTATTTATGAGATTCCCCTGATCTGGTCTCGTTTATCTGTCTGGGGAAGAGGGACACAATATGATTAATAGTAATCTGGTGGGGGCCTGTGTTAAGATCACAGAGCTCACATGAGGTACAGGCCAGGGCAATATTGGCAGCATGCAGGCATTCTAGGCAGGGTCTTGCCTGGGCAGTGGGGATGAGGACCCTGCTCCAGATCTTACAATCTAAGAGGAGAGGGGGCCCTGCTCAAGAGTTTACAATCTAAGAGGAGAAAGGACCCTGCCCCAGAGCTTACAATCTAAGAGGAGAAAGATTGTAAGATCTGGAGCAGGGTCCTTTCTCCTCTTACATTGTAAACTCTGGAGCAGGGTCCCCTCTCCTCTTAGATTGTAAGATCTGGGGCAGGGTCCCCTCTCCTCTTAGATTGTAAGCTCTGGGGCAGGGTCCCCTCTCCTCTTAGAGTGTAAGCTCTGGAGCAGGGTCCCCTTTCCTCTTAGATTGTAAGCTCTGGAGCAGGGTCCTAAGAGGAGAGGGGACCCTGCTCCAGAGTTACAATCTAAGAGGAGAGGGGACCCTGCTCCAGAGTTTACAATCTAAGTGGAGAGGGATGAGGAGAGGAGATATGTGTGTGTGTGTGTATGCAGGCAAGGTGAGTGTGTATAAATAAATATATGTGTGTGTGTGTGTGTGTGTGTGTGTGTGTGTGTGTGTGAAGGGGGGGCTGGTGTGTGTGTATATATAAATATAGTATATTTGGAGTGGGGGGCCTGGTGTGTGTGCCAGTATCTGTAGGGGGGGGTCATGGTTTGTGTATACAGAGATAGCCTTTAAAAAAACACTTACTTTAGTGCCTTGATCATGGGTGTATGACTAGTGTGGTGCATTGAATAGCGTTAACAGACTAGAAAATGCAACACTCAGATCAGACACTTACACCTTTATTCTTCTATTAGACTTGCATCATGTTTCGCAGCCTCTGTATTACTACGCTTTATTTTATGACTGTCCCCTTCATGACATTGTCAAAAGGGCAGAATATGGATGGCATTAAAATTTTGCCCTCCCCTGGAAAAATATCTGCGGACACCCATGGGTCCGGTGCCCCTTGGAATCACCAGCTGCTTGAGATTTGGTGCCTCTTGAATAATAGGCACCATTAAATGTAAGTACACATTTGATATTCTACTATAACCATTTATTTAAATGGTCTGCACATTGCATTGTATTTGTTTTTACAGAGGAACACCCCATGGAGTAAAGACCTCCTCATGTTCACATGACTGCAAGCCTGAGATTTGATGGGACCCTGAGTGCTTGTAGAGGGTTCTTGACTCTTGGTTGATATCCATTTTAAACTCAACCCCGGTATGTGTCACTCTGATAAATTGAAAGTGGGATTTATGATTAATCATTTGTCTGACAAAGCACTATTGTGGGCTACTCTGCTGTGTGAGAGATCAAGAAATCCATTGTCTACGACTATGAGGGGTTTGTGCACAAATTACACCGTACTTTCGATCAGGCCCGGAGGGCCAAGGCAGCAGGGAGGACCTTATTCCGGATTAGAGAAGGGTGTTTGACTATGCTATAGCGTTTAAAAATGTTGGCCTCTGATGTCCATTGGACTAATGAATCTCTGGTATTGGCATTTACAGAGGGACTATCTGAGGCTTTACTGCATGAACCCGTACCCATGCCAAACAAGTTAGAAGATCTCTTTGAATTCTGTACAGCCCTAGACGACCAAATCAGACAGACGAGCTCCCAAAGAAAGGCCTAAAAGAGTATTACCCAGTGTTCCCCTTGCTATTACGCCCCCAGGGTTGAGCCCATACTTACAGAACCCATGCAGATTGGTAGTACCAGTTTGACTGAGGAAGAGAGATGATATAGAATGCAGGAGAGTCTTTGCCTCTATTGTGCTGGTTGTGCTGGCAGAGGGCATTTTAGATTACAATGTCCCAGTTGACCAAGGAGATCCAAGGTGCAGGAAAACTATTCAGGGAGACGAACCCTAGGTGTGACGCAAATGTCTCCAGAAAGTCAACAAAAAGCCGATGTAACAGTCCTTGGGAAGCCATCAAGACTGAAGCAGAGGCATTTATTGATTCAGGTGCGGCTGGAAACTTCATGGACCAGGGATTTGCGCCCAGCCACTCGCTCCTCCTGGTAGAAAGAGATGCACCCATGTTTGCATATAAACCATAGGAACAGATAAACACAGACAATAAAGATAATAACAATAACAGTATTCATGCATAGCACAGACGACACAAACACCCTGCACCTAGAATTGTAGGTGCAGGATGACTTCAACCTCGGAGAGGGCAGGGAAACAATAATAGAACATCAGGCCTGCATCTCCCCAATGAATTTCTAGGTCATGTATCCCAAGTTCAAAGTGACTCTCGTCACGATTATTATTTTTAATTTATTTTTTTCACTCCAAAAGCTGGTGCGGCGATGCCCCAATGGAGGAGCCTCCACTGGGTCTGACACATTGGTTTCATCCAGTCCAGGACTTATCTGCAGCCTGATAGTAATCTCAGGCTACATCTGCTCAGAGTATGCATTCCTTGGTATTTAAAGGCATGGCACCCACTGTGCATTGCTCTATCATTGAGACTCCTGAGTGTACGTTGTCTCCAAGGCCAGTTCCTGACCGTTTCCCTTGTAGCTGCTTTCCACATTGCTCCTATGTATCTAATACCTGATCCAATCTGATTGTGAGTTCCATCTGCCAGCATTGCTGAGGAAGTGAGACGGTTATACTCACGAAACGCGTCGAGCTTGTTCATACTGGCAGACTTAATGATGAGCAGTGAGTGGAGGACTAGAACCTGGACGGTGTAAGAGCCTTTTTGGAGGACTATATCCGGTAGATATCGGGAGGTCTGAGCCACTGCGGCACTTGAGTATATGCACATTTTATTATGTGCTTTTTATATTAAGATCTTAAATTAGAAGAGGATACTTCTGTGATCCCCTAACTGTATCTGGGGGTTCACAATTGGTAAAAATGATTGGAATTTAATGCACTGTATGCGCCATTGTAACTTTTTGAGCCAATTGTCTATTTAAGGGCTTCAAGTTGCCCTCAACTTTGGGCTGCAGTGGGGTATAAAAACTGGTCACATTTTTATATGCTTACACAAGAGAACTCTGCACAACACTGGTATATAATCTAGGCCAGAGACCCTGCATAGTAGAAAGCAGCCCTACTCTGAAAGACCGGTCTTTAGAGTAGCCGGATCTGCTCTAAAGAAAAATAATACAGCAGCGCCGTACAGACATACAGATATATACAGAAATGTGCATGAGTAATATAACAACGGTACAGACAAGGAGTATCCATAAGAAATGTCAAGAAAAGCCAGGAGTCATTAACCAGAACGTCTACCGTATACAGAAGCAAGGGATCCAGAACCAGAAGATAAGTCAGCCAAGCAAAAGGGTCGGAACCAGGTAATCAGCATACACAGAACATAAACCAGGAACACGATAATAACTGGGAAAAACAACAGACAGACAGGGGAAACCAAAAGGAAAAAACTTAACAAGAAAATACAGACTAGGACTAGAATAACAGCAGGGGGCTCAGAACACAGTAGACTTGATACAGGCAATCTGGAACATTGAAAGAGCAATGGGATATGGGCCCATTGCTTTAAATATGGAGGGGATCAGGACAACGATCAGCAGGTGAACAGACAGACACAAAGCAATTAACCCAGGGAAAGCAACAAAGAAACACATGGTAAAAACAGATATACATGAATACAGAGAGCGGGGGACAGGGCTGGAGCAACAAAACGTGACACTCGCATCCTCATCGCGACCAGCGCTCTCCTGCTCCTACTGCGCTTGTGTCCGGTGGTGAAGCCACCATCACCATGTTTTCAGTCCTCGGATCAGAATCAGTACCCCTTGGCAATGGGCATCCTGGGGCAAACTCAATGAGGATCACCAGAACGAGAGGAAAAAACAACCATGAGTACAAAAATATAATATTAGCACCTAATAAACAAATAAAACCATAAATCAGTGTGTTCCTTGTTCTAATCTTTTAAAAAACATGTAAGATCTATGTCACAATTTAACCCCATCAGTGCTAACGTTTCAAATGATGGATCCAAATCCAAAATGTCTCTCTCCAGGATAATTTATTGCTCCTACCACCTCTTCAGTCTGCTACCTGTTCAATCCCAAAAGGCATGGGATAGGCATAAGGCCATCCATTCCTAAACAAAAAATAAATCCAGGTAAAGTATCCATGTAATTGAGCAGACTAGATGGGCCGAAAGGTTCTTATCTGCCGACATTTTCTATGTTTCTATGTTTCTATAAGTGACTTTTCTTCATACATAAGACATGAATTGCAATGAACAGGTAAAGATTGGGTGCGTAGGCTTTTCCTAATATTATTTGGTGCTCCAGAATTCTACACGTCACCTTTCGAATCTTGCGGCCCGCATATTGTAGACCACATGGACACTGTATTAAGCATACGACTTGGGAAGTGTGGCATGTGATCGCTTCTAATTAAAAAACGTTCTCCTGTGGAACTATTCACATACCCACGTGTTATTGGTGGCAAGAAGCGACATGCCCTACAATTGCCACATCGCTTAAAACTACCCTCCCCCGTATTAAATCTTGTTGGGGCTCTAGGAATGCTTGGTGCTAATACAGTTTTCAGATTTCTAGCTTTCCTAAAGATAATGGAGGGCTGGGATGGCAACTCTTTGCCCATAACAGGATCCTGTAACAATAATGGGCAAAATTTCATAATAATTGTCTGCAATCCATCTGGGTTATTCAGAGAGAATAGAAAGTCACCTTTTGTTCCCTGCACTTCGGGCGATTTGACGATTCTTGTTCGCCGACCCTGCGGTGTATTCAGCAAGCACCGCAGGGTCCCCCGTAGTGCAGGGAAAACTCGCCACGAACCCACAGAACACTCGCCGAACACTCACCGAACACTCACCAAAAATCCACAGAAACCGCCATGAAAACCCCGCCGATCACGCCGGTAAAACCCAACTAGCCACCAAACACAGCGCAGAGCAGCCGCCAGGAGAACCCGACAAGCAGACGAACGTGGTGAAAAAAAAACAGTACGCTTGAAAGTTTGAAAATTGAAACGCTTTCTGCAGGAAAACAACACAACGAAAATGTCTGGAATTTTCATATAAGGTCTTATGAATGTTAATAAAAAGGTCTGTCTGGAAATTTTGCAGAAAAAAATCTCAAAAAATGCCAGAAAGATCCTAATAAATTTAGAAACAAAGAGACTCTTTACAGCAGAATAAAATAATAAACGGTTTATTAGATATTGCATTAAAACGGGAATATTTTTAACATTGAAGCCCCAGCATAACTGGGTGCAAACCTGGTCCCCATGGTGGTACCTGGTAACTGCAAATAAAATCTATTATCATACCAGCACACTACATGCCAGCACATACTAGCCACCGAACACAGCACAGAGCAGCCGCCAGAAAAAGGCGACATGCAGACGAACGAGGTGGAAAAAAAATAGAAACAGTATGCTGAAAGTTTGAAAATTGAAACGCTGTTTGCAAAAAACTACTGAATGAAAATGTCTGAAATTTACATATTTATTTAATTGCAAAGGATTTTACCAGGAAGGATACATTGAGATTTCTCTCATTTTCAAGTATGTCCTGGGTTCAAGAACATTGTATTTCTATAACAACTGTAACAATTCAAAGTAATAAAATGCAAACTATTAAAAACAAAACACTCATATACAGAATAACATATCATGGGAAGGGCTAGAACCTTGGGTTAATTAGGGTGATTTGCAAAGTGGAAGCAGCTGGAAAGTAAGTTACAAATTTCAGACCAGCACTGGGTGGGTGGGTAGATGGGGAGGGCGGGTGGGTAGATGGGGAGGGCGGGTGGGACAGCAGAGTCCAGAAGCAAGGGCTGTGGCTGAGGGAGATGTGAGCTTGTGGCAGGGCTGTTGAATAAAGAGGTTGCAGAATTAGAGTGTGTGGGCTGTATAAGGCATTTTTTTTGACATGGTGAGGGGGAGGGGCAGCCATATGAGAGCATGGGTTTAACAAAGCAGAGCATACATTTATCAAGAAAAAATATTAATAGATATATGCAAGCATAAAATATGAATAGTAGGATTAAAGTCAAGATTGTGGAGAAGAATTGCAGAAGACATGTTGATCGCCGGTACCTTAAGTTCTGGGTCCAGAAGCAAGCGCTGTGGCTGAGGGAGATGTGAGCTTGTGGCGGGGCTTAAGTTCTGGGTCCAGAAGCAAGCGCTGTGGCTGAGGGAGATGTGAGCTTGTGGCGGGGCTTAAGTTCTGGGTCCAGAAGCAAGCGCTGTGGCTGAGGGAGATGTGAGCTTGTGACATATAAAATCCAATGAATGATAATAAAAAAGGTCTGTTATAGAAAAAAGAGAAAACAATTTTAAAATAAATGGAAAACAGATAGCAAAAAAATTTCGAGAAAATGCCTAAAAGATTCTAAAAAATCTATCAATAAAGAGACTTTTTACTGCAGAATAAAATAATAAACGGTTTGTTAGATATTGAATTAAATCGGGAATATTTTTAACATTGAAGCCTATGGGATTCTCCTGAATAAACCTGTTGAATGAAACCCTGAACAGCAGGAAATTTCGACAACTTTTCCCTGCTGTTTTGTGTTCTCTGAATAGACGAAGCATTGCTTCTTCTATGGGGGAGTTCACTGCCCTCGAACAGGCACTGTACGTACAGGCAATTCACCAACATTTGGCGAACTGCCTGCTCTCTGAATAGCCGAATGGCAAAGAAATGTAGCCGTACACTGAATTTCAGTGTCCAGTTACATTTCGGGGCCAGATCGGCTCTCTTTGAATAACCCTGTATATTTTTTCCATATCCATCATAATATGGGTTGTGTCTTTTATATATGAGGGTACTTCCAGGGCATACCTTTGAAGATGGAAATATATAAACTGGCATAAATTAGAGGTAATAGAATTAATTCCGCTGAATATAGGCTATCTCGGGGGTCTTAACAAATATTTATGAATTTTGGGTATAGAATAAAAAACGGGTATTCTGGGGAATTTATTCATTAGAAATCTACGATTATTTTCTGGAATAGCCCCACTTTCCTAGCCTCAATGAGGATGCTGGACAAAATTTTATTGAACCTCAAGTTAGGATCTCCAGTTAATTTTCTACCCCATCCAGTTCCAGAGACTTATAAATCCCCAACACGGACTCGCCCCCATCCCCCTTCACATTATCCCTTACCCCTGATAATGTCCATGGACTTGCCCATTCCGCCCATATATATGTCCCACTACCCCCCCCCTCCTCCCCATATGCTTTGGCAATGCTAAAATGTATTTGGTCCTGCCAATAAAGCTTATTTTGATTTGATTTGATTTGACTTTATTCCATATTCCTTGATTAAAATGTGTTTAGTTTGTTTTCATCAACTACAATAAACCCTCTGCTTACCTTTTACTTACCCTATCCTCTGCTCATTGGGCTTTAACCTCATAAAATGGGGCCCTCCTCGGCTCATGCTGGGTGTCACAATGACATTAGGAAATTAATCAATCACATCGGTCTTGCTCAGGAAGTGTTCTCAAATTAGGTATCTCACTTATGGGGGGCCAGGCATCACAGCGAAATGCATAAGACACCCATGCATCTAGAATAGTGGTGCCATGCCTGCTTGTGGTGCTGGACCTACTCGTGTCAGAGTTAGGCCTCTTGGGAAGAGAGGGTACAGTTCTAGACACATATCCTCTGAGCCTTCTGCACCTGATCATAGAACTTGAAGGCCTTTAAATAGTAGTAACTGACACAGCTCTGGGCCCTGTCGTGTTTTCCAGTACACCCCTCAGTGCATTCCTGTATATTCTGTGATCTTTTGGTTTTGAACCCTGGCTAAGTATTCTCGGTTCTGGCTTCTACTCTTGTCCCTGTTTGACTTATACTGATTCTGTGTTCTGACCCTGGCTGTAGTATCTGGGCTTTGGGTTTGCTCTATACTCCCTGTATGGTTATTTGTTATACTGATTCTGTGTACTGACCTCCGGCTTCTATTTGTACTGCGATCTTTCTCTTCTCCCCTGGGTTTCAATACTTCTATGGATTGTCATTGCTCGTGTTCTTTATTCAGAATAGCACTGGTCATTCTAAGGACCAGCCTGTCAGATTAGGAATTTTATATTTTAACTGGGTTTTGTCTACGTGCTGGGTTACACGCTATCCGTGACAAGTGGTTCCCAACCCTGTCCTCAAGTTCCCCTAACAAGCCAGTTTACCAGATGTCTGAAAAACAACACAGACAAACTAATTTGCTACTCCGTGATTGTGGTATTCAATATGTATTTCCCTAAGGTAATTCTTAAAATCTGTCATGCTGGAGTACTTGAGGACAAGGTTATGAACCAGTGATCTACAGAAATGGCATTACCCTATGTACAGGTTCTAATTATTAAATTACGTTTTGAATTCGAAATAATTTCCAATTAAAATGTAGATAGTAAATCCCCACATTCAATTCTGTTCCGATGTTTGGTATCACCCAGCATAGAGGCAACTGTATGTATTAGGGCCCAGTTCTGTCACCCTACATCTCTTTAGACGGACTGTGCATAGCAACTCCTTCTCCGGCTCCACCTGTACATGAAACATCATGCCTGCGTTCTACCAAATGGTAAACATTGTGGGAAATTAATATTCTAAACACACCAATTCACCTACATGGTTGGCAGTGTCTAAAAGAAAACTGGTGTGTCTGTTCTCAGCGTGAGGGCATTTGTCTTGGTGGCATGTCTAGGAAGATGCACTCCAAACGCAAGCTGGTATTCATATTTTGTTTTCTTCAGTTTTGTTAAACTTACTGTATACGGCAACCTGGTTGTTATACTTGCATTCTTTTATTTCCGATCCCCCAATGTATCCTTCCTGGTAAAATCCTTTATAAATAAATACATAAATAAATCTGTCAAAATGTCACTTTGCTCAGAATACAATTTTGATGGACAAGTGGAACTAGCAGTGCAATTTAACGACTGATCTTATTTGTGAAGAGTGAAGTTTTGATAATATCCCTACCCGTTAATTGCTTCTTACTTTGACAGTGTATTCTGAGAAATTATTTTATAAATGTTGCAACCTAGTCCTCTGCCTCTTTACTATAAATGTTAATTTCTTTTTAAATTAGGATGTACCATGTATTACTACATCTATGGTTTTGCATACTAGGTAATATTTGAATATCAGTTATTCTTAACCCTTTAGCTGCCGAGCCATTTCATGCCTGTGTGCTGAGCTAATTTTTACCGCTTTTGCTCACCATGTTTACGTTTTGAAGCCACGTTTTATTATACCACCCAGACATATTCAGGGTTATCCAAAGAGATTCGAAAAGTCACCGCACGTTCGGTGACTTTTCGTTCTCTTCAATTCGGTTCCTTTTGCCGATTGCATTTCGGTGACCCTGCGGTGTATTCAGCAAGCACCACAGGGTCCCCGAATTGCAGGGAAAACCTGACGAAAACCTGACGAAAACTAACCAAATGCACGCTGAAAACAAGCAAAAACATCTGGATTAACCTTCGAAGAAGCCGAACAGGAGCCGAAGCCGAATCACACAGAGCCGAAGCAGCTGTGACGTAGAGGAGGCAGTGAATAAATTAGCAAAACCATTTGTATGAATCTGGGAAAATGAAACGCTGTTTGCAAAGAAACTACTGAGCGAAAATGTCTGAAATTTCCATATGAGGTCCAGGGAATGATAATAAAGAGGGCTGTTACAAAAAAAATAAGTAAACTGAAAAAAATTTTAAAAAAAAATCGGACTTTTAAAAAAAAAAAAAAATCTGAAAAATGCTTAAACTATCCTAAAAAATCTATAAATAAAGAGACTTTTTGCTGCAGAATTTTATAATGAACGGTTTATTAGATATTGAATTAAAACGGGAATATTTTTAACATTGAAGCCTATGGGATTCTCCTGAATAAATTTGCCGAATTAAACCACCGAATGGCAGGGCATTTCACTGCTGGTTTGTGTTCTCTGAATAGCCGAAGCAGTGCTTTTTCATGGGGATTTCACTGCCCTCGAACAGGCACCGTATGTTCAGGCAATTCGCCAGGATTTGGCGAATTGCCTGCTCTCTGGATAGCCGAATGGTCAGGAAAGGTAACCGAACACTGATTTTCAGCGTTCGGTTACCTTTCTCAAGCAATTCGGAGCTCTTTGGATAACCCTGATTATATATCGTTCTTTACGGCAGATTCGCCAGATTCGTAATATATCATTATTACAGTTGTGTTCAAAATTATTCAACTCCCACTGAAATTGAGTGTTTTGTCCAGTTTGACATTGATTTTGATCATTCAGTCATCTTGCTTACAACAATTAAATCAAAGAGGCACGTGTAGGTCAGACAAATATAACATAACATTTATAATGAAATAACCACAAATGTCTTTTCTGTGCTCACATCATTATCAGTTTTATTCAACCCCCAAGTGACATTCAATCTTAGTACTTAGTACAACATCCTTTTACAGTTATAACAGCTTTAAAACGTGAAGCATAGCTTGACACAAGTGTCTTGCAGCGATCTACGGGTATCTTCGCCCATTCGTCATGGGCAAAAGCCTCCAGTTCAGTCACATTCTTAGGCTTGCGCACTGCAACTGCTTTCTTTAAGTCCCACCAGAGGTTCTCAATCGAATTTAAGTCAGGTGACTGCGATGGCCACTCCAAAATGTTCCAGCCTTTAATCTGCAACCATGCTCTAGTGGACTTGGAGGTATGCTTGGGATCATTGTCCTGTTGAAAGGTCCAACGTCTCCCAAGCCTCAGGTTTGTGACGGACTGCATCACATTGTCATCCAATATCTCCTGGTACTGAAGAGAATTCATGGTACCTTGCACACGCTGAAGCTTCCCTGTACCTGCAGAAGCAAAACAGCCCCAAAGCATGATTGACCCCCCGCCATGCTTCACAGTAGGCAAGGTGTTCTTTTCTTCATAGGCCTTGTTCTTCCTCCTCCAAACATAGCGTTGATCCATGGGCCCAAACAGTTCTAATTTTGTTTCATCAGTCCACAGAACACTATCCCAAAACCTCTGTGGTTTGTCCACATGACTTTTGGCATACTGCAGTCGACTCTTCTTATTCTTTGGAGACAGCAAGGGGGTGCGCCTGGGAGTTCTGGCATGGAGGCCTTCATTACGCAGTGTGCGCCGTATTGTCTGAGCTGAAACTTCAGTACCCACATCGGACAAATCTTTTCTCGGTTCCTCAGCAGTCACACGGGGACTTTTCTCCACTCTACGCTTCAGGTAGCGCACAGCAGTCAAAGTCAGCATCTTCTTTCTGCCACGACCAGGTAGCGTTTCAACAGTGCCCTTTCCCTTGAATTTGCGAATGATGCTTCCTATGGTATGTTTAACTTTTTTGCAATCTTCTTATAGCCATTGCCCTTCCTGTGAAGAGTAATCACCTCTTCTCTTGTCTTCCTGGACCATTCTCTTGACTTCACCATGTTTGTAACCACACCAGTAAATGTCTAGAAGGAGCTGAGTATCACAGTCATTTTAAAGCTGCCTAATTGGTGCTTATTATGCTTTATTGCTGCTCCGTGACATCCACAGGTGTTTTCAATACCTGATTGAAAACACTTGAATGAACCTCTGTTCTTCAGAGTGGTAGTCTTTAAGGGGTTGAATAATTGTGTCAATGAAGAATTCACAAAAGAAATATTTACTACTGTATTACAAAACCAATTGATGTCATTTTAGTTGCATATGGTTCTTTAAAAAGTCCTTGTAGGATTTCATTCTGAATACAATTACAAATGTACACTAAATTCCCTAAAACCCTTTACAGCATTGGGGGTTGAATAATTTTGAACACTACTGTATATGTATACATCATGTCCTGCCTGTATATTATAATAAAATTAGAATTTTCAATAATTTACAGAGCGTAAAGTGTGTTTTTCTCTTTTTTATCATGCGAGCGTTTGCGATTATATTTTCTATGGGTTGTGATTGTTTAAAAAATTTGAATGGGGACTCTTTTTGGGGGGGGAATTACCTGTTTTTTAGCAAACTCCCCCCATAGAAAATATTGTTTGTGCAGCATCATTGTTCACATTATAATTGAAATGGGAACAATATTGCAGCATTAAGAAAACCCCCAATTTTTTTTTATTGTTTTATTTTTTTTAAAAGAATTTTTTTTTTTTTTTTTTACATTTTACATGGTTATGTTTGGTATCATTGGAAAGGCCGTGCTCTGGACATTAACCCCTAGCTGCCACAGATTGGGAAATAGAGGGTTTATTGGAACCCCCTATCTCCACCATAGGTGGCAGCTAGGGGTTAACTCCAGAACTGATGTCATCGCGCTATGCGTCAGAGGGAGATCCTGGAAGCTTGGCCGACATCCAAAATGTCAGCCAGCTCTGGGAGGAAACCGCGATATGGCGCCTGTTGGCGTTGAATCCGATCCAGCCCCCTAGGGGTTTAAGACAGCCGCCGCTTGGAAGGGTAGGCTGTGCCCTTCCAAACGGTGCCTGCCTTTTTTCGTGAACTCCGCGATCTCGCGGCTGGCTGGTGGAACCCACGTGAGTGTCAGGGCTGCTGCGGCCCCCCCCCCTTGCTGAAAGGCACCTGGGAGCACCTGCCCCCCTCGCTACGCCACTGCGGGGGGTGCCTGTAATAGCTGTCATCGCGCTAGTGCGATGACGTCTATTGTCCCTGCCAGGTTGCTGGATGCTGGGCTGACAACCGAGATTCCAGCCTGCACTGAGGGGCCGCAGCAGCCTCCTGTGCTAGGACATGCTGAGCGCGTCCATAGCACAGGAGAACCACTTGGCTGGATGCGCTAAGCGCGACCTTAGCAGCCAAGTGGTTAAATAATTGCATTTATGACTGGAAATCTCATGGGCATTCTCAATAAAAAATGTGAATTTTTTTTTTACAGGAGACGTGCCTTGGTAGGTTTTTTGTGGGAAAAGGGACAATTCTGGTAAATTATTTATTTATTTATAAAGTATTTTACCAGGAAGGATACATTGAGATTTCTCTCGATGAGGGAGGGGACCGCGATACGAAGCCTGTTGGCACCAAATCGCGATCCAGCCCCCTAGCGGTTAAAGACAGCCGATGCTTGGAAGAGCAGGCAAGCAAAATACGGTGATGTTCGGCAGCAGTCAAATCCCCATAGAGAAGCAATTGTTAATCTATTCAGAGAACACTGAAATGCATTGAAATGACAGGGAAATGCACTGATAATTGGTGGTTTTATTCAACAGGTTTAATCAGATGAATTCCATAGGATTCAATGTAAAAAAATATTCCTGTTTTTATTCAATATCTATTAAACCATTTATTCTTTTTGCAACAAAAAGTCTCTTTATTTATTTTTTTAGGATATTTTGAAGACATTTTTCAGAATTTTTTTCGTCCAATATTATTTCAGCACAAATTTGAAATACAAACTTGCTCTTGGCTACCTTCATGGCATGCCCGGACTGGCCATCGGGCTTACTGGGCATTTGCCCCATAGGCCGCAGACCTTCCGGGCTGGTCGGCTGGTAGTAAGCAGGTCGTAAAAGTTCTCGGCCGGCCAGGCTGCCTTGGGGCAGCCTTGGCCCGGCGGGGACTCCAAGCTGGCAGCCATCCATCCATCTGATCTGCGCGCCCAATCACATAAGCAGAGGGAGACGGCCCTCCGGCCGGCACCTGCTGATTATGTCACAGGGCACACCGGCCTGGGTGCCGGCTGGAGAGCTGGTGTTCTGAAAATTGCCTACTTTTTCAGAACCCCGTCTCCTGCTGATTATGTGAATGGGTGTGCCAGCGCCCCCCTGTGATATAATCAGCTGGTGCCGGCCGGAGTGCCGTCTCTTTCTGATTATGTGTTGTGCGCGCCCAGACGGACGCTTGTCAGCTTGGAGTCCCCAGGTCTTGGCCAGAAGATGAGGGGGCGAAGATGGCACTGACCAGGGGTCCACCTTTCAGGTAAGTATGACTCTTGAGTTCAGCTGCCCTCCCCCCCAGAAAACAGTGCTACCCCCTATTTACCCCCTCCCTTCAATGAAATAACAAAAAATAATAATTTGCCTCCCCCAAAAAATAATAATTTGCCCCCCCAAAAAAATTGCCCACACCCTATAATAAAAAAAATGTTGAATAAAAAAATAAATTTTTCCCCCCAGTGATTCACAAATGCAGCCGCAACCCACCAAAAGCAGCCGCAAACCCCAGAACGCAGTTGCAACCCGCTGAACAAACCGCCGAACGCAGCTGCAACACACTGAACAAACTGCCATACGCAGCTGCAACCCACCAAACAAACCGCTGACCGCAGCCGCAACCCACCAAACAAACCGCCAAACGCAACTGATGACTCACCGGACGCAGCCTATGTTGCGCTCGAATGGACCACCTAATGTCGCCGGAAGAAGCCGACCAGCCACCGAACAGGTAAAAAAACCGTAAAACATCAACTTTTAAAAGGTGTTTTAAAAAAAACTACTGCATGAAAATGCATGCAAATTACAAATAAGCTCATTTGAATAATAATAATAAAATGGTCTGTTACAGAAAAAAAACGCCATTTTAAAAATAAAAAAATCAAAGCATTTCACTGACATTTCTCTGTTGTTCGGTGTCTCTGAATAGATTAGCCATTGCTTCTCTATCGGGATTTCACTGCTGTCGAACAGGCACCGTATTTCACTGGCAATTCGCCAATATTTGGCGAATTGGCATCTTTTTGAATAGCCAAATGGCCACGAAAATGCACCGTACGGCAAAATTCACTGTTTGGTGTAATTTCATGGCCAATTCGGTGCTCTTTGAATAACCACTTAGGCCCGAGTCAGACGAACGCAGTTATCATGGCCGTGTTGCCGCACAGTTTAACGTCCGTCGTAGCATAGAATCATGATCAATAGAGACCCACAAATGAAGTACGAGCGCACTGAAGTGCGGACACACCACGCAGATGGAAAACGGATGCAATTTAGGCAAGTACGTAAAACCTCTAGGACGGATGCGCAGATTGCGCCACGCCCGCATAGCGTTCTGTGTGTGTGTGATGACATGAAGTAAGACGGAGCGCATTTGCGACGTCCAGCACCTTGGCGCACAGAATGGCTTTTCATATCATTTTCCAATTTTTAGCATGTTTCATATTAATTTTGTTTCCCATAATTCCCTTTTTTTCCTACGTCCGTCAACAAAAATAGACCGTGTGGTGTCTACAGTATCTTCCGTCAGTACGTCCATCTGTTGTGCACGCACGCAGAGTGCGCTCTGACTGCGTTCATCTGACATTAGCCTAAAGAGAACCGAACGGGGAATTCCATTGTACGGTGCAATTTTGTAGCCGTTCAGCTTTTCCCCACCGATTCTTTTCAGTGCTTCAGTTCAACAGGTTTAAATAGGTGAATCCCATAGGATTCAATGTAAAAAAAAAACAAATTATCGTTTTTACTATTTTTTTTATTCAACCATTTATTCTTTTCATTTCTAGCAAAAAGCCTTTAATTTTTTTAGGTATTTTTTTAGGCTAACGGTTTGATTCCCTTATTTTTTATGGCTTCTTTTTATACTTTTTCTGTAACAGACCATTTTTTTTTTTTTAAATGTAATTTTATTGGAATGAATAAAGCATTAGCATATCAACAAAAATACAATCAATGCAGCACAAACCAATACATATAATTTGTTTTAAATTTTCATTAGGAAGGGAAAATAATGAGAGAGTAAAATGGGGGGAAAAAAAAGGGAAAAAAACATAAAGTAAAAAATAGTCCTACTTCAAGATTAACTATCAACTAAGTGATCTCTGAACCCCCAAACCCCAACCCCAGCTACTTATGTAACCATTCCATTTTATATTCTTTTTAATAGGACCTTTTATTATTTTCATGCTTTTTTGTTTTGATCGTCTTTTAAAGAATAGCAGTTTCTTTTTTATTTTTTTCACCCCCGTTCAGAGGCTGATTGGCTTTATTTGGAGACATGCGGTGGTCAGCGGATCATCGGCGATGGGCTGGTCTGTCCAAAATGCCCAGCCTATTTTTTTTCCCAGTCCGGGTCTGCTCCATGGTCTTTAGTCAGATAAGTGGAGCTGCAACCAAGATCAAATATGTCCTTATGCAACTCTTAGAAGTATCTTGGGAGACCGCCCTGTAGGCTTAATAAATCCTTGTTGGGTCATCCGGAGGTGACAGAGGAAATATCACAAAATATCAGGAATTATCAATTTTTTTTAAAGAGAAATCCTCTCCAGAGATTTTTCCCCTCACCCTTTGGCAGACTCACGAGGCAGTCATACAAGGTATTTGCATTAAATGGGGTTCCTACTTCAAGCGTCAATATCTGCAGACTCAATTAGACCTATTGCAGTGTTTGTATGTGTGTTCTGAGCAGCACAAACTGACTCCCACTCCTCCTTTATCACAGGAATTGCCAGACCTTAAATCCCAATTTATAGATATGGACAAACGAGACTACGCATGAGCAGCTAGGAGAGTTAGGGTTAAGTTTCTCCATCTTATTACTAAATCGAGCTGCCTCTTTGCGAATAAACTTAGACAGAGGGTACACAAATCTCAAATAAGCGGCTTAGTGGATGGGGTGGGTACCATGCACTATCACCCTCAGAAGATAGCAGACTGTTTTGCAGCCTATTATTCCAGATTATATAATTTGGCCTGAGACCCAGAAATTGCACAACATTCGGAACAGGACATTGTTGCTTACTTAAAGTCTTTGAATCTTCCCATGTTGTTAACTACGCAACAGGATATGCCAGATAAAGATATCACTTTGCGGGAACTTCAGTAGGCAGTAGGCTTGCTCCCGGCAGGTAAGGGATGCGTTTATTGCCCAGTACTATCAGTTTTTTCTGTCATGTTTAGTTGTGAGTAGGAGCCCAATATGTGTGGCTTGGCAGGAGAAGGTGATCAGGAGGGGAGCCATAATTGTAGTCTGGGATAAGACAAAAATGTCAGGACAGGCAGCAAACAAGTGAAGTCGATATACAAGCAAGGGTCAGAATGCCTGAACAGCAGAAGTGTAAAACTAGAAGCTATGAAGGCAACTGAGCACTCTCCGAATGTTGCTGTGGGGTTTTATCGAGAGCTCTGTCCAAACACAACCCATAGGGGAGGTCTCCTTCCTTCCCTATGCCTCCAGAGGCAAAAAGAGATGCGGGGCATGCCTCTCTCGCAGCTCCTGGGCACATAGGCCACTCCCCTGAGTGATGCCACACTGTCCCAGCCACTCCACGGACCTGCTCTGGCTGGACCATGATGGTGGCGCGACCCTACACGACACCCGAGGACACCGAAGCTCCCTTGCGCCGAAGTAGCAAGGCACGTCTCCGCTCTCCACATATCCGCTGGCCATCCTGCAGCACCCATAAGCCACGGAGATGCCGGAGACAACACGTGGTGGCAGTCTGAGCCTTGCCCGACGGCCCCGGAACTGCTGGCCGCTAGGAAGTCAGGAAGGGAAGCCCCTCACCAGGTAGTGCGTGACACAACCCCCTCCAAGGCAAGACCTTCGGGGGAGCACAGGACTGGGCGTTCCGGGGTGCAGACGGTGGAAGGAATGCAACAAACGAGGAGCATGCACCCCAGAAGCCGGCTCCCACAATGTCTCCTCAGGGCCATAGCCCTTCCATTGGATGACATACTCCAGCTGTCAGCGGCGGACCCGGAAATCAAGTATCTTGGCCACAAATTTGTGAAGTGCCTGGTGCCCCTCCTATGCCACATTGCCAAAGGAGGGGACCACACACTCTGTAGATTGGCCCTGTGGCACAAGAGGGGCACCAGGCACAGCATAGATTGGCAATGCGTGAGGACACCAAACACTCCCGATTGGCATGGCCGGATTGGGTGGAGGAGGGCACCAAAACGCAACTTCGCCTGAGTAAACAAAAATGCTTGCACCGGCCCTGATTTCCTGCATGAGTACAATTCAGCTTCTCCAAAACTTTTCTCCATCAACAAATCAAAAACCGGATACATATTTAAAATGATCATGTTTGATCCTGCAAAGAAAGAACAATTTATATATTGCAAATATAAAATACGAAGGGCAATATTCCAAAGTTGGTGCTAACTTAACCAGAGTTGTTGTAAACTTACCAGAGCCATTATAGGGCTAGATTACATACTGAATGTTAGCTGTAGCATTCAGACATGTAAGCATTAACATCAGGATAAGTGACTTGAACTCATGGCCCCCCCATATTGCCTTCCTAACACTAACATGGTATAAATTTGTTATTGCATTGGTGATTGCATTAGTTTAAGGGCTCGAGTCCTGTGGGAACGCGGGGGAACAACGTTCCCGCACTTCTCCCGCAGCGGGAACGCACCTTGTCCCTGCCGGGCAATTCCGCTGGACGCTGGAGGAACATGATCGCATCCAGTGTTTGTCCAGCCTTGTGATCGCAGCTGCTCCTAGTCGATACACACGCATCTACGCCTCTGCATGTGATTGGGCGGTGCTGGTCACGTGCCCAGCGGCCGGCCGCAGGCACGTGCTCACTGTTTGTGAGGTCACAAACAGTGCGACCTGAGCCAGGAGGACCGGTCCCCGAGTGAAAATGCAAGATGGAGAGGGGAACTGTCTCTGCCTGTGCTGCTGCCCGGCTCATGCTGCCCCATGGCCGACTTATCCTCCTCAGTGGCCAACGCGGCATCCAGCTCATCACCCGGAGGAGATCCATCACAGTTACGACGGTGCCGCGCAACCCCGCAGCCACCTTGTTGTGCAGCCTCCCTCGGACTGACTGCTGGGTATATATAATTTTGGGGTCTGCTGGGTATATATATAATTCTGGGGGTCTGCTGGGTATATTTATAATTTGGGGGTCTGCTGGGTATATACAGTTTTCCTTGGTCTCCCAGGTCATTTGGTTTTGCTGAACTCACCGGTGCATTCCTTCTTTTTGAGAATGTTCCAAATAGTTGTTTTGGCCACGCCTAATGTTCTTGCTATCTCTCTGATGGGTTTGTTTTGTTTCTTCAGCCTAATAATGGCTTGCTTCACTGATAGTGACAGCTCTTTGGATCTCATCTTGAGAGTTGACAGCAACAGATTCCAAATGCAAATAGCACACTTGAAATTAACTCTGGGCCTTTTATCTGCACATTGTAATTGGGGTAATGAGGGAATATTACACACCTGGCCATGGAACAGCTGAGAAGCCAATTGTCCCATTACCTTTGGTCCCTTAACAAGTGGGAGGCGCATCTGCAAACTGCTGTAAGTCCTACACCGTTCACCTGAGTTGGATGTACATACCCTCAAATTAAAGCTGACAGTCTGCAGTTAAAGCACATTGTGTTTGTTTCATTCCAACTCCATTGTGGTGGTGTATAGAGCCAAAGATGTTAGAATTGTGTCGATGTCCCAATATTTCTGGACCTGACTGTAAATGTCTCGTAGACATGCATACTTTCTGACCAATCCGGTAGACAGAAGGAGCACGGCAACGTCTGTCTGCATAAGACTTGGCTGTTTCCATTGCCTGTTGGAGATATCTTTTCATCACCCGATAGAATTCTTGCATGGTGCGTATTCGGTCGTTGACATCAGGAACAGAAACCAGGAGTGGCATATCAAGGAGGATAGCCGGGTGATACCCATAACAGGCAAAGAAAGGGGAGCAATGTGTGGATGACTGGATACCAGAATTGTAGGCAAACTCGGCAGAGGGGAGCAGAGTGTAGTACCGAAGGTATTGTTCCAGAATTTATTTACACGTTCAGTTTGTCTGCTGGACTGAGGGTAATATGCAGAAGACAGATGGAGCTCGATTTGGAGACTGGAGCAGAATGCTCTCCAGAACCTGGAGATGAACTGAGAACCTCGATTTGGGACTCCATGCAAACGGAACACATGCTGGTAGTAGAAATGACCGGTCTCACTTGCGGTCGGAAGATGTCTGGCAGGAATGAAGTGAGCCAATTTTGTAAACCGTTCTAAGGAGACTGCAGGTGCATGTTTTCCACCTTAGTGTCCCCATTATAGCGGGGCATATGTATTATGGCCCAAAGTGTTCATGATATGTAGAGTGTCCCTTTAAGTTTAAAACCGTGAGGAACACTTCTCTCTTTCTGAGTTTACAAAGTCAAAGGTATACTGAGTGGATGATTTACTCCTTAAAGTGTCCTTGAATGTGTATTGATACTGTACTGTACTGCTTGCCCCTGAAGGTCAAAAGTAGATCTCCGATCTTGCACTTGATTACACTGAAATATGAGACCTTAAGAGTGAATGGAGAGCAATGCTGCAAACCCTGCTTAATGTTTAGTGTATATTCTTACTTTTTTACATGCTTTTTTTAGTAAGACCTTTCTGAGATTTAGAGAAAAACGAGTACAAATAGAAAAAATATAAGATTAAAATTGAGTATAATGTTTAAACCTGGCATATTGTTCTAATCCTTTTACAGACGTCATTTTTTTATACAGCATGTACAAACTTAATTTGTAAATTTATCATTTCTTAACATAATATAACAGTGCGCCTAGCAAGATAATGACCTGCAAATCAATGTTTCTAAAGTTGTTAACAAACCTTTTATTCACTCAGAAATAAATATTCGCTCAAATACACAGTGCTACAACTAAACAATTCACCAAGACTGACTCCAGGTTAAATGTCCTGGAACTCTCCACCATTGTGCTGCTGAGAATAGCTTTGCCCCATCTGTCATTTTCAATTGCTGACATGACAGAAACTGTCTGGGTCACTGAGTCAACTGGCACCACAGGTAATAGCTGATTTAATACGTAGTTATCGCACTATATAATGGTTGGAATTAAATCCATGGTGAAAGATGACGGCCAATATTACGCTGACAATGAAAAGCAACCTTATGTTTGGAATCTCACTACTGGGTGCATAAAGCATGATTGGACTAAACCTGGATAAATATGTATATTTATACTTAAACATTAATTGTTATGGTCCTGTAAAATACTAATGCTATTGTGCTGTCTAAAGCACAGTTCGTTTAAATACATAAGAAATTCAACCTGTAATATTTCCAATCCACACCTATCAAGCAAGCTGTAATGTGTATGCTTAAAAATACATGCTTAATCCTAGGCACAAACAGGGGGAAAGAAAATCAGGATTTTCCCATTCCTTTTGGATCAGAGGTTCTCTTTATTCAAGATGTTCATAATTACATTTCATTCCCCCGCCTTCCCTTTAGATGTTAAGCTCTTATTGATGTGGCCGTGGATATTACCGTAGGGCACAAACGCCATTTCCCCCCTGAGAATGTTTACAGAAAATGCGCCCTCTCACCAAGGGGAGACGCTGCCTTTATGTTCAAGCAGAAGAAAGAAAAACTGTTTCTTCCATTAAATGAGCAATTGATACAGCTTTAGTGTTTTAATAAAGGTTTTGTTCATGTAATCATTTACAGTAATGCCCCCAAGCGAATAGTGGATCGGTTTATGGGCATCCAAATGAAAGCATATAAATCAACATATAGCATATGTTTCTCCTCCATCAAGGTACTGTAAAATCTTATGTTGTTCTAATAAACAATACACTATAATTATGTGTTCTGACCAATACCAGCTTCCTTCCTATAGTGACCCTTGGTTGATCTCATTGTGGCCCCTATTGATATATTTAAAATGTATATTGTTGCAGAGAAAAGCTACAAAAGCAAGACTGACAGGGTTATTCAAAGACAGCCGAATTGGCCCCAAAATTGCACCAAACAGTGAATTTCCCAATACGGTACAATTTCGTGGACATTCAGCTACTCAAAAGCTGGCAATTCGTTAAATATTGGCAAATTGCCAGCAATATACAGTGATCTTCGGCGGCAGTGAAATCCCTATAGAGAAGTAATGGTTAATCTATTCAGATAACACCGAACAGCACTGAAATGCCCCGATTTTTCAGTGGTTTTATTCGACAGATTTAAACAGGCAAATCACATCGGTTTCAATGTAAAAATAATTCCTGGCTTGTATTAAATATTTATTTAACCGTTTCTTAGTTTCCTTTGCAGCAAAAATTCTATTTATTTATTTATTAATTAGGATTTTTTAGTCATTTTTGGGGGGATTTTTTCAGCGAATTTTTTTCTGTTTTTAACATGGCGTTTTTTGGTTCTTATTTTCTATAGCAGACCTTTTTCTTATTATTCATAGGACCTCATATATTATTTCCTGGAAATTTTTTAAATAGTTTTTTTTGTAAATGCGTTTTAAAAGGTGCAAAAATGTTTTGTATTTTTTTTTACCCCTGTTCGGCGGCTTGGCGGCTTTTTCCTGATCGGCACTCTGTTTGGCGGTTCGACCGCTTTTTTCGGATCGATTCACAAATCAAGAGTAAACATGAATGATGAAAAAGCCAAAATGGATATTACAGTTTAAAATATTGAGAAATTTGGAATCCACAATATAATTTCCTGCAGGGCCGGCGCTAGTGTAAAGCGGCACAGGCGGCCGCCTTACTGTCCTGGCTTGCTGTCAGTGTGAGGGGCGGAAAAATTCTGTTTTTAAAATACCGAAAGCGGAGCTATGAATGATCTTCAGACATCAACCAGGGGCCCGGCTGTGCACTCTCAAACCGATGCAGTGTGCCTGCCTCAGTCCCACATTCTAAACATGAGCAGGCACACTACATAATTTGGTACCGCCCCCCCCTCACGTGTTACGCATAGCCAGGGCACGCAGCAGCAGAAAAGCCTGGAGGACAAACCCCAAAGCTTAGGGTGCGGCCCTGCAGCAGAGTCAGCCTGTGTGCTTCCACTGTAGTGTGAAGGAGGACTGGGCAGAGAGGCCAAGAGAAGATTTTTAAAAGGTTTGAATAAAGTGAGGGAGGGGAGGGGGTGTGTAATGTTCTGCTGGGGGGGTGTAATGTTCTGCTGGGGGGGTGTAATGTTCTGCTCGGAGGGGGGTGTAATGTTCTGCTGGGGGGGTGTAATGTTCTGCTGGGGAGGTGTGTGTGGAATGTGCTGCTGGGGTGTGTGTAATGTTCTGCTGGGTGTGTATGTGTGTAATGTTCTGCTGGGGGGTTTGAGTAAACTGATATCGGTACAGTACTGTGAGGTTTATTGCTGTGGAGCTCTGTCATACGCTCATACACCCCGCACATTACTGTGAGTTTTATTGCTGTGGAGCTCTGTTATACACTATATGAAATGAATTTAAGGGGGGAGGGGGTGAAAGTAATTAAAGGGGAAAAATGAATTAAGGGGGAGTGAATTGAATTAGAGGACGAGGACCCTGCTGCCAGTCTGCTTCTGGAGACCTGGAGTCAGACAGTGGACCACAGCAACAGAGTGAGAGTGGTAGGTAGGGTTGAGCTGTTCGGTTCGATCGGTTCGGAGTTCGCATCGAACATAGCCTGTTCGCATGTTCGCGAACTACGAACATTTCCGGGTGTTCTCCGCTTGTTCGCCCACAATGCACCACAACGGACCACAATGCATGTTTCCACTGGCCTGAAGCTCGTAATTGGCTACAGCCTTGCACCTGACCACAGGTCTGGTGTAAGACAGGTTCAACACTATGCCAATCACGGCTCAGAGTCCTGATTGGGCAAATTTTGCCCAATCATAGGCTCACAGAGCTAAGTCCCGCAGCACACTATATAAGGTTTCCACGCAGCGCTTCTGCACGCATTTGAGAGGAGATTTCATAGATTGTTGTTGTGTGTTCTTACTGCCGGTCTGCCACGCTTCTGGGGGGGTCTCATTTCTACCAAATATCTGGGAATTGAGGTGATCTGTGTCTTGTCACACAGCCAGTGCAACGCAGTATTTTGGGGGTCACTAATTTCTACAAAATATTTCTGGGAATTGAGGTGTTCTGTGTCTTGTGACTCACTGCCAGTATCACGCAGTATTTTGGGGGTCACTAATTTCTACCAAATATCTGGGAATTGAGGTGATCTGTGTCTTGTCACACAGCCAGTGCAACACAGTATTTTGGGGGTCACTAATTTCTACAAAACATTTGGGAATTGAGGTGATCTGTGTCTTGTCACTGCCAGCAAGTATTTTGGGGGTCATTAATGTCTACCAAATATCTGGGAATTGAGGTGATCTGTGTCTTGTCACACAGTCAGTGCCACACAGTATTTTGGTCGTCAGTAATTTCTACAAAATATTTGGGAATTGTTATAATCTGTGTGATCTCACTGGCTGCCACCCATCAGAGGGTCACACTGATTTATAGGAGGTTTCTGCGACTTGTAATCTGTGTCTTCTCACTGCCACCCATCATGGGGTCACACTGATTTATAGGAGGTTTCTGCGACTTGTAATCTGTGTCTTCTCAATGCCATCCATCAGGGGGTCCCACATACTTTTAGCACATTTATGCGAATTGTAATTTGTGTCTTCTCACTGCCACCCATCAGGGGGTCTCACTGATTTATAGGAGGTTTCTGGGAATTGTAATCTGTGTCTTGTCACTCGCTGCCAGCTATCAGGGTGTCTCACTGAGTTATACCAGAGTTCTGTAAATCTTTAATCTTTATACCAGAGTTGAATCAGAGTTCTGTATATATTTAATCTATATATCACTAACCATGTCTGAAAGAACAAAAAGGACAGGCAGACGCTCCCAGACACAGGCAAGAGGGCAAGCAGCCCCTGTGTCAGGAGGCTGTGCATCTGGTCGTGGTGGACGTGGTGCATCCTCTGCAGGGGCACGCTTGTCCTTTCTAACTGGTTCTGGCCGTCTTAAGCAGCAGCAACATACAGCGGATTTGGTGGATTGGCTAACCAGGCCATCCTCATCCTCCGAGTCCTCTGCCAGCCAGGCTTCTAGTGGTTTACAGTACACCTCAGCTTCCAAAGCATCTAATGCAGCCTCCATGTGCACAGCTACTCCTGCCGTAGCCTCGCTATCACACACGGAGGAGTCAGCTGAATTGTTTGACTACAATGACAGTGACATGCTGCTTGAGGATGCGCAGCAAGTACAGTGCTCTGATTCAATCTCTGAGGTTGAGGAAGGGAGTATAATCAACCTAGAGGAAGGGGGTGCCAGTGATGACACACAAATAACTGGCACGCATGTTGCCCCAGCAGCTGCAGCATACTGCCAAGTTGGCTCCAGTGTGTCACGGTTCCCAGATCCCACCACGCAGTACATAACACCCCACACTACACAGAGCCCAGAAGCTACCAACAGAGTAGCCGTGAAAAATCTCTAACTGTCTGGTCCTTAGAATTGGCCAGGTAAACTAGCTAGACAGAAAGGGTTAACAACACGGGGAGTAGTCAGCCGAGCCAGAATCAGGAATACAGAGTTCAGAATGGTCAAATGGAATAGCCGGGTCGATATCAGAGCAGTGGCGTAGTACAAGAAAATGGTCTAGGGCAACAGAAGGCAGAATAGTCAGAAACAAGCAGAGGTCAATAACGGGTTAATTCAATATAGCAGTCAGGTACAAGGAGCTCAGGTATGGATAACCACGATCTGGCAACTGCTGAGAATACACTGAGGGTTTTTAAAGACCTTCACCAGGCCACGCCCCCCACTCAAGCCGCGCCTCATGCAACCACCTCCCTGCCTGTCTCCATTTAAACCGGGCATTGGTCAGCCAGCAGCATCAGACATGCTGCCCTCAAGCACACAGGTAGGGCTGGAAGCTCCCAACGTTACACAGTGACGAGGAGATAGGGGGTGATGATGACAATGATGATGAGGTCACTGACTCCACCTGGGTGCCTGATAGAACAGAGGAATCAAGTGAGGAGGGGAGGAGGCACAGTAAACACGAGGCACAACATCCTCTATGACCAAGCGTAGCACTAGCCAGTCCAAGGCATTAGATGTCAGAGCTGCTCAGGTACAGAGCGCTGTTGTCTCAAAGCACACATCCAGGAACTCTGCTGTCTGGGAGTTCTTTAAGAAATGTGCAGCAGACCCCACCGTTGCTATTTGTAATCTATGTCAGATGAGGCTCAAGCATGGGAAAGACACTGGACGCTTGGGTACCACGTGCTTGAGGCGACATATGAACACCTGCCACACATCCCATTGGCGCAAAACTTTGCATAGGTCCTCCTCCTCCTCATCTGTCTCTACCCCCACTGTATGTCCTGCCATGTCATTGCCTGCAACCTCCACTGACAGGGATGATGCTACAGTAATGGATGTACCAGGTCCTTCCTCACAATGTGACATCATCCCATCAACTGAAGATTTACGCAGTCAGATTACGTTGCCCCAGCTGCTGCACCGTAAGAAAAAATATAGTCCCAACCATCCCCAAGCACAGCGTCTAAATGCCAGCTTAGCAAAATTACTCGCATTGCAGCTGCTGCCTTTCCAGCTGGTGGACTCTGCTCCCTTCCGTAAATTTGCTGAATGTGCTGTACCACAGTGGCAGGTTCCAAAACGCCATTACTTTCCACGCAAGGCCATTCCAGCACTATACCAGCATGTGGAAGACAATGTTATCGAGTCATTGGGAAAGGCAGTCAGCAGCAAGGTGCATGTGACTTTAGACACGTGGTCTAGCAAGCATGGACAGGGTCGTTACATTGCCTTCACGGCACACTGGGTAACTCTGATTGCAGCTGGGAGGGATCCAAGACGGGGCTCTGTGCTGGAGCTTGTTTATCCACCACGCCTCCAGAAAGCTGCTTGTATGAGGTCTGTCTGCTCCACCACCACCTCTCCCTCTTCCTCCTACTCCTCCTTCTCTGTCTCTGGCAAAGTGGCAGTTAAACCGACGCCTCACAGGGTCTACGCAATGGCTCAAGCAAAAAGAAGCCATACTGTGCTTGAGCTGGTTTGTTTAGGGGACAGGAGCCACACTGGGCCAGAAATTCTGTCAGCTCTGCAGGGCCAGGTGCAGAGATGGTTACCACCATGCCAGCTTCAGCTGGGAATGATCGTCTGTGATAATGGCAGCAACCTGCTCTCCGCCCTACGCAAGGGTAAATTGACGCATGTACCATGCCTAGCACACGTCCTAAATCTAGTGGTACAGCGTTTCCTAATCAAGTACCCAGGGCTGCCAGAGTTTCTCAGCCAGGCCAGAAAAGTCTGCAGCCACTTCAGACGGTCATTCCCAGCAAGCGTTCACCTGGCAGAAATTCAAAGAGAATTCCACCTTCCCACAAACCGTCTGATCTGTGACATGCCCACCAGGTGGAACTCGACATTAGCAATGCTGCAGCGTCTGCACAAGCAGCAGAGTACCTGTGTGAGTATGGCACAAGGACAGGTTCAGGTCAACTTGGTTTTTTCCCCCCCGCAGTGGCTGATGATCAAGGATGCATGTACTGTACTGTCACCATTTGAGGAGGCAACGAGGATGGTGAGCAGGGACAGTGCATGCATCAGTGACACAATTCCTTTAGTGTTCCTGCTGGAGCACACTCTGCTGGGAATTATAGATTTGGCTCTAGAGGCAGAGCAGCGGGAGGAACAGGAGGCCTTCCCTAGCTCTGAAGGCCCCAGTCTTTCCGCAGACAGCATTCCAGCGGGTCCTACTCAGATCAGACAGGAGGAGGATGAGGAGGAGGAATATTTAAGTAGTGGGGGCATTGAAGGTGGGGATTCCTCAAGGGAGGGTTTCGTGTGCCCAGAAACACAAGGGCTAGTGCGTGGCTGGGAGGAGGAAGTGCACGATGGAGTCAACCTCATTGACCAGGAAGACTCGGAAGCTAATGCCACCTCCAACCTACGCTGCATGGGCTCCCTTATAATGCAAAGCCTGCTAAAGGACCCCAGGATTCGTGCTCTCAAGGAGAGGGATCATTACTGGTTGGCAACCCTTCTTGATCCACGACACAAGGGTAAAGTTGCAGAGCTCATCCTGCCCGCACAGAGGGAGCACGGGATGAAAAAACTTGAGGACGCTCTAAAGCGACAATTGTGTAACACCTTTCCAGGCACTAGTAGGTTACCAAGTGATGACACAAGTGCTTCTGAGGCTGCGGATGATCAGAGGAATAGTGGTGAAGGCAAGGGCCGCTTGACTGATGCATTTTTAATTTTTTTTAGTCCACGACGCCCAGGGACGTCAAATGTAGGCACCCATTGCCAGCGTCTTCACCATATGGTGCAGGACTACCTAGGGGCAAGGGCAGACCTGGATACGTTTCCAGCAGATGGTACTGGGTGTTGAGATTGGATCACTGGCCAGAACTTAGCCAATATGCTATGCAGCTGCTAGGTTGCCCTTCATCTAGCGTGCTTTCTGAAAGGACGTTCAGTGCCGCTGGAGGTTTTGTCACAGACAAAAGAGTGCGTCTGTCCACCGACTCTGTAGACCGGCTGACATTTATAAAAATGAATCAGTTCTTGATCAGCAGTTATCAATCCCCTGATGCTGACGTAACGGAATAGATCATGGATGTCTTCTGCATTCACAAAACCTCCAGCACTGAACTCTTCCACAATACCACAAAAGGGTTACGGTGTGAATGCACTTGCTGCCATGAAAGGCACAATATTTGGCTGCACTGACGCCTGTGCCAGATTTATATCATTTAAATTTTTTGAACCGCAGGGTCCAACCCTGCACTCTTCCACAATACTACAGAGGGGTTACTGTATGATAGTACTTGCTGGCCTGGCAGTCTGGCACCAAAAGCACAATATCTGGGTGCACTGACGCCCATTACCAGATTCATATATTTTTAATATAGGACCGCAAGGTCCACCCCTGCATTCTTCCACAATACTACAGAGGGATTACTGTATGATGGTACTTGCTGGCCTGGCACCAAAGGCAGAATATTTGGGTGCACTGCCACTGATACCTGTATCAGATTCATATCCACTGTTGCCGACGCTAAAGGCCCAATTTTAAAGCACCTATTGTTACTTTCATCCAAAGCCTGCATAAGTTTCACCACAATTTAGCCAAAAAATCACTAAACTTTTTCTGCGTGTCCGAAAATGTCTCCTCTTTTCATACAGACTGCCGCCCCAAGCAGTTGTTTATGGATTGATTAAAGGAAAACCATTTATCGTCATTTCAAATGTCATTTTTTGGTTTTTACATATTTCTATACATCCTAGAAATCTGCCACTTCACGGGCAGGTTATTGGGACCTCCTTGGCACGATATTTGAAGGAATTTTTCGTTTTTATTTTTAACCCTTATTTCATGGAAAACTCACTGTCCCTTTAAAAACTTTTTTTTTTTTACTTTTTGTCCTTGTTTCCTGTCCCCCAGGGCACTACCCGGACCCCCATACACCTTTTATGGCAAATATCTAGCTTTTATGCCCTCTTGGAGGGCACTCTAAAGATCGAATTTTGAGTCCCATTGACTTGCATTGAGTTCGAGTTCGAATCCGAACAATTGAAAAGTTCGAGTTCGAATGCGAACCGAACTCGGGGGTGTTCGGGTCATCCCTAGTGGTAGGTAGCAGGATCACAGGGAAACACTGACAGTGGCAGGCAGTTTGAAATATGTGGGTATATTGACACAGCAAGACCAGGGGGCACCACCAGGCCACATTGCAAATTTGTGCAGTTCCTGGTGCCCCTCCTATGCCACATTGCCAAAGGAGGGGACCACACACTCTGTAGATTGGCCCTGTGGCACAGGAGGGGCACCAGGCACAGCATAGATTGGCAATGCGTGAGGACACCAAACACTCCCGATTGGCATGGCACGGATTGGGTGGAGGGGGCACCAAAACGCAACTTCGCCTGAGATGATGGTGATTGCGTTAGTTTAAGGGCTGGAGTCCTGCGGGAACGCGGGGGAACGCGGGTTGAACGACGTACCCGCACTTCTCCCGCAGCGGGAACGCACCTTGTCCCTGCCGGGCAATTCTGCTGGACGCTGGAGGAACGTGATCGCATCCAGTGTTTGTCCAGCCTTGTGATCGCAGCTGCTCCTAGTCGATACACATGCATCTACACCTCTGCGTGTGATTGGGCGGTGCTGGTCATTTGCCCAGCTGCCGGCCACAGACACGTGCTCGCTGTTTGTGAGGTCACACACAGCGCGACCTGAGCCAGGAGGACCAGTCCCCGAGTGAAAATGCAAGATGGAGAGGGGAACTGTCTCTGCCTGTGCTGCTGCCCGGCTCATGCTGCCCCATGGCCGACTTATCCTCCCCAGTGGCCAGCGCAGCATCCAGCTCATCACCCGGAGGAGATTCATCACAGTTACGACGGTGCCGCGCAACCCCGCAGCCACCTTGCTGTGCAGCCTCCCTCGGACTGACTGCTGGGTATATATAATTTTGGGGTCTGCTGGATATATATAATTCTGGGGGTCTGCTGGGTATATATATATATGCTGGGTATATATATTCTGCTGGGTATATATATAATTCTGGGGTCTGTTGGGCATATATGTGGCCATCCATATATCCATGGCCATCCATTGCAAACTAAACTTCCACCATTGTTCAACAGAGCTCAGTATTGAATTTATGTAAGGGTTAAGAACCACAGTGACTTTGAAGGGGTTAAGAAATTTTTGTAAGCATTTAAGGGGTTAAATCTGGAAAATCTCTGTTTAAATGAATTTAGCTGCTGTTGTGGTTTTTGTATTGTTTGAATAATATGTTTGGTGTGCTCTCCTCTTGTTTTGTTGTATATCATGTTGTCTTGAGATGCACCCGCACTGAAAGCGTAGTTAAGGTTGAGTGCTGCCCCTCTCGTGTATTTTGTATATATATATATACATATAATGCTGGGGACTGCTGGGTATAAATATAATTCTGGGGTCTGCTGGCATATATGTTATTTGGGAGTCTGCTGTGTGTGTGTATATATATATATATATTAGTATATATATTTATTGGGTCTGCTGGGTATATACACTATATTGCCAAAAGTATTCGCTCACCTGCCTTGACTCGCATATGAATTTAAGTGACATCCCATTCCTAATCCATAGGGTTCAATATGACGTCACTCCACCCTTTTAGCTTTAACAGCTTCAACTCTTCTGGGAAGTCTGTCCACAAGGTTTAGGAGTGTGTTTATGGGAATTTTTGACCATTCTTCCAGAAGAGCATTTGTGAGGTCACACACTGATGTTAGACGAGAAGGCCTCGCTCTCAGTCTCCGCTCTAATTCATCCCAAAGGTGTTCTATCGGGTTGGAGTCAGTACTCTGTGCAGGCCAGTCAAGTTCATTAACACCAGACTCTGTCATCCATGTCTTTATGGACCTTGCTTTGTGCACTGGTGCACAGTCATGTAGGAAGAGGAAGGGGTCAGCTCCAAACTGTTCCCACAAAGTTGGGAGTATGGAATTGTCCGAAATGTCTTGTTATGCTGAAGCATTCAGAGTTCCTTTCACTGGAACTAAGGGGCCAAGCCCAGCTCCTGAAAAACAACCCCACACCATAATCCCCCCTCCACCAAACTTTACTCTTCACACAATGCAGTCAGACAAGTACCGTTCACCTGGCAACCGCCAAACCCAGACTCATCCATCAGATTGCCAGATGGAGAAGCGTGATTCCTCACTCCAGAGAATGCGTCTCCACTGCTCTAGAGTCCAGTGGCGGCGTGCTTAACACTACTGCATCCGATGCTTTGCATTGCACTTGGTGATGTACGGCTTGGATGCAGCTGCTCGGCCATGGAAACCGATTCCATGAAGCTCTCTATGCACTGTTCTTGAGCTAATCTGAAGGCCACATGAAGTTTGGAGGTCTGTAGCAATTGACTCTGCAGAAAGTTGGCGACCTCTTCGCATCCGCTGACCCCGCTCAGTCAGTTTACGTGACCTACCACTTCGTGGCTGACTTGCTGTCGTTCCCAAACACTTTCACGTTCTTATAATACAGCTGACAGTGGAATATTTAGGAGGAAATTTCACGACTGGATTTGTTGCACAGGTAGCATCCTATCACAGTTCCATGCTGGAATTCACTAAGCTCCTGAGAGCGACCCATTCTTTCAGAAATGTTTGTAAAAACAGTCTGCATGCCTAGGTGCTAGATTTTATATACCGGTGGCCATAAAAGTGATTGGAACACCTGATTCTGATTATTTGGATGGGTGAGCGAATACTTTTGGCAATATAGTGTATATATATATATAATTCTGGGGTCTGCTGGGTATATATAATTCTAGGGTCTGCTGGGTATAAATAATCTGAGGTCTGTGTGTGGTCAGTGTGTGCAATGGGTAAATGGGTTGTCCGGCCTTACATTTCAATATTATCATAAGCTGGACAGGCTTTCAGCAAAATCCAAAATTATTTATTGGAAAGTGGTCACATGACTTTATATAAAAGTAGCCAGCTCAGCTGCTAATAGAGCCACAAGAGAGCAATCAATGTGTGAGCTATTAACCCATTGCAACTCCCTATTACCAGTGTTCCATCATTTGATCAAGTTGTAACTGAGCGAGACTTTTGTCACTGCCAGTGCATGTACATCCCTTCTGCTGGCGTGAAATTGGCTGTTCACTGCCAAAACAACACAATACAGATGTGCGCCACTCCACAAAATGCAAGAGCAACATCACACTGACATGTCAGTGGCAATTGTCAGTGTGACTTGCCAAGGTGTGGTGCACATGCACATGCACATTGTCTTTTCTTTGTCTATGAGAAAGTAGTGTATATGTACATGCTTTTTTTTTTAGGTAATGGGGCTAGTGGAATTCTTGGGTGAGTTCCCTCACTTTTTTTCCCAGGACTTGACCCCTTAGCTTACTGTACTTTGTGCACCCTATACTTAACAATGGGAGCACAATCAGTAAATAGAGTTAGGATAAATAAGGTGTTACAAAGTCCTAGCACTAAATCCCACACCGATGGGTTAAAAAATTTTATACCGGGTCCTAAAAGCTCACCAGCTTTTTCAGAATTATTTAGCACCATCTAACCCCCCCAATAAATCCAATACTCCCCTCTCATCCCGCAAGGAGAATGGTGGCACGATCCGCCGTTTCTTGCCACCGGGAGCAGAGTGAGACTGGGGACAGATAGTCCCCAGTCTACCTCTGTGAACACTCCGCGGCATTGCGCAAGCTAGCAAGAGCAAGATCACGCTGGGCTTGCGGGCCAGCAGCTCAACCCAGGAGGTGATACTCGCAGCGGCGTGGAAGCGCTACCTGAGTATCACCAAGGGTAGCTCATTGTTTCGGGGCAAGGTGCTAAAGTATCGTCTACCTCGGAATCTCACGCTAAAATGGGGACGCTACGGAGTAACCTGCAGGCAGAGGTTTTCCCCGTTAGCGTCACCATTTTAGCGTGAGTTTTGTAATTGAGCCCGTAGTTTATGGAGTTGTTAAATTTACAACAGCTCTGATTAAATTAGCACTATTGCCCTATAATGACTCTGGTAAGTTGGTAAGCACCAACTATGGAAGAGGGCCCAAAATTGGGCATTCCTAGAAATACCTACCTACCCAGATACTGGCAAATATAGCTGGTGATTGGATTTTACAGTATTATGAAAATAAGGCAAATGCTCTAAGACAGGGATGTCAGACTCCAGTCCCCAAGATGTTGATGAACTACAACTCATATGATTCTGGGAATTTTAGGCCATCAACCGGGTGGGCCGGAGTTTGACATCTCTGTTCTAAGGCCAGGGTCAGACGAGTGTTTTTAAGAGCAGAAGCAACGTCCGTGAGAGTGGACGTTCCTTCCACTCTGACGCCCATCTGGCTCCTCGCTGAGCACAGTTAGTGCATCCCCCTAAGGAGGATTGCGTTTTGCAGCCCCGTCAAACTTGCGCTGTAGCATTTCGACCGGGAGGCTTTCAGCACGACCGCAGCACTTTCGTTGTAGCGAGCGCAATTCGCGCACGCGCTACAGCGTAGGGCCAGCCCCGTCAAAGTGTATAAGCGGTGCAATAGACACTGGAAGGCACGTCGGGGCAGACGCATGTAGTGTGCTCGTCTGACCCCGGCCTAAGACTCACTCATTTATGTAGGTGGAGGCCTCACATTTAGCTTAGCAGCTCTAAGCTTAATCAATTCCTGATATTAATGGATGACAGTTAATCACACCATTTTTGTTACTATTGCCAATCCATTCATATTATATTTTATGATTTGTTTCTGTTCCCGTGCATAGTACATTCATAATGCATACTTTTTAAGAGGACTCTTAAAATGCTTAAAGCAGTTTATATTCAGTCTCTTTTTCTTTTTTGTCGTGTACATAATGATTACACATAGCATCAGGTACATGGTCTTTTAATATAACTTTCTTTTTTCAGTCTGTTGACCAATTTCACACTAATCAGACAACATGGATTGGCTTGTCTTGATGTAATCATCCATACGTTTTGCTTTATAGGATAAATTAAATGTTAAAACAGATTGAAATTTGTGTGCCAGGGGCCTTGCAGGAGTTAATTTGGCATTGATGGCACAATGTAATAACACACTTCAAAAGAGAGATGATGTGATTTGTCCACTTACATAAATATGAATAGGTTCCTTGTGCTGAGCTGATGACAAAGAGCACATCAGGACAACACTAACCTAACAAGACCTCAATTACTGTGATTAGCAGCATCAGGTTTAGAATCACCAACACTATGTCCTGTCTACTCTGCCTCTCTATTGTGATATTTTTTGGTTTATAATATAATTTGATTAATCTGATAACTTCCTTTAATCTTACCATTATAGAACTAGTTCAATGCAACAGTGCGTTTAATGTTTTCAGTCATCATGAAATGGGATAACGGTAAAGGGACATTTTAGGGCAGGCTTTTATTAGTTATGTCCTTGTACTGACTCCTGCTTCTGCATTGCACTGCTATGTGGGTTTTATAGAAGTAGGCATAACACGGACAGTCGAGGGATTCCTTGGCAAAATTGACAAATGTTCTGAAACTCTGTTCCCATTTTGTCATGAGTTTTAACTTGTGTCATCCTGCCTAACCTCCTGTTGCATTCTGCCCTGATCTCCCACTTCAGACAGCCATTTTGAAACAAGATGTCAACTCCCGCCTAAATCAGTCTAAGTATCGCAATCCAAGCCTCAGTCTCGTGAAACAGCTACTGATGAATGTTGATGACAACAGACGCCAGTTATTATTTAAGCCCCTAGAACTCATTGCATTGTTGTGAGTGTATGGGGTTCTGTATGTATGTGTGTGTGAATGAGGCTGGACTATGAATATATGGGGGTTGTATGTGTGTGAATGAGGTTGTGAAATTATATGATGTCTCAGTGTGAATGGGACTGTGTGTATGTAAATGTGAGAAGCGGCTATGATTGTGGAGTGGTGGAAGTGCTCTGTTTGAACTGGCCTGAGTAACTGTAAGGTGTTTTGTTATTGCGATGGGCAATTAAAATTAAGATATGAGAGTTGAATGAGCAAGGTTTTTTTCAAGTTTCACTCCTTCCCAAATGCATACACATACAGCAGAAAAGAGGACTGGTTCCTTGAAGAGAAACCTTGGCTTTTGGATCAATGGGTGCAGATCATCATGAGTAATCAGGGTCGGATTTGCATCTCAGAAGCCTGTAGGCACAAAAATGAGGAGTGCTTCTACCTTCCCTCTGTCCTCCAAACAAATAAAAGGAAACATGCCAAAATTAAGTTTTCAATTTTCATTTTTGAGCAAACTAAAAAAAATAGTTTTTAAAAAAATTGAAAACCAGTTTCTTTCTGCTCTCAAATCAAAAGAAGGGGCAGAATCTTTTACCTTAGTTAGTGCAGTGGCATTGTTTGTTTTATATGTAACAGCATATATATTTTGCATTAACTTTTTTCAGTTTTGTTTTTTTTCCACATTACATGGTCAGGTTTGCTTTCATTGTAAAGACCAGACTCTGAACTTTCCAATGACCCCTCACTTATCCTTGTGTGATGTACAATTCAGTGATGCAGGGTCCAAAGTACACTGTCTCTCCTCACTAAGTGCCACAGTCTAGATTGTCGATACGTTGCATCATCAGCTCTACACTTGCTGGCAGTGTGGGAAATGAAAAGGCGAGTTAGCGCAGTTTCACTGTTCACTTTATAATTGTAAACAGAATAATAAAGCTGTTAGAAAAGAAAATAGTTATGGATGAGCTGACAGCCAAGGTCAGAGACACCCTCCGCTCTTTCCATAAGACATGATCCCTTTGGGGCGAGTACATCTCAAGCCCCTGAACAGTGAGCTCATCGTTCCTCCCTTATCTGCCCTCTTCAGTCCCAGGCCCTGCTGATTCCCACTCCTGATACACCTCTTGATGATGGTTGGACCCCCCTTCCCTTATCTTTTTTTTTCCTCTCTCCCTCTTTTACCTGGTATTTTTTTTCTCTTTGTGTTTATTGTTTTCTCCCATGTTCCTTGGGATTGTTGTTTAATATTTGAATACCTGAAAATTGGGCTTTGTCATGTCCTACTGTTAATATATTACATCATCTACTGTGTGCTATGTGCTACTGGATAAGCAATGCCTTAAATTAAGAATTTGAAAAAAAAGAAAGAAAAGAAAATAGGATTTTATTTGTTGATTTATTTTTAGATAAATCTAACCTGACCTCACTATGACACCTCTCAATCTCTCTGACCATCATTTTCTGACTTACGAACTCAGCTCTCTTTCCTCCATCTGAACCCAAACTTTATCAGACCCGCGGAAATCTCAACTCTGCATCCACAGCAATTCTCTGCCAATATATCCGTACCGCTCTCGTCCGTCCTAACTCTCTCCTGTCCTAATGAAGTCATCACCCGCTACAACTCTATTCTGTCCTCCACCCTTGATAAGTTGTCGCCGTCAAAACCCTGGTCAAAACTAGGGATGAGCTGTGTTCGGTTCGCTTTCGAACTCGAACAATTTCAAAAGTTTGAGTTCGGACACTGGACTGGATCCGAACTCACTGCAAGTCAATGGGACTCGAACGTTCGATTTTTAGAGTGCCCTGCAAGAGGCATATATGCAAGATATTTGCCATAAAAGGTTTATGGGGGTCCAGGTAGTGCCCTGGGGGACAGGAAACAAGGAAAAAAGTTTTAAAAAAGACGTTTTTAAAGGAACAGTGATTTTTCCATGAAATAAAGGTTAAGAATAAAAACGAAAAATTCCTTCAAATATCAGGCAAAGCCGGCAACAGATCGGGTCCTCAGAACAAGCAGAGTTAGTAACAAGTATACAAACTGATTCGGTAAGCTAGCGATGCGGGAATGAAACTCCATGGCAAGGCAAGGTGTACAGCGCTCGCTCCTGATTTAAAGGTCCTGGCGACTCTGCGTCATCACGTCGCGCCCTGCCCCCGATCACGCACAGCTGCGCCGGGTGCCGCCGGAGCTCCTCGCATTCGGCCAGCTGACGGCACCATGCGCCCGGGCCCCCCCCCGATCACCACCCAGGGCCCTGGATGTCACAATATTACAATCCAAACGCAAACGGGTTAAGTAACCAAATTTGTAAGAATAATAATTAATGCAGCATGGGATTCCGCACACTGCCGCGCAGCACCTCTACAGTATAATAATGCAGCATATGAATCCTCACACTGCTGGGCAGCAACTCTACAGTCTGATGCTATATTTAACGAGAAGATATGCTATTAGGAATCAGGTGAGTATTAGAAAGAAAAAATATATATATTTTATGTTCCAGGGGACATTTAAAGATGTCCTCGGATTTTTATTTTTTTTAAATGTGTCACCTTACCTTAGCCTGGTGGTCAGTGGGGGCTCCCTGGATCCTGGTTGTGGAGGGGGTCTGCCGTGGCTCCCTCCCTGTGCCACCAGTCTCTGCACACGGCCGGCACAGTTGCAGCACTGTCATCCTGCAGCCTCATGCTCCTCAGGGGGTCCTTGGGAGGCCCCGGCGGGCTGCCCTCTACAGTGCCTTATTAGAGGGCCTCGTCTGCCTGATGTTTTAGCAACAAGAATGTTTTATCCCATAGGCTTCAGTGTTAAAAATATTCCCGTTTTAATTCAATATCTAATAAACCATTGCTTATAATATTCTGCAGAAAAGAGTCTCTTTATTTTTTGATTTTTTTTAGGATTTTTTAAGCATTTTTTGATTTTTTTTTTTAAAAAAATCAAACTTTTAGCGAACGTCCCGACTGCTCCCTCCAACTACTGCCCCGTTTCCCTACTCCCTTTTGCCTCCAAACTCCTCAAAAAGCTTGTGTATGCCCGTCTGACTACCTCAACACCAACTCTCTCCTTGACCCTCTGCAATCTGGCTTTCGCTCACTGCACTCAACAGAAAAAGCTCTTGCGAAACTGACCAATGTCCTTGCAACTGCTAAATCCAATGGGTGCTACTCACTGCTGATCCTTCTTGACCTTTCTGCCGCCTTTGATACAGTTGACCACTCAATCCTCCTTCAAACTCTTAGTGATATAGGCCTTCAAACTACTGTTCTTTCATGGTTCGCTTCCTACCTGTCCCAATGATCGTTTAGCGTCTCATTTGCTGGAAGTACCTCCTCCCGGCAACCTGTCTCTGTTGGGGTGCCCCAAGGGTCAGTACTGGGCCCTCTACTTTTTTCAGTCTACACTGCCTCTCTAGGAAAACTGATCAGCTCTTTTGGATTCCAGTACCACCTATACGCTGATGACACTCAAATTTACCTCTCCTCCCCGATCTCTCTCCAGGTCTCCTGGATCGAGTCACTGACTGTCTCTCCGCTGTCTCAAATTGGATGGCTTCCTGCTTCCTTAAACTCAATCTTGCCAAAACTGAAATTTTCGTCATTCCTCCCTCCAAGAAGAACCCAATACCACCTATCTCTCTGTGAGTAAATGGAACACCCATTAGCCCAACACCCCAAGCTCGCTGCCTTGGTGTTACTTTTGACTCTGCCCTATCGTTCTCTTCCCACATCCAGACATTGACCAAATCCTGTTACTTTCAACTCAAAAACATTGCCCGTGTCCACCCCTTTCTGACACAAGATACCGCAAAAGTGCTGGTTCATGCTCTTGTCATTTCACGACTCGACTACTGCAATTCGCTTCTTACTGGCCTCCCCAACTCCCATATTGTCCCTTTGCAATCTGTAATGAATGCAGGGGCCTGGCTTATTTTTCTCACTAAATGCACCTCGCGTACTTCTCCACTCTGCAAGTCCCTCCATTGGCTTCCTGTACGTTTCAGGATACAGTTTAAAATACAGTTTCAAATTACTCAATAACTCAACCCCTCCCTACATGTCTTTGTTACTCCGCAAGCACGGCCCATCTAGACACCTCCGTTCAGCAGGTGATCTCCACCTGTTATCGGTCTACACACGCACAGCCAACTCTCGCCTCCAAGACTTCTCAAGTGCAGCACCAGTCCTGTGAAATGACCTGCCTCGCCCTATCAATCTCTCCCCTGACCTTCAGGCCTTCAAGAAATCCCTCAAAACCCATCTCATCAGATTAGCGTACCACATCACTGATGCAACTCATCCCTCTGCTCACCTACTCACACTTGATTGAAGCCGCTTCTATGGCCCCACAGTTCCCAAACCACTGGCACTAATGATCCTGGTATCTAGTGAAATTCCTCTTGTCTTCCTCAACCCCAATCCCTCTAGACTGTAAGCTCCTATGAGCAGCGCCCTCTACACTTCTTGTTTCCATCTTATGTCCATTTATATGTATTTCGTTCCCTTTGGTTATTGTAAAGCGCTGCGAAAACTGTTGGCACTATATAAATGATGACAATAATAATAATAATAACCTGATTATATTTCGTATCACTGGAAAGGTCATAATCCTGCCTTTCCAATGATACCCCATATGTCCCTCTAGCCTTTAGGGCTCCAGGGATACAGTGGTCTAAATGATTGTAAAAAAAACACACTTTTTTTTTACAGAGCAAGGAGCCCCCTTGTGGCAGGCACCTGTAGGCACATGCCTACTCTGCCTAGTTACAAAAAGGCCCTGTGAGTAATCTGGAGCCCCCACATAGGGTCCTATTCTCTAGTGAACGCTAATTGTATCATTCAGGTGAGTAAGCGTTATAGTCAGGATAGGTGACTTTAGCTAATGCCACCCATATTACATTCCTAACACTGAACCTCCTAAAAATCCATTAGCGCATCAGTGATTGTGCTAGTGTCACGTCTTGGCCTTGCCCCCTGCTGGTGGTAGCAGGGATTCCTGTTTATTTTTGTTTTCAGCCTGCAGGCCATCTGTTGGGCTTATTGGCCTGCGGTCACATGACCTGTTCTGCCCTATAAGTACGACCAGGACTCCCCTTGATCCTTGGACCAGGATAGTCTTTCTTACCTAGTCCCTGTATGCTGGTTTACTTTGATTTGCTGTGTATGACCTCTGGCTCATGTATTTAGGATCCCTCTCTTGTCTGACCCCTCTAAGTTTGATATTCCGTGTATGACCTTTGGCTCTTGTATTTGGATCTCTCTTCTGTCTGTCCCCTGTACTGTACCGTGCTTAGGAATCTGTATGTCTGCATTCATCGTATGTTTGGTTTATGTTTTGTTCGTCATGCAGGCCTAGCCTAGTTAGTATCTCGAGACCACCTTTCAAGGATCTCAGTCAGGGCTTAGGGATCTTTCTAGTTTCTGTTAAAATCTTGGTTTGTTCCCTGGAATCTGTATGTCTGCATTCATCGTATGTTTGGTTTATGTTTTGTTCGTCATGCAGGCCTAGCCTAGTTAGTATCTCGAGACCACCTTTCAAGGATCTCAGTCAGGGCTTAGGGATCTTTCTAGTTTCTGTTAATATCTTGGTTTGTTCCCTGGAATCTGTATACCTGCATTTATTGTCTGTCTGGTTTATGTTTTATTCATCTTGCAAACCTAGCCTAGGTAGTATTTCGAGACCATCTTTCAAGGATCTCAGTCAGGGCTTAGGGATCTTTCTAGTTTCTGTTAATATCTTGGTTTGTTCCCTGGAAGCTGTATACCTGTCCTTAAGGCTTCATCTCTGCAGATTGGGGGTTCCCCCTCACCCTATAGGGGGCTCCCCGTTACAGCTAGCTTGCGAAGCTTACTGTACTTTACGTATCCCATACTTAACATGGGGAGTGCAATCAGTAATTAGCGTTAGGATAAGTAAGGTATTAGAATGTCCTAGCGCTAATTACTGCACTGATACATTAACGAAAAATTTACCGTCACCTAGAAGCTGGCGCTAACTGATTCTGCTTTTGCAGAACCATTTAGCACCAGCTGAACACCACCCCACAATAAAATCCGATACTCATCTCTAATCCCACGGCAAGAACAGTGGCCCAATCTGCTGGGAGCAGAGTGAGACTGGGAACAAATACTCACTCCTATGGACTCCAGGAGGTGATACTCGCAGTGGCACTGAAGCTCTACCGTGAGTATCCCCGAGGGTAGTGTTAAATTAAAATTCTATTATAATTACCATATATGGAATCCCAAAAGTCTGTCATATCTTCTTATATATCAAAAGGAAGCAAAATGCTGCGCTATGCCACACTACGCCACGCTACGCCATGCTACGCCATGGCGGAGACATCAAAATCAGCCACACATGAAATGTAGCTTCATCAGGTCATGTCTGTGTATTTTTCTGTTAGACACACCAGTTTATTAGATTTCAGAGAACTTATAGCCAATCAGCATACAGATACATTTCTACGTCAGATTTTAACCAACACGGTTTAACAAACACTTATTACCTTATATGGTTTACAAAAAATCTTTTTCCTATCTTTCCGCTACTGCGCACATTTTCCTGCACTGAACATAACAGGAAATCGGCCACAGACCATATCCTAAAGAAGGAACAACTGTCTATGCAGAATTTACACTAACAAAATGGATGGGGGAATTTCACGGCCCATTTTATCAGAACAGGCTTTTCACACTAATGCATATTGAAATATGGTACGTATTTCAATCACAGGACATTTCTAATCATACAGAAAATTAAAAGACTACCTATCATTAAAATACATTTCAATCGTCTCTTTGATCACATATGCAATTGTGATCACTAAAATGGATAAAACAAACTAGGCAATTAAACTAATTATACCAGGGCTACAGTGTCCTCGCCTAATACCTTTACGATATACTAAAGAGATTCCCCAAGGAGGCCCTTTATGAGCATAAAATACACTTATTTATCTAGATTCACTCTTCCAGCGAACCACACTAGGAGCCTCGGCCAAAATACCTAATCTAGACATTAAATAACTATTTATTCCCATGTCCCAAAATATAATTCACCGAACAAGAAAATTATAATAACTTGAATGTAAAAGTTAATTTATCTAATAATCAACATGAGTCAGATCTATATCTGTGTGTTTTCTTATGTTCATCTTCACTTCACAAAACGCATACACACCTGCATTCACACACACTCTCAAGAAATACATTCCCATTTTCCCAAATCCAATCCTTTATCACACTTATCTAGGGAATTAAATAAAATAAAATGATATCTCATAATCTAATACCGTAGTCCAAAATGCGAGCTCAAGGTTTGGTCTTTTTCAACATCCCAGCTTGAGACGCATAATCATTGAATGCCATCAGAGCTCCCACCATAGGGACTTTTGAACAAGCTGTCTCCTTGCGCTGGTTGTTTATTACCTGTGACCTTTGACCTTGACACAAAATGTCCATGATTCGTTCCATATGCAGTCATTGTGACTGTCAGATTTCTTGTAATGAATATGTGATACGGTTTTAGCAACAAATAAAGAAATAAGAAATTAAAAAGTAAAATATGGTATACCCACTAATCATATACACATCCATTCATTGTCACTCTCAAGTGCACGAGAAAAATAAAATGTTGTTAATTACACAAGAAAAGACACAGATAATAAATTTAAAAATTTCCCCGCAAAGCCTATGGGCCTCACGCAACAAAAAAAGAAAATCATACTACTTCTGACTCATTGCGTTAGAGAAAAAAAATATATATAATATATACAGTTGTGTTCAAAATTATTCAACCCCCAATGCTGTAAAGGGTTTTAGGGAATTTAGTGTACATTTGTAATTGTATTCAGAATGAAATCCTACAAGGACTTTTTAAAGAACCATATGCAACTAAAATGACATCAATTGGTTTTGTAATACAGTAGTAAATGTTTCTTTTGTGAATTCTTCATTGACACAATTATTCAACCCCTTAAAGACTACCACTCTGAAGAACAGAGGTTCATTCAAGTGTTTTCAATAAGGTATTGAAAACACCTGTGGATGTCACGGAGCAGCAATAAAGCATAATAAGCACCAATTAGGCAGCTTTAAAATGACTGTGATACTCAGCTCCTTCTAAACATTTACTGGTGTGGTTACAAACATGGTGAAGTCGAGAGAATGGTCCAGGAAGACAAGAGAAGAGGTGATTACTCTTCACAGGAAGGGCAATGGCTATAAGAAGATTGCAAAGATGTTAAACATACCAAGAGAGACAATAGGAAGCATCATTCGCAAATTCAAGGCAAAGGGCACTGTTGAAACGCTACCTGGTCGTAGCAGAAAGAAGATGCTGACTTCGACTGCTTTGCGCTACCTGAAGCGTAGAGTGGAGAAAAGTCCCCGTGTCCTGAAAGGTCCCTGAGGCTTGGGAGACGTTGGACCTTTCAACAGGACAATGATCCCAAGCATACCTCCAAGTCCACTAGAGCATGGTTGTAGATTAAAGGCTGGAACATTTTGGAGTGGCCATCGCAGTCACCTGACTTAAATCCGATTGAGAACCTCTGGTGGGAATTAAAGAAAGCAGTTGCAGTGCGCAAGCCTAAGAATGTGACTGAACTGGAGGCTTTTGCCCATGACGAATGGGCGAAGATACCCGTAGATCGCTGCAAGACACTTGTGTCAAGCTATGCTTCACGTTTAAAAGCTGTTATAACTGTAAAAGGATGTTATACTAAGTACTAAGATTGAATGTCACTTGGGGGTTGAATAAAACTGATAATGATGTGAGCACAGAAAAGACATTTGTGGTTATTTCATTATAAATGTTATATTATATTTGTCTGACCTACACGTGCCTCTTTGATTTAATTGTAAGCAAGATGACTGAATGATCAAAATCAATGTCAAACTGGCCAATGTGGATAAGTGCAAGATAATGCACCTGGGACGTAAAAACCCAAGGGCTGAATATAGAATATTTGATACAGTCCTAACCTCAACATCTGAGGAAAGGGATTTAGGGGTCATTATTTCAGAGGATCTAAGGGTAAGTAGTCAATGTAATAGAGCAGCAGGAAATGCTAGCAGAATGCTTGGTTGTGTAGGGAGAGGTATTAGCAGTAGGAAAAGGGAAGTGCTCATGCCACTGTACAGAGCACTGGTGAGACCTCACTTGGAGTACTGTGTGCAGTACTGGAGACCGTATCTCCAGAAGGATATAGACCTCTTAGAGAGAGTTCAGAGAAGGGCTACTAAAATGGTGTACGGCTTGAAGGAGAAAAGTTACCAGGAAAGGCTTAATGATCTTAACATGTACAGCTTGGAAAAAAGACGAGACAGAGGAGATATGATAGAAACATTTAAATACGTAAAGGGAATCCACAAGGTAGAGGAAGGGAGTATATTTAAAAGGAAACAAAATAGCAAAACAAGAGGACATAGTCTTAGATTAGAGGGGCAAAGGTTTAAAAGTAACATCAGGAAGCATTATTTTACTGAGAGGGTGGTGGATACATGGAACAGTCTTCCAGTAGAAGTGGTAGAGGCCAAAACAGTAATTGAATTTAAGCAAGCATGGGATAGGCATAAGGCTATCCTAAACAAAAGATAAATCCAGGTAAAGTATCCATGTAATTGGGCAGACTAGATGGGCCGAAAGGTTCTTATCTGCCGACATCTTTCTATGTTTCTATGTTTCTATGTTAAAACACTCAATTTCAGTGGGGGTTGAATAATTTTGAACACAACTGTATATACGCAACTTTGGCTCAAAAGGGAAATAGCTGAAGTGCATACTCCACCCATTTTAAAATATATATCAAAAAATAAAAATAATTTATTGATATCTTATCCATTCTTCTTTGGCGTTATGAAACAAACCTGGTGTTTATAAAAACACACCAATCCTAAATAAAATAAAAAATAAAAAAATAAAAACAACTTTAATTTTATCGAAATTAATTTTTCCTAATTAAAACTTTCCTACAATCATTTAGATCTGAATTATACTATGTTCCATTTACCACTATATATGTCATGAAACGTATTTATGCAAATACATTAAATTATATGTTTCTAAATACATTCATTAACTAATTTTAATTGGATGTGATCTCCAATAATCCTAAATGTGTCAGGGAATTTGAACAATATTGATTGTAATCACACAACAAAAATAATAAAATGTAAAATAATAAAAGATACATAATAATTATCACTTGGACAACACAATGATAATCCATAAGCATATAAAAATACATTATTTTCTTCTTTGTTTATCTTCTTTCTTACTGGTTGAAAATAACTATTTTGTGAAACTGACATGTCTTAAGTTTTATTTCCAAATCAATGATCTTCTTTAATCACATTAAATTATCGATGAGTTGTTGATAAAATGTCTTCTTCCTTCATTAATGTAAAATTAAATACAACTCCTTTTATTAGAATGTTTTATTGCCTGGTGTCTGATAATTCCTTTTGTTAGTCTTCCAGTAGAAGTGGTAGAGGCCAAAACAGTAATTGAATTTAAGCAAGCATGGGATAGGCATAAGGCTATCCTAAACAAAGGATAAATCCAGGTCAAGTATCCATGTAATTGGGCAGACTAGATGGGCCGAAAGGTTCTTATCTGCCGACATTTTTCTATGTTTCTATGTTTCTATGTTTCTAGCCGGTAAAGGTAACATTGCAATGTGAAATGATAATGTGTTTGAGTAAATTTCCTTCAATTCCAATAGCTGTATCGATATTGGTATCAAATAATCTTCCATCTAGCTTGATCAAAGTTGGCATGCAGGGGATATTTTCACCTAAAGTAAAAAAAACTTGGGAAAAAAATGTATTGTTAACCTGTCAAAAACGTTCAAATTTATATGGTTAAAATACTTTAAAGAAACTTGGAATCCATTTTGAAGAGAAAAAATAAATGCGTGGTCATGAGAGAGACAAAATGGAGGTGAGGAGGGGTCATGAGAGAGACAAAATGGAGGAGGCTAGGAGAAGAATGTGAAAACGTCCTTTTACTTTTGCGACGGTCACCATTTTTTCCTAAAATGCTCTTCAATTCAAATAAAAAACACATAACAAAAATATCATAAACTGGGAAAAAAAATATAGAAGGGCATGTTAAAAATTGAGACTAAAGATAATTATAAATTATTTATGTGCACAGATCCCCAATTAGCAATATAACCAAATTAATCAAATGTTTTCCTGAAAAGAAAACAAACAATACTCAGGATATTAAATTACAATCTTTTATCTTTTGTCAACAAAAAAAACTAATTTCCTTTCCCTCTTATCTCTATCTAGTTACCTGCATACATACTTTAACATTCCTTTGTACAGCGCTACAAACTGTGTAGGCACACTTTCTACATAAACTTTAATACTTCATATTCTCAATTAACTCTGATCCTTCAATATCACTCTATCCTTTTAGAGTGTAAACTCTTAACCCTTTCGCTGCTGAGCCATTTCACGCCTCTGTGCTGAGCTCGTTTTTACTGGTTTCGCTCATCATGTTTAACCACGTTTTGGAGCCTTATTTTAATATATGACCCAGACATATTATATATCGTTCTTTCCGTCAGACTCGGCAGATTCATAATATGTCTTTATTATATGTATACGTCATGTCCTGTCTGTAATATTATAGCAAAAAATGCAATAAAATTTGAATTTTCAATAATTTACAATGTGTAAAGTTTTTTTTCACATTTTAACATGCGAGCAATTGCGGTTATATTTTCTATGGGGCGCGCTTGTTAAAAAAATTAGAAATCTCTAGGGTCTCGTGACATTTTTTTGGGGAAAATTTTGCTATTTTTAACAAGCGCACCGCATACAAAAATCGTTAGTGCAGCATCATTGTTCACATTATAATTGAAATGGGAACAATATTGCTGCATTAACAAATCAAACAAACAAAAAACTTGTTTATTTTTTTATAATTTTTTAAAAAAAAAATATTTAACTATTTTTATTTTTTACTTTTACATGGTCATGTTTGGTATCGTTGGAAAGGCCATGCTCTGGCCGATCCAGCAATATCAAATATTAACCCCTAGCTACCACGGATCGGGAGATAGGGGGGTTCCAATGAACCCCATATCTCCACCATTGGTGGCAGTTAGGGGTTAACTCCAGGACTGGCGTCATCGTGCTATGCACAATGACGCCAGTCATCAGGGGGCATTCCCGGAAGCTTGGCCGACATCCAAGATGTCAGCCAGCTCCGGGAGAGGATCACGATTCGGCGTTTTCAGCGCCGAATCGTGATCCGGCACACAAGGGGTTAAAGGCAGGCACGGTTTGGAAGGGCAGGCTGTGCCCTTCCATACCGTGCCTGCCTTCAGCCTTTGGTCTCCCGCGGGAGGGAGAGAGGTCGGGAGGGAGAGAGGTCCGAAGGGGGGGGCGCCTGAAATAGATGTCATTGCGCCGCTGCAATGACATCTATCTTCCCCCCCGGCGTCCCGGAGTGCCGGGCTGACATGCTAGATGTCAGCCCGCACCAGTGGGGCCAGCAATCAGCCGGAATCCTGGCTGATAGCTGCCTCCTGTGCTAGGACGCGCTCAGCGTGTCCATGGCACAGGAGGTGCACTTGGCAGGACGCGCTCAGCGCTTTCTTAGCAGCCAAGTGGTTAAAACAGGACCTCTTTGTCTACTGTATTATGATGAACCTATATATATATATTCCATTATACAGGTTACAAAACCTGTAAATGACCTCAGTCAGCCATTTTGGCAATTATTCAATAGGGGACTCAAATATTATTATAATTATATCTTTAATAGAGATTATCATTCGTTCAACAAAGAAAACTACATAGGCATGCTTGTCCCTTATGCAAAACATAAACCTATATTAAGGTGTGGTCAATCCCTTTGTGCTGGACTCAAACAAAGACCAGAGGAAAAAAAAAAAATGAGCACGCCTCTTGGGAAAATTTATAACTTCTATCAAAACAGATTAACGACACTCATTACCTTGATACACAAAATAGTTTTTTTTATCATATATCATTTATCAATTTATATCATTCATTCACAGTAAATCCAGCTCCCAAAATTTCTTACTTTATTCCACATATGTACGCAGCCAAACTCGCTCAAACCGCACCCAATTCCTCAACAGCCACAGCTACAGTTTTCATAAAGCATTAACAGTCATATATTTAAGGCATTAGACGTGTTATTATCAATATCTAACTATTCCCATTATAGCGTGAAAATAACACACATTCCAGAACTCGCAGTTAAATACATTTTTCAATTTACATCATTAACTACTACATATTGCAAATAGAAAGAACTATTAATAAAAAAACAAAGAAAGAAAACTTTTTCTAAGAATTTATAAGAAAGAGAAAAAAATTAGTTAGCAAGCGCTTTTGAAAGGTGGAAGACTCTGGAGGACGGTCTCATCCCACTTCAAACTTCAGTGGACTCCCATGAATTTCTCCTTTCCTCGTTGTTAGACAAGGTCGAGGATCTGGAGAACAGGAGCCGCAGGAACAATTTACGTCTAGTTGGTCTCCCCGAGACTATAAAAGGCCCACTGCTCCGCCTACAACACTTTGTCACTTCTTGGCTCCCCACAGCTTTGGGCCTTTCAGATGACTTGCCGTTGACCGTGGAATGAGTACATAGGCTGGGACCGGACCTTTCTCCATCGCTGAACCGTCCTCGCACAGTTACATAGTTACCATAGGTGTGCGCACGGGGTGTGCCGGGTGTGCCTGGGCACACCCTAATGCTGGCCCGCGATACATTCTGAGTTTCAGCTGGCCGCATCCTATGGAAAGCCGCCAGGACCCCCTCATCTCCGCATGCCTGGCGGCAGTTTCCGGCTTCCCTGGTGGTCCCTGTGGTTTGCGGGGTGCTGCACTGCGATCTGCGCATAGCGCACAGACCGCAGAGCACGTCCCACACTGACACGAGTGCCGGCAGTCGCTGATGACCTGTCACCTGACCGCTGGCGCTATGACATAGTCAGTGAGGTATGCGGAGATGAGGGGTCCCGGCGGCTATCCATCGAATGCGGCCAGTCGGGTTCGCCCTCCTCGACCCCCCCCCATCTGTGCCACTGGACCACCAATGATTCGTATTCAACCCCCTCCCTGCAAGCACTAAAAAGAAGTTAAGCAGGAGAGGGGGCAATTTTTATATATTAACATATTTTTTAATAGCTTATATATAATATTTAAAAAAACAGAAAAGGTAGACGCCGGCTACCCAATTAAACTTTATTAAACGATTACAATGTACACAGTATTAAAAACACTGAAAATAAAAAGATATAACCTCCCTAAAGAGAATGGGAGGCATGGTTTACTATTCCCTTTAGGGAGGTTACATCTTTTCATTTTTAGTGGTTTTAATACTGTGTACATTGTAATCATTTAATAAAGTTTAATTGGGTAGCCGGTGTCTATCTTTTCTGTTTTTCTAATATATATTAGGGTTATGCCCACACTGACACTGGCTTTTTTCTTTATCCCCAGTGTTCTATTTCTCAGTTTTTTTATTTATAATATTTATACGCACATCACTGAGTTTTATTGCTGTGGATTCTGTGATCTGCTCATTCACTCCGTATATTACTGTAGGTTTTATTGCTGTGAATATCTGCTATGCTCATACATACTGCACATTACGAGGGTTTTATTGCTGTGTTACTCTGAAATGCTCATACACACCGCACATCACTGTGGGTTTTATTGCTATGGAGCTCTGATGCGCTCATACAAAATGCACGATACTGTGAGTTTTATTGCTGTGGAGCTCTGTGATATGCTCATACACACCGAACATTGCTGAGAGTTTTATTGTTGTGGATTCTGGGATATGCTCATACACACTGCACATTACTGTGGGTTTTATTGCTACATACCCCCGGGGTGTAGGGGGGAGGATATAGTTTTGTATATGAACGTATGGCTGTGTGTGTATAAATGCATGTATTTGTCTTTAAACAGGCTGCTGTATGTAAAATTCTGCACCTGTTTCCTTGTCACAGTCCGGTGTTGCCCCCTTGCCCTGCACCCAAAAGGCTGGTATTGCGCAAAGAAATCACCACAATATCTGCTGCCTGCACTCTACAAAAAGAATTACAGCGAGCGTATTGGCAGCATCGTGAGGTACATGTAGGAGACTGTATTGGTACAGGTCATTAAGAGGTTAAGGACAGTATTACAAAGTTGGTGCTAACTTAACCAGAGCTGTTGTTAACTTAACAGCTCCATAGGTTATAATGGCTCTGGTAAGTTAACAACAGCTCTGGTTAAGTTAGCACCAACTTTGTAATTTGGCTCTAAATGGGCCACTCTACTCAAATAAATTTACATGCTGCATGTAATCGAAATTCAAATGGAAATTTTATTTTTTTGATCTAGCGTTACATGAGGTATACCGGGGGTCATTGGTCCTTTAGCTGTTTTGGAACTATATCACATATGTTGCTCAGCCACTAATTAAGTTAGTTGAGACTCATTGGAAATGTAGTTCCAAAACTTCTGGGTATCCAAGGATGATAGTAATGATATATTTTGTCTGAATGTGTGTGTGTGTCTGTGTATGTATGCATAAGGGTGCGTGTGTAAAATATATATATATATATATGTGTGTGTGTGTGTGTGTGTGTGTGTGTGTGTGTTTGAGCTTTTGGGTGTACACCCTAATGCAAGAGGGTGCGCACGCCTATGATAGTTACATAGGCTGAAAAAAGACATGCGTCCATCGGGTTCAGCCTCTCCCACATCCCCTACTGCTGTTGATCCAAAAGAAGGCAAAAAACCCAGTCTGAAATGCTTGCCAATATGCAACATACTGGGAAAAAATTCCTTCTTGACCCTAGAATGGCAGTCAGATTTCTCCTTGGATCAAGAAGCTTTTACCCATATATTAAATATTATAACCCTTAATATTTTGTGTCTGCAGGAAGTCATCCAGTCGCTTTTTAAAAGTCTGTACAGTGTCTGACCCAACCACCTCAACAGGCAGAGAATTCCACAGCTTTATTGTTCTCACCGTAAAATAACCCTTCCTATGCTTTAGGCTGAATTTTCTTTCTTCCAGTCTAAATTGGTGACCCTGTGTCCTGTGTATAGTCCTGTTAATGAATAGGTTATCAGACAATGGTTGATAATGGCCCGTATATATTTATATAAGGTTATCAGATCCCCTCTAAGGCGCCATTTCTCTAAACTAAACAGGTTTAAGCTTGTTAGTCTTTCCTCATAACTTAAAGGGATACTCTAGGCAACATGACCACCTAAGCTTTTTTAGGTGGTCATGATGCCCGGAGTATGCCGCCCTGTGTCCCCCCTCCCTCCGCTCAGCAGTTCAGCTGAAAAAGCTGAAAACAGCTGAGAGAGGCGGAGGAGTTTATTCCGCCCTCCCAGCTGTCAGTCAGCAGAGTGGGATTCAGATTTCCTGCTTCTGCCGACTATTGCCGAGTAGGAGACGTCATTGCGCTTTCAGCGCGATGACGTCTCCAACTCACCGCAGTAGCTGGAGGCAGCGGCTGAGGGCTAGTGTTGCACGTATCCTCTTGCACGCAACACTAATCCTCAGAGGGAGCCGGGAGGAAGCCTGCTGATTGGCTGGTTTACGTGAGAGGCACGCATGCGCGCTTCTCACGTAAACCAGAAGGCAAGTAGAAGCAAGAAGGACGGGAGCGGAAGAGGAGGGAGGTGAGTATAAAAAAAAAAAAGACGCCGCTGGAAACAAGTCGATTTTAGGGTAAGTATTACAGTTACAAACAAACAAAAAAATCCCTAACGATTTATTAAGGGAATAGGGATAGATTAAGATAAAAAAACGGGGGGGATTTTTGAGTGGAGTGTTCCTTTAACCCTTCCATTCCTCTTATTAATTTAGTTACCCGTCTCTGCACTTTTTCTAGCGCTATAATATCCTTTTTTAAGACAGGTGCCCAAAATTGCACGGCATATTCAAGGTGCGGTCTGACCATTGATTTATACAGAGGCAAAATTATGTTTTCATCCTGAGAGTGAACTCCCCTTTTAATGCATGCCAATACTTTGCTGGCCTTGGCAGCTGCTGTTTGACATTGCACATTGTTACTTAGTTTGAAGTCTATGATTATTCCCAAATCCTTCTCCTGCTTGGATTTCCCTAACTCAGTCCGTACCATTTAGGGCAGAGCCCAAAATTTCCACTCGCCTACTAGCATTTGGCGAGTGGAAATAAAGTGAGGGCGAGTGGAAATGCACACGCAGGCAGCACAATAAATAATTTTGTGTGTTTAGGGGCAGAGTTAAAGGCTGGGTAGGGGTTAGGTTGCTCCAACTTATGGCGAGTAACCTTTATGGCCTGGTTAGTAGCTTGGGACTTGAATTTTTATTTTTTTTTTAAATTTAAGGTTTTTATTTTGAAATAAAGTCAGCAATACAAGCAAAGAAAATGGCCTCGCAGGGCCAAAGTGGGTCATCCTATAGTAAAATAAAATAAAATGGCCTCGCTGGGCCATAATGTCATAGGAAGGAGAACGTTCAAAACAGTCAGCATAGGCACAATATACAACAATATATCAGCAAAATCATCCCCAAAAGGGGGTCTCATCTAAAACATGCATATATAAAGTCATCCGACTACAGCTACGTATCAGCAATATCATCCCCAATAGGGGGGGGGTCTCATCCAAATGTAAGAGGAGGAAAACAAAAAAAAAATACCCAAATAATATTCCAGGGAATACGCAGCCGGGGGCGTCAGATTGGGGGGAAAAAAGGGGGTGGAGAGGAAATGAGAAAAAATGGCAAAGGCCAATGCTCTGGCGAGTTTCCGCACGGGTACAACACCGTGGGTGGGGGCCAGAGGGGGTAATGGCACCAGGCCCGGGCACTTGGGGGACCTAACTGGGCACCAGGCCACTGTAACACCTCCCGAGACATCCCGGATATGCCAAAAAACAAACAAAAAGAAAACAGTAGGAAAATAAGAAAGAGTCCACTAAGTCAGCAAAAATTAGTCGAAAGAAAAGAAATGAAAAAAAAAAAGGGAAACAAACCAAAAAAAAGTCTCAAATTTATCCCCAGCCGGGGAATGTCAGCAAAAAAATTAAATGAGATAGTGTTCGAAGTGTCTCTGAATTAAGGGGGGAGGGAGAACAACATTAAGACTACATCACTTTGCCATCAATCAGGTAAAGGGGGGAAAGCGCAAACCTGCTGTAACATCAAGGGGGAATAAGAAGAAAAAAGTGTCTCTGGGGTCCCATCAACCCGTGTCTCGAAAAAGGGGAGTTTGCTCCGCAGGCAGTTCACCTGACGGGAGGCCCGGTATAGTGGCCCCAACCAACGCGACATTGCTGTACCTGCTCCACAGCTCTGGTAGGCCTCTGGGCACCCATAGATCCCTGTCGTCAGCTCCTTTGCAGAAAAACACCCTCCGCAACGTGGTGTCGCTCCATGTAGAAGGTCGGAGCAGCTGCATCCGCACAATCGGCATGGAGGGGTCCTCAACTCCCTCTAAACCGTAATCTCGGCCTCCAGGTCATGGCAGCGCTCCACCCGACGTCGCACGGGCCAGCACTCCGGGCGCATCAGGTGAATTGCACACTCCTCGCGGCACTATCCCAGCCTCCATCTTGGGGACCAGCAGCGTCTGGGGCTCCTAGTCGTCTCTCACCTTCCTCGGGCCTCCAGACTCCGACCAGCCCGCACAGTCTTCCATCGGTACAAGCGGGTCACCTCTCCCATCTCTCTCATCGCAGTTCCCCGCAGGGTTGGCTGCAACCACCAAATGCATCCAGCCCAACAACATGTGTAGAACATAACAAAGAAAAAAATGTCATCTGCGCTTACTCCAATTATACTGCAACCCCCAGTCATATTTAAACTAGACTTGTACACCGATTATTTTTTTTCGGTTCGGATTTTGTAAATTTTCGTTTCGGCTCGTTTCGGCCGATTTACGTTTCGGTTCGGTTCGTTCCGTTTCTTTTTTCGTATCGACTTTTTTTCTTGATTTCGGAAATTTTTGTGTTTTTCGGAACGTCTGTTCTCCTCGTTTCAAAGTGTCTATTTGTTTTGACATAAACTAATGGTTTTTCGGATCCGATATTTCTGTCAATACGATAATTCTGTGGATACGATAATTCTGCCATTGAGATTTCTCATGTTTTAATAGAAGGATACATTGAGATTTCTCATGTTTTACAAGAAGGATACATTGAGATTTCTCTGGTTTCCCGGGAAGGATACATTGAGATTTCTCTGGTTTTCCAGGAAGGATACATTGACATGGGAATGATACAAAATTACAGAATCAGCGATATAACCGAAAAATACTTTGTCCGAAATTACTGAAATGGAACCGAAATCAGGAATGGATCCGAAATCACGAATGGAACGAAAATGATTTTCTATTTTACACATTTCTAGTCCATTCGAAAATTCCGAAATGTTTTCGTTTCGGCTCGGAAATTTGTTCGGATCTGCCGTTTTCGGATCTGAAAATTTTCGGAAAATCGGCCGAATCCGAATGCACGAATCGGGAAATTTCGGGAAAAATCTGAAATTCCAAAACCTGAAACGCACATCCCTAATTTATGCTGCTTAATTTCACAGACAAAATTCGCATACTGCAGGCATACAGAAAGACCGGCACTTTGACCCACCAAGTAACTACTCTGCGCATTTATCAAGGCTTCTCTGGCAGCCCATCGTAGGGCCTTTGCTCCCATCTGTACGAAACTGGCGGCAGCAGTGGTGTAACCAGAGTTATGGGTGCCCGGGGCAGAAATTTATTTTCGCCCCATCATTATATAAACGTCCACTCTGGTTATAAGCAGGCCCGGACCGGGACAAAATATTGGACCCCCAGAATTATATACACTGGACCCCCAGAATTATATACACAGGCACTGGACCCCCAGAATTATATACACTGGACCCCCAGAATTATATACACAGGCACTGGACCCCCAGAATTATATACACTGGACCCCCAGAATTATATATACAGGCTCTGGACCCCCCCCTCCCAGCCCATACCCCTTGCAGCTATGCAGTGTAGGGTAACCCAGGTGTGGGCTGCCCAGTGTACCCTTTCCATGCTGCCAGAACACACGTGGCACCCCATCTGCACAGCCCTGCATACCTTTTCCATACCATGGGCCCAGGGCACCCCCTCCAGATCACACATGGAAAAATTGCCCCCCAGCTCAGACATGGAAGTATTGCCCCCCCAGCTCACATGGATATATTGCCCCAGCTCACATGGATATATATTGCCCCAGCTCACACGTGGAAATATTGCCCCAGCTCTCACACATGGATATATTTGCCCCAGCTCTCACCCATGGATGTATTTGCCCCCAGCTCTCACACATGGATATATTTGCCCCCAGCTCTCACCCATGGATATATTTGCCCCCCAGCTCTCACACATGGATATATTTGCCCCAGCTCTCACCCATGGATGTATCTGCCCCCAGCGCTCACCCATGGATGTATTTGCCCCCCAGCTCTCACCCATGGATGTATTTTTCCCCAGCTCTCACCCATGGATGTATTTGCCCCCAGCTCTCACCCATGGATATATTTGCCCCAGCTCTCACACATGGATATATTTGCCCCCCAGCTCTCACACATGGATGTATTTGCCCCCAGCTCTCACATATGGATATATTTGCCCCCAGCTCTCACACATGGATGTATTTGCCCACCAGCTCTCACACATGGATATATTTATCCCCAGCTCTCATCCATGGATGTATTTGCCCCCAGCTCACCTCTCCTCGTCATTGCCGGCGGCCGCGTGCTTTTCCTCCTTGAGCGGTCTTCAGCATAAGCTCTGCTGCGCGACTGGGGATCTAACCACCAGCCAGATCTCGCGAGATCGCGGTTGGCTGGTGGATAGATCCCCATCCGAGCGGCAGAGCTTTATGCTGGTGGCCGCTCGTAGGATAGCAATGCGGCCGCCGGCAATTGCCCCCGGCGCTCACTTTGTCGGGCTCGGTCCACAGTGGGAACCTGCGTGCCCTGTGCCCGGGGTGCCCGCACCAGCTGCCCCCCGGTTGTTACGCCACTGGGCGGCAGCCAATGTATGGTTCATGCTTCAATATCCAGCCCCTTTTACGACAAAGTTGAAATATTTTTGGAACATATGGGAAGATAATACTGTAGGTAATGTTAATGGCCACGCTTTACGGGTTTGATTTGACCTCTTCGGTTTATGTGTGTACTTATGGAAATAACTATGTTTAATGTCACTGTATACTTATTAGTACGCATTGCTGTACTGCTTGAATATTATATTGTAAACATTTTATGACATGGATGGAATTTTTTCCCCCTCCCTCCCTTTCCCTTTATTTTTCTTTCTGTATCCCTAATTAGTTGACTGCTTTTGTTGTGAATATTTACTTTTGTGGACAGAAACAGGAAAAAGTTTTAAAACCTTTAAGAAATATTAATTTGAAAAGGAGATAGAATATGTTTATGGTAAAGTTGAATACAACAATAATATTATTTAATGTTCCTCTCTGCAGCACAATTTGCTACTCAAGAGCTAGTCTGCAATGCACTCCAGAAACCACAAGTAATCATGGATATATGGTACTGATTTAAATTTTAAAGTAAAGAATCTTCAGAGGTTTTCCTTGCAGCGTATAGTATACACACATCCCAGTCTTTTCTTTGTATTCCATTTTGGCACTTTTGTGTAACAGCTTTTATGGATTGGTGAAAAAGAGAACAAAAGTGTGATACAAAACAGAATTTGTTGTCTTGAAAGATTGTGTAGCGCTGCTTTAAAAACACTGTATTCTGGTGCATTGAACTATTGCTGCCTCCAAAGGGAGACAGAGACATTGTGGACTATGCTGGACAAAACCGAACTACATGTACCATCACCCTTTGCGTGAGGACAGGAAGGAGGTGGTACAAGGAAGAGGAACTAGATCAGCAGTCTCGTGCAAGGCATGGGCAGAGTGAGGGGAGAAGTGAAAGGTGGAGGACGCATGTTGGAGCTGTCAGGGATCGCAACCAGGCCGGAGTAAAGACGCTGTCTTACTGGTGCTGGAGATCGGGACAGTGACCGTGTTGAGACCTACCTACGCAGCGCTGAGAGGTCTGGAGGACAAGCTGGTTCCGGCAGGACCCCGAGCTAGGAGACTGCGCCGATTGATTGGGAGTGCAGGCGGCAGATCGTTGTTCCAGTTGCGGAGATTTGGCAAGCGGGGAGCAGATTCAGTGGCACGGAGTCCCAGTACATAGCGGAGAAGATCTTTTGGTCAAGGCATTGAGTGCTGGACAGTTTCGTTCATCGGATGGGTGAGAGGCCTCCAGGCCACAGTTCCAAAACAGAAACGCATGCTGCAATATTGTTTAAATTCACAGGGCCCCAACGGTGACTAGACGAAGATTGCTCTTTTCATTCACTGGCCAGTTGAACATAGTACCCGGGTACCCTAGACAACACACATATATATTTTTGACCTATTTTTCACGGGATTTACAATCCAGAACTGAGGGGGTTAACCGGTTTCTTTTACTGCCGCGTTTTTTTCCCGCGTTACGAATTCTTGTTACTCAAATACCGTATATGTGTATTATATGCTGCTTTATTGGGATCATTAAAGAATATAATATAGAAAAATCCAAATCAGTGCAGGTGTATAGTTATTTCCTAGTGCGGTGAGACTATTCCGAGGTTTATTCAGCGGCTCCTTGGGGTGAGCGCTACATTTGTTTTATTTTTCTTTAGATATCTTGAAATAATGAAGATTGCAAGCTTTCTGGTAAAAAAAATTGTAAAATCAGGGCATATATTAGATGTATAGCAATACACAACTGTCCATGAAAGAACAGAAATAAACTCTCCCATATCTTGGATATAATCTACAACATTTATGTGACATAAAGAGTTATTCCGAGAGCGGAGAAAAGCAGGAGAATGACTGAAGAATGGAAAATTCTAGGTCAAAATAGCTGATTTGAAAATTGAGTTGAATGGGAGAATTTTTCCGGTTTGGCTATTTTGACCTAGAATTTTCCATTCTCCAGTCATTCTCCTGCTTTTCACCGCTCTCCGAATAACCCTGTATATTATTTTACATTAAGCATGATGTTTTCCCTCCCTGGATCTCAAGCAGAGACAAGCTATCAAGTATTCCATCGTTCCAAATTTCTATGCAGAGCTTCAGGTCTCTCTTGGAGTGGACCGGACAGAAACAAGAAAGTAAACAGACATAGAGCAGGAAGCACCCAGGAGAGTCAGGGATAAGACATCAAAGCCTAAGAACCACAGACTAAAATAGTCTGGAGTCCCCACCCTGGGATGAGCCAGTGGTTCTAATTAAGGTCATAGTGGCTGCAAAAGTGTTTTTAATTATGGTTTGATCAATAATGGAAGAATTTTAACTTGAAGTTATTTTACATATACATTTTTCATTTACAAATTAGATGTTTATCTTCAGAGAATCAAAATATTTCCATAAAATGCTTCATATATTTAGAAAACGGTATCACCTTGCTATTGGGGTATACATCTGTGCATACAGTAGATTGCCTCTTAGATCTCCAAGTAATGACAATAGTGAAGAAACAAATTTCTGTTTCAGTGGAACAAATGTGCGAATAACTGCAGAATCAGAGATTATCGAATTAAAGATGCAAGGATGCTGTCAGGCTTGTTTATTTCTTCTCTGTGCAGTATTCAAAACTTTAATAAAAGTTTTAAACTCATGATTTGGAAAAAATAAACCTAGATAAATCAATGTGGCAAATTGAATTACAAAAATGAAATTACTTAATTGGATAGATTACATACAAGCATGCTTCATAACATCGTCTCTAAAGCACGCGTTTCTGACAGCGCCTGCAATTTAATAATCAAAAATACTATTTTTAAAGCCACAATTGAATATTGGATTATATGCTGCCATTGTACAATCTACCAAAAACTAAATGCGCAGAAATGCGTTCAACTCAAACATGTATCACTTTGTAACTTCATTTTCTTCCTGGTTCTGCTTCACTAAGCCGTTTGAATTTGTCACTTTATTGGTCAATTCAGAAATAAATATGGAGATTAATAACCATTAAGTCACAGTTACCTTTTGAGGATGAGGGAAGCTGTTCTATAATAACTGCATTAGATTGGCTGCTAGCATCACATACTCTCTGGACTTTGACCTTTCCAATGACACCTCACTTGATCTTGTGCGGTATAATGATTATAGACACAAGGCAGTATTACAAAGTTGGTGCTAACTTAATGTCAGGTCCCACGGCGACGCCATAGCAGAAAGGCCAAGTACTGAGTCCAGCCATGGTGGCAAGTCCATGTTTAGCAGTATGCCTTAGCCCAGCTTTTGGTTTACTGCATCAGGTGTATGTAATGAGCACTGGCTGGGTTCCTTAAAAGAACCACTCCCACATCCAGCCAGTGCTCTGTCATTAATGTTTGATCCTTGCAAAGGAAGGAAGTTCCTGAGCCTAGTAGCCAGCCTTGCTGAGACTCTACTGATTCCTGTGTACCGGACCCCTGGCTATTTCCCTGGACTTCTCTTGCTTCATCCTTGCCGGTACTGTGTCAAGACCCCCCTTCTGTTTATCAGCCTCAAGACCACCATCCACCGTTCCTCCTCACTCCATCTCCAGAGACTCATCATTTTTCCTGTGTTCATTATTTCAAGAGACTCTTTTCCCCATCAACTGCATTGTTTTTCAAGGACTATTATTTATACAGATTCCTGCCTTTTTGTTTGCATCCAGTTTATTCAATATACGTTCTGCTGTTTTCATCAAATCATTTTTGCTGTCTTTATTTACTGCATCCTGGGTTCATATCCACATCACCGGTGTCACCAGAACCCGGTCCCTGACACTTAACCAGAGCTGTTGTAAACAACAATTCCATTGACTATGGGCCACATTACAATCTTGGTGCTAACGTTAGCTCTCACCTGCGTGAGCATTAATGTTAGCCCTGGTGGCCCTAACGCGGGTGCACCATATTACGATCCAAACACGAACGGGTTAAGAAACCCCTTACCATTTGGAATCTTGCGCTGTACTGCGTGAGGTTACTGTACTTTGCGCTCCCTATACTTAACATGGGGAGTGCAAATTGTTAATCAGTGTTAGTATATTGTAATCATAACGCTAATTAACGTCCGGCTGCAGTTAACAAAAAGGTAACCAAAGCCAGGACTAGGTGCTAACGGATTCTGCTGCTGCAGAATCCATCAGTACCAGCCAAAACCCCCCAAAATAGATCATATACCCACCTCCTATCCCACGACGAGGATCGCAGCTCCTACCGCCTCCTCTGTCAGGTGGGAGCAAGGAGAGACTGGGGGAAAAAAAAAAACAGTCTCCCCCTGCGGATCACTACACCGACCTGCTGGATCTCGTGGGGTGAGATCTGGCAGGTCATGTAACCGGCGCCATCTGCCTCATTGGAGTCCTATGGACTCCATGGAGGAGATGCGTGCGGCGCCGCGTAACGTGCTGCGCACATCCTGGGGCTAAGCGCCCGGGAACAATGCAGGCAGCTTTTTAAGTGCCTGCATTGTAATATCGCACTAAAACAGGGGTGCAAAGGAGAAACCTGCAGGCGCAGGTTTTTCTCCTTTGCGTCCTTGTTTTAAAAACGATTAATGTAATGTAGCCCTATAGTAGCTCTGGCAAATTTACAACAGCTCTGGTTAAGTTAGCAACAGCTTTGTAATACTGCCCACAGGGTTCCAAAGGACCCCCTGTTGCCCCTCGCTGTTGTGCAGCGATTTAGGTTTTTCATGGAACAATGCGCAGTAACGCATTGTGCTATTGCCTACACACCTGCTGGCGACATGGGAAATGACCTGGTGAGTTTATAGTTGCAGAGTGAACAATAGTGCTGTAATAGAATTGTCACAGACGTCCGGGGCAGATGCCATGGAGCGCCCTTGGTACTGAGTGCGGTTAAGCCCTTTAGGCGAGTATGTGCTTTGCTGCATGATGCAGAACCCTGCACACAGTATAATAACAGAATCAGAGATGACAGGACAGGATACAGAGACACCAGGAGGCCCTGCTCTGGGTAAGGTCTTTGAATAGCCTTCTAACTATATACAGATTACGGGGTTGGGATTAACACTAGAACTGTAAACACTAGAACTGCAATGAGGGTTTGCAAGAAATACCACAACGAGATATCCAGTAACAATACAGACCCTAAGCTAGAAATGAGGTCCTTATAATTGGCCTCTATATATTCTAATATGCTGCTGGACAACAATACATAAAGACCAGAATATGACAAACAGAAATACACAAGAATAACAAGAATCGTCAGGGAATAGCCAGGTCTAGAAGCCAGAGTAGATAGACATATAAGCCAAAGTCTGCAACATGAGTGGTTCTCAGACAAGCCTGGTCAGTAACAGGATATCAGAATACAGGGAACAGACAGAGAATAACCAGAAAACACGCCAATAGTCAAACACCAGAATAACAGAACCAATATCACACATGCAGCACTCAGTAAGGAAGCAATAAGAAGAAGGTAGAGGGTGATCCTACAACAAATTAAAATCACTTAGAGGTGCATGTTAAATTAACAAATAGTATTTGAATCAATTCACGCACATCAAAAAACAAGATCGTTATCACCGTTCCATGGATGCCTGGGACCTGGGGTATGATTTCCTCCACAGCCGGTGCACTTCAGGAACAATCAGCCAAGACCAAAGTTTCTCCAGTCAAAGGATTTTATTAATAAAAATAAAGATAAGACTGCTCACGCTCAACGCGTTTCGTCAAAAGACTTCATCAGGAGCAATATTTGCAGTCATAAGTACATGGTTAAAAAATAAAAGTGTATAGAAATCAATTCTGAACATCGCCATTTTATAATCACATTCATTAACTTAATTGGTCAATTAAAACCCCAAACAGCCCTCCCTTATTCATCACAATCACATCAGCCTCGTTCCCATGGTGTCTTCTCCCTCCACCGAAAACATGGCGCCCAGAATCCCACTTCCTCCATGGTGTCTGCCCGCCTATTTCCTTGATCACGTATTTCTCATGCAACGCCTTTAATTTAACAGCGCATCCATGTCACGGCATTTTTCTCTACAAGACCCGGCGTGTGTTTTCTCCGTATTCTTCTTGCGCTTGCACAGGTGTCCATGTTTTCATAGACCAAGACTTTTGCTTCTATCCCCTCCTCTCCAATGTGGTTCAATTTTCTCTAGTTCCATAAATTTTAGGTCACTAAATTTAAAATGTGGACAGTATCATTGGAAAGACCATGCTCAATGCCTCACTTCACCCTCTCTCCCTTCAAAGGACCCCTGTATATCCTCCATAGGGAATTCCTTGCCTGTCCTGGAGGAAGACCCATTTCTGATGTCATCACATCCATAAACAATGACGTCAGTGGCTGTGGGAATGCCCTGTAGGCAGGGCTGACTAGTGTAACCCCCTGGATCCCCCAATGGTTTATTTTAGCACAAATGGAGCAAAACTTAGTGATATTCTCTTCTTTCACATATAGTTTTGTGCTACATTATGCTATAAATAACTAAATAAAGCAATATACTCTGGAAGTTTTAATTGCTTGATATAAAGTGGCAATCTAAAAAAATAAACTGGGAAATGAACACATTGCACATAGACTTTCTGGTCTCCAGCTATTCAAAGTCATTTTACACAATGTGCGGGTGTTCAACATGGGTGGTTCAACTATCTGAACTTTATCATTGCAATGATTATGCATGCCATTTGTAATGTTTATTAAACAACTAAAATGTGAGTTTCTGCCAAGCATCTGACTGCATTAGGCAATACAAGAGAAAAACAATTACTTCATGTCTTGCTTGGGGCACCACTGTCCTGACTTACTAAGGGCTATCCCTAGGGCTCTAACACTGGCGTTAGCTTAAAGGAGGTCATAGCGCTGCGCCCACATCGCCTTCGAATCTCTAGCAAGTTAAAAAAACCGTTAGCGCTCGTTAATTTGCAATTCGTAGCGTGAGTTTACTGTACTTTGCGCTCCCTATACCTAACATGGGGAGCGTAAAGTGAAAGCACAGATTAACTAGCATTAGGATCACTTGGTCCTAATATTAGTTATTAACCCCTTAGTGACCGGGCGGTTTTACACAAATCCGTCTTTTAGTGACCGCTGCTGTTTTTACGTTTCTGCGCTGTTAGTGTTTAGGTCAAATTTTCCTCTTACTCGTTTATTCAACCCACACATATTTTACACCCTTTTTCCCGCCATTAAATGGACTTTCTAGAAATACCATTATTTCCATCATATCGAATAATTTACTATAAAAAAATATGAAATATGATGAAAAAATGGTTAAAATACACTTTTTCATAATTTAATCTCCAAAATCTACAACCACCCAAAAAGACCCCGGCTAAATAGGTTCAAAATTTTGTCCCGAGACTAGAAATACCCAATTTTTACATGCGTTTGCTTTTTAACCCCTTCACTGCTGAGACAGTTCACCTATGTGTCCAGGAGAAATGGGATTATTTAAAAGAAGCATTATTGAAGGCCACAGGCAATTGCATTCGACTTGTTAGCAAAAACAAAAAAGGGAAGAAACCACTGTGGTACTCTGCAGAAGTGGCCAAAATAGTGAAGAACAAAAAGACAGCATTCAATAATTATAAAACAACTCAGAGTGAAGAAGATAGGCAAACCTATAAGATTAGGCAGAAAGAGGCAAAGCAATTTATAAGAGCTTCCAAAGCACACGCAGAAGAGAAAATAGCTCAGTCAGTAAAAAAGGGGGACAAAACATTTTTTAGATACATAAACGAGAAAAGAAAAGTAAAACAAGGATTAGTTAGATTAAAAACAAAGGAAGGAAGGTATGTAGAAGAGGATAAAAGTCTCGCTGACTGCCTCAATGAATATTTTTGTTCAGTCTTTGCAGAAGAAAAGGAAGGAAAGGGACCTCAGTTAGGAGGAAACACTAACGAGACAATTACATATCAGTTTACAGAGGAGGAGGTTCTACAGCAGCTGTCTAAAGTAAAGACAAATAAATCAATGGGGCCTGATGGGATCCACCCTAAATTATTAAAAGAGCTCAGTGATGTAATAGCAAAACCGTTAACAGATTTATTTAACCAATCCTTGCTAACGGGAGTCGTCCCAGAAGACTGGAAATTAGCAAATGTTGTGCCCATTCACAAGAAGGGTAGTAGGGAGGAATCTGGGAACTATAGGCCAGTTAGTCTTACGTCAGTAGTGGGGAAATTAATGGAAACCATGTTAAAGGAAAGGATTGTTGAACATCTAAAAACACATAGATTACAGGATCAGAAACAACATGGGTTTACCTCAGGGAGATCATGCCAAACTAATCTTATTGATTTTTTTGATTGGGTAACAAAAATAATAGACACAGGTGGTGCAGTAGACATTGCTTACTTAGATTTCAGTAAGGCTTTTGATACTGTTCCGCATAGAAGGCTTATCAATAAATTGCAATCTTTGAGCTTGGATTCCAATATTGTTGAATGGATTAGGCAGTGGCTGAGTGACAGGCAACAGAGGGTTGTGGTAAATGGAGTTTATTCGGCGCAAGGTCTTGTTACCAGTGGGGTACCTCAGGGGTCAGTACTTGGACCCATTCTATTTAATATTTTTGTTAGTGATATTGCAGAAGGTATTAATGGAAAAGTATGTCTTTTTGCTGATGACACAAAGATTTGCAACAGGGTTGACGTTCCTGGAGGGATCAGCCAAATGACAAATGATTTAGGTAAACTAAAAAAATGGTCGGAGCTGTGGCAATTGAGTTTTAATGTGGATAAGTGCAAGATAATGCACCTGGGACGTAAAAACCCAAGGGCTGAATATAGAATATTTGATACAGTCCTAACCTCAACATCTGAGGAAAGGGATTTAGGGGTTATTATTTCAGAGGATCTAAAGGTAAGTAGTCAATGTAATAGAGCAGCAGGAAATGCTAGCAGAATGCTTGGTTGTGTAGGGAGAGGTATTAGCAGTAGGAAAAGGGAAGTGCTCATGCCACTGTACAGAGCACTGGTGAGACCTCACTTGGAGTACTGTGTGCAGTACTGGAGACCGTATCTCCAGAAGGATATAGACATCTTAGAGAGAGTTCAGAGAAGGGCTACTAAAATGGTGTATGGCTTGAAGGAGAAAAGTTACCAGGAAAGGCTTAATGATCTTAACATGTACAGCTTGGAAAAAAGACGAGACAGAGGAGATATGATAGAAACATTTAAATATGTAAAGGGAATCCACAAGGTAGAGGAAGGGAGTATATTTAAAAGGAAACAAAGTAGCAAAACAAGAGGACATAGTCTTAGATTAGAGGGGCAAAGGTTTAAAAGTAACATCAGAAAGCATTATTTTACTGAGAGGGTGGTGGATACATGGAACAGTCTTCCAGTTGAAGTGGTAGAGGCCAAAACAGTAATTGAATTTAAGCAAGCATGGGATAGGCATAAGGCTATCCTAAACAAAAGATAAATCCAAGTAAAGTATCCATGTAATTGGGCAGACTAGATGGGCCGAAAGGTTCTTATCTGCCGACATCTTTCTATGTTTCTATGTTTCTATGTGCGCTGCGCTCATTCTGACCATTTTGTGCTAATTATTTTTAGATGACAGCCTAGGTCCTATTTAATTAAACTCCCCCCAGACAAAAAAACTTTTTTAAAAAAAAACATTTTTTTATTTTATTTAACCCTTTCGCTGCTGAGGCTTTTCCCGCCCCTGTGCTGAGGTCATTTTTACCGGTTTTGCTCATCATGTTTAAACGTGTTTTGAAGGCTTATTTTAGTATATGACCCAGACATATTATATATCGTTCTTTCCGTCAGACTCGGTAGATTCATAATATGTCATTATTATATGTATACGTTATGTCATGTCTGTATATTATAACAAAAAATGCAATAAAATATGTATTTTCAATAATTTACAATGTGTAAAGTGTTTTTTTTCACATTTTAACATGCGAGCAATTGCGGTTATATTTTGTATGGGGTGCGCTTGTTAAAAAAATTAGAGATGGGGTCTCGTTACATTTTTTTTTGGGGAAAATTACACTATTTTTAACAAACGCACCGCATACAAAAATCGTTAGTGCAGCATCATTGTTCACATTATAATTGAAATGGGAACAATATTGCTGCATTAACAAACCAAAAAAAAGAAACAAAAAGTGTTTATTTATTTTTTTATAATTTTTTTTTAAATGTTTTTTTATTTTTATTTTTCTTTTTTTTTTTTGACAAACTTTTTCACTTTCATGTTTGGTATCGTTGGAACGGCCATGCTCTGGCCGATCCAACCATACCAAACATTAACCCCTAACTGCCACGGATCGGGAGATAGGGAGTTCATTGGAACTCCCTATCTCCACAGTTGGTGGCAGTTAGGGGTTAAGTCCAGGACTGGCGTCATCGTGCTACGCACGATGACGCCAGTCCTCAGGGGGAGTTCCCGGAGGCTTGGCCGACATCCAAGATGTCGGCCAGCTCCGGGAAAGGATCGCGAACCGGCGCTTTTCAGCACCGATTCGCGATCCAGATCCCCAGGGGTTAATGCCAGGCACCATTTGGAAGGGCAGGCTGTGCCCTTCCAAATGATGCCTGGGTTAACCCCCACCGAGCCGCGGATCGGGAGGGAGAGAGGTCCGAAGGACCTCCCCCCCTCCCTTTCAGGCGCCTCCTCCGCACATGCGGGGGGGCGCCTGAATTAGGTGTCATCGCGCTGCCGCGATGACACCTAATTCCGGCGGCTGCGGTCCCGGATGCCGGGCTGACATCGAGGATGTCAGCCCGCACCGGGGGGGCCAGCGATCGGCCGGAACCCGGCCGAACGCTGACCCCAATGGGAGGACGCGCTCAGCGCGTCCTCTGCATACCAGCGGTAATGCTGAGGACGCGCTGAGCGCGTCCTCAGCATTGAAGTGGTTAAATTTTTATTTTTATTATTTTTTTTTTAATTTTAAAACCAAACCTGGTCATGTTTGGTATCTTTGGAAAGGCCATAATCAGTCAAATATGACCATCTAGCTGCCATGGATCGGGTGATATGGGGATCCTTAGGATCCCCTTATCTCTACATGGCAGCTAGATGGTTAACTGGCCCACTGACATCCTCACACATATGGTGAGGTTGTCAGTGGGTGGGGGGGACCTGGAGGCTTGGCTGACATCCAAGATGTCAGCCCCCCTCCAGGTTCGAATCGCGTTTTGGTGCCAATTGGCGCCGAAACGTGATCCGGCGGCGAAACAGTTAATGCTATACACCGCTGAAAAGGGGAGACTCTCCCCTTTTCAGCGGTGTAAAAAGCATCTCCCTAGCTGCAATGGTTGGGGAGATAGAGGGCTCCGAAGGAGCCCCCCTCCCCTCCATTGCTTTGCATGGGGACGCCTGCTGATGACGTCACCACGCAGCGTGGCGACATCATCAGCCTCGCCTGCACGTGTAAATCACATGGGCAGGCTTCCTCCCTGCCAGATTGCCGAGGGATCCAGCGAGGGAGGTGAGTATCGGGCGGGAGGGGGATTAGGCGCCGCTGACGTACCCTGTACGTCCGCGGATCTAAGGGAGACCTGTGGACAGGACGTACAGGGTACGTCAGGGGTCCTTAAGGGGTTAAGAGCTGGCACTAACAGAAAAACCACCAGCTCAGAGGTGTAGGTAACGGATTCCGGTGCTGCAGAATCCGTCACCTGCAGCTCGAAACCCCCCAAAAATTTAGATACCTCTCTTCCCATGATGAGAACGGCGGCCCGATCCATTGCTTCTGGCTGCCGGGAACAGAGGGAGACTGGGGGAAGAAAGTCCCCTGCTCCCTCATGTGACCCGGCAGCACGATCCTCCATGGAGTTCTTTGGACGCCATGGAGGGGATATCGGGGATGGCGCTGTAGCGCTGCCCCAGCATCCGTGAGCTTAGCGATCCTGGGGAAACCAGGATGCAAAGGGAAAGTTACGGTTAAATCCCAAAGTGCGGTTAATCCTAGGATTACCCGGGTAATCCTGACATTACCCAGACGTCATTAGCAAAAATCTGAAGTGAAATGAAATTTCGGACTTTACCCAAGTAATCTGCAAAGTATCCAGAGGCCTCTGGGTACTCCGGTTTTCTGCACTGTTTTAACTGGGTAATTCGCACATTACCCTAGTGTTGCTGGATAAAGTGCGATGTGCAATGAAACATCAGACTTTATCCGGGTAATCTGCAAAGTATCCGAACACCTCTGGGTACTCCGCTTTTCTTGGGTTTTCAGCAGGTTACAGTTGACTGAATTTCGAGGATTACCCGGATAAAGCTGTTATCTGACCGATAACAAAATTGTGTTTTTTGTTATTTTTAATGAAATTGTATCCACAGTCACAAACCACACTAAATAACCGTCATGTAACTCTGTCCATTAATTGTCTGAAAATTAATTTATGAAGATAACGATATTACATAACGAGTAACCTGATGGTTATTATGTTTTATAAATTATATATAAGCACATATGACACATAATAAAGATCATGTAACTCTTTCACATTCATATAGGAAACATATCCTGTTACTCTGTATATTCATTATATCTGCAATGCATTTTAATGTTTGTCTTTTGCCATTTTCATTGATAATATCCATAGATAATAGCAAAACTCACTGTTACCCAAGCGGGGTTGGATGCTCTGCAGATTACCCAGGTGAAGCGGTGGATAGTCCTCAGATTAACCAGGTGAAGCTTCAGACTTGCACATTCTCCGGGTAAAGTGCAAATTTTTCAGCTCTTCCAGACTGTTACCCAAGGGCAGTTGGTTAGTCCTAAAATTACCCGGGTAAAGTCCAAAATTTTCATTTTCGGGTAATCCTAGGATTAACCGCACTTCGGGCTTTACCCGTAACATATATATAAGGTAAGAGGGTTCTGTGTTAAAACAGACCCACGATGGAAAATAATGAGAAATTGCAAACGTAATTTGCATGTCTTACCCCTAGTTCCGTGCTGCATATGGGGAATGTAACACATGAGCTCTGTAAAGCAGTTCTCTGAATTGCTGGGATGTGTAAATGATTTCTGCAATAATAAATTTTATAATTTATTTATACAAATACATACATACATACTGGGCACTTAATTAGGTACACCTTGCTAGTGCCGGCCTGGTTGGACCCCATTTTGCCTTCAGAACTGCCTTAATTTTTCAGGGCATAATTTCAACACAGTGTTGGAAGCATTCCTCAGAGATTTTGGTCCATATTGACATGATAGCATCACGCAGTTGCTACAGATTTGTTGGCTGTACATCCATAATACGAATCTGCCGTTCACCACATCCCAAAGGTGCTCTATTGGATTGAGAGCTGGTGACTGTGGAGGTCATTGGAGTACAGTAAACTCATTGTCATGTTAAAGAAACCAGTTTGAGTGGATTTGAGCTTCGTGATATGGTGCATTAGCCTTCAGGAAGTAGCCATCAGAAGATGGGTACACTGTGGTCATACACGAATGGATATGGTCAGCAACAATACTCAAATTGGCCGTGGCATTTAATCGATGCTCAATTGGCACTAAGGGGCCCAAAATATCCCCACACCCTTACACCACCACCAGCATGAACAGTTGACACAAGTCAGGATGGATCCATGCTTTCATGTTGTTTACACCAGATTCTAACCCTGCCATCTAAATGTCAGAGCTGAAATCGAGACGCATCAAACCGGGAAATGTTTTTCCAATCTTCTATTGTCCAATTTTGGTGAGCCTGTGCAAATTGTAGCCTCAGTTTCCTGTTCTTAGCTGACAGGATTGGCATCCGGTGGGGTCTGCTGCTGCTGTAGCATTCTACTTCAAGGTTCGACATGTTGTGCATTCAGAGATGGTATTCTGCATACCTTAGTTGTAATGAGTGGCTATTTGAGTTATTATTGCCTTTCTATCATCTCAAACCAGTCTGTTCATTCTCCTGTGACTTCTGCAATCAACATTGCATTGTAATCCACACAACTGCCGCTCACTGGATATTTTCTCTTTCGTACCATTCTCTGTAAACCCTAGAGATGGTTGTGCGCGAAAATATGAATAGATCAGCAGTTTTTGAAATACTCAGACCAGCCCATCTAGCACCAACAACCATGCCACTTTCAAAGTCACTTAAATCCCTTTTCTTCCCCATTCTGATGCTCGGTTTGAAATTCTCAAGTCATCTTCACCATGTCTAGATGCCTAAATGCAATAAATTGCTGTCATTAGAACAGTGATGCTGCGCAAACTCACCTTCCCCTTTTCCACACTCTCAGCAAGTGTGGGGCTGATGATGCAATGCACTGTTTCAATGACACCCTAGACCGTGGCACGTGTGGGGCTGATGATGCAAGTGTGGGGCTGATGATGCAATGCACTGTTTCAATGACACCCTAGACCGTGGCACTGCAGTGAGGAGAGACAGGGACTTTGGAACCTGCATCTCTGAATTGTACACCGCGCAAAGTTAAGTGAGATGTCATTGGAAGTGCCATCCGGTGTGGTCTGCTGCTGCTGTAGCATTCTACTTCAAGGTTCGACATGTTGTGCATTCAGAGATGGTATTCTGCATATCTTAGTTGTAACGAGTGGCTATTTGAGTTATTATTGCCTTTCTATCATCTCAAACCAGTCTGTTCATTCTCCTGTGACTTCTGCAATCAACATTCCATTGTAATCCACACAACTGCCGCTCACTGGATATTTTCTCTTTCGTACCATTCTCTGTAAACCCTAGAGATGGTTACAGTTTACAGTTATTTAGACCATTGTATCTCTGGAGCCCTAAGGGTTAGAGGGACACATGAGGTATTATTGGCAAGGCCGGATTATGGCCTTTCGAGTGATACCAAACATAACCAGACTAGATTTATGTAAAAATAAACTATCAAATAAAATATTATTTATTTATTTTTTCTAACGCAGCACTGTTATTCAGTTTACAATTATAAGGTGAACAGTGATGCTGCGCAAACTCACCTTCCCCTTTTCCACACTGTCAGCAAGTGTGGGGCTGATGATGCAATGCACTGTTTCAATGACACCCTAGACCGTGGCACTGCAGTGAGGAGAAACAGGGACTTTGGAACCTGCATCTCTGAATTGTACACCGCGCAAAGTTAAGTGAGATGTCATTGGAAATGTCAGAGTCTGGTCTTTACAATGATACCAAACATGACCATGTAATGTCTAAAAATAAAAAATTGCAAAAAAGTAATTGCAAATTATTTTTTTTGTTCTATGGCAGAGGCAATAAATGCTTTTACAGACAAAACAAACAATGCCACTGCACTAACTCAACTAACGGAAAAGATTCTGCCCCTTCTCTTGATTTGACGCAGAGAGAAACTATTTTCAGTTTTTTAAAATGTGTTTTCGGAATATTTTTATTTGCCCCAAAATGAAAATTTAATTTTGGCGTATTTCTTTTTTTTGCTTGGGGGGCGCTTCGCATTTCTGTGCCTACAGGCTCCTGAGATGCAAATCCGGCCATGCCTGCAAACCAAGGGTGTTGTGGTTGACGAAAAATACAATGCTGCAAATGCACTCTTATGTCGTCTTATACTTACAGGGTTTTTCAGAGAGAGCCGATCTGGCCCCGAAATGTAACCGGATACTGAATTTCAGCGAAATGGGACATTTCGGGGTCATTCGGCCATTCAGAGAGCAGGCAATTCGCCAAATCTTGGTGAACTGCCTGCACGTACAGTGCCTGTTCGAGGGCAGTGAAATCCCCCATAGAGAAGCAATGGTTCGTCTATTCAGAGAACACCGAACAACAGAGGAATGTCAGTGAAGTACCCTGCCAATCGGTGGTTTCATTCGTCCGGCTTATTTAGGTGAATCCCATAGGCTTCAATGTTAAAAATATTCCAGTTTTAATTCAATATCCAATAAACGGTTTATCATTTTATTCTGCAGTCTCTTTATTTATAGATTTTTTTGGATCTTTTATCCATTTTTTTTTAAATCGTTTTTTCTTTTTTCTGTAACAGACCTTTTTATTATCATTCATTGAATCTTATATGTAAATTCCAGACATTTTCGTTCAGTCATTTTTTTTCAAATAGCGTTTCAAATTTCAAACTTTCAAGCAAACTGTTTTGTTTTTTTCACCCCGTTCGTCTGCGTGTCGAGTTTTCCGGCGGCTGCTCTGCGCTGTAATCGCCGGCTGCTCGGATTTTTCCGCCGAGTTCGGCTTGGTTTTTCCGGCGGTTCCTGCAGGTTTCCGGTGAGTGTTCGGCGAGTATTCGGTGAGTGTTCGGCAAGTGTTCTGCAGGTTTGCAGCGCATATTCCCTGCACTACGGGTATTCGCTGCACTGCGGTGCTTGCTGAATACACCGCAGGGTCGACTAACTAGGAATCGCCGAATCGCCCCGAAGTGAGGGGAACGAAAAGTCACCGAACGTGCGGTGACTTTTCGGCACTCTCTGAATAACCCTGTAAGTATCTTTTGCATCTAAAGGTCTATTTGCAACAAATATATATATATATCAGATGAGGTCCGTGGTTAACTAGATTTTTATTATCACTTCACTTTTAGACAGAAGTTGTTTATTTCTTTAAAACTACATTAATTTTTAGTACACAATTTCCCTGAAGTGTGTTAAATTAAAGCACATCTAAATACAGCATCCAATTTCCTTCCAATGTTGTGAAACTCTCCTATCCTTTTATTGGAATCTTGAGAGACATTATTACAGCAAAATGACTTGAGCAAACAGAACCCTGTGATGCACTAATACAATAATTTCATTAGGGAGAGAGGGGGTCTGAAGCTTTAGGATGAGGGTCAATTCACTGAGCAAATCTTTTGCTTTCAAAGTCTGATAATAAAATTCAGCAAACATGTGTTTTACATTAGACTCCTTCTATAGATAACTTTATGAAACTCAAGCAGGTATTGATCAAGGCTTTCTTCGCCCAAGGAGTCTGCAAGGATGTGAGGATCAGTTCTTTTGATATGGGCACTACCTGTGGAGAGCTAATTATTTTGGGGTCTTAATTTAAGGCCTGTAATGGGGCACTTCCTCTTTATCTAATGTATGGAGTTCCCGAGAGGGAACAAAATGCATATTACCTTAAAAGTCAGACAGAAAGCTCTTATTCAGAGAAGGCAGGGCGCCTATGCATGGGTTAATGTATCAGAGCCATACCCCAAGAATACATAAATGTTTTCTGCTTGAAAGATCTCTATGTTAGATCTCGTAGGCTATAAGGTTACAGGCTCCCTCCTGATTAAAGGAGGCATTACAAAGAGGATGTGGTTTTCCCAGATGGATAAGTGATGCCCAATATGGGGCCTTTAATTGGAGATGTATCGAAAGTATCATAACGGAAGAAGACGAGGCACTTGATTCTTCTGTCCCCTTACTGATGATTAGAACATGTAAAGCGGTCATGTATGACCAACCATACAGTCAAGTGTACAAATGGTTTTGCTTTGTATAATTATGTGTCTTAGCAGAGGGCATGAGACACCTAGGGTAATAGTACAATCTTAACGCTAACGTTAGTCGCTTTTGGCCACTGGGAGCAGAGTGAGACTGAGGGAAAAAAGTTCCCAGTCTCCCTCTGCAATCACTCTGCGGACCTGTAGGATCTTGCAAGAGGCAAGATCCTGCAGGTCATGTGACCCGGGAAGTTGAAGCCTCCATGGAGCCTTATGGACTCCAGGTGGGGATGCTCGGGGTTGCGTGTTAGCGCTACATTACAGGGCAGGCTGCTAGATCAGCGCCTGCCCCATAATATAGAGCTATAACGGGGACGCTAAGAGAAAATCTGCAGGTGCAGGTTTACCTCCTTAGCATCCCTGTTTTAGCGTGCAGTATGTAATACTGCCCCTACTGTGTTATGGGGCTATGTATATTTGGATGATTTTTTCCTTAGTCTCTCTCTCAAATGGGTATTTATGCCATTTACATATGCACACTGATATTGTGCTAATTTTATCTTGTCTTAGTGAGAATGTCATGTTTAACCCCTTCAATGCTGAGGAGGTGTGGGACACATCCTCAGTTACTCCCGCTGTATGCGGAGGATGTGTCCCACACGTCATCAGCTTTGCGGGACCCTCGGCGGAGATACTCACCTCTCTGTCCGGGGTCCCACGGCGGTCTGACTTCAGCGTCCTCAGACGCTGAAGTTAAGACCCGCCCCGATGTCAATGACGTCATCGTGCCATGTGCGATGATGTTATTTCCAGGTGACCCCCCCTGGCAATGCTGGGAGATCGCCTGGAAGGGAGGGGGGGATCCGTTCGCGGTCCCACAAAGAAAAGCCAGGCACTGCTTAAAAGGGGAGAGAGGGGAGAGGAACCCTGATATCTCCAGACCCGTGGCACCTCATGGAGGGTGTCATTTGAAAGGCCTGAACATGACCAGGTATAAAGTAAAAAAAAATAATAATAATAATAATAATAAAAAATAAAAAAATAATAATAAAAAAAACGTATTTTTTTGTGTGTTGTTTTTATTAATGCAGGAATATTGTTCACATTTCAATTATAATGTGAACAATGATGCTGCACTAATGATTTTTTTCTATGGGGTGTGTTTGCTAAAAATCACGTAATTCCCCCCAAAAAATGGAATAAGTCCCCATTTCTAATTTTTGTACAAGCGCACCCCATAGAAAATATAACCGCAAATGTTCATGTGATAAAAGGTGGAAAAAAACACTTTACACGCTGCAGATGTTTAAAAATTCAAATTTTATTGCATTTTTCGTTATAATATACAGGCAGGACATGACGTATACATATAAAAATGATATATTATGAATCTGCAGAGTCTGCCGGAAAGAACGATACATAATATGTCTGGGTCGTATAATAAAATGTGGCTTCAAATCGCGTTTAAACATGATGAGCGAAAGCGGTAAAAATGAGCTCAGCACACAGCGGTGAAATGCCTCAGCAGGGAAAAAGGGTTAATACACACTCAATGGAGGCATAAGAAAAATGGAAAAATTCTATCAGATGACTGGAATGTAAGGGACAAGTAATAATAAATATAACAGAAATATCTGTCGAGAATAAGTTTAATGGCTTTAAAGTTAAAAAATGACATGTCAAGGTATCTCATGCATGCATGGTTGGTAAGAAAAGAGTAGTTCGTAAAGTGAAGCTGTTATGTTAAAACCACTTTTTTTGCAATATGACATTGCATTCGGCGGTCCATTCGAGAGGATCATCGGTTGTATTCGGCAGTTTGTTCAGCACGCTTCAGCTGTGTTCAGCTGGTTGCAGCTGCGTTAAGCGGTTTTTACTTTTGGTTGCAGCTGTGTTCGTGAATAACGGGGCAAAAAAAAATTTCAGGGTGGGGCAAATCTTTTTTTGGGCTGACAATTTTGCTTTATTATTTCAGAGGGGAACACTTTTTCTAGGGGGAGGGGCAGCTGAACCCAGGAAGACATCTTATATAGGTTAGCGTCATCTTCGCCCTGTCTATCTGGGCCTGGGGATGTCAGTGCTCTGGCACATGCCATCACCCGCTACAACTCTTTCCTCCACTCCACTCGTGATTAGTTAGCACCGTCAAACCCCTTGTCAATGAGGCGACAAAACCTGCAAACGCCCGGTAGGCCCTATGGCCAGTCCGGGGGGGAGGGCTGTTCATCATGGGATCCAGGCAAATTCTGGAGGAACAAGATGTGTCAGAAAACAAGTTACTATTGACTAAAAATGTAGATGCATTACAAAACCATCAGGGTAATTCAAAGAGATCTGAATGGCTGGAGAAAGGTAACCGAACGTTTTTGCCAGTTTCGGCGTTCATTTGCTGGGTTTTTGTGGTGAGTTTTCAGCAGGTTTTCGGCTGCTTTTCCCTGCACTTTGACGGCCCTGTGGTGCTTGCTGAATACACTGCAGGGTTGCCGAAATGGGATTGGCAAAACGAACCGAATTGAAGAGAATGAAAAGTCACCAAACGTGCGGTGACTTTTCGATTCTCTTTGAATAACCCTGTAAGTTTAATTTCCTTGAGCACCGATCACCTCCCTAGGAAAATTTACCCTATTCATAAAGCAAATGTCCCAGAGTGCAATTATGTCCTCGTTGGTCTTCCAACCATAACCGTCGAACTAGTATATCTTAAGCATGCACACCCAAAGGTGATAGGGCATACAGGTACTTATAGGCATGTCATCTCATGTTCCGGCTGTATGGACGGCACTTTCCATACAATGAAACCCCTTCATTGGTTTCTATTTGCTTCTTCCTAAATTCGGAGAATGCAAATTCATGGTAGTAACCTTTCTGTTGTCTATTGAGGTTTGTACGTTAGACCAAGTCCATCTTTCTGCCCAGAGATAGAGGCAATGTAGTTTAAATGTATTTTATCTTCCTAAACTTTAGTTCCCTGCCTAGTGACCTGTTCTTGTAGCTATGTTTACCTAGCTCTTCATCTTCTACCTTCCTACAGGTCCAAATCACAGTTCTAAAAGTTAATACCTAATTAAGTTTCATCTCACCACTAGACACTTGTAATCTAGCTCATCTCTAACTTGTTATCCCAAAGATGAAAGTCCTGAAGAAGTGTCTAGGGGAAAAAAATGGAAAAACTACAGGGGCTCAAATATTCCTGCACCAGGAGGCCTCATTGATCTTGTTCTACCACTGCTGCTTTCAGAAAGACACAAGATATCAGTATGGAGAGCAAGAGGTTATCAGAGTATTCCAAACGGAAATTACATTAAAATTCCATAACAAGGAGGATGGAATCTTCTAAAGGAAAAAGTCTTTACTGCATTTATTTTCAACTCTAGTTAACAATTTAAGAAATACTAAAACAATACATATATTTATCAACAGAAAGCAAAAATCTAACATAGTTTTAAATGCCATATCAAACTTGAATCCACTTTTATAATTTGAAGGTGCTGGAAAGAAACCACTTTGATTCTTGTTGAATTACTTGTATTCATTCCTGTGGTTTTAACTTTAGTTTGTGATATTGCTGAGTGTGTTGCGACTGAAGGAAGAGGAGGTGGAGGAGTTTGGGGGGGATAAGATAGCAGCTCACCTGCAGAGAAGAGTCTATAGTAGCTTTGAAAAGGCAGCAGCTGGCAGGTCGGCGAGTCTAGGCACCCGGAGAGAAGAAAAAGAAAAGGCAATGCAAAAATCTGAGGGACAAATAACAGAAGCCATGCGCCAGGCCTGCCTCCCCTCTGTTAGCAATGTCGGCCCATGTTCCACCAAAGTCAACCCCTCCTATACAGAGGTTACAAATCATCCCTTAACACTTTGAATTACATTGGAAAAATAGAATGATTGTAAACACGTACCTCAATATCCAAGATTCATCTTTTTCCTGTACAAAGCTCTATTATTTAATTGCATAAACAGATAGAACATCTACCACCATTTTAATCATGGATATACAGTATTATAAACGTATGTTTCCGATGATTTTTCTCCTGCTCTATAATTAGCCTATTCACAAATTTGCCAATATTAAAGGGACACTACCAACAAAAAATGAAATGTCCTTATTTTGTTTATTTTATATTGCTGATATCTTACATTTGCTTTGGTTTTCTCATGTATATTTAGTTAAGAAAATATTTGCTATGTGTCACTGGGTGCATCCATTTTTGATCTTTCATGTTGTAAGCTGCCCCCCCCCCAGTATCTTTACATCACTTGTTCCTCGCTGCAGGGGCGGATCCAGGGGGGGCAATTGCCAACCCCCTGAGAAAATACTGAGCCGCTGAGTGCTTGAAGCTTCTCTTCCTATGAGCGGCCACCAGCATAAAGCTTGGCCGCTCGCCGAGGTTCATCCACCTGACCAGCTGCGATCTCGTGAGATCGCGGAGTTCATGTGAACTTGAAGGATCTTGTGAGACCGCGGCTTGTGCGTGGTTCCCAGGCGATCGGCAGAGCTTCATGCCAGCGGCCGCTCGTAGGACCAGAAGCACTCGGAGGGGCCTGGCAGAGGAGACCGCATGGACCATGTGAGCTGGGGGCAATATATCCATGTGTGAGCTGGGGCAATATATCCATGTGTGAGCTGGGGGTAATATATCCATTCCATATGAGCTGGGGACCATATATCCATGTGAGCTGGGAGCAATATATCCATGTGAGCTGGGGGCAATATATCCATGTGAGCTGGGGCAATATATATCCATGTGTGAGCTGGGGCAATATATTCATATGAGCTGTGGGCAATATATCCATGTGAGCTGAGGGCAATATATCCATGTGAGCTGGAGGCAATATATCCATGTGAACTGGGGGCAATATATCCATGTGAGCTGGGAGCAATATATCCATGTGAGCTGGGAGCAATATATCCATGTGAGCTGGGGGCAATATATCCATATGAGCTGGGGCAATATATCCATGTGAGCTGGGGCAATATATCCATATGAGCTAGGGGCAATATATCCATGTGAGCTGGGGCAATATATATCCATGTGTGAGCTGGGGCAATATATCCTTATGAGCTGTGGGCAATATATCCATATGAGCTGGGGGCAATATATCCATTCCATATGAGCTGGGGCAATATATCCATGTGTGAGCTGGGGGGCAATATATCCATATGAGCTGGGGGCAATATATCCATGTGTGAGCTGGGGCAATATATCCATGTTCTGGGGACAGTGAGTGTAACAAGCAAAGCTTGCGATTAGGTGCGTCTCTGCCTGTTACTACGAACCCAACACCAGCTCTTAGCCAAACCTGGTAGAGTGCCCCCCCCCCGAAACCTGTGTTTGGATCCGCCCCTGCCTCGCTGGGTGGCAATAGACATGGAATGGAGTCTATAGGTCGATCACTGACTCAAATAGAATGTAAGCTCCTTTGAGTAGGTCTATACCTCTTGCTTCCATCCAATTACATTAATCTGTATCTTGTTCCCTTTGGTTATTGTAAAGCACTGCAGAAACTGTTGGCGCTATATAAATGATGATAATAATAATAAATCAATATTTTGTGTGGGATGAATACAACAAACCCCCTGCTGCCTCATCTAAACATTACCTCCTCTACCTCATTAACTGTTAAATACTGTATTAGATAAATCACAGTCACAAAGTAAAGCTCACCATTAGATTTTGGTAAACATTGCAACATTGGAAAGAGCACAAAATGGAACACACAATTACTTCAAAGAAAAAAATGCAGCATGTGTTTTATAAGGTGGTTTTATTTGTATTGCACAGGTAATCTAGTTACAATTTATGTAATTGGTAGTGTCCCTTTACTGTAAGTCACAATTGGCTTCAGTACTGTAGACTCCTAATCTTCGACCAAAGAAATTATCACTCTCATGTATTACTGCATTGACGTTACCTGAAATGTTTAATAGTCTGATAGGAATGTTTGTTGTTTGATAGTATCAAAGGTGTATCAGTTGTTTGCAACATTGTATATATTAGAAAAACTCTCAGGCGCTTATTCACTGCCCACCATTCTAAGAAAGTTAGTTTAGGTTTTTCAAGCTTCCAATGTAGTAAAAATTAACATCATGCCTCATCTTTTATATGTTTATCAGACAGTCCCTATGCCACTATCAGCTGGGTTTCTCACTGCACTACGCACAAGGATATTGAAATTTATATGGCCTAAAGGGAGACCTAGGGTACGTTTTGGGACGCTCTGCTGTTCTAAGGCACTTGGAGGCATGGCACTTCCGGATGCCAAGATGTATTTTTATGCTACTCAATTGACCCGGGTGTTAGACTGGTCTCTGGCGACCTTGGATAAGTTATGGTTGGATCTGGAGGAGAATATCATGGGAATGCCACTGCGGACTTTGCCGTGGATTCGTCCACGGGACTCCCTGGACCATCTTTTACCATGGAGCTTGCCTCGTGAGACGCTAAGGCTGTGGAGGAAGATTCATATGTCTACTTCACTGACATCGGCGGTTTCCCCACTTTTGCCACTTCAGCATAATCCGGGTTTTCTTCCTGGGGTATGCAGTGCTTTGAAACGCCGGTTTGACCTACCGGACAGGATCACAATTCTTTCTTTTATGAGGGACGGCCAGATGCCTCCGATCACAAACACAGAGGGGGCATCACCACCCACGTTGCTTGAGCAATTCAACTATTATTAGATTAAATCCTATCTCACATCGCTGAATGCCGGATTTAGTTTTACCCGCCCGCTTACTCCCTTCGAGAATTTTTATAGGCTGGGTCTCCCGCTTACTCCCTTCGAGAATTTTTATAGGCTGGGTCTCCCGCTTGCAAGGAGTATCTCAACACTTTATCGACTGCTACAATCTTCTGCGCGAGACACTCCCGGGTTTCAGGATAAATGGCACGACCTTTAGGACTGTACCTTCTCAGATGACGATTCATGACTTATTCATTGGCTCACCGGGGATCACCGACTCTAAGATGTGTCAAAAATGCATACAAGATACTCACCTTTTGGTATTGGACGCCGGAACAGATACATCGGTTTAACCCGAACCGTGATCCCACTTGCTGGCGCTGTAAGGTAGCTCGAGGTAGCTTCCTTCATATCTGGTGGGAATGCCCTCTTCTCCGTCCTTTCTGGAGAATGGTGCATGCAGAATATGCAATGTCACTGACCTGGATGTTCAATTTACAGCCGCGACTTATCTTTTGCTACGATTTCAGGCATCTATCAAGGTCATGCGTAAGTCCGTGGCATTACTCCTTGTGTTTGCGGCTAGACTATTGATTCCTGCACACTGGGGGACACAAACTATCCCTTCCCGGCAAATGTGCGTGACTGGTGTGGAAACATTGAGGGCTGTGAATCGCCTAGTGGCAGTAGAAAGTGGCCAGATGGAGGTCTTCTGTAGGTCTTGGTTCTACTGGGATGACTATATCTCCGGAGGCATGAGAGTGACGACTGCTCGCCCCTCTGTCGATGGGAATGGTTGAGGGAATGGTGATTTTGCTCTAGTTTGGAATGCTCGCCTATTTCTTGTGCCCCCCCCCACTCATTTGCCACAGACAACTCAGTGGTACTGATCCCCCCTTTTTTTTCGGTCTTCTTTCTCCTCGTTTTTCTTCTCTTTCTCTTCCTCTCCTATCGTCTTTGTCAGGGATCCCGGGTGCCGGGTACGTGGAAGCCAGAGGGTTCAAGAAGAGATACGAAGTCGAGGTCACAAGCCAGGTCAGGATAGGAGAAATACTCGTGGTAAGGGGTCACTTTCCGGGTCAATACAGTAAGGCAATAACTTAGGAAGGAAGGCTACACTTAGGGAACTGTTGCAATTGCGAAGCGAGGAGGAACTGATCTCACAAGCCTAAATACCCACCAAGCTCCACCCCCCTGCCTGGGACGCCAATGACGTCATGGACGTGCGCCGCCGCCCGTCCGCCATATTGGCAGAGCCTGGGCGCGCGCGCGTCCGTTCTAAGGCTTGCTCTGCGCCTGCAGCCTTGGGCTCCGTCGGAGGACCACCGCAGGCGACCCAGGACCCGTCCTCCCATCTCCCTGGGACACCGGAGCCACCATGGAGGGTAAGTCGGGTCCTGAAGAACCGCCAGGCGTTCCCATAGGTCCCAGCCGTCCCCTCCGGGCACAGGCCCGATAAGAAGGGAACGGCCGGACCGAACGCCGCGGAGCCCGCAACCCTGACAGTCTTATTCGTATATATTAATGTCTTTCTTGAACTCTCCTTTACTAAGCAACTTCATGTGGTAGTTCTGGGCTATCTTCTTCTGTCTTTTCTCTTTACCGCTCTTCAATTGGCATAGATATGGCTTGAAGTTTGATGCTGTTGGCTTCTTTCTTTGACACAGCTTATCACAATTTCCTGATTATAGGACGCATACCCTTCGGGGGGGGGGGTAGCATCCCGAGTGGCTCCTGCGGCTATGCCGATCCTCCCCACGTATTGTAGCTGTTTATGCTAAATGATTATTGCATATTTGAAGCCATGCCCTACTTGATAATACTCAGAATTGTTCTGCCTTGTTCGCTTATCTGTTTTTACCCTTCAGTCTACCTGTTTAATTTTCTTTTTATATGTGTCTTTAAAATAAAAATTTTGATTACGAAAAAAAAATACCATAATGGCGGTCATTAGGTGACAAGAATAGGGCTTGTCATTGATAGGATACGTTGGCGCTGTGACAGGCTTAAGCAATTTATGGCCATATTTTGTGAACTAAATTCCAATCCTTTCTTTTTTTTTACAGAACTTAAGTCCTTTTTTTTTACAGAACTTAAGGTTAAAATCCTTGCAAAAAATCTTTATTGGGTTAAAAAGTGTTAAAATATTGAAAGGGTTAAGAGTTATTAGAATCTTTAAAGAGTTAAAATTTGTTGAAAACTTTAAATGTATGAGCTATTAAAGTCTTTGAAAGTAAAAAAAAAAAAAAAAGTTTGGCAAGCGTCACGGGTCAGCTACAGCAAAAATCGGGTGAAAATGCTGCGTAGTGAACTGCCACCGAAATTTGCCGCAATTGTTTTCTACCTTAGGGGATTTTTCAGAGAGCACCGAAATGACGCCCACATTTCGGTGCTCTCTGGTTCCCTGCACTTCGGGGAATCAAAGTTTCCCACTCTGCGGTGTATTCAGCATTCACCACAGAGTCACAGGAAAGCAGGGAAAACCCGCCAAACACCCAGCGAAAACTCACCGAACACTCACCGAAAACCCACAGCAACCAACGCAAAAAACACGCCAAACACGTTGGAAAAAGCTGACGAGCCGCTGATTTCAGCGCAGACCAGCCGCCGGAAAAAGCCGACAAGCTGTTGAATGGGGTAAAAAAAAAAAAACAATACGCTTGAATGTGTCAAAATTGAAACGCTGTTTGCCAAAAACTACAGAATGAAAATGTCTGAAATTAACATATAAGGTCATATGAATGATAATAAAAAGGTCTGTTACAGAAAAAAGAAAATCCGCTATTCAAAAAAGTGGGAAAGAAAATCCAAGAAAAAATCCTGAAAAATGCCTAAAAGATAAATAAATAAAGAGACTTTTTGCTGCAGATTAAAAGGATAAACAGTTTATCAGATATTGAGTAAAAACAGGATTAATGTAATTTATAGTCTGACTGTTAACCCCTTCGCCGCTGAGCCATTTCAACCCTGTGAAAAAAAAAATTGTTACGTTTTTATTTTATTATTTATGATTTCGACTTTACACTGAAAATGGACATGTTGCGTATCATTGGAAAAGCCAGATAGAGCACTCTAATGAAGTGGGGGAGACTGGATGTTGATCCCTGGTGGGGGGGGGCACATGGGTGTAAGGAATAACCTAGGGGGGAAATCCCCCCCCCCTATAGAGACGCCTATGGTGGCAGGTATGGTGACAATATTAGAATAAAGAAGTTAAAATATCTTTATATGTGTTTTTGTGTGTGTATTGACATTTATTGATAATATATTATTATATATATCTTTTGTTAGCGTTATGTATTATTGTCCATTCACACTTTCCTGAGTTTCCCAGCTATAGAAATGGATATTGTGTACTGCAGATGTGACCAAAGAGATTTTTAGAGCCAGCTGATATTTAGTGAATGTAAGTTTTACAATTCTCACATCTGTGGTCCATTCAGCTGAACGTTTAGGGCTAAATTACAATCTTTGCGCAAAAAAACATTAATGCGAGGGGCAAAACCCTTGGCGCCGAATGCCGTATTACATAGTCAGCGCAACAAACACGCGCAATCGTCTACCGCGGGTAAACCTGCTCGAATGCTGCGCGAGCTTTTGTACGTTGCGTGTCCTATACTTAACATTGTGTGCGCAAATGCGAATGTGCGCTGGTACGCGGATGGTTTTACAATCTATGCGCAGGAAATAACGCATTGCCTTTGCGTGCATAATTTTAGCAACTCCTAAAAGCTGGTGTTAGGCTAGGGTCAGACTGAGGCAGTGCGAACGCGCGTTCTGGCGCACTTAATCACGGCCGCACTAGCAGCAAATGACGGGCAATGACGGCCAATATACGAAGTACGGTCGCACAAAAGTCCGGCTGCGCAACGCAAGTGGAAAATGAACGCATTTTTTCGAGAACGTTAAACCACTAGTACTGACGTACAGAGTGCGCTGCGTCCGCTAGCGGCGTGTGTGCGTGAATTGGAGACGTCAGACCCTGCTAATGTCCGGCCAACATAACGTCCAGATGCAAGAAGTGTTTTATTGATGATCCGTACAAAATCACGGATGAAACTGCGCATAGTATGACCGCTATTGCGTATTCCGTGAAAAAATACGTCCATTCTTCGAACGCACATTTTCACGGACAACGTGAAAAATGCGTTAGTCTGACCCTAGCCTTAAAGGTAAATCTGAACACCCTGGCTGAAACAGAATACACCAGCCCATAAAAAAAATGCAGCAAAGTATAGTTACACATTCTACTCATACCAAACCAATAAAATGGAGAGAAGTTGTGTGTGCATGTATTATTGCTGCAGCATATATGCTCAGATTGACTTTGACAGGCGCAAAAAATTAACGTGAGATAATTATGGCTCTTAATTCTGATTGGCTGAATCGCGTGAAAAAAACTGTCTGCACACTGATTTCTGCACGTGACGGTACTGCGTGAGCATTTGGGCGCGTCCGGTTTACGCTCGTTATTGATCGACGGATGAAAAAACGCGCCAGGATTGTAATTCCAGCAGTGATTTGCGCGCGCAAATGTTTAACGCTTGGCGCACAAATTCACGCGTTCACGCGAGCATTTTTGCACAAAGGTTGTAATACAGCCCTTAGTGAGTAAACCCCTCCTGTTGCTGGCAAAAATCCTCAGTGTTTTTTTCTTCTTCAAATTAAACACTTCCTTCTACTGGTTATTCATCCTCGCAGTGCAGAGGCCTGAACATTAAAATGCCGCCTCATTTATTTTAGAGAATTAATATGTAACAGAACCGTACAATAGCTCAGTGGGAGATGTTATTCATACAACCAATTAGCAGCAGGGGTAGAACAAAAGGGGAGTTAATGAATGTAGAACTGACAATGAATGTAGCTGTTAATAGTTTTCGGAAGGACCACATCATATATTTGTTATTACAGCATTTTGTAGGTAGGAAGTGTTAACATTAAAAGGAAATCTATCATTAAGAATGTGAACTCCTGTTTCACTTAAACTACAGCATAAAAGGAACACTTAGCAATAATTAAATGCTGCTCTAAAAAAAGATGGTTTTAATTAAAAAAATCATCTTCTTGTAATTCTATGTGCATAAAGGGTTTAGTTTGTTTTCCAAAGTGAAACAAGCAACCTTTCCCCACTAATCCCATGTTAATGTGAACCCTATTGCACATGTAAGACCCTTGGGTAAAACCAGCATTTAATTGAATATTTCGTTACCATTCAGCAGGGACCTTGTTCGTATAGATGCTTATTTCATTGAGGTGTGCACCCATAAGACCCTTATTAATAACCAGCTATATAAAGATATATTTTTTAAATGTTCAATAGTCAATATTTTATTATTTAACCTGTTTAATTTTTATTGAATTAATTTTCTACATAATGTGTTAAAATCATCCTAGAGATTAATTAATTATAGTTCCACTTTAAGGATAATTCTTTTTCTATTTAAACATATTGGGCCCCTTTTCACTTGAGCTGGTAAAAGAGAGTGGGATAATGGCAAAATACAGCACAAGTCATTAAGTGATTTTGCAAAATGAGGATTAATACCAGGGTTTAAGAGCTGTTAGTCTTTCCTGATCAAAGAAAAAGAGAATTTTCATTGCACAATATCGTCCTTACTTCGCAAGCACCAACTCAAAAGGAAGAAATCACACTCACCCTTTGAGGAGCTTAGCCAAGCTCTAGGTGTCCAGTGTATACAAATTGTTTGGCGCAATTTACAAAGCCTCTTGTTGGATAAATATTCCGCAGGGCCGCAGAGATGGTAAAAAAGTATAGGATTTATTCGTTACAATCAATATAGACAAATAAAAACAAATGGCCAGACGCATTTCGCGCATCAAGCGCTTCATCAGTGGCGAAATACAGAAAAAAAATTTGGAGTAAAATGTAAAGATTCATCATAGATGCTATTAAGAACTGTCGCACGCAAGAAATGAAACTGAAAGTGAAAACACGTCCGCGAGCATGCGCATAAGACCCGGGAAACAAAAGCCCTGTTTGTTCGGGATTCTAAACCGGAAGTGGAGACTTGCCGGCGTACCACGTTGGATCAAAGTGAAAACGGAAGTGCAGGTTGGCGCGCAAGTACCGGACCAATTGCGGAACTATTAGGAACATAAGGGGATGTATATATACAAGTACTCTACATGAGGATGCAAATTTTTTTCTGTATTTCGCCACTGATGAAGCACTTGATGCGCGAAACACGTCTGGCCATTTGTTTTTATTTGTCTATATTGATTGTAACGAATAAATCCTATACTTTTTTACCATCTCTGCGGCCCTGCGGAATATTTATCCAACAAGAGGCTTTGTAAGTTGTGCCAAACAATTTGTATACGCTGGACACCTAGAGCTTGGCTAAGCTCCTAAAAGGGTGAGTGTGATTTCTTCCTTTTGAGTTAGTGCTTGCGAAGTAAGGACGATATTGTGCCATGAAAATTCTCTTTTTCTTTGAGCTATAAAAAGATAAAGGAACCTTGAAAGTAGAAGTCTGGCCGACGGGCTGGCCCGTAACAATCCGTGATGTGCCAATCATAGAGCTAGAGAGCTCTCAGAGACTGTTAATTTTTGGCTATTGAACAGTAAAGATTTGACTACTGGAAGGAAATTATCTCCCTCGAAATATATACATGTAAGACAGTTGTCATTTGGTTTATACACTTTGGGTGTTTAAGATTGGGGAGAGGCTATCCTACACTAAGGAGGAGCGCCGTTCGTTCTTTCACCTAGTTCATTTTCTATTTGTTCTTCATGTTAGCTGCAAATCACTGGTTCCAATACAAAGTATAAACAGCTTGAGCCCTTAAGCTGAGGTTGGTGCCATTATGTTTAACAGCTCCAGATGTTAGCTTAGAAGCAAGATTGGAATAGGGCTCATGGAGTCTATAGGAATCTATGGAGAATTCTGCGGTGTCAGAGGAAGGACGCTGGGAGCTGTTTGTTTTCAATATCCTTATGCTTGCAGCAAGAGTAGGACATTGACTGTGCACTCATCTGCAAAATCTGCCTGTCTCTCTCTCCCTGCACCTGTCTGTGTATTTATCTATCTACCTATGGCCTCAATTTTTTTCATTTGGATAGGAATTTTCATATGATTACTGTCAGTTAGAAAATCTTTAAATGGGGGACATGACCGGTCAGCGGATCGACCAGACGCATGGAGTAGGAACTCCCCGCTCGGTGTTCACTTTTAACAGCCCTATGGCAACAAACACGCACCCAGCAGTCTCCTCTATACCCTACCAGCCTCTTTATACTTACCCATGGCGAGGGTGGCTCCACCAAAGGCATAGTGCCTGCTGGACATGCCGTGATCTGGCTGGAAATACAAATGCCACGCAGCCCAAGATGGTGGCTCTCCAGCATAATTGTCACCTCACTCCACAGCAGATCCTGAAGAGGCGGACCTGCTGCAGCTCTTGGAGACCTCCCCAGGATCGGAGCACATGATTCACACAATACTGCAGGAGCTCTGGACAACCTTACTAGGAGGACAATCCAGGAACTGGAACTGGAAATAGATTCCAACCCCTTTAAAAAGGCCCATGAACCCCTAGCTTTTAAGGTGTGAGGGTGGTTCAGAGTATCTCTTTGGTGAATTACGGGTTAACCCGAGATGCGGAACCAGGTAGCCCTTCACCCAGGTTCTGAGGTGGCTGGGTTTCACAATGGTAGGAAGTGAACCTATAAGGCAGGGACAGCAATAAGGAAGGGAAACAGCAGTCCTTGGATGGCTGGCAGTAAGCGACAGGAGAGGTACGGAAAAAGGAAATAGGAGAACAGAACCAGGCATAGCCTGGAGGCCAAGGGTCCTGCAGACAGAGCAGCTAGACTAGTCGAATGGAAAATCCAAGTCAAGGGGTTAGAGAGGTACACAGGTCAATAGCCAAATCCGGTTCAAACACAACAGACCAGTATATCAGTGCGATAAATAGCATTAACACGGAACTTAAGGGTCAGCAGCACTGAAACCACGAAAGGGTCATGAGAATAGCATTAAAGGGGTTTAAATATAGCACCCTTGTCCGTGATAGGTCGGCTGGATCACATGATGCTTAGAGGAGAACATTGCAGACATCATGATGTCACTTGTGCGACGGGCCTCCGGAGGTATAAAGACGCTGCGGCCAGCACGTACACACGAGAGGCGGGGATGGCTGAGATGCGCACACCGGGTAAGGAGCCTGCAGGGAGCAGTGCCGAGGTCTGCCGGGGCCGCGAGCAAGAGGTCTGACACAAGGTTGGTTTTTAGTAATTAGTGTAATGGTTTTTAATATTTGAGTTTTTGATTTTATATCTCTACATTGGGACTATCTCCCCGAATGTCTATGGATGAATAATGTATAAAGGCAATGGTCGTGGATGAATAATCTTTAGTAGTTTTTAGTAGGAGAAGACTTGGCGAAGCTGCACGAGTATAGACTTTGAGATGGAAAATTGATGAACACGTCAGGGTGCTATTTGATTTTACTCTCAGGTCTCTCCCGGTGCATGCGCATTTTCATTAGTTTCCGTTTCACTTTTGCATGTATAACTAGCGGAATTGTTTGGCATCTGAGAGGAACACTCTCCCAGATTGCCTTGCATAAGAGGAAATATATCATCGCTAGGGGACAGAACCCTATTGTCTGCTGGGATTGGTTAATTACCTCCAGCGGAGGAATAAAATGAAGGTTATGATACCTGGACGTCAATTACCACTGAGTAAACCGAAGGGTACAGACACCCAGGTGAAACGCGTTTGGCAAGGTTTTTTTAAAAAATTATTTCTTGTTATTTTATGTTTGGCTGCTGAATAAACCCGTATAACGTATCAGGTTTTGGGGCTTTTATCGCTAGGCTTTCTTCAAAGTTGTGCCTATTAAAACAACCTGAGGGTGAATTGATAGAACCAATCCAGGCTCTGTATCACGTGAGTGTTTTAATTTATACTCGTTTACCATACATGATATATACAGAGTTATGCTATTGGTCTATATATTTTCTCTTTGAGGGAAATTCTGAAGAAGATACATTTTCTGACCACAGTAGGCTGATGGGTGGCTGTTTCCAATAACCCACATGCAATCCAAGTGTGAACCCCACTAGCGGTTCAGAAAAGTGTGAATGAATCCAACTTTCTTCATTTGTGTGTCTTTATAAATAATTTGAGCTACATTATGTATCTTTACTTTGTATTGAGGTATCCAGTACATCCTTTTCGGCTATATACCGTAATCCAGCTAATTATATTTGGCTCACCTGTGAGGGTACCACCATTATAAAGGTATCTGTGGAGCGCTACACCCGTATATATTTTCCTTGGTCTTGATTATTAGTGTTGAAGGTGGAACCAGCACATAGGGTGATAAGCAATCCCGACTACTCCATTTTAAGTATTTTTAGATCGCCTTCCGCTTCTTTTTTGTATTTATAAAATGGCTTATCGTTGGGGATTCCTGACGAAATTGCTCATGTGGCGAGAGGGCAAGCTACATGTAGTTTCAAATGTTTCTGCAGGAATGCAACTGTTTATAGAATGGAGCGTCCTGCCAGAATATGGCTCCCTGAGAACTGACAATGATAAATGTGTCATTGGGTTGCCACTGGGTTAACCCAAAATGAACCCGCATTCACACCTTTGCTCGTCCTTGCCAGCCGGGTGGCACACTGATTCCGAAGATACTCTGGCCTCTGTGTGTGGCTTTGCACTACTGGCACGTTCTTTGTTTTTCTCCATCATTAACTGCAGCGACCAGAAAGTGCCACTGTGCCTTTACCTTGAGCCAACCGCAAGAATTTCCATGGCGGCTCTGCTTCTACAGAGGAACGGCTGGGCTGCCTTACACCATAGTCAACGTTGATTTTTTTAGTTCACAGACTGACTCGCCACCCATTCTTCACTATTTTCAAAGTTCTTTCGACTTCCGAGGCTACCCCCCACACAGAGTTTACTGATGCTAAACAATTTTGTATTCATTTGGCTGCAGTGTACTAAACTCCCGCCAACTGCTAGTTTTGCAATGCAGCTCTGGTTGTTCTTTTTATTTTCTACCGACAGTTTACAAATTTACCGTTTAATGAGACTTTGTGGAACTATCGGAGATCTGTTGTCACAGGCCCTGGGAGTGACACTATGGAAAGCTCATATCGCAGCCGTCACCAATACACCTGATGTGGCTAAATAAGTACTCCCGCTATGCTTATACTAGGGATGTGCATTTTGTTTCGTACTGATTCGTTTTTCTCATGAAACGGGCCGATTCGGTGTTTCGGATTGGTCCGACGTTCCAAACCGGACCGGCAACGAAATACACACCATCCAAAATATTTCCCGATACAAAACAAAATAATTTCGTATGGACATGAAATTTGTAAAATAGCAAATCATTTTCATTCTATTCGTGATTTCGGTTCTGTTTCGGTTCATTTCGGATAACGTATTTTTGTATCGTTTCGAGTCTGTTTTGGTTCCGTTGCTGATTTCATAATTACGTCTCGTCAGTAATTTTTTTCACTTGTTTCCACGCTAGTGCTTTCAGCTCTTTCAATATGATATTATAATAAATAATTACTTAGCTTGTCCCTTAATCCCCAGTCTAACAGTACAAGATAATATAATTAAAGTTGTGCAATGAATATACATAAGAAAAAAAGGATCTTTCATAAAAAACGATACGTCTGAAGGAACGAATCGGCAGAATTACTGTATTGACTGAAATATCGGCGCATCCGAAATACCTACGTCTAAAGTCAAAAGGAAATGGACCTTTTGAAAGAAGAGAACAGATGATCTGAAAGACCGAAATTCCCCGATTTCACAAAACAAAAATCGATATGGAACAACGAGCCGAAACGAAACAAGCCGAAACTAAAATGGGCCAAAACTAAACTTTTAAAGAACCGAACGAGCTGAAACAAAAACGAAAGGAAACAAAATGCGTGCACATCTCTAATTTATACCCTGAATTTTATTTGAGCATTTGTTCAATTGCATCTTACTTTTTGCGTCATCTCAGTTTTGGGATAGTCCTCCTGAGGTTCACCTTTTACATTTTTACATTTGTACTTCTGTGTACCTATTTACGTTTGCAAATAATTCTGTCACACACCTGTCCAACAATGAGACAATTGGAAATTGTTTTTAAACTTAAAATACTGCCATATACCAAATCACACTCGAATGTACACTATGTCCCATTATGACATGACTCAGAAAACATACACGTTGTATAGTGCACGTGTATCTGTTATCATATGTCTGGCATATATTGATCTACAATTGACATGTGGGGTCATCCACATTGCAATATCTAATACTGTCCTATGGTAGCGCCATTATCTATCCCTGTGGATTCCAGCTTGATACACACATAACATTTTGCTGAAACTAAGATGCACATCATCCCCAGCCAGGGGGTCTACTGTTTCTACTAAATATATCCTAATACACACATATCACGCCTCCAAACTCATGGAAATGCATATGATTAAGTCCCACTGTATTCCGGAAATGAAAAAAACAGATGTTTGCTGAATGCAACAAATTTATTTTCCTCAAAAGGAAATGTTTTGTTATTGACAACTGCCATGTTGTTTTTCACATGTACATTAATGTGTAAAACGTTATGTAAAGTTGTTTCTATATTCTTTAAAGTGACGAATCAATGATATTGTGTGTCCCCATCTGCAAAATAAAAGTGCAATCAGTGAGATGATGGGATCGCCTACAATTCATCCAGCCATACTCTCACAAGTGTGACTGGTGACATTTTCTAGCTACGGTATTGTTGTTGCAAGCATACCTTGTTGCCCGTAATTCTATTTCTATATCACATTGACATGTGTAACATAATCTTTTTACGTACTACGTTTACATCCTTTAAGTAATAAAAGTTGGCTTTAATAAAAAAGATTGTGAATAACGCGTCTGTAATGTGTCACTGTAACATCATATGTACAATTTGACAGGGCCAGACTTCACAATGGTCAAGATTTGGTTAGTTTACCAGATCTCTGTACCCTGACTGGGTCACATTTGTTAATGTAGCTTTCTGGCAGGAACCCGTACTCCCACCAGCAGTCTTTTGTGCCTTTCTCTAGCCCTTAGCCGAAGCTTAAGGACAGGTACACACAAAGAGCTTTGATAGCATCCCCCAGAAATGAGACAACATGCACATCTTAAGTTTTAGAACAGCAACACTGAACACCTTTATTGAGTTAAATATGTACAGTCCCAGGCGAAGCGTGTTAGCCAATAGAAAATAACACCCTGCCTCCCATTGCTCCCATCATTAATCCCTCCCCTAGAATACTGTTCTTAGTTTCTGATGTTCTCTGCTCCTTCAGCCTGCTTCTCAGAGTCTGAGACATAATCAGACAATGGGATTAGTATTGCTCAACATTTGGCAAACAGACAGAACAATATCCATTCCAACGGTAACATATAGAAATAAATTCCAGATAGGGGGAGCTTGGAAAAGGCTAAAATAACCCACCCAGTAATTGTATCATCAGATAGAAAATTACAGTATTTCTACATAACACAGATTACACAAACACCCTGCACCCTACAGGTACAGGGTGATTTAAAAATAGGAGAGGGCATAGAAATAAGATAGAACATCAGGCCTGCACCTCCCAAATACATCACTAGACCCATGTAGCCCAAGTTCAAAGTGACACAGGTTACAGCATTAATATTTTGAAAAAAAGCACAGGTTTACTGACGGTAATGTGGGGATGTATCTCAAGAGAGTATTCCAGCAGGTATTGTCCATCAGGATTTAAATGGTTAAATACACATTACTATAACACAACCATGACTTCACATCCAAAATAATCACAATAAAGATCTGCTTTTATTCTATGCAATAATGGCAGAACCTATGTGGGCGTGCATGGCTAAATCATCCCTTGCACCTGTCTCATGTCTCATCATCGAATAGCCTGACGATGGCTAATGGCACTTATATGTGACACATGTTGAAAGCATTATTGTATCTATGTCATACATATAAATCGCTCAGCTGGGGTTTGTCAAACAACTTACAGACACATGACATCAATATTTCAATCTTGATGATGGTGCTAGGGTTGCCAGGTCGGCCATGTTTTCTTGGACACACATTACTGTTTTAATACAGAGGGGAACATATGGAAAAGTGCTGCCCTGCAACATGTATAATTCATACACTGCAAGATTGAAATCAAGGCAGGTCACCTGGGAATCCTTTTTGATTTCTTACCAGCTGTGTATGGATTCTACATGCTGCAGGGTGGCTTTTTTATGTACTGCCCATCAGCATGAATAAATTATATGTGTCCAGGAAAACATGGCCGATCTGGCAGCTCTAGGTGGTGCCATGTATGGGTAGGGTTGCCAGCTCAGCCATGTTTTCCAGGACACATATATTTAATTCATACTGATGGGCAGTGCATGAAAAAATTCCAACCTTCAGCATGTATAATCCATACGCTGCATGTAGGAAATTAAAAAGGAATCCCAGGGGGCGGAGCTAGCAGCCATTACAAGCAGCCACATGCGAGCAGAGCTCCGGCGGATCGCACCACACTACTAATTTCTACAGCTACCAGCTGGCCTGCAAAACGGCGCTTTTACCCCGGCTAGCTGCGAGACCTTCAGACACCTCCATGGCTCCTCCCAAACTGCAACAAGCGGCGGAACCGGCACGATCTGTGACGAAGGACAAAGCACAAGGGCTGCAAGATGGCGGCTCCAGGGGCCCAGTCTCACCAGCTTCCACAGGAGACGATGAGGAGGACACCCTGATGCTACCTGATGATTTACCAGTGGCAGGCAAGGTACTCCACACTATGCTATAAAACCTTAGGGTCACCTTGCAATCGGATTTTAGATCCATTACTGTGGACATCCATAAAGAACTTAGAGATCTGGGAGAACGCACAGACAATTTGGAGTCTAAATCTGATGAACTCTGTTTAGCACATAATGAGTTAATTTATGCCTTTCAAGCACTTAAATCATCTCATGAATCACTAATCTCGAAGATGGCGGACCAGGAAGATCGCTCGGGCTGCAACAATATTAGAGTCCGCGGTATTACTGAATCGGTCAAATCTCCCGACCTCATGTTCTATCTACAAGCACTATTCCAGACCCTACTCCTTGATCTCCCCGAGGCGGAACTTCTGCTAGATCGGGCTCATAGAGTCACAAAACCGAAGTCGATACGATCCTCTACCCGACGTGACGTTGTTCTCCGCATGCATTATTTTACGGTCAAGGAGGCCGTTATTAAGGCGTACCTGACCGACAAACTTGCAGCACCGTACTTAGACATACTGCTGTTTCCTGACCTATCGTCTCTTACGATGGCTCGGAGACGGGAATTTCAATCGGTGCCGAAAATCCTACGTAATCGGGAGGTACAATTCTGCTGGGGCTTCCTGACAAAGCTGCTGGTCTGAAAGGATGGTCACCTACACGTGCTGTCTATGATAGCGGAGGGGATGCGACAACTGGTATCTTGGAATCTCCTTGAGGAGTATTTTCCTCCTCGAAACTCGTCCACTTCGCCCTCCAAGGTGTCTCCGGAATGGCTTAGAGTGAACACCCTCAAAGTCTCTTAGGTCACTGGTTCTTCACTTCTCCTGAATAGAAGCGTGCCTTATTCTTCGAATCGACTCCTGCCGCGCCTCGTGGCTCCCGCTGCTAGAGGCCTTGACAGACCGTGGAGTATGTCGACAATTTGGCTACTTGCCATCTAATTCTTTTGCCGACCAATTGCCTGGATGGATCTCGTGGACGGCAGTGTTATCCCGGCACAATAAAGTATTGAATGGGTCCTCTCGTTCCCTCAATCCATCACATGTTTTCTAGACCTTTACCCCTCTGAGGTCTTCCTCCAGGTCCTGGAGTCGACCCCGCTCGATTTTTCTACGGTGGTTGTGAAGGCATTTTTGCATTGACAGTACATAGTTGGTTTCGGGGTTTTGCCCTGTACTTTTTTTGCTTTTTTGTTTTGTCGTTTTTCTTTTTCTCCTTGTTGACCTTCTCCCTCCTAGTTTCTACCGGATTGTCTATCACCTGTGCCACTTGCGGTCCGTTCGGGGGTGGAACCCCCTGCTATGCGGGACTCTGAACATTGCTCAGGACTTCCCCCTTGGGGTACAGTATCTATTACTGCACAGTGCTACTTTACATCTTTGGTGGTTTAGTATAATATGAAGCTTTACTCTCATAACGTGAAAGGGCTGAATATGCCCCATAAGAGACATGCATTGTATGCGGATTTGAAGAGGCAAAATGCTGATTTAGTATGTCTCCAGGAGACGCATTTTCGCAGACTCTCACACCCAAATTATATCTCCCTAACTACAATGCGCAATACCATGCTACTTACCCAACTAAATCGCATGGGGTATCCTTTCTAGTTCATAATAGTGTGACATTTGAATCACAAAGAATTCTTAGAGACGTCAGGGGTAGATATTTGATGATAATGTGTTCCATTAGCAGTCCGCCAGCGACACATGACAACATACATTCCTAAGATACGCCGGGCAGATGGGTCGATGGCTCACTCATCCCCAGGCATCTCCACAGCTTTCCTTTCCTACTATAAATCCCTGTACAACTTAAATGACACCCCACCACCCTCAGAGGCTATTGGAAACTATTTACGCGACTCATATGACTCCACTATCTCAAGGGAAACACGGGAAGCATTGGATGCTCCCTTCACCATGGAAGAACTTGCCTTGGCGGTTAAATCTATGAAATCGGGCAAAAGCCCGGGCCCGGATGGGTTTACGATGGGCTATTATAAGACCTTTCTCCCTTCCTTAGGCCCTCAGTTTTTACAAGCCTTTAACTCCCTAGATGAGCGCTCTACTATTCCCCAGTCAGCCCTCCTCGCCACGATAACTCTCATACCTAAACCCGATAAAGACCATACTTTGGTCCCAAATTACCGCCCAATCTCCCTTATTAATACGGACGTAAAATTGTTTGCCAAATTACTAGCCACCCGCCTTAACCCCTTATTGCCCGCCCTGATTCACCCGGACCAATCAGGCTTTGTGACTTCTCGTGAAGCGCGCGACAACACTATTCGCACTATTAATCTCATTCACCGAGCTCAGGCACAGGGACACTCTACCATATTCCTATCGGTCGATGCCGAAAAGGCATTCGACCGGGTGGAGTGGCATTATCTCTTTGGAGTTCTTAGACATATAGGCTTTGGCTCTAAATGGATGGCGTGGATCCACGCGCTATATTCCTCCCCTACAGCGCGGATTAGAATTAATGGCACACACTCGACCCCCTTCGGCATTAGAAACGGGACAAGACAGGGATGCCCTTTATCCCCACTGCTCTTTGTCCTTGCCCTGGAACCCTTTATGCAAAGGGTTAGGGATAATGATGACATCCAAGGGTTTCGTCTCCCATTTCATCACTATAAAATATCGGCATACGAGGATGATGTCCTCTTCACCCTCACTGACCCCATAAAATCCCTCCCACATGTACTAACAGAATTACGAACTTTCCAGACGCTATCTAACTTTTTAATCAATGACACTAAGAGCGAGGCCATGGGGGTGGGGGTGACCTCGGAGGTTTATCACGCCCTGACAGACATTTGCCCCTTTCAATGGACGAGGAATTCCCTACGTTATCTAGGTACTACACTTACTCGTAGTCCCAGAGACCTGTTCGCAGCTAATTATACGCCACTCCTGAACACCACGTTAAGTGAGCTTCGTAAATGGCACAAGCCACATATTTCATGGCTTGGCCACATTAACTATCTGAAAATGACTGTTCTACCAAAGTTTTTATATGTGTTTCAGGCGGTTCCGGTTAAGATCCCTCGGGATTATTTTCGGGAGCTGAAATCTGGCTTTCTGAAATTCATATGGGGCACTACGTGCCCTCGGATATCCTATGGAGACCTGACTCGCCCCAGGGATAAGGGAGGTCTGGGTCTACCCCATCTCGAATCTTATTACCAAGCAGCCCTGCTGACGCGAATCTGTGATTGGTCGGTATCTCCTCCTGTTAAGTTGTGGGTGGCATTGGAGCAATTTGCCTTCCAGGTACCGATCGCATCCGTGCCATGGCAGCTAGCCCCCATCCGCACTCTGATCTCGTCCTTAGACCACCCCACGGCTCCGCAGCTTCTCCGGCTGTGGAGGGAAGTTCGCTCTCGACCTGACCTCTCCCCAGATATCTCCCCCTGTACCCGGTTTCACATAACCCTGACTTCCCTCCGGGTAGGCAGCGGTCTTTTCTAGATATTGACTCAGACGGGCCATACTTACATATTGCACGTTGTTATACGGAGAAAGCTTTGTCTCCATTGTCACTATTAACACCGCGAAGCGTCCATACCCCCCTCGAACACTATAAGTATAACCAGTTGATTCACTTTGTCACCAGACTGACTTCGACCTTGCCACTCCGTTCCACTTTGACTGTATTCGAGACTTTATGTACGATGGATCCCCCACCGACACATGTGCTCTCGTCCCTTTACACCCTACTCCTTTCCTCATCTCAACCCAGGTTACCCTCATATGTGATCAAATGGCATAATGAGCTCCCTGAACCTATCTCGGAGGATGACTGGGGAAAAATTTTTTCAATCAATAAATACTCCTCCATGAGCCTCTCGGTACAGCTCGCTAATTTTAAACTCCTATCACGCTGATATCTTACCCCAGTACGCTTACATCGAATGTTTCCGCAAACCTCCTCCCAGTGTTGGAGATGCCTCGCTGCTACTGGCACCTATCTGCACCTATGGTGGAGTTGTCCGGCCCTCACGGCTTATTGGTCCGCGATATTGGCACATATTACTGACATTACGGGTTTCACATCAGGGGACTCCCATAACTTGATACTCTTTCACTTGGTCCCACTTCCAGTCAACACATACAAAGCCTCTTTATTGCTGCATCTCTTAAACGCGGCCAAATCCCTCATCCCTCGGAAATGGAAACAAACTGCCACTCCCACTGTTACGGAATGGATCGAAGCGGTAGAGCGCATTCGTACTTTAGAGGAACTCCACTACTCCTTAGAGAACCAGTATCAAAAATATTTTAAAACATGGTATTGGTGGTCAGATTTTCTCCATAAACGTTCCTCTCCCTCGGTGCAAAAAGTTGAGCCCAGCTTGAACCCTACACCAACATTGCCCCCTCCCTCCCTCTGAGATCAATGGATCTATTACTTGATTTTCTGGTACTATCTATTAAGGTCCTGGTACCCAGCCTGGATCCTACAAGATACAGCACACATCACAATGCGTCTTCCCTGTTGATTCTTTTCTTTTCGTTGTTTTATGATATCTGTCCAATCGACTGGTTTATATGACTCATTTGAATTCCATTCTTTATGTATTATTATTGAATGTAATGCCACCATGCGCAACGCTGTGTCTAGCGTATACCTATATTACTGTGGCACTGGTGGCTTTTTTGTCATGTTTTGTATTGTTTTGAAACTAATAAAATATATATTTTAAAAATAATGTGTTCCATTAACCATGTCCTGTATACCTTTGCGAATATATATTGCCCCAACTCTGGCCAAAGCCCTTTTCTGAAACACCTTCTGGACAAATTTACACAGGTTCAAATGGGACAGGTCGTTATATGTGGTGATTTCAACCTCTCATTCGAGGTCGGTAAATCCCCTGGTTCCTCCCGACGGCCGACTCAGTCCACCCTTAATTTGCTGTCCGATTGCCACATGCATGACTCATGGCACCTGTTTAAACCAAATGAAATAGATTACTTCTATTATTCCCTATCTCACCATACTTACTCCAGGATTGACTATGTCTTTGTACACAACTCAACCCTACCTCTTGTCTCTGACTGCGTGATTGGCACCATTTCCTGGTCGGATCACGCCCCCCTGCTGCTAACACTTTCAGATAGCTATGCTGCCTATGGTAAATCTCCCTGGCGGTTAAATGAATCCCTACTAGCCCATCCTGAAGCTAATCAGGAACTCCGAGAAGCCCTTCTGCATTACTTTAAAGAAAATACCTCCCCCAATATCTCACCTGTAACCCTGTGGCAAGCCCATAAAGCTGTCATCAGGGGCGTCCTCATTAAATGGGGTTCGAGACTGAAAAAAGCCAGCCAGCAACAAAAACTTGACTAGTTAAAAGATATAGATAGAGTTCTGTCTCGCCATAAAAAATCCCCTACCCCACTCTTAGCGGAACAGCTATTTTCATTGTTGACGCAACTCAGTGATATGCACAAGAAAGAATATGGGCCCTATTTCATTCCTCGCGCATCGGTTTTGCGCGCACGCAAATGCGCATTTACGCGAGGACAAAACCATTTGCGCAGAACGACGTATTTCAACGTTCGCGCAAACGATGCGCGTTATCGTTTGACGCGGATGGACTTGCGCGAGCGTGATGAACTCTGCGCGTCCTATACTTAACATTGTGAGCGCAAATGCGTTAAGCGGATGGTATTTCAATAGATGCGCAACTTCCTACGAACGACGTTTGCGCACATAATTTTAACGTCTTTGAAAACCTGGTGGTAGCTGCAAATCTGAACGTTCTGGCCAAAACAAAATACACCAGCACGAAAAAAAAATACAGCACAGTATAGTTACACATTCTACACATACCCAAGCAAAAAAATTGTGAATTCGTGCATATTATTTTATTGCTGCAGCATGTATACTCAGATTTATTTTGACAGGCGCAAAAACGTTAGTGAGTCAATTAAGGTGAATTGATGTCAATTAAGGTTCTTAATTCTGATTGGCTGAATCCCGTGAAAAAAACAGTCCGCGCACTGATTTACATGCACAACGTTACTGCACGCATATTACACTTAGTTTTGCGTGTTTTTTTACTAACGTTATTTTTTGACGGATGAGAAAATGCGTTCGGATCCGAATATCACGTTAATTTTCGCGCGATAATGTTGGACAAAGCGCGCAAAAAAAATTGCACTGCGCGAGCGCATTTGCGCGAGCGCATTTGCGCAGAGAATGTAATATGGCCCTATGTTTGGCAGGCGCAACGCCTTAATGCTAGGTTCCACCTCTATGGCAATAAGATGGGTCGATTCCTTGCTAATAAACTTAAGGGCCACTTAACGCAGACCAAAATTGCAAAACTTCGAACCACATCAAATAGCTTTGTAGCAAAACCACAAGAAATAGCTAATCGATTCGCTGAGTACTACGCCCAACTTTATAATCTTCAGCTAGATGAGGACACACACCAACTTTCCCTGTCCGATGTATTTTCCTACATGACGTCTGTTGACCTCCCCCAACTCTCTCCAATGTGCCATGACGCCCTGACTAAACCAGACTCCACTAAGGAACTCTCGGCGGTGCTCACCTCCCTGCCTCCCCGAAAACCTCCTGGCCCAGAGGAATTTTCCTCTAGATACTACACGACATTTGTGGGCCAATTGACCCCACATAAGCTGTCTCTATTTAATTCTCTTTTTGAATCTGGCATGGCCCCCCTGACCTCCTCATGGCCACGATTGTCACCCTCCCGAAACAAGGAAAGTACCCCACTAACTGTTCTAATTACCGCCCCATCTCTCTATTGAATGTTGACATTAAAATCTATGCCAAAATCTTAGCCAATAGATTGGCACCACTGCTCCCTGGGTTGGTGGCGGACGATCAGGTGGGCTTTATTCAGGGTCGACAGGGCACCGACAACACTGTTTTACTTCTCAATGTCATGGATCGTGTTGGCCGTGACTCTGCGCCTTGCCTTCTTCTCTCCTTAGATGCTGAAAAAGCTTTTGACAGGCTCAACTGGCTATTCTTCGCCATGTCCTCCTTAAATTTAACTTTCCACTAACATTTATTACAGCGATTTTTACCTTATACTCCTCTCCATCTGTGCAGGTGTTAAATTCTGGGTTTCTTTCAGAGACTATTGCTATTACGAATGGAACACGCCAGAGATGCCCGCTTTCACCTCTCCTGTACACTCTAGCGCTGGAACCATTAGCTCAAGCTATCCAAGCAGACGCTCGGCTAGTAGGAGTGACAGTTGGCCCTATGGAGAGTAAAATCAGCCTCTTTGCTGATGATATTCTACTCACTCTCACTGACCCCACAGCGTCTCTGCCCCATCTCCATAACTCCCTCTCTTTATATGGTAAAGTATCATATCATAAAATAAATATATCCAAAAAACGCAAGCCCTGAGTGTTCATCTCCCCCTTCACGACCTCCTCCTCCTGAAAGCTGCCTACCGCTATGACTGGCGAGTGGTCTACTTAACTTATTTAGGGATTAAAATCTCCTTCTCGCGCCCCGCTATCTATCAATTGAATTATAGTGATATGCTATTGACGATACGGGAGCTGTGTTTGAAGTGGACGCGTTTTGAATTCTCCTGGTTGGGCAGGATAGCTGTCACTAAAATGACCATCCTCCCTAAAATCCTCTACGTGTCCAGGGCTCTGCCCCTATCCCCTCAACCTTCCTTTTTTAAAGCTTTACAAGCGACGGTTAATCAATTTATAGGAAAAATAGGAAGCCCCGGGTTAGTTTCCAAGTCCTCTCTACCTCAGTCACTCAAGGTGGCCTGGGTCTCCCTAATATTTCGCTATACCTCAAGGCAGCTCTTATGTCTCTGCTGGGCTCTGCCCCGACGCCCTCCACCGCCCCGCAGTGGACTCTGTCCATCTATTCCTTGTTTTCTCCATTTAGAATCTCGAACGTGATCTGGCTTCCGAAACACACTTGCCCCCATCTACCTGCTTTGCTGCCTTTGGCTACCCTACTTTTGCATGTCTGGGATGACGTACGGGGCGATTATGTCAATATCACCCGTTTCACCTAGCGACACCGCTCACGGCTTTGACCCACAGGATTCCTAACTTTGACGCCCGCCTTTGGGCGGCTCAGGGAGTTACACGTATAGCTGATTTCTACTCCCCCAGGGACTTCATGTCTTACAAATTATTAACTGGACGGTACGGTATTTCCCGCCCCCTACAGTTCTCCTGCTTACAGATTAAAACATTACTGGTGACATATGACATGACCGGCCCTGAGAGGATTTCGGTGCCTGCACTGTCCCCCTTTGAAACTTACTATGTTAAACCAAATACGCCCGCTAGATTGCTTTGCTTTGTTATAAACTGCTGTCAACCCCGACCCCTTTGCAGAAATGTAGGTATCAGGTAACTTGGGAAAGGGACTTGAATGTCTCTATACCTCCTAGGCGGTGGGCTGAATATTTTTGCAGGGGACAGGGGAAAATTCAGGATTGCTTCTTTACATGCTGTACCACTGGTACCTAACGCCGGACAGGTTTAGTCATTTTTCGACCTCAAGATCTTCCAGTTGCTGGCGTTGCTCGGCGGCACACGGCTCCTTTATACATGTGTGGTGGCACTGTGCTCCCCTACAACTGCTATGGCAAAATGTAGTGAGCTTTTTAAACAAGGTACTGGGTACTGCCTTAAGTCCAGACCCCACGATTCTCTTACTCCAAATTTTCCCAAAGGAGATGTCGGTGGCCCGGCGTAAATTGCCTGCACACATTTTTGCCTCTGCTTATACCCTTGTTGCGTCTCACTGGCGCTCCTTATCCCTTCCTACTATAGCAGAGCTCAAAAGAAGAGTGGGTGAGTATAATATCTTCATATGACTGATGCAGAGGCAGGTTATGGAAGAATTACTTATTCTCTTTATTCGCTGGTACAGACACAGCTCTCCCACTCAGGAAACTGACAACAACCACCCCTGACCCGGAAACACTATTACATTAACAGAAAACAGGTAGGGATGTGCGTTTCGGGTTTCGGAATTTCGGAATTTTCACGAAATTTCCCGATTCGTGTTTTCGGATGCGGCCGATTTTCCTAAAATTTTTAGATCCGAAAACGGCAGATCCGAAAAGTTTTCCGAGCCGAAACGAAATATTTTCGGAATTTTCAAATGGACTTGAAATGTGTCAAATCGAAATTTATTTTCGCTCTATTCATGATTTCGGTTCCATTCGTGATTTCGGTTCCATTTCGGTAATTCTGGACATCGTATATTTAACTATTACCGGTTATATCTCTTGTTTTTTTTGTTTCCAATGATCCGATAATTCTGTCGATATGAAAATTCGTAATCTGGTCGGATCCGATTCGTCCGCGGGTCGCGCATGCGCGCGCGCGTGGATGTCGTAGCTTTATTGAGCCATTTTTGTAGAGAGTTTTGACAATTGCCAAAAAATATAGAAATTCTTTATCATGGCTGAAGGAAGAGACAGAGAGTCCCATTCGGACACCTCCTCCTCTGCTTCCACCCCAGAGACACCCAGGAAGAAGCGGGCCAGCAACATGGCGTTTGACGAGATGCTGGAGCTGGTCCGCATCTTTGATCTCAAAGATTATGACTGCCGTAATGGCCCTTACGGCAGAAAGAATAACGCGCGCAAGAACCGTATCCTAGATAAGCTACGCACCACCATCGCGGAATTATTTGGGAAAGACCGGACGAAGGACCAGCTCCGAAAACACTGGTCCGACCTCAAGACGCGCGAGCAGGAGCAGCTGAGGCACATCCGGTGTGTCATAACCAAACGTAAGTGTCATGTTATATTGTAAAGCGCTGCGCAAACTGTTGGCGCTATATAAATCCTGTATAATAATAATAATGTGCTTGCATGTGCTAATGTGCACAGAAATACGTTGATTTATCTAGTCCTTTTTTCATGCAATGTGATTGTGTATAGCTTTGCGTTTTCACAACTCGTCATACATGCATTTTTGCCATAGCTCTTCTTTTTTGTGATTTTACGTATTCGTGAAAATTGTGACATTTGATGTATGTAGATGAAGTTACAATGCTGGATTTCTTTTGGCACTGTGTGTAGTCTGTAGTGTGCTGGGGGGGAGGTTGTTGTGATTGAGTGATGCATACGAGATGACCCGCAGCTTGCCAAATATTGGCTCCCACCTGCGCATCAACAAAAATCTCTGCGTCTCTGCTAAGTGGTAGGATGGGACATGTAGTTGTTCTGAAAGTGCATCCAAACAGAGCCGTCTTCAATACATCCTCAGCAGCTGCTGAATTGTTGCAGCGCAGCAATTCAGTTTGCTGCAGCAGTGTCATTATTGAACGCTTTAGATGCAAATTTCAAAACAAAATGGCGGATTTCTGTTGTTTCTGCTATATCCAGTTTTATTAGCAGAAAATGAAAGTGAAACTGAGGCTGAGGCCTTCTATAAAATAACTAAAAGCAGTCAGCACAATGCGTTTTGTACGCACACAACACAAATAATAGTTTTTATTGAATAAACGTAATGTTTACTTCTGAAAAAAATATATAATTGACCGGTAATATATGTCTATGTGCAGAGGAAATTAATAAATATTTTGTGACTTTAGAACTATGAGATGGGAGTAGTGGTGTGTCAAGCTGGTAGTGGGGTAGTGGAGGGGTGTCGCAATACTTTCGGCAATATATTGTATAGATATACCATTTTTTCCAGTCTGCATTATTTACGTGTTATTTTTTGGATTTGGCAGAAGACAGGAAGAAGGCAGCATCTGCCCCGGCGGGACCCAGTGCCCCAGTGGAGGAGGAGCCACGGGCGACCACCAGCGCTGGTATATACTGTTTTATTTTGCAACGACTTTTGGTCAAAAACAGAAACATTTTTTGTTTACTGTATTTTAATTAATTTTTTTTATGTATAGCACAAGAGGAGCAGGAGGAGGAAGAGGAGGAGCAGGAGGAGGAGCAGGAGGAGGCCGCCAGCACTGGTATATACTACTGTTATATTTTTTCAAGACTTTCAGTCAAAAATAGAAACCTGCTTTACTTACTGTATTTTCCTTCTTTCATTTATTGGATATATAGAAGGAGATGGTCTGTTACGATGGTAAATTGGCTCCCATACAAGTATGTGTGAAACTTCTTTACCCCAAAAATCACAGCAAGGCCCTCCTTCTTAATTTGAGAATAATTTTTCTCTGCTGCATTCAGGGTCCATGAGACGAACCCTATTGGCCGGTCTGTTCCATCCTCCAGCCTGTGTGACAACACCGCCCTCACGCCACAAGGGGAAACGTCACAAGCCAGGATAATGGCTTTGTTTACATCATAATGCACCAACAAGGCATCCGACTGGAGAAGGTTTTTGGACTTTTCAAAGGCCTCTTTTTGCTCACAACCCCAGATCCACTCTTTCCTCAGTAGTGCATGCAACGGTGCTAGTAAGGTAGACAAACCTGGTAGGAATTTATGGTAATACTTCAGTAGGCCCAAGTAAGCCTTTAGTTCACTCACAGACTGCAGTGTGGGCACTTCCTGTATGGCCTGGACCTTTTCCGCAACTGGCTGCACACCTGCAGCACTGATCTTGTGACCCAGAAAAAACACTTCCCTTCCCAGGAATTCACACTTACACCTTTTCAGTCTCAGTCCACTTTTTTTAGCCGAGACAAAACTTCCTCTAGATTTCTTAAATGTTCCTCCTCGCTGGCACCAGTAACTAAAATGTCATCTAAGTAGACTGCGACATTCGGAATGTTTTGTAAGATTCCCTCCATAGTGCGTTGGAAAAGGGCTGGGCTCGACAACACTCCAAATGGCAATCTACAGTAAGTATACAACCCTTTGTGTGTGTAGCGCTCACTCCCGGAGGAGCCGCTGAATTTGAACCTCGGGTCAGTCTCCCCGCACTAGGGATTAAATATACTCCAGCACCGTCGTGGATTTTATAAATTATATAGTTTACTGAATAAACTGGCATATAATGAGTAACACGGTATACGTATATATATTTACAGTACTTCGTAATGTGGGAAACGCGCAGCGGAAAACAAATACAATACTTCGTAATGCGAGAAACGCGCAGCGGAAAAGGGAAAAAAGTATTTTTAACCCCTTAGTGGTTGGAGTGTGAGTCCCGTACAGGTTATGTCCCAAGGAATGTATGTGTATGTGTGTATTGGTACCCGGGTACAATATTCAACTGGCCAGTGAATTATTTATGAGATATCTTCGACTAGTCACATTGGGGCCCTGTAGGTTTTGAACAAACTGCAGCGTGCTTTAGTGTTTTACAGTGGCCTGGAAGGCCTCTCACCCATCCGCCAGATACTCTGTGCTCCGCTCGACCCAGGACGTCTCTCCGCTCGATTTTGACTGGGATTCTCTGTGTCACCGGATCTGCTGTCTTGCTTTTCTGTATCGGCCACAAGATGTCCAGCTCACCGCCTGCACTCCCTGTTAGATCGTCTGCGGTTCTCCTAACTCGGGATCCTTCAGCTTACTAGGTATCAGTGTGAGATTACTAGCGGTGGATCACTGGGTCTTCGGTTAATAATGAGGGAAACCCGATCTCCAGCTCTGCTAGGCCGCACCTGCGCTCTGGCCTGGTCGTAACCACACTCGGCTCTTCTGCATCTTGCTCCTCTCACTCCTCTGCACGCTCTGCCGGCCTTTTCCACGAGGCTGCGGATGTCAGTGTCTCTCTCCCACGCACTTCCTGTTCCCGCCCGCAAAGCATGCTGGAAAATGTAGTCCCAATGTTTAGTGTCTTACATCACGCTTGTCTCCCTCCGTTGACCAAAAACAAGTACTACAACGACAGGGAATTTAAAACCAGCGCTACACTCTCCCCCTCCTAGAACTCTTGGGTCTCTCCAAGGAGGTACAACAGTTGCATTACATTTTCCACATATATTAGGCAACATATACAGGCTCAGCAGCAAGCATACAATGGGTTAGATACACTTCCTCAAGTTGACTCATGCTTTGGACTACCTCAGCTAACATAGCAGACACTTCGAGCAACCTTCGCACTGTGGTGATGGCCTCTTCAGTGCTATGTCCTGGTGAGTTGTAGGTGAGTCGCTGGGGCGGTCGAACAGAGCGTTTTGGTTCTGGCTCAATCAGTTCCTCTTCAGGTGGAAGTACTATAGGCGCGGGCTCAGTTCTTCTTTCTACCACTGGAGCAGACATCTCTTCGGAGTATGATCCTTCCAGTGAAGGCATAGAGCTGTAGTCATAAGATTCGGCTTCAGGAACACAGGGATTTCAATAGTCTCAGGGACTTCTAACTGAAATTCAGGAGCCTCAGGCCTCAAATTACTTTCCCTCCGTTCAGGAACTGAGATAACCTCTTCAGGCTCTGGTGAGCGCATCCAGTCCAGACAAAAACTTTCTTCCTCACTGTCCCTTTCGCTCTCTTCGATAGCCCGGGTCTGCTGAGACCGAGTAACGGGAGTCAAACGTGGAGCAGGCGGATTCGGCAGAGAAAGTTCGTCCCCAACTGGTATCCTCACAGCCTCTCTCAAAGGTAATAAATGATTCCGGTGCCAGTTCTTAAGAGGCCCAGCCTTTCCATCCGGCCAGATTTGATAACCCGGCAGACCCGGCAGTTGCTTGCAGACAATGTAGACCTGACAACTCCATCTATCCGCTAACTTGTGCCTTGCAGCAGCACCCAAGTTCTTCAACAAAACCCTATCACCGGGTTGTAGATCCTGTTTACGAACTTTCAAGTCATAGTTCTGTTTATTCCTTTGTTCGCTGTTTCCTGAGCTCAAACGGGCCTGTTCAAACGCAGAGGCCAGATTCTTTCGAAAGTCTATCCACGTAATTTCTATGGGAAGCTACCGACGTCTGGTCCAGAGATAGCCCAAACGCCAAATCAACCGGCAGTCGAGCTTCTCTTCCGAACATAAGATGGTACGGTGAGTATCCAGTGGCGTCACTCTCCATACTGTTATATGCATGTACTAGCGTAGCTATGTGACGACTCCAGCTCTGCTTCTCTGTGTTTGACAGTGTCCCCAGCATATTTAGTAGTGTGCGATTGAACCTTTCGGGCTGAGCATCACCTTGAGGGTCTTTTGGATTCCCAGCAGTTCCAGTAATTTCCCAACAAGCCAGCTTTCAAAGTCTCTACCCTGATCAGAGTGTATTGTCCTTGGTAGGCCGTAGTGAACAAAGAACTTTTCCATCAGAACCTTCGCCTCTGTCGGAGCGCGTTGGTCTTTTGTAGAAAAGGCTTGGGCGTAACGTGTGAAGTGATCAGTCACTATTAGAATATTTCCCTGCCGACTAGCATCCGACTCTAAGTGCAGGAAGTCAATGCACACCAAATCCATGGGTCCTTGACTTTGCAGATGGCTCATTGGAGCGGTTCGGGTCGGTAGGGTCTTCCTTTGAATACACCTCAGACATGAATGGCAGTAACTTTCCACTTCAGCTCTCATGCAAGGCCAATAGAACCTGTCTCGCACCAGCTTAAAAGTCCTTTCTGCGCCCAAATGTCCATGCTCATCATGTAGCGATCGCAGTACACTCTCCCTATGTTTAGTGGGAAGGAACAACTGTTGGGTCTCTTCAGCATTGGTTGAGGGGCCCCTTCGGTAGACCACCCCATCCAACATCTTCAACCGTTCCCACTCTTTGTAGACCAATCTGGCTCCATCTGGGGAATTGGTCAGCAGAATTTCCCACTGGTTCGCAGTTAGGGCCTTTATGGTTAACGCAATTAAAGGGTCTCTAGCCTGATCAGCTTTCAGGTCCTGTTTTGAAAAGGTAGGCAGACTTTCATCCCTCAACTGCGTAGGGTTGCAGTAGAACTCCGGAACAGCTGCAGCCATGACTCCTATGGCCTCCGCTTCAATCCCTCCCTTGACCCGGCGCTCTGCTCCTTGACACAAAGTTTGTACCCCGTCTGGAGTTAACTGAGTCCATTCTGTAGTGTAGGGTCTTCTCGACAAAGCATCAGCATCTCGATTATTCACCCCAGGGCGATATTTCAGGCTGAACCGAAACCCTGACAGAGCGGCCAACCACCGATGTCCCGTTGCGTCCAGTTTTGCAGTAGTAAGGACGTAGGTAAGAGGATTGTTATCCGTTTTTATCACAAACTCGGCCCCATACAGATAGTCCTTTAGCTTGTCTACCACTGCCCACTTTAAGGCTAGGAACTCCAACTTGTGGGTAGGATAGTTCTTTTCTGAAGGCGTAAGGCTCCGGCTCACATACGCTACAGGCCTCAGCAATCCACCATACTCTTGATACAGGACTCCTCCTAGACCTTCTCTGCTGGCATCCACATGTAGCTCGTACGGCTTGTGAGGGTCCGCATAGGCCAAGACAGGCGCTCGAGTTAAACTCACTTTCAGCTTCGTAAAAGCACCTTCGCATTGACTGGTCCATTCTCCCTGGATGGACTCTCGAGCTTTCCTTGGCCCTGGAGCTGACGGATTTCGGTCGGAGACCTTGTGGCCTTCTTCTGTACTTTCCTTCTGTAGGAGCTTGTTCAGTGGTTGAGCTATTTTTGCGAATCCTCCTACAAATCTTCGATAATAAGAGCAGAACCCCAAGAAAGATCTAAGTTCAGTAACGTTTCGGGGTCTAGGCCAAGAAGCTACGGCCTCCAACTTCCGAGGATCTGTCGAAACGCCTTCTGCTGAGACCACATGTCCCAGATACGTAACAGACGGTAAACAGAATTGACATTTCTCCAGAGATAGTTTCAATCCCTCTTCATGGAGCCTCTTCAAGACCTTCTCCAAACGTTGTTCATGTTCTTCCAGAGTCTTCCCGAACACAATTATGTCATCCAGGTACACTAATACTTCAATCAGATTCATGTCCCCGACTGTCTTCTCCATTAACCGTTGGAACGTGGCTGGAGCCCCCGTAAGGCCTTGAGGCATTCTGTTGAATTCGAAGAACCTCAATGGGCAGATGAATGCAGTCTTCTCTTTGTCTTCAGGATGCATTGGTATCTGGTGATACCCACTTCGCAGGTCTAGTACACTAAACCATTTGGCTCCAGACAAACACTGTAAGGCATCTTCTATCCGAGGAGTAGCATATTGATCTGGGATGGTTCTCAGATTCAGCGTGCGATAGTCTATGCATAGGCGGACAGAACCATTCTTCTTCCGGACCATTACTATTGGAGATGCATATGGGCTCCTGGACTCTTGGATCACCTTGGTTCTTTGCAGTTCATTCAGCTGCTCTCGTAGATCATCCAAGTCTCCCAGCGGAACTCGTCTTGACCTTTCACGAAACGGCTTGTCCTCTTGTAATCGAATGCGGTGCTCAGTACTTTTAGCTAGGCCTACGTCGAACTCATCTTTCGAGAACAAGTCTCTCCACTTTAGAACTTGGGACTGAAGACGTTTCTTCCATTCAGGTGAAATGGGAGCGTCCTTGGGGTAGAATCTTTCACCTGGAATCTCTTTATCCACTCCCCCTCCTAAATCGGTAGGAGAGAGGGGCGTAGCGGACGCTACTTGCCCGATAGGTATTCGTGCTTTAAGGACTACTGGAGAATCAGACCCATTGCACACGCTGACTGAGACTCTTCCTCGTGTTCTTTTCAAAGCTTTAGTGGAGATTATTTCAGGGATTACTTCTACTCCGGCTTCACTCCCATGATTAAAATCGGTTTCCAGTACTACATAGGACCCTGGTTGCGATCCGTTCAACTTGACTGAAGCCCGGAAACTCGTTACTTCTCCTGCTTGCAGAACCTTCTCTGTTCCTTACAATCTCCACAGGCACCCCACTTCAGCAGGTGCCTTCTGTTCTTCGACCATTCTCTGATAGACTGGACGTAACATTGGGTGTACTCCTTTAGTAGAACCTTCTTCCAGTACGATAGGTGTCAGGAGACGTCGCACCAAATCAGTATTCGTCCCCACTATCATGGAACTCCTGTTTGCCCCTGAAGGCCGAGGACACACAATGGCCAATGCATCACAACCTCCGGACTGTCCGATGACTTCGGATCCGATCTCCAACTTCACCTGTAGATACCCGTCATAAGGGAGTTTCTCAGTTCCGATACCCCAGATTTCCAGGTCCTTCAATTTCTGTAGAGGGATGTGCTTCAAGTGTTTCTCATAGAAATCTCTGTAAATCAATGTCACTTGGGCCCCTGAATCCAACAGAGCTTTAGTGTAGACTCCCTCCACTTGGATTGGCACAATAGGGGAAGGACCTATCAGCTGGTCAGGAAACTTGGTGGTGGCAACAGGACATTTAGACCCAGTTTGTTGTACCCTGGCCTTCTTCTTGGCCCGTGTAGGTTTTGGGTGTGCATTGCTTCCCCATGATGTAGGTCCAGATGCTAAGGGAGTGACTCTTTCAGTTCTGGCAGGCTCGGCAGTTGGCCAGACTTTGGGCCCTCTCACCCTCTTAGTCCTGGCTTGATTTTTGGAGCGGGTTTCAACCTTCGGACACCTAGGTTGCTCCTTCACTTGTGCCCTCTGGCGTTTCCCGCCGGTGAGGTAGATAACAGCCCTTCCAAGGCTTTCAAGAACTCCTCTACTCTATTTCCTTCAGGCTTTTGGCTTTTGCATTGTGCGCGGAAATGGCCCATTTCTCCACAACTGAAACATCTCCTCTTTGAAGACGGAGACGCATTCGCCCGCTGTGATTCGGTTGAAGGATCCTGGCTAGACGCCACAGCAACTCCGGTTGTCTGCATGTCTGTAAGGAACTTCTGCATCTCTGTCTGTGTCTCTGTCACCTTCAACAATACTCGGCACAGTTCCGCGTGCGCCTGTTGCAATTCAGCTTGAGCTTCTTGTACCTTCTTAACAGTTTTGTGCAACTCACCATGTGCAGAGAGGTTTAATTCTTTGACAGCCTTCTCTGTGGATTTAAAAGCGATCAGATGCTCTTGTTCGTCCACGTCGGATCCATAGGTATCCAACGAGTCACTTTCAGGCTGCAAACATTCGTTATGCCTCACAGGTTGCGCGTAAGCTCTTTCTCCTCTCCTGAAGGATTTTTCTTCCAGTAAAGCCTCCTCCTCTCTGACAGCTCGGATCAGTTCCAGGTACTTCAGTTCTTGATTACCTTCCCTGCTTCTCAGCTGCAGCATCACTGGATCTAGAGGTTGAGCGCCCCTCAGGATCTGTTTTACTCGGATCTTATCTACTTCGGCCGGTTCGGCCCCTTTCTTGCGGAGTATCTGGTGCAGAATCTTATCTAGGCGCCTCATATATTCGGTCATTCTCTCACCTTTCCACTGGTAGGTGTGTTCATACTGATACACGAGCTCTGCAGCCTTTTCCGTTCGCCCAAAAACTTCCTCCAGAACATTTAGATAATCTAAAGCAGTGCAGTCTTTCTTACTCAATTTTAGGTTTCTTACAGCCTCTGACGCAGGTCCCTTTAAGCTCTCAGTAATCCTTTGCTTTTTCTGTACTTCAGGGACGTCCCACTCATCCAGAGCCTGCATAGCCTGTTCCACCCATTCTTCGAAGGTTTCTTCTCCCGCCGGAGTTGGTACGTTTCCTGTAAAATTTCTCAACCGTCGATAACCAAAGTTAGTGTGCGGAGGGCTTGTTCTTTGACATTTAGCCAGCAAATCTCCAATAGCCACTATAAATTCAGGCCCAATTATGGCCAACGGACTGGGCGCGGGAACACTCGCGGATTCGCCACGTGGCGCACTTGGCTGTATCAGTTGGACTTCCACCTCATCGGTCAGCTTCACGCTTGCGCCCTGAAAACACACTGGAACACCCTTTCTCCACTCAAAAAGAACATACATGTGAGAGGTATCTGGGTTCTCTTTAATGTCCAGGATTAACCCCCGATGATCTGGTGTCAGCGTGGCCACGGCCTGGCGAATCTGATCTTCGGCCCAAGTGTCTGCAGGAATATCCATGACTATACACAATTCTAACTGACTACTGTGCTCCTCACACCATTTGGCAGCAATGTCTGGATCCATATTTAACCCTTTAAATGCGTTTTTTCCAGAGACTGGATCCTGGAAACGAGCCCCCACGTGTAGCGCTCACTCCCGGAGAAGCCGCTGAATTTGCACCTCGGGTCAGTCTCCCCGCACTAGGGAATAAATATACTCCAGCACCGTCGTGGATTTTATAAATTATATAGTTTACTGAATAAACTGGCATATAATGAGTAACACGGTATACGTATATATATTTACAGTACTTCGTAATGCGGGAAACGCGCAGCGGAAAAGAAATACAGTACTTCGCAATGCGAGAAATGCGCAGCGGAAAAGGAAAAAAAGTATTTTTAACCCCTTAGTGGTTGGAGTGTGAGTCCCGTACAGGTTATGTCCCAAGGAATGTATGTGTATGTGTGTATTGGTACCCGGGTACAATATTCAACTGGCCAGTGAATTATTTATGAGGTATCTTCGACTAGTCACATTGGGGCCCTGTAGGTTTTGAACAAACTGCAGCGTGCTTTAGTGTTTTACAGTGGCCTGGAAGGCCTCTCACCCATCCGCCAGATACTCTGTACTCCGCTCGACCCAGGACGTCTCTCTGCTCGATTTTGACTGGGATTCTCTGTGTCACCGGATCCGCCTGCTTGCTTTTCTGTATCGGCCACAAGATGTCCAGCTCACCGCCTGCAATCCCTGTTAGATCGTCTGCGGTTCTCCTAACTCGGGGTCCTTCAGCTTACTAGGTATCAGTGTGAGATTACTAGCGGTGGATCACTGTGTCTTCGGTTAATAATGAGGGAAACCCGATCTCCAGCTCTGCTAGGCCGCACCTGCGCTCTGGCCTGGTCGTAACCACACTCGGCTCTTCTGCGTCTTGCTCCTCTAACTACTCTGCGCACTCTGCCGGCCCTTTCCACGAGGCTCCGGATGTCAGTGTCTCTCTCCCACCCACTTCCTGTTCCCGACCGCAAAGCATGCTGGAAAATGTAGTCCCAATGTTCAGTGTCTTACATCGCGCTTGTCTCCCTCCAGTGGCCAAAAACAAGTACTACAACGACAGGGAATTTAAAACCAGCGCTACATGTGTATTAACAGTCACATATGTTTAGCTCTTTCATCCAGCATAATCTGCTGATATGCATGACTCATATCCAGTTTGGAGAATTTGTGGCCTCCTGCCAACTGAGCAAACAATTCTTCCACTTTAGGAATAGGATATTGCTCCACACTGTAGGCTCGGTTTACTGTGAGTTTGTAATCTCCACAGATGCGAATTGAACCATCCGGTTTCCTCACCGATGGGGGCTGCCCGTTCTGAAAATTGTACTGGTTCTATCATTTTCTCATCAACAGTCTCTGCAGTTCTGCCTCCACCAGAGATTTGACAGCAAAAGGTATCCGTCGCAGCTTATAAAATCGTGGCTGGGCCTCCGAGTTCACATGAATTTTAGCTGTGGTGCCTTTCAGCTGACCTAGCTCTTCTTTGAACAGCATGTCTGTCTAGACTGTCGACCACATTTAGTGTTGGACTGACTGTTACTGTATTCACAAGTTGGGGTAACAATTTTAAGTCTTTCAGCCACCTTCGCCCCAACAAATTTGGCCCGGCCCCTTCAACCACCACCATAGTTAGTTTTCCTCTTTTCTCCTGACATTGCACAGTTCCTATAACCTGACCTAACACAAGCATCTTCTCACCTGTATATGTTTTTAATGTCAGGTTGCATGGTTCCCACTCTGGTATGTCTGTATTTTTCCATAGCTTTGAGTATTGCTTTTTGCTGATAATCGTAATGCCACATCCTGTGTCCACCTCAAATTCAATGTCCACGCCATTCACTTTTAACTTCTGTATGAGAGGAGCCACTTTAGGCATATTATGTGAGACACTGTATATTGTATTTATGTCACTTGCATCTTCTGCCTCACTCACATCCTCTTCTCTCACTAAATGTGACCTCCTACCATTCTCCTTTTCTTTTCTCTCCCCCCTCAGTCCGTGAAAAGGGGCCTTGTAATCCCGCATCACGAGCTTGGATTTGCATGCCCGCTTAATGTGTCCCCGTTTCCCACATTTGTGGCACAATTCCATAATAAACTTGCATACGTTGGGCGCAAGATTCCCTTTGCACCTGTAGCACTCATAGTCCATGTTCTGTCCCCTCTTATCCTCCGAGCACACCTTATGCATCGCCGCCTGTACCGTTCGTGACCTTGGAGTCTGCGATTCTTCATCCCCAGATAGGCCTTGGAGATCTCTCATATGTCTGTTAGCCGATTCCATCGCCTGACATATATTAAGGGCCTTTTCATAGGTCAAATCCATTTCCGACAACAGCCCTCTCTGCATTCTGTCGTCGTTTACGCCACACACCAGCCTGTCACAAAGCATTTGTTGAAGCGTAGGCCCATACTCACAGTGTTGTGCTAACTTTTTCAACTCCGCCACAAATGCAGCCCCTGTCTCGTCCATTTTCCGCGTGCGTGAATTAAATTTGTATCTCTGCACAATCTCACTTGGTTTTGGATTATAATGGGCCTTGAGTACAATGACAAGATCCTGATACGTTTTCTCAGCTAGCTACGCAGGTCACAGCAAACTTCTCAGCAAACTATATGTGGATGCACCGACTCCACTTAATAACACAGCTTTCTTCTTGTTGGCATCAGTAATTTCATTTGCTTGAAAAAAATATTCCAACATTTCTATGTATTCCTCCCATGATTGCAACTCACAATTAAAGGGGTTCACCTGACCCAACAGTGACATCCTGTCTTAGCAAACGACTTCTTTTCCTGCAGTTTTCCTTTTTTTTGTAGCTTGTCTTTAGCTGCTATACAGACTCTGAACCTTCCCGTAACAGTCTCACAATACACACCGGTTTATCCTCGTCGCCAATGTAATATCTTCATATGACTGATGCAGAGGCAGGTTATGGATGAATTACTTATTCTCTTTATTCGCTGGTACAGACACAGCTCTCCCACTCAGGAAACTGACAACAACCACCCCTTACCCGGAAACACTATTACATTAACAGAAAACAGGTAACAAACAACTATGCCCTCCAGTGGTAGATAAGTATAACACTGATCTACTACTCTACTACAGTGAGGTCCGGTCATTAGATGCTCTCACTGCCTCAGTGGCCGGAGTACCATTCTCGACCCGAGATCACTGGTATATTTGGGACGTATATTTATGTACCTGACATGCTCCTGAACCGCACTGTGTGGTGGCCTGAAACTTGGTGATTTATCTGATGCCTTTTCGGTAGACCTTCACCCTTTTTGGTTGTTCCCCCCTCCCTTCCTTTCGCCCCATTGTTACACCCATGTTGACCTGCCATCAGGGGGGTCCCGCCATGGGCATGGTCCTTCCCTGATCATGGCACACTCAGGACAGCTGTCGGGCCCTGCAGCCAAGCTGATGTCCCCCCCTTCGTCCTCCATCCCTGGTGGTCTGGTGGTCCTGGCAGTGAGCGCAGATAGCATAGCATTCCTCCTGCACTCTGTTTGTCAGTGTCACACAGAGAGCAGACTGCACTCTGAGGTATCAGAGTGCTGCCTATCTCTGGGGACGGAAGTGAGTGAGGTCCTGGAAGGGCAATACACATCTCCTGTTATGATTTTTCCCATTAGATAACGGGCAGAAATCCCTGGAATTTTTTTAACACATTATCTTTACAGCTGTGTTGGGAATTCACAGGGATTGCTGCCTGTTATATGCTGGAAACATCAGCAAATGACAGGAGCAGTGGGTGTATCGCCCTTGCAGGTCCTTACTCTGAAGTGTGGGAGCCGAGAAAGCAGCAGGTGAAGGAGTCCAGTGATTTCCCACCGGGGATATCACCCACTGGACCTCCACAGAATTAACTCCCTACACAAGATGGTAGATAAGTATTGTTTTGGTCTGAAATTTATAATTGGAAAAAGGGAGATTTTTGAAAAAGTTCTCCCTCTTTTCAATTATAAATTTCTTCACCAAAAAAACTTGTTTTGCCAATAACAGGTTCACTTTTAAGTATTAACCCCTTAACGACCGTCGGGTCTCACCCATCGGGCGGGGGTTAACGCAGGTTCCTGCCACTTGCCTCTGTTTTGGCAAGCAGCCGACCACGACGCATGTCATTGGCTGCTGGGGGACGGCCTGAGTGCTATGGGTAGGGGCCGAGGTGGCCCATTGAAGTAAGCGGGGCGTACCTGTATGCCTTGGGGCTTCAAGGTCCACCCACCACGTGAATGGCATAGAACGTCCCAAGGCGTTAAGTAGTTAATAATTAATCAAAATCTTTGGATTTTATTGCTGTGGAGCTCTGTGATACGCTCATACACACCGCACATTACTGTGAGGTTTATGGTTGTGGAACTGTGTTATATCTATTTTTGTTTTGGAGGGGTACAAAAGTGTCACGTTTTCCACGTGCCAACCCTGTCCCCCTGCCCTCTGTAATCCTCATGTCTATGTTCCCATGTGTTTCTATGTTGCTTTCCCTGGGATGCAGCTCAGGGGGTTACGTTTGGTTTAAGTTTGGTTTGCTCGTTAAGATTTTCTGTTGTGGATATGGGCTGATCACTCCTCCTATATAATGCAATGGGCCCATATCACAATGCTCTTGCATTGGTTCACATCATCTTATGTGGTTTGTTCCTGAGAGCTCCCTGTTGTGCTGTCTGATTTAATCTAAATTTTTCATGTTTACCTTATTTCTTTGGTTTATCCGTCTGTTGCTTCTTTCAGTATTCCCAGGTTCCAGTTCATGTCTAGCGTTTCCCCGTGTGTTAGTTTAAGTGTCTCGCCGCTGTTATATCTTCTGGTTTGATCTCCTGGTATTATTGACCCTCTGGCCTGGCTGAAGGATTTTCTCTGGTGGTGTATCCCCGCTTTGGCTTAAGGTAAACGTTTTGGTTTTGACTCCTGGCTTATTCACTGATGACTCTTCTGGACATCCCTAGCTGTACTGTGTATATTGATGTATATGTCGTGTGTCCCTGCTGACCACGGGTTTTGTGATTTGAAGTCCTTCCCTGCAAGTTGTGGAGTATAACTCCTTCAGGTATTCTGTGTACACCCTGGGACTCTGAACGGCTACAAGGTAACCTTTTTCTATTAGATCGGTCCTTAGAGTGGCCAAATCTGCACTCAGTATAGGGCACCTTTGGTATAGCCGTGCAGGGGTTCCCAGTTTCTTCTGTCTTCATATACATACAGTTGTGTTCAAAATTATTCAACCCCCACTGAAATTGAGTGTTTTGGCCAGTTTGACATTGATTTTGATCATTCAGTCATCTTGCTTACAATTAAATCAAAGAGGCACGTGTAGGTCAGACAAATATAACATAACATTTATAATGAAATAACCACAAATGTCTTTTCTGTGCTCACATCATTATCAGTTTTATTCAACCCCCAAGTGACATTCAATCTTAGCACTTAGTACAACATCCTTTTACAGTTATAACAGCTTTTAAACGTGAAGCATAGCTTGACACAAGTGTCTTGCAGCGATCTACGGCTATCTTCGCCCATTCGTCATGGGCAAAAGCCTCCAGTTCAGTCACATTCTTAGGCTTGCGCACTGCAACTGCTTTCTTTAAGTCCCACCAGAGGTTCTCAATCGGATTTAAGTCTGGTGACTGCGATGGCCACTCCAAAATGTTCCAGCCTTTAATCTGCAACCATGCTCTAGTGGACTTGGAGGTATGCTTGGGATCATTGTCCTGTTGAAAGGTCCAACGTCTCCCAAGCCTCAGGTTTGTGACAAACTGCATCACATTGTCATCCAATATCTCCTGGTACTGAAGAGAATTCATGGTACCTTGCACACGCTGAAGCTTCCCTGTACCTGCAGAAGCAAAACAGCCCCAAAGCATGTTGGCCCCCTGCCATGCTTCACAGTAGGCAAGGTGTTCTTTTCTTCATAGGCCTTGTTCTTCCTCCTCCAAACATAGCGTTGATCCATGGGCCCAAACAGTTCTAATTTTGTTTCATCAGTCCACAGAACACTATCCCAAAACTTCTGTGGTTTGTCCACATGACTTTTGGCATACTGCAGTCGACTCTTCTTATTCTTTGAAGACAGCAAGGGGGTGCGCCTGGGAGTTCTGGCATGGAGGCCTTCATTACGCAGTGTGCGCCGTATTGTCTGAGCTGAAACTTCAGTACCCACATCTGACAAATCTTTTCTCAGTTCCTCAGCAGTCACACGGGGACCTTTCTCCACTCTACGCTTCAGGTAGCGCACAGCAGTCGAAGTCAGCATCATCTTTCTGCCACGACCAGGTAGCGTTTCAACAGTGCCCTTTGCCTTGAATTTGCGAATGATGCTTCCTATGGTCTCTCTTGGTATGTTTAACATCTTTGCAATCTTCTTATAGCCATTGCCCTTCCTGTGAAGAGTAATCACCTCTTCTCTTGTCTTCCTGGACCATTCTCTTGACTTCACCATGTTTGTAATCACACCAGTAAATGTCTAGAAGGAGCTGAGTATCACAGTCATTTTAAAGCTGCCTAATTGGTGCTTATTATGCTTTATTGCTGCTCCGTGACATCCACAGGTGTTTTCAATACCTGATTGAAAACACTTGAATGAACCTCTGTTCTTCAGAGTGGTAGTCTTTAAGGGGTTGAATAATTGTGTCAATGAAGAATTCACAAAAGAAACATTTACTACTGTATTACAAAACCAATTGATGTCATTTTAGTTGCATATGGTTCTTTAAAAAGTCCTTGTAGGATTTCATTCTGAATACAATTACAAATGTACACTAAATTCCCTAAAACCCTTTACAGCATTGGGGGTTGAATAATTTTGAACACAACTGTACATATTGTTGTTTATTGTGTCGTGCATCTCTGCATAGGGGCTTTTACTCCTTCTAGGGCCTTATTCGGCGCATGCCGGGTACTGCCATTGTGACTGACTGTGACAAAAAGCAAGCTATTAAAGGTTGAGGGAGTGCCCGGGGGCCCCCATCGTAAGATTAAGTAAGGGTCCCCATAATTTCTGATGGCTGCCCTGCCAGAGAGGGCTGAATTCTATGATTTTAGGACTCACCATATCACCATATATTTTAGGACATAAGTCAAGTAAAATGCAGGACTGCAAGGCAGAAGTGCAATTATTAAGGAGAACAAGCTAACCCCATGAATAGCAATGTGATGTTTTAGTCGCAATGGCCTTAATCATCCATGGTTACTCCACATACTCCCTTCTAATATATACATACACCCAGCCAATCACTGGTCCACATTGGGGAGGGGTAACCAAAACCAATACCAGAGTCGGTGGTCTGGTGCAGTGGGCTCCCAGCTTCAGAAGATTGTGTCACCTTCTAGTGACCTCACATATTTTAGGAGTCACCATATCCGTAATAGCACGTAACTGGCATTTCCCCAAACCGCTTTCCTTAACCAAAGTTTTGATCCAGTTAGATGGCACTTGTAAATATGGGGAAATGTTCCATAAGTTCAACAACATGTTATCTACTTTCCAAGATATTTGGCCAGCCTGGATACAGTTTAGGACATCTGGTGCACCAGATGCAATAACCGCTGTGTGAAGTGTATTCACTTTAAATTTTACATTTGAAATTCCTTTCTTTTATATCTTTCCTAATTTTCCTTTTGCTTAGACCGCTATGCTTTTCATTGTTTACGTCTCAGTCTTTACAGTTTCACGATTGTCAGAGGCCTGTTAGCAATAGCATCCCCATTTTGGCATGACCCTCGTAATTGGGCCCTTTAAGTTTACAACAGATCTGGTTAAGTTTACCTTAGAATAGGAGATCCGACTGAGGAAGCCTGCAGAGAGCTGGGCGAAACGCGTATCAGGACCAGTATTGTTTTATTCATTTCATATGAATTTTATTTGTCTATTTGTCTATGCCTAGAAGTGAATCCGGTTTCTATTTTCTTATGTAATAAAGCCATTTTGATTTATATGGCGATTTTATTGAATTTCGATGGTACGATAAGGAGCAGTATTGGCGATTAAAGGGAAGGACCCCCTATTTCAAGTGGGCCATATACGCTATTAACGAGCCACCTGAGCTAGGAGGCTCGAGGACACGTGAGTGTGTTAAGTTATTTACGTCCACCTTTATATAACATAGAGATCTGCGCAATGTGTGTGCTTTCTGTATTTTGAGGTCAACCGTCTGGATGGGAAAACACACTGAACGAAAAATACAGAAGCAGGATTTAATGGAACGAGGCCCCCTATAGTGGCCAGAATGCGACACTACTGAGACATATTTATAAGGCTCTTCACTTGTAAATGTGACAAGTAATAGCTTTCTAACCGATAATTCTAATTACGTACTACGCAATGATGTCTTTCTAACTTGTGATATAGGCAATAAATTGGCTATACTGTGGTGGGAAGCACTCTGATTCGGTGAATATACAGTTTTGAGTGTGCTGAGACCAATTATTGTTTTTTGGATACCTTAGAATAGGGCCCAATGTCTTTAAATAGATATTCTACACACCTGACCACTTTAGAATTTTAAAGTGGCGAGGGTGTGTGGAGTACCCTCCCAGGTGCCCCGAACTGTTTAAACTGCGTGGGGAAGTTGAGAGATTCCTGCACCCCATAATTTGAGACCAATTGCGTTAACAATCAGTCTCTGAGAGGCTTTGATGGATCGGAACTCCAATCCATCATTTTGCTCAAGGGCTATGGGACTTGCGTATGTAAAAGTTGCCGAGTTCCGTAGCGGTGCGTGATTTGTGTTCCCTACACAATGCAAGAAGCGCATGGAGCGCAAATTGAGCAGAAAAGACTCAGGGACTTTTGAGTTCAGAGTTCCTGAGGAGATGAGGAGCAGCATGCACCGAGGGACAAAAGGTGAGTAAATTCACCAGAGAAAGAAAAAAAAAGAAAAAATAATTGGGCAGAGGCTGTCGGCAGCCTCTGTCCATTTATTTAATGGCAAAAAAGGACACTCTAGTTTTTTAAAAGAGTGTTCTTTTAAGCAGGTTTATATACACAGACACAAACGCATGTTGTGTGTTTGTTGAATACAAAACTCAGCTCCAGTATACTTCTAATTCAATATAATCATGACACTAAGTCGGAAATTGATGTATTCAAAGATGCTGAGGGTAGGAGAAGGAGAAAAGGGACTGGCTGTTTTTTTTTTTCTGTGACTTTCCCTTATGTATACTTTACAGGACTGGCACTTGAGGTCCATTATGCACAAAGGCGTGAAAGAATGCTTGTTTATACAAGGGATCCAAACAGCCTCTTTAACTATTGTTAACTCAACAGGGCTGGAGGAGGGGGTTTGCTTTAATCAGACAATTGGTCCTTTTGAATGGATGTGGCCCCCCTTTTCCCAGGCCTTTCACCGGTAATTAAAGAGAGTCCAGGACACAGACAGCTGTCAGGCTGCAGCCTCTGTTTTCCTTTGATAAAGAGTTTATATGGACTCCAAAGCAGTGAATTCAAACTTCATTAAAGACAAGTAGCTTGTCAGAGCAGCTGATGGAAGCCCATAAAAGTAGTGGTAATCATGCCTTCCCTGTGACTAGTGCTTACTCAAGCAGTAGCCTATCTGTCAAGTGCCGGGGTGAGTAAGAAGGGGTTTGACCTTGTCTGAAGTGTTTAGACAATATCATTTAATCTTGAAGGAATAATGTTTTTTACATACTTTTCTGCAACCATTTCACTCAGGTTACACTGAAACCACAGAAAATCATGTACTCTCGGCTGATATCACACTAGGGTAAAACAAGTTATTTTTATGCATCTTTTGGACACGTGGCATCAAGTAGTTAAAAACCCAAAGAATTTTCCCCCAACATATGATGTAAGATATGAGAGGGATATAATTTGCATTTTATTTACCAAATCAGAACAAATCAAAATCAGAACCGCTTTATTGAAATTTTGGTTATTTTGGTTTATTTTAAGCTTGTTTTCTACTTTTTTGTTTTACTTTGGTCGACCATTAACAATATTCATTGACTTTACTTGTCTTAACAACCTCTTTGTATTTTTAACAGAATACAGGGTAAAATAAAGGAAAAGGGGAAAAAGGGGTTGTAAGGCATTTATTTAATTGTATTTTTCTGGTGCGACCTAACATGGGTGCGAGGATGTTTCTTCTTTTGGAATGTTTCTATATTGGTCACTTTTGCTGTATAGTACTTAGCAAACCTATATTATTTACCTTAAAGTTATTTAATAATTATTAAATGGTAATATATTAAATATCTTGAATTTACAATATCTGTATACCTCACCATTGATTCGCTAGCAATGTGCAAACTATTTGTAAAATAAGTATGACTCATTTGGCATTTCATCCAAGTTTAACCTCATTTTTTGCTCCTATACGTGTCGCAGTAATATAAAATGAGGATTTAGAACAGCAATGTTGAGAAATAGAGTCACAAGAAGGTTGAAATGGACCTGGTCAAATGAGCTTACAATGTAAAAGAGGTGTGGTATAAGAGCACTATAATAAACAATGTAATTTTAAAGGAGGAATTATTAGACACATAGGAAAGCTGTGGAAAGGCAATGCTGAAAGAATTTAAAGGTTTTCAATTTCACTCTCTGCTGCAGACCCATGTTACTTCCTCATATACCTCTGAACCTACTTTTTAATAAAAGGAAACAAATGTAATATTTCTAGACTATTTTCATTTTTTAATACTTTCATTCTCCTAATTATGTAACCAAACTAGTCAATTTTGCAGCTTTACAAAATTCATTTTTTAAAGCTGGTGCATAAAATTATGCCCTGTGTTCAAGGTTTACACTATTAACGTAAGCATAGCAGGGCTCAAAATTGGAAATGCACACACAGGCTGCACAATAAATAATTTTGTGCGGCGTATTACGGCACTGTCACCGTGCAGCCCCCCTTTCCCAGGCTGCACGGTGGCAGGGATCAACTGCCTAACCTGACCAAGCTTGTCTCTGTCACTGGCAGGGGGGTGGAGAGGAGCTTCTTTGCCTCCTCGCTCTGCTCACACTGGGGTCTGACTGGGTATACATGTATCTGTGGTATGATATCTGGGTATTAATGTTATTTTTGTAACTTTATTCTATATAAAATCTTTAACAATGCAATTTCACAAGATAATTTATGGGGGTGTGTTTAGGGGCAGAGTTAAGGGCTGGGTAGAGGTTAGGTGGAGCAACTGGTGGTGAGTAACTCTTATGGCCTGGTTAGAAAATTGGGACTTGAAATTTTGAGCCCTGAGTATAGGAATATATGATTGCAACTATAGGGGGTATTCACTATGCCAATGTTTACCATTGTTGTAAACAACAGAGGAAATAGACGTTGCTGCAACCACAATAAACTTCAGTGGACCTCCATCGTTTCCCTGAATCACCCAGACTGTCTGCAGGGTGTTCTGAGGGAAAGAAATACACTTCAGGCATCACTTTAGCAACAGAGAGGTATATATCAATGACAACAATACCTCACGTTGTCGAAATCCGAGTCAATCATGAAGACATGACGTCTCACCATCCTGTAAACATAGGCGTCTCTAGGGGTGCCAGGGGGCAATTGCCCCCCTAGTTTGTTCCTTGCCCCCCCACCAGGGATCAGCATCCAGCTTCCCCCATTTCTTTGGACTCCTATATTCAGTGTAAAATAAAAATCATAAATAATAAAATAAAAATGTAACTTTTTTTCCACAGGGTTGAAATGGCTCGGCAGTGAAAGGGTTAATGGGCAAACTATATTTTACACTGTGTATTACTTTTGTTTTGCCTTGGTTTGGTTCTATATTAAGGGTTAACGGGCAGCCTTCATCCTTCACAGTGTACATTTTATTTTTTCCTTGATTAATGGCATTTTAGAAGTTAGTGGGTAGACTACATGCCTCACATTGTATTCATTTAATGTTTTCCCTTGATTTATGGCATTTTAGGGGTTAATGGGTAGGCTACATGCCTCACAGTGTATATATTTCACGTTTTCTCTTGATAACTGGCATTTTAGGAGTTAATGGATAGGCTACATGCCTCAGTCTATTCATTTCATGATTTCCCCTGATTAATGACCTTTTAGGGGTTAATGGGTAGGCTACATGCCACACTGTTTATTATTTTTATTGTATTCCCCTGCTTTAATGGAGTTTTAGGGGTTCTTATGGAAGTTAGAATCTAAAAGGTCTATTCATCTTTCGATCCTTTGCTTTTTATCAGATTTCGGGGAATCAATTTTGAAGAAAATACGGTGAATACCCTATGTAGCAAATGGTGACCGTAATTTTCGGAAATTGGAGACGTTTAAGCAGTTATTGAATATCGGCTAAAACCGCCAAATTGAGGCAAATAAAATACTGAATTTATGTATCAGGATAGCACAACAAAATGGTATTGTTGCACCACATTACTCTGGGATTTTGGAACCTTATTAATATATACTTTATTTAGTTTTTTTCAGTGGTTTGATTTAGTGGCGAAAATTATTAGTGCCCCCCCACACTTTTGACTGTGGTATCTTATGTGTCCCCCCTATATATTGTTCCTAGAGTCGCCAGTGTCCATAGGGAAAGGGTTAATACCAAAAACCAGTCACTTAAAGCTTTAAACCAGTCAAAGACAACTTTTGCCTTTGCTCCACTCATGCTTCATCCTGACCCCTCCTCCAAACCATTTGTATAAGGCTGGCGTCAGACGAGCGCACTATGTGCACCCATAATGACGTGCGTACCGGCATCCGTCACAGCGTTGTGACGCTTCAACGGGGCTGGTCACATGCTTGTGCATGAAATGCACGTGAAACAAGCGTCCGTTATCAAAGCCTCTCCGGCAAAGCGCTAGGACGCGCGTTGACAGAGCTGCAAAGCACGATTCTCCATAGGAGGATCGCGCTTTGCAGCACTGAGTGCGAGGTGGCCAGACGGGCGTTGAGTGGAAGGAATGTCCACTCTCACCGACGTTGCTGTCGCTTTCCAAAGACGCTCGTCTGACACTAGCCTTAGAGAAATGTTTTATTTTGGTCAAATCAAGCCTTTTTGTTGTTAGGGGGTTCCACACCAGGTCGTTCTGTTGTGACGAATTGTAGCTCACACAATCTGCATTTTCAAATTTCTATACCAATAATGGCAGTGAATCTCAACTACTTTGAGTGGACTTAATTTTTTGTGGCTTTTTCTTGAGAAAGTATTTTACCAGGAGGGATATATTGAGATTTCTCTCCTTTTCAAGTATGTCCTGGGTGGCGAGTATGTACCATTAGGTGTCTTGCCCAAGGACACTTACTGGGGAGTAGGGATGGGATGGCGGTTCGATACGAATATGAGTTCGCATCGAACATTGGCTGTTCGACTGTACGTCGAACAACGAACATTTTCGCATGTTCGCCCACAATGCACCACAATGGACCACAATGCACTTTTCCACTGGCCTGAAGCTTGTAATTGGCTACAGCCTTGCACCTGACCACAATCATGAGCTCACAGAGCTAAGTCCCGCAGCACACTATATAAGGCTTCCCTGCAGCCCCAGCGTGTGTGTGTTGCAGGAGTGAATTAGAAAGGAGAGGAGATTTTTGCATATCAGGGTGTATCACTGAGTTATACCAGAGTTCTGGGAATTTGAATCCACCCCTGCACTCTTCCACAATACCTCAGAGGGGTTACGGTGTGAAGGCACTAGCTGGCACCAAAGGTACAATTTTAATGCACCTGTTGTTACTTTCATCCAAAGCCTGCATAAGTTTCACCATAATTTAGCCAAAAAAATCACTAAACTTGTTCTGCGTGTCCTAAAACGTCTCCTCTTTTCATATAAGCTGCTGCCCCAAGCAGTTGTTTATGAATAAAGAAAAAACATTTACCGTCATTTGAAATGTAATTTTTTTCTTTTAAAATGTTTCTATACATCCTAGAAATCCGCCACTTCACGGGCAGGTTATGGGGACCTCCTAGGCACGATATTTGAAGGAATTTTTCGTTTTTATTCTTAACCTTTATGTCATGGAAAAATCACTGTTCCTTTAAAAACATTTTTTTTTTTTTTTACTTCTTTTCCTTGCACTACCCGGACCCCCATACACCTTTTATGGCAAATATCTTGGAGGGCACTCTAAAATTCGAACGTTCACGCCCCATTGACTTGCATTGAATTCGAATCATTGTGTTCGCGTTCGAATTCGAACTTTTTAAAATATGCGAACGGAACACGGGGGTGTTCGGCCCATCACTACTGGAGAGGTGCTCTTGCCGGGATTGAAACGTGTGTCTCCACGGTCAGAGCAGTGATATTGCCTCTACTCCACCCTATTTTATAGCATAAGTATAGCCTTAATATTTATCACAATTATTGCTTTTCTTAAAAATGCAACCCTTAATAAATCCAGCCCATAGAATCCATCACTGTATTTTAAATGGAAACATGTTTCCGTATTGTAGTGAGGAAGGAAGATGTCATCATAAATATTCCCTCCCTTTCTAGGGTGGAATTAGTTTCTTTGCTGAGGCAAAACCACCACAGGAGGAAAAGGTCCAAAGAACATCATCAGCTGGACATTTTTTACTGGTTTCTTTTTATTGTTTTCTTCCCCAAAAAAAGTATAAATCAATCCTATGTGAAATTAGTGATTGAAAGATAAGTAGAAAAGCATCTGTCTCTGATCAAATCAAGCAATACAATGTTTTTGGTTTTGGAGTCCAGCACTTCAAGATCTACTGTCAGTAAAGAATGTTTATTATATCAAAAAATATAGTGAGTATTATTTTTCCTACTAGAAAGAAGGCTGCCTGCCTGCCTCTAGGGTTGCCAGGTTGGCCATGTTCTCCTAGATACATATTACCTTTTTCACTATTTCATGCAGAGGGAAGCACAGGGAAAAGTGCTGCCCTAAACATGTATTATTATTATTATTATTCTTTATAAAGCGCCAGCATATTCCGCAGCGCTGTACAATAAGCACAGTATAGACAGGGTTACAATACAACATTTGACAAACAGTACAGGAGGAGATGAGGGCCCTATTCCCGTAGGAACTCACAATCTGGGAGGGTTGGGGTTGGAAACAGGAGGAGAGGACTGTAAGGTGAGAGTGATTGATGGTTGCGTCAGTGAGTTGGGTGGTAGGCTTCCCTAAATAGGAATGTTTTCAGGGAGCGTTTGAAGGAAGAGAAGTTAGGGGAAAGTCTGACAGTACGAGGAAGAGCGTTCCAGAGAGTGGGGGCTGCGCGTGAGAAATCCTGCAGTCTATCATGGGAAGAGGTGATGCGGGGAGAAGCTAGGCGCAGGTCACTGTTTGACCTTAGGGAGCGGGCTGGGGTGTATTTGGTGATTAGTGAGGACAGGTAGTGGGGCGCTGAGTTAGTGAGGGTTTTGTAGGTAAGGATAAGGATTTTGAACTTAATTCTGCAGTGAATGGGGAGCCAGTGAAGGGACTCGCAGAGGCGAGCGGCAGAGACAGAGCGGCGGGTGAGGTGAATTAGCCTGCAGGCATACCACCTAGGATTCCTTTTTGATTTCCTGCCCACAGCCATAGGCGTCTCTACAGGGGGACAAGGAGGGCAATTGCACCCCCATTGGTTATTCCTTGCCCCCCCCCCCACCAGAAATCAGCATCCAGCTTCCTTCAAATATTCAGACCGTGGTATCTCCGTCCCTGTGCATCGCATATGGCGATCTAAGTGTCATTGGAAAGGGCAGATTCTGGTCTTTCCAATGATATCCAACCTGACCATATTCAGTGTAAATTAAAAGTCATTACAAAATTAATAAAAAGGAGTACGTAGTAAACATTTGCACAGAGTTGACATGGTTCAGCAGTGAAGGGGTGAACATCCATACTATCAGGGCTATTCAGAAGGGAGGTGAAAACCAGGGTAATGAATGGAAAATTGTAAATTCTAGGTCAAAATAGTCAAACCAAAAAAATTCTCCCATTTATCTCACTTTCCAAATTGGCTAGTTGGCAGGAGAATGAACAATCTAGAACAATTGGTCTAGATTCTAGACCAATTTTCAAGGTTTTCACCTCTCTCTGAATAGCCCTCAGTTTATTACATTGTGTATTACTTTCATTTTTGGTTTGGTTGTGTATTAAGGGTTAATGGGCAGACTTACTCCCTTACAGTATACATTTTATTTTTTTCCCTGATTTATGGCATTTTAGGGGTTAATGGGTAGCCACACTGTTTATTATTTTTATTGTTTTTCTCCTGGGTTAATGGCAGTTAGAATCTAAAGGGTCTATTCATCTTTAGATCCTTTGCTTTTTGTCACATTTCGGGGAATTCATATCACCGAAAATATTGCAAATTCCCTATTTAGTGAATGGTCACTGTAATTTCACTGTAATTTGCTAAAATTGGAGTCGCTGAAGCAGTTCTCAGACATTGGCGAACACCACCGAACTACGGCAAGTAAAATATTGAATTTATGTATCAGGTTAGTACAATAAAAAGGTATCATTGCCTCACATTACTATGAGGTTTAGGAATCTTATTTATATATATATTTATTGACAGCACTATCAGCTGGTGTGAGCTAGCCCTAGCATTGGCATGTTTTTGCGTTAGCGCCAGGTAAATTCAGTCTAGCACCGAACCAACAGATCATTTGCCTCCCGCTACAAACGGGTAAAATCACTTAGCGCGTCGTTATTAGCGATTCATAGCGCAAGCTTACTGTACTTTCCGCGTCCTATACTAAACATGAGGAGTGATAGAGATCTCTAGCGCTTTTGCAACTAACATATCACTTTGGGCCTGCGCTAATTTCTGGAGCAACGGTAATCGCAAAATTTTACCTACTGCTCAATCCTGATGGTAGCTCCAAGAAAACAGAAAAAAACAGGTCCTCGTCCAAAATTCACAGGCAATGGAAAGGAATGCAGCACAGGTGTTATCTTAGCCCATACACCATAGTAATGGATCTGGTGAGCAATGTCACTGCTGTTGCAGTAGGCTCTACTATAAATGTATCCTTTATTGATGTATTCTAATATATTGCCTAATTCTAAACCTTTTATGCTGGGAGTTATTCATAGTATGTAAGCGGTTGATTATTAGGGTGACTGTGTGGACTATGTTTGTTTAAAGGGACACATGGATAAGTCTTGCCCTGAAACATGTATTTATATGCTGCAGCAGGGAGATTATTGTGGCTCACCTGGCCTTCCTTTTGGATCTATTAAATTCTGTGAAATGAACTGTTGGGAGGCATTTATCATGCAATGCCCATCAGCCTTAATTAATATGTTTGCAACAAAACATGGATGATGCGGCCACCATGGAGGATTTTAATAATGCAGGATATGAGGGCTCTTCACTGGATGTGTTCATACTTATACAAGCTTGTGAGATCAGGGGATAGGTATGGCCTGACACTCTGCACTGGAATAAAACAGTTCCATCCAGTACACAACCGCATTAGCGCTGGGTCTCAGCCCAGGTCTTATTAGATTCCCTAGTGTGTGCTAAATTACCTTGTACACGGACTCCTGCGGACAAGGTGATCTGTTAGTAGGTCGTCAGGCACTGCGTTTTAGTGACTCGTGCTAAATTTTTCCTTCAGTGATGGTGTTTCTAAATTCACACCAGGTGATAGGGCCCTTCACTTTTTTCAGTGGTATGCTTTAGTGGCGAAAATTATTAGTGCCCCCTCAGTTTTGACTGTGGTATCTTATCTGCCCCCCCTTAAATATTGTTCCTAGAGTCGCCACTGCCTGCAATGTTATAGAGCTGCATTTTTCATCCACTGTCCATCAACATAAATAAATTATATGTGTCCAGGAAAACATGGCCGATCTGGCATCTCTAGCCTCTGCATATCAAGAAAGTGTCTAGAAAACCAAAAGTAGACTGTTTATAGAGAAACAAATACCTTACACTTTTGTTATACTACATTGTAAATTCAGACAATTTTACATCTAGTATTTTCAATGAAAAACATTATTGTGGTGCATTGACTGTAAATGTACTTTTTCATTGCCTGTTCAATAAAAAAACAATACTTTGCCAATGATTTTTTTTTTAAATTATATAGAGTGAATAAACATTGTATTAAAACCAAAATTCATTTTGAGTATTTTGGGTTCAGGTGTTACCTTAAAAATACTTGTCTGGTTTTAAATGTTTATCTGTTTGTTGAAGAAATGTTATTAGGGATAATGATGATAGTGAATAGGGTATTGCGAATCTCCATGACAGTAGTTGAAACATAGGTGGATTAAAGATATTCTCATTTACAAAATATATAGAACGAAATTTAAAAAATTAATATTAAGGGTTATAATATTTAAATTGTCAGGGTTATTCAGAGAGAGGTGAAAACCAAGAATGACTGGAGAAGTGAAAATTATAGGTCAAAATAGCCAAACCAGAAACCTTTTCCCATTTATCTCCCTTTTCCAATCGGCTTTTTTGACCTAGAATTTTTACTTCTCCAGTCATTCTCCTGGTATTCACCTCTCTCTCAATAACCCTGTGTGAGTACAAGCTGCTTGATCCAAGGTGAAATCTGACCGCCATTCTGGGTTCAAGAAGGAATTTTTCCCAGGGTGTTGCATATTGGTGAGCGCTTCAGACTGGGTTTTATGTCTTCTTTTGGATCAACAGCCGTAGTTGATGTGTGAAAGACTGAACTTGATGGACCCTCGTCTTTTTTTCAGCCTATGTAATATGTACCTACACTGTAAAAAATATTGTGCTGTGTCTACTCAAAAAAGTGAGTCAACTATTTGCATCAGCTTTTTAAGTATTGTCAACTAAACTTATTTTTGTTTGACTTATTAGACTTTTTATGTTTTCATAATGTAGTTTTTAAGTAAAGCCAACTAAATTTTTCCATTTGTAGAACATAGTGTTTTAAGTTATCTTGTCTGGGACTATAGCTTTAAGCAAAGCCAACTACATTTTTTTAGTTTATAGACAATAGTTTTAAATTAGGAATACATTCTTTAACTTGTCTCTAACCATATGTGAAAGGACAGAATTGAAAATTGCATGGAATATTTCAATAATGTGCCACCTCTACGCCCCAAAGAGTGGAAGAGGGTGTGGAATAAGAGATGGGACTGCGAGATATGGTAGGCATTAGATTAGGAACAGCAGAGGGGATGTTTACCACCTAACATTTCGAGAAAATTCTAAGCTGTGTATTATAAGGCAGATTTTCTTGTGTTCCATAGGGAATTGTCTAGCGTGGGAAGATTATGTTGTCAAGTGTTTACAAATTTTGACACCAAGTTTCTTTATCAATGATTACCTAGAATTGGAAGTGTAAGGTATAAATAGGGTGTAAATGGAGGTGCAGGCATATTTGTTTCCAGGCTCAAATGGCTACAACCAATAGGAGGTTGCTTACTGCATGTGTAGGGAGTTCGTGAGGTGTCCAATGTAAGAGGGTAGGGAGGGATGAAGAATGGACCAAACACAATCAGGGTTATTCAAAGAGAATCGAAAAGTCACCGCACGGTCGGTGACTTTTCGTTCTCTTCAATTCAGCTTGATTTGGCGATCCCATTTCGGCGACCCTGCGGTGTTTTCAGCAAGCACCACAAGGCCGTCGTAGCGCAGGGAAAAGCCACCGAAAACCTGCCGAACACTCACCGTAAAACCCAGGCAAATGCTCACCAAAACCTGCAAAAACATCTGGATTAACCCTGCCGAACACGCCGGAGAGACCCGAGCAGGAGCCAATTAGAGAGCAGAGCAGCCGCCAGAAAAACCTGACACCGCAGACAAATGGAGTGAGAAAAAAATATAAAACTTTGCTTGAATGTTTGAAAAAGTGAAACGCTGTTTGCAAACAAACTACTGAGCGAAAATGTCTGAAATTGACATCCAATCCAATGAATGGTAATAAAAAGGGCTGTTACAGAAAAAAGAAACGATTAAAAAAATAAAAAATAAATCGGAAAAAAAATCCAAAAAATCGCGAAAAGTGCTTAAAAGATCCTAAAAAATCTATAGAGACTTTTTACAGCAGAATATTGTAATAAACGGTTTATTAGATATTGAATTAAAACGGGAATATTTTTAACATTGAAGCCTGCGGGATTCACCTGAATAAACCTGTCGAATGAAGCAACCGAATGGCAGGGCATTTCGGCAACTTTTCACTGCTGGTTTTTGTTCTCTGAATAGATGTAGCTATGGGGATTTCACTGCCCTCGAACAGGCACCGTATGTGCAGGCAATTCGCCAAGATTTAGCGAACTGCCTGCTCTCTGGATAGCCGAATGGCCAGGAAAGGTAACCGAATGCTGAATTTCACTGTTCAGTTACCTTTCGCCAGCAATTCAGAGCTCTTTGAATAACCCTGAATGTTATAATAAGATCAGACAACCGTGATTAATGTGTTAGCCAATCTAGAACGTGTCCAGGGCCACTATACTCTATTCCTCGACATGGGGAAGGTTCAAACCACCTTGAAATATCTACTTTATTTATGTGATAATGTATCTTTTTTCTTTTATTATATGTTATCTCCGACAGGTTGTGGATTATTAAAGTAAACGCTAATACCATTCCTGTTCTACTTCATTGGTGACAAACAACAAATCAATAAAAATAGCTTGATGCCATAACTGTATCTTTAAGAAAGGAATATGCAGCGCATTTACTTGTAGCCTGAAGAACTGTTTCAGACATATAATAAAGAAGTGCTTAGGAACTGCAAATTGAATTATTATCATAAAATAAAATGTTTGTCTGTCACTCTGCTGTGCAATCCAAAACCAGAATATACCATCTTAAATATAAAATAGCCATCAACTTTCAGCTATGTTTCTCTAAAATTTATAAATTAGTTGTGAGCGACCACAAGGGATAAATCCTGCCGCCATCATCTATTTTTCCACAATCTTATGTGTGCTGTTTAAGAAAAACTAACTATATTATATATTTTGTAGTCTCAAATTTCCCCTTTTTAAAGTTTGATTATTAGTAGAAAAGTCAATGTTTCTTTCTCCAGACTGCCATGTCAGTTAAAGATGATCTAGATTTTCCATTATGACTTTTGTTCAATTATAGTAGATTGCGTGGGTATGTTATGAATTTAAATACCATCAAAGTGGAGGGCACAGTGGTGCCTGTCAAGGTTTGTAGCTTTGGGGCAAATTAATAAGGTCTGTCTAAACACAAAAAATTAGTGTGGATTTTTAGTGATTTGAATTCCTCAGCTGATGAATGCCTATATGCTTACACTGTAATATAAAACATGACGATATTGCAATTAGAGCACATGGATAGATATCTAAAAGCAAATTCTTAGGAAAAAAATCCTAAAAACTGGTTATGTTTCAGTTAAGGACCTCGTCCTATCCCAATGTGCCAATTATAGTTATATTTTTGGAGGGGGTATAGGTTGGAAGGAAACCTAATTTAGTTCAATAATTTCATTTATTGACAAATCTTGCACATATTCAAATACTTTCTTGTTAAGTTTATTTGGTTTCTTTTTACGGGCTGTACCCTATGATGGAAGCAGAAATAGATATTTATGCCAAATTTACCAGTAGTACGCACTACGGACTGTCTATATGTACTGTATTGTGAAAAACTCGGAAGATCCGAAAGAGTAATAATTATTACAGATTATTCTCCATCAATTACAATGAGCGTATTCATTAAATCTGTATCAGGGTTATTCAGAGAAAGGTGAAACTCAGGAGAACTTTTGGAGAAGTTAAAATTCTAGGTCAAAATAGCTGATTTGGAAAGTGAGATAAATGGGAGTATTTTTCTGGTTTGGCTATTTTGACCTAGAATTTTCACTTCTCCAAAAGTTCTCCAGAGTTTCACCTTTCTCTGAATAACCCTGCATTTCTAGTTTGTCAAAAGGCAAATTGAAGAGTTGAGGTACAATCAAAAAACTCTTCACTAATGTTTCCCTTTTGATCCCATTCTTATTTTATTTTTGTTTCTGCTATGACCCACTCATCATAGAATATGTAGTAATGAGCTATCCGAAAACTGCCAAAGTAGCTCATTGGCCGACACCTTTATGTTTATATACACTAATCAGCAACAACATTAAAACCACTGACAGGCGAAGTGAGTAACATTGATTGTATCAATACAATGACACTTGTCAAGGGGTGAGATAGATAATTGATTTGTAATATATATTTGGTAGCAAGTGAACGGTTTTTGAATTTCACGTGTTGGAAACAGGAAAAATGGGCAAGTGAAAAGATCTGAGAGACTTTAACAAAGGTGGAATAGTGATGGCTAGACGACTTGTCAGATCAACTCCAAAACAGCAGGTCTAGTGGGGTGGTCCCAGTATGCAGGGGTTAGTACCTACAAATCATATTGCAAGAGAGAACAACCGGTGAGATTGTCAGGGTCATGGGCACCCAAGACTCACTGATGCACGACATGCGTGAAGGCTAGCCTGGCTGGTCCAATCACACAGAGGAACTACTGTACCTCAGATTCCTGAAAAACCTAATGCTGACAATGATTGAAAGGTGTCAGAACACACTTGATACTTACCACCTAATTAGTGATTGTTGCAGACCACGTACTTCCCTTCATGGCAATGGTGTTCCCTGATGGCAGTGGCCTCTTTCAGCAGAATAGTGCACCCTACCACACTAGAAAAATTGTTCAGGATCCGGTTGAGGACCATGCCAACGATTTCGAGGTGCCTTGACTTCCAGATTCCCAGATCTCAATCGAATCAAGCACTTGGGGGATATGCTGTAAAAACAAATCCAATTCCATGGAGGCCCCACCTCATAATTTCCAGAATTTAAAAGATCTGCTGCCAATGTCTTGGTGCGCGATATCACAGGACATGTTCAGAGGTATTCTGGAGTCCTTGCCTCGATTTCATCAAAGCTGTTTTGGCAGCAGGAGGGGGAGCTATACGATATTAGGCAGGTAGTTTTAATGCTGTGACTGATCATTGTACATGTATATAAACTTTAGAGTAATTTAAAATGGAGTATGCTGCACTAGATATGATTGATGGATGGATGGATGGATAGGTAGAAATTAATAGAGCTGGATTGATTTATATTGATAGATATGGATGGATGGATGGATAGATAGACCAGAGGTCTAGGGATGGATGAATGGATGGATGGATAGATAGACCAGAGGTCTAAGGATGGATGGAGGATAGCTAGATATGCATTGATTGGTATAGACAGTAGGGTTTCGGAATTTCGGAATTTTCACGAAATTTCCCGATTCGTGTCTTCGGATTCGGCCGAATTTCCGAATCGGGTCGGACCCGAAAACCGATAGATCCGAAAAGTTTTCCGAGCCGAAACGAAAAGTTTTCGGATTTTTCGAATGGACTTGAAATGTGTCAAATCGAAATTTATTTTTGCTCTATTCATGATTTCGGTTCCATTCGTGATTTCGGTTCCATTTCGGTAATTCTGGAAATCGTATATTTAACTATTATCGGTTATATCGCTGATTCTGTAAATTTTGTATTTGTAAATGCGTATCACTTGTTTCTTGTGGCATTTGGGTCAGTTTAGCGTTTTTTTAAATCGTTTTGTTCATTTTTTTTGTTCCTTGGCTTTCACACCATTTTAATATGATTAAATAAAGTTGTGAAATGTATATTCAATTATTCATAAGAAAAAAAGGATCTTTATTTAATAAAAAAAACACGATAGAATCGCCAGAATTATCGTAGACACTTTGAAACGAGGAGAACAGAAGTTCCGAAAAAACGAAAATTTCCGAAATTTCCGAAAAGTCGATACAAAAAACGAGCAAAGTGACCCGAAAATACGAAAAATGGTCGATATTCCGAAAAAAAAATGTACACGAAAAACGAGCCGAACCGAACCGAATCGAAACAGAAATCGGTCGAAACGAGCCGAATCGAAAATTTTAAACATCCGAACAAATCGAACCGAATCGAACCGAAAAAAAAATCGGTGCGCAAGCCTAAGGACAGATGACTAGGTAGGCATTAGGCAATGATATATAAATATAGATTCTTCAGACTGGCTGAGCAATATTGGAAGTGTCAAACCAGTATATATCTTGGGTGCCAAGCTTGATGCCCCCAAGTTTAATCAGTAAATCCTTCTGGGCTTTTATCGCTACATGTAAAATAAATTTTACTAGTTAGTGAGAATGTGAATGTGCATGCCATGGGTGTAGAAAAAAGGCTTTTGCATAATTATAAACCCATATGACCCTGTAGTTTTATAGGAGTCCCATAGTTTTAGTTTTTTTAAAAATTAAATATAAAACATCTTCTCCTTGCGTGTACTGTGAGAAGGTTAAGTCTTTCCAGGCATTTAAATGAAATGTAGATTTCGAGGCCAGATCATATGTAAGAGATTTGCATGAAATAAAATGCTCGTACAGTTGGGTGTCATGTGTTGTTAATAAACAACTACATATAGGGCTTACCATGTACAGTACACTGCGCTGCTTGTGTTACTAATAAAATGTTTTGGCTTTTTTCTTTCTGTACTTTTTGCAATGAAAGCTCAAGCTCCCTGAAAGAGAGAGAGGGGGAGAGAGCAATGGCAGGCCTATACTGTAAACCCAACATACTTATAAAACCACATGTGCAAGTTTTGCTGCGTAGGAGCCAAGGCATAGACATGTTAAACATTCTGTATTACTTGACTTCCAGTTGTACATGGACAGTCTGTTTATATTTTCATTGCACAGATCCCACTAAAGATAAATATTTAACCCCTTGGGTGATAGAAGGATGAACAATCTGCCATCATGTTCTTATTGTTGTTATTAATATTGAAAATAACATTATATAAATGCTGTTTACTACTTTTCCTCGTGCTTAGTACAAGTAGGCGGCCATCTTTATTTCATCTTTGGTCAGCAGCACCACTTATACAATCGAAAGACATGAGTGACTTGGATGTCTGAGATATCAAGGGTACATTGTTTGAAAGAACTGGCTTTGCAAAAGCCATTGGAATTTATGAACATTCTATTATATGATATTTGCTTAGATAAAGGATACTTATTATCAAATTGGGATTTGTTTACCACTCCACAAAACAAGGGTAAAACAAGCAGGGTTAGTCAGAGAGCAGTGAAAAGCAGGAGAATGACTGGAGAATGGAAAATTCCAGGTCAAAATAGCTGATTTGGAAAGTGAGATGAATGGGAGAATTTTTTTATTTTGACCTAGAGTTTTCCATTCTTCAGTCATTTTCCTGCTTTTCACCTCTCTCTGAATAACCCTGATGGTAAATCATCATTGCAGAGCTTTACTGACATGTACAATAACATACAGGGTTATTCAGAGAAAGGTGAAAACCAGGAGAACTGGCAGGAGAAGAGAACAATCTAGACCAAATAGCCGATTTGGAAAGTGAGATAAATGGGAGAATTTTTCTGGTTTGGCCATTTTGACCTAGAATTTTCACTTCTCCAGTCATTCTCCTGAGTTTCACCTTTCTTTGAATAGACCGGATAGTGTGTAATCTTCTATTTCCAATAGATGTGAATAATGATGACAGTTCTCCTATGTACCATCCAACAAGGTTGTGGAAGACATGATTTATGTCTTGAGGATTGTGCAATTATTATTTAAATTGTTCCTTTTTTACTGGTTGTGTCACTCATTAGTAAGATCACCATGGGGTGCTGTAAACAAATGCTCTGCTACAATGGAGGATAATTAATTTGTGGCAGAGAGATCACATATGCTTATGTCACAAACAAGGGACGGAGCCTGCATATTTGTTCCTTTCTTGCATTGATTTTTACAGATATTTGTAGTTGATCTTTTATTAAATATATATATATAATATATATTAGGACTGCGGAAATTAACAAGTAATTAATCGATTGATCATTAATTTTCCTTGGTCGATCAAATTTATTTTGATCGGCCGCCGAGTGCTTTGGTCCTTACGAGAGGCCGCCGGCCGCTCGCCTGGAATCCTGGAGTTCACGTGAATTCCGGGATCTTGCGAGAAGCGGCTGGTCAGGTGGTTCCCAGGGGAGCGCACGGCCAAGCTTCATGCCGGCGGACCCTCGTAGGGAGCAAAGCACGTGGCGGCAGGAGGTGACAGCTGGGGCCTCTATATATCCATGTTGTGTGAGCTGGGGCATTAAATCCATGTTGCAGGGACGTGCAGTCAGGGGCAGAAGGTGAGGCAGGGCCTTACCTGCCATTATTCCATTAAGTGGGGACTTAACATTTTTAAAATAAAACCTGCTGCTATTTAAAAAAAGTTCACATACTCACCTGCTCCACGCTCCCCACTGTCTGTCTCTGCTCCTTTGCTTTTTTTTTAGTTCGTCGGCTGCTGTGTGATGTGAATCATCACACAGCAGCGGCAGCCTGCTCAGAGCCTATGCAATTTGCGTAGCTCAAGCTGCCTAATAGATTCATTGAAGTCTGCAGCGCACGTTTGGCGCTGCCTACTTCCTGAATCTACACTCTTCAGTGCCCCAGAGAGGCACTGAGAGCAATTGAATTGTTTGGACCAATGGGAACGCACCATTGATCTCAAGCAATTCAAAAAACGCCTCCATGGGAGGCAGGCCTCTCATTATTTGATTGACACAGGACATGTCCTCGTCAATCATGGGGGCCTGCCGCAGGGCGGTGTGCCTGGAGGCACATCCTGGAGAGCAGCAAAGGATCCTGGGAAGCCTTGACAGCAGCAGTATTATGGCACACTGGTATGTATATATGGCACACTGCTGGCACTCTGGTATTATTGCACATTGGAATGTATATGACACACTACTGCCACTCTGGTGTTTTGGCACACTGGAATGTTTATGAGACACTGCTGGCACTCTGGTACTATGGCACACTGGAATGTATATGGCACACTACTGCCATTCTGGTATTATGGCACACTGGAATGTATATGACACACTGCTGGCACTCTATTATGGCAGCAGCCAGATCATGGGGAGCACTGACAGCAGCCGGTTCCTGGGGAGTACTGAACACCCAGATCCTGGGGAGCACTGACAGCAGCCGGTTCCTGGGGAGTACTGAACACCCAGATCCTGGGGAGCACTGACAGCAGCCAGATCCTGGGGAGCACTGAACCTGAACCTACGTAACCTGTGTATATCTGGCTCTGATACTAGTCAGTGCCTCACCAGCCACTGACCTCATCGCCCGTCACTGCCATGTTGTATTAGCTGGGGCAATATATCCATGTGTGAGCTGGGGGCAATATATCCATGTGAGCTGAGGGAAGATATATCCATGTGAGCTGGGCAATATATCAATGTGAGCTGGGGAAATATATCCATGTGAGCTGGGGAAATATATCCATATGAGCTGGGGCAATATATCCATATGAGCTGGGACAATATATCCATGTGAGCTGGGGCAATATATCCATATGAGCTGGGGCAATATATCCATATGAGCTGGGACAATATATCCATGTGAGCTGGGGAAATATATCCATATGAGCTGGGGCAATATATCCATATGAGCTGGGGCAATATATCCATGTGAGCTGGGGCAATATATCCATGTGAGCTGGGGCAATATATCCATATGAACTGGGGCAATATATCCATATGAGCTGGGGGCAATATATCCATATGAGTTGGGGGGCAATATATCCATCATATATTTATATATCAGTGAGTTTTATTGCTGTGGATTCTGTGATACGCTCATACACACCGCACATTTCTGTGAGTTTTATTACTGTGGAGCGATGTTATGTCCTTTTAAGTTTTTCTTTTCTGATCTGTATGATCTGTATGTGTGTTGTAATTAATTGATTTAAAAAAATTGATTAATCGAACACAAAAATTGTAATCATTACCAGCCCTAATATATATATACCTGATCTCTGCTAAAAAAAAAAGCCATCTGGTATGGCGTGGCATTGATTGAACGGTTCTGTGTCAAAACAGACCCTGGATGCAATAAAAGTGAGACAGATGTAATTTGCATATCCTACCCAGAGTTCCTTGCTGCATATGGGGAATGTAACACAGGACCTCTGGGATGCAGTTCTTTGAATTGCTGTGATGTGCAGATGGCTTCTGAAATAATAAGTGTATATATATATATACACAAATATTGGAAAAATACATCTTAAGAAATCACCAACACTAACTGGACCTTCCAAACGTCATTTAGAACAAATATCTGACAAGGTAACTTTCTTTTGAAACCACATATGGATAGGGGGATTCCAGAGGCATGTTATGCAGTGATGCAATAAAATAATGTATAGTTTTCCCAGATGAAAATGTAGGTTCTGGCCCACCAACTATGTGCTACTTTGATACAGTGGAGGGCTTTAAAGAGTGTGGTCAACTTACCCCCCCCCCCCGGAAAAAAATAATATATTTAAATAAAGTTTAGATTCCATATTCTGTGTGTGCCAATTTCTTTATAAACATTTTATAAGTGTGCACACAACCCTGGCTCTGTGTTAACAGATTAAGCACAGTGTAGGTGATGGTGTTGATTTTAACCCATTATGAGGCTTGACCTAAAATCTCTGACAGTTTATTTTTGAAGATGCAGATGGGTTATGCAACGTGTACAAAAATGTGATAACAGGTATTAAAGTCATTTAGTCGTTTATACTTGTTTTATTTCACTTTAAATCCATAAAGTAAATGTATTTTCAATAGTGTGTGCCAACCTAAATAACCTTCTGTTAATGCATCAGTTTTATATTTCCTAAAGCATAGTTTCATTAAATTCAGCTGTGTAATCTTGTAGTCTTGTTTATTTGTGACAAACATGGACCAAGAATTCTATAATTCTATTTAATATTTGATTTTTAATTTTTGATGTAACTGACAAAAAACACACAATACTTTCTGATAGCTGTGGGACTCTGTCACTTGTGTTGTTAATTAACAGCAAGTTATTAAGACAAATTAATTTATAGGTTACATCCATTTCAACTCTTTAATATGTTGAAACAATATGTACAAGACATGTAAAGATAACATCACCAATCTTGCAGAACACGTTGTGTATTGTCTCCATCCTTGCAGGTGATACTGAAGTATTATCTTATCTTTTTCTGGCATCATAATCAGAAAGAAGGTATGAGGTTATTAATATAACCATAAATGATATATCATGTTTAAACACTATAATAGTTCAATCTAAAATAGAATAAAGAGAAACAAAACATACAGTGCATCATGAACACATTAGAAGTATCTGCTGTATTTTAGAAATCTCAAGAGCTGCTGATGTTTCCTAGATTTTATTGGTTTTGCAGTATTATTGTCTCTTTTTATATCACTATTAAATCATTTAAAGTGGGGACCAGAACCTTGGCCCTCCAGCTGTTTTGGAACTAAATATCCCATGAGGGTCAGCCAACCTAATGCGTGGCTGAGCATCATGGGAGATATAGTTCCAAAACAAATGTAGAGCCAAGGTTTTTTAAATTTTATTGATTTTTGTAGTATTTTTGTTACTTTTATATCACCATTTCATCATTTAAAGCAGGGATCAGAACCTTAGCCTTCCAGATATTTTGGAACTACATATCCCATGAGGGACAGCCAACCTAATGAGTGGCTTAGCATCATGGGAGATGCAGTTCAAAAACATCCTTAGAGAGCCAAGGCTGCTGACCCTTGAAACAAAGCATATAATATAAACACACATACAACATACACTACCTTCCTGAATAGCTGATAACTGTGAAATATCCATGATGTGGCATATTAAAATTTAGGATGTCACAAATGTGACTTTTTCGAATAATACTCATTGCTGGGATTTTGCTTTGGCTGCTTGGCTGTAAAGACAGGTTTTCTTTTCTCTTCTTTGATTTCTTTTTCATTTTATTAATGTGTTTGTTTACACTTCCTCGTTTAGAGACTTGCAGGTTGAAACCACACAAAGTCCAAATGGTAATTTAATTTTACAAAGATGTTCTGTGAGGACTGGGGGGGGGGGGTTCAACTTTTTTTTTTTTTTAACTGTCAAATCCACTAGTGTAACTTTAGGGGGAAAGTGTATATTAATTGTTAAAGTTTTATAATTCTAATAATATAATTTTTTTTCCAGACACCGATTAATCTAACTTGTGTAATTAAGGAGGGCAGACTGGAGGATCTCATGGCCTCCATCATACATTAAGCTAAAAATTCGACTGATAAAAACACCCTGAACTATAAGCTCTATATTATACACACAGTATATATATATATAGGCTTTAATCGTCATACATATTATTTTGTAATATCTGTGCAGACATACAAGTGGGAGTTCTTACTCTGCATTTACAGATGAAGATATACATTAAATATTTATAAATATTATACTTATTGTTTACAATTATTATACTTGTTATTATTTACAATTATATTTTCATCTTTGGAAGTTATTATTAAGGTTCCTATTATTAATAACATTTTGTAACTTATTGTTTGTTTTAACAAGGGGGGAATAAGAGGTACAAAGGATCCAAGCTAGCTATGAGAGGAGTGATTGATACCTGGTGTCCCCGCAGTGAGAGGCTCAGCATCAGTATGTGCAGTAGACATAACAGCAGCTGGCTAGGGGCCACCGATGACTTACAGATGGGGGGCTCGGGCCGTGGTCCCGCTCCGTGCTGGGCTCTAGCCTCGCCAAGAATCTGCCTTCATGCTGGCCCCAAGCAGAATAATGTAGCCCCTTGTATGGACCGGTCCAGGGAGGGCCAGGAGCCACATACCTCACATAACTAGCAAGGGAAGAGTCCCATATCTCTTGGTCCTAGCTGTCATGTGGAATAAAAACGTATAACATCATTCTCATCATCATTCCTATCATACTATTCCTATAAACATTCGAATTTTATTTTTGCATAGATAGTAATTGTATAATAAGAATATAAATATTGTGTTAGAACAGAATATACAGGCAATATATGGTTTCTATATTATATTTTATATGTTATCATCATGTGATGTTTGATCTGAATTGATGCTGGTAAAGGGACAAATCAATTATCAGTTTCTTTAGATTGGAGCCCTTTATGTACATGTTCTTGCTATATGTTTTATATTGTCAGGGTCAGGGACAGTGAGTACAAACACAGAGGTGTAGTGATAAAAACAATCATACAGGTTATGTAGGCATGATGGATGGATGGGTAGACAGCTGTAATAAGCTTCATTGATATGTTTTTGGATTTTTGTTTAGTAATAATTATACGAATTAGTTTAATTATAATGTTTAGAATTCGTTTAAATTATTGGATTCCTAGAATATATCATTCCATGACACTGAATAAACATAGTCGATATATTGTTCTCCCAGAGATATGAATGTTTGACCTGTTTATTGTTTTTACTCGTGGGAAGTAAATGGAGGGGATTTGGAATAATTTGCAATATACAATTTTATATATATATATATATATATATACTGATGATGTACAGGTGCCTTGTGGATATTCATCTTTGGCACTTTAGTCATCTTACTCTTTTATAATTACAAATATTTTACTCTTTTAAAGATACAATAAATATCAAATTTAATACAATGTTCTCAGTATATTATTTACAATTACAGAAAATACATTACACATATAGAATCAAAATATGTGTTTATAAATATGCTAAAATCTTCTGGCAAAAAGTATGTACTAAAGGCGAGCTAATATTTGCTTCTAGTCTTTATTTTCCTCCTTTCCTGTTCTTTTTTTCAGTTCAATAATGCATTACATCTCTTTAATCTAGACATCACCCATCCATATATCTATCATTTATCGATCATCTAACTCTATCAATCATCTCTGCCATTAAACTATCATCTATTTATCTATCATCTATTTAGCTGTATCTATTTATTTATCATCTATAGCTATTTATCTGTTATTTATATCTCTTGTGTCATCTGTCATTTATGTACCTGTGTCCTCATGATATATTTGTCTGGTTGTCCCAGCATATGTCCTTTACAAGATCGATTTTTGGGATGACATTGGTGGGATAATGCAGAGCTACCTGTTGCAGGAAGATGCTCAAGTCTTGACACTATAGATCGTCTTCCTATCCAGATCTGTTGTATGATTCACACTAAAAGAACAATTTGTTGAATTCAGAGATTTCTGGTGATTTGGGATTTTTCGCTATGCCTGTTTTATGCTCTTTGAGCTGACATTCGACTTTTCGAAGGACAAACTATCACGAATTCTATCCAAAGTCATGTATTCATGTATAGTAATCGTATATTGTCATGTATATTTTCACTGTAAACTGTAACTAGAAATCACACAGACACACAAACACACACACAACATTTATCTTAAAGTTTAAATTTAACGTCTGTAGAGACGTATCCCTATATATGCCTTTTATGCATTCTCCAGTCATGTTTTAAGATGACTTTTTTATTTTGTTTCCACTTTTTGTAAGTTAGTGACTGTTTTCCTTCATTTAATGGAACCCCAAAACGGTCAGTCCTCGAATTCCTGTGTTTGCTGTCCACGGACTATTTATCTAATTTAATTTCCGTGGATTTGCTGAGTGCTTGTAATAAACTCACCATCAATCTGGATTTCATTTAGCGATGCAATTAAGGGAGGGGAGAATGGTCTCAGTGCCTGAAATGACTCTGAGCGAGCAATGAGCTTCTATTTGATAATGTGGATTAGAAAGGAAAAACAATGTCACTGTCACTGAGAGACACAGGAAATGTCCATGGCATAGCTTTCATCAAAAATCTTAAATATTTCGGAGTAGTTTAAGTGTGCAAACTTTTCACACACAATGTGCTTGATGTGTCGGGAATAGAGGGTCCCATTCTAATGTTCTGTCTTTTTCCTTCTGTCTCTTTCTTTCTTGCACTTTCCCTGTTTCTCTTTATCTCTTTCTCGAGTCTCGTTCTATCATTTTTTCTGTCTCTTCTCTCTCTTTTTTGACTTTCTTTCTCCCTCACCCTAGATACTTACCTTTCTTTCTCTTTCTTCCTTTCTTTCTCCCTTTCTTTCTCTTTCTTCCTTCCTTTCTTTCTCTCTTCCTTCCTTTCTTTCTCTCTTCCTTCCTTTCTTTCTCCCTTCCTTTCTTTCTCTCTTCTTTCCTTCCTTCCTTTCTCTCTTCCTTTCTTTCTCTCTCTCTTCCATTCTTTATTTCTCTCTCTTTCTTTCTCCCTTTCTTTCTCTCTCTCTCTCTTCCATTCTTTCTTTCTCTCTCTTTCTTTCTCTCTTCCTTCCTTTCTTTCTCTCTCTTCCTTTCTTTCTCTCCCTCTCTTCCATTCTTTCTTTCTCTCTTCCTTTCTTTCTCTCTCTCTTCCATTCTTTCTTTCTCTCTCTTTCTTTCTCCCTTCCTTTCTTTCTCTCTCTCTTCCTTTCTCACTTTCTCTCTCTTCCTTTTCTTTCTCTTGCTCTTCTCTCTCCTTTTTCTCTCTCTCTCTCTCCTTTTTCTCTCTCTCCTTCTTTCTCCAATAATAACTTGAGGAGGAGGAAATGAACATAAACTCACTACAGATAAAGAGTTATGGAAGGTTCTGAGGATCCAGATTTTTTTCTGTCTATCTTATACAAAAGCCTTCTTTATCTGGGGCAGTAGACAGATAATTATACAGAGACTCCGAAGTGCTGCGTGTCTCATCTGAATTAAACACTTAGTTATGTAGTTACAGAGGAGGGAAATTGAATTTATACTTAAAGGCGCTTTCTCAGTGTGACGCTACATAAACACAATGTCCCAGATCATAATAAAATGAAATATTGTCATCATTAGTATCCTGATCTGTGGTTTGGGGAACTCTTATCTCTTCTGATATGGTGGGTGTTTATTTATTTTTGTATCAAAGTAATGTATTTAGGCGATACTTATTATTAGCCAATGGGAAACGGCTAAACACACAAAGACAGATACAGAAAAAACAAATAAGATATGGGAATGAAAGCATCATAAGAACAAAAGGTAATATATACAAAGACCATGGTCTGGTATATGCATAGTTATATGTTTTTATTTAAGAAATACATGCATCCATCCCCCTATATATTTATATACACCAATAAAAATATATGCATATATTATTTCTGGCTGGTAGACAACTTATTATGGTATTCTTTCTCTCACTCTCTCATGTATGTATATATATGTATTCATTCTAATATATATCTGTGTTTGTGTATAAATATTTAAAAATATACATATGCACATACATATCTATAAACACATGGAGATGAATAACCATACAACCACAATTTTGTACAGGCCAGCAATGATGTTACATATTTAGTTTATTTCTAGTCATGATGATGAATAATACCTATCAATGTGAATGATCTGAACATGTATTTGAGTAAGAGGTCAATTGTTATGTCCAGTGTTTTATTGCAATGTCCAATTTTTGGATATGATAAACAGATGCGGTGTTAAGGGGCAATCCTTGCTAGTGCCATCCCTCATCATGCTTGACACAGGACGGTGGTCCACTTCCTTTGTACTATATAGTAACTGTTCAGTACAGGGAATGGTTTGCCCACATCAAGATACTTGTATCCTAAAAACTGTAATGAAATGAATAGATCTATAAAGAGAGATGTCCAGGATCAGTGGCACCTGTGCAATTACAAGGGAATTCATAACCTCATTTGCTTAACTTTCTTTTGCTGAAGATATAGGAGAGATATATCAGCTATAAGAATCATCTCAGTACTGTGAAGCAATGATGTGTATAATTGGGGTTCCACAACAGACTCTCATAAGAATTATTTATGGAGGCAGCTCCCATAAAAAGAATATATGAATGATTATTATCTCAAGAAGACTACTTGGGCAAAGAAGAATTTACTCCACGTCAGCCACATTCTCTAGAATGTATTATATGACATGAAGCAGAAGTGTCCCTGTGGTTCCCAGCGAGTTGTATTTTAAGGATCTCATTTTCTATCATACCTTCCCACACTGGAGATAATAAATCTGACCTTTGCGACTAATGGTAAAATAGTAATCCATAAATATTACCTCCAAGTGAAGGATAAAGTATGCATGATAACCTTTATACATATATTTGTAAATACTCTAAAAACATAGAAAGATTTTTTGCTGCACCAGCATCCCAGTAATATTAGAAACCAATATATATTGATAAACAACAGAGTGAAACTTCATCAACCTCTGTATATGTATGAGATGGAACTTGTGACCTGGAGTAGAGATACTAATGTGAGTGGAAAAAGGGAAATATTGCTATTTTTTAGAGAAAATAACAAAATAAAGTTTGTGTACACTTAGTCATGTGACTATAAAAATCTTTAATCTGTGTCCCCCTTTACGTGTTATATTACATAGATTGGATATGCATATAGGAATATAGAATTTGTTTTTTGTATATTGTATAATCTTTTACTCCATATTTTGTGTCTGTTGTTTTATGATGAAGATGAAGAAGAAGAGACGAGTATACCTGTGTATGTGTGTGTCTATAGTCTTCATCTTACGTTAAAACAATAAACACAGAGCACTGTATAATTATGAAGATATGTGGATAGATAGATAGATAGATAGATAGATAGATAGATAGATAGATAGATAGATAGATAGATAGATAGATAGATAGATAGATGAAGCCAGCACTCATGGATCTTTTTAAAAGATGAAATGTATTCTTAGTGCATACAAAGATGATCATGTCAACGTTTCAGCTCAAAACTGAAGCTTTCATCAGGACATACGCTCCATATGTGAGCTGAAACGTTGACTTGATCATCTGTTTATGCATTAAGAATAAATGTCATCTTTTAAAAAGACCCAAGAGTGATTGCTTTGTACTGCTATCTGTATTTTTCATTAAGTTGAGCACCGGGCCATTGATTTTTTCCAAGTCCGTTAGTGTAGGGGTTATATATATATATTTGTGTGTGTGTGTATGTGTATATATATAATATATATAGGGCTATTCAGAAAGAGGTGAAAACCTTGAGAATCACTGGAGAATTGAAAATTCTAGGTCAAAATAGTCAAACCAGAAAAATTCTTCCATTTATCTCACTTTTCAAATAGGCTATTTGGTCTAGCTTGTGCATTCTCCTGGCAATTCTCAAGGTTTTCACCTCTCTCTGAATAGCCCTGTATGTCTTCATTTTACTTTAAATCAATAAACACAAAGAAACTGGAGATTATGTAATACATAAATTAAGATATCAGGATAAAAGGCGATTTCTTTCTCTTTTCTCACTTCCACCCTATCTTTTTTTTCTTGTCTCCCTCCTTCGTGCATTCCAGATATTAAATATATTTTTATAAACTTATGACTGCTGGAATATTTTATATGGAAAAGGTCAGTTCACACAACAGATCACTGGACCCACGTAGGGACAGAAATGTTCATATTTTAACTGTTGGAATTGCACCATGCTGTTCTGGAAGCTGTCTTGGAGTCTGAGTGAAATTCACCTCTTTATAAGTGAATTCATGATTTTATTAACAAGTATCACATATTAAGAGATTTATCAATGTAGCCCCGAACAGACAATGATCTGTGGGTGATGGGAGTGCTGGGAGTGTAAGAGCTGCTGGTGATAACTAAAGTAGAGGCACTCTCTAATTCAGGGAAAGTCTATTATATGGGCATCGCAGCCTGTCATGGAAATGAAAGAAAAAAAACATGGTTTTATGACAAATATCCATATTAACAAGAAGAAAGAAAAGAACAGAAAAGAATAAATAAAGAAAGAATAATAGTAAGCTAAAACAAATAGTCTAATATGAGAGAGAGAAAGTGATCTCTAAATTTACATCGAAATTTAAATACTAATTTATTTATTATAAAGGATTTTACCAGGAAGGATACATTGAGATTTCTCTCCTTTTCAAGTGTGTCCTGGGTTCAAGAACATTGAAATGTTACAGAAATAAAAAGTAATATAATGCAAGATATTAAAAAACAACACAAATATACAGATTAACAGAAAATAAACATGTAAGTAAAACAGTCATTATTATATTACTTGTTTGCTGTGTTTTGACGAGTAGAGATGGAGAGAGAAGAAGGAAAGAAAGAAAGTCCACAAAATATACTCTAAATCTGTTAATTAATACAGGCAATAAAAAAAAACTTAAAAGCAAAAGCAATATATTTGTAGGGTTTGAAGCAAGGCACAGTGAGGAAGTGAGTGTGGTTTTGTGTATAAAAGCAATAGACCGTGGAGGTCTGAAGCATACAATCTAAAACATACATTGCAACTGCAAATTGAAACAAAGTATCAGTAAACAATAACACAGACATCATTGTTCTGCAAAGCGCCGAGTCTCCCAGAGAGACACAGGAGGACAGTGACTATAACATTGTAACTGTGCCTGGGATACCTGAATCTTGTGAGTGGTCCAGCTCAAGAAGGGTTAAGGGGCTGTTAGGCTGGTGGGGGGAGTTAAGGCTGCTGGGGGGGGGGGGGGGAGTGGGTTCCAGGACAGTTGCTTGAGACTGAGCTAAGTGAACAAATTCTCCCCGAGGTAGCTTCTCTGTTTGATCGTGCCGAGCCTGGCGCCTAGCAAAACATAACTCGTCTGCCTTATTAAATGCTCTGACTTCTGCTCAACGATTGCCTGGTGAGTCTCAGTGCATGCAGGGGCCCACAAGGGCCAGAACGCCACATTAACCATTCACCTGCCAGGGGTAAGATCCTTAAAAAAAAAAAAATCCTTCAGCTTGTAAATAATATTCGTATACGTATTATTTATAAATCAGATAAGCATGATACAATATATACACATATTATATATAACTAAACAATAATAATTATTATCATCATCATTCATGTATCGCCAGCAGTGTCTGTAGCGCTTTACAATAACCAAGGGGGAACAAGAGACAAATAAAAAGACATAGGCAGGGAGACAAGAGGTGTAGAGGGTCCTGCTCATAGGGGCTTACAATCTATATATAATGTGTTATGGATATAATATATAGTATTCAAAATTAGTGACACTATACTCATATATATATATAGTTGGAGGGCAAAAAAGTGAGAATAAAGGCCTTCACACAGCAAATAATAAAGTTTATAGTTGCAGGGGACATTTACATATTCCAGCAATTCACATGTGCATATATGTTTGTGTGTGTGTGTATATCAATTCACATGTGTGTGTGTATATATCAATTCACATGTGTGTGTGTATATATCAATTCACATGTGTGTGTGTGTATATATATCAATTCACATGTGTGTGTATATATATCAATTCACATGTGTGTGTGTATATATCAATTCACATGTGTGTGTATATATCAATTCACATGTGTGTGTGTATATATCAATTCACATGTGTGTGTGTATATATATCAATTCACATGTGTATGTGTGTATATATATCAATTCACATGTGTGTGTGTATATATATCAATTCACATGTGTGTGTGTGTGTATATATATTAATTCACATCTGTGTGTGTATATATATCAATTCACATGTGTGTGTGTATATATCAATTCACATGTGTATGTGTGTGTGTGTGTATATATCAATTCACATGTGTATGTGTGTGTGTGTATATATATCAATTCACATGTGTGTGTGTATATATATATATCAATTCACATGTGTGTGTGTATATATATATCAATTCACATGTGTATGTGTGTGTGTATATATATCAATTCACATGTGTGTATATATCAATTCACGTGTGTGTGTATATATATATAATATATTAGCCCTATATCAAAATATATAGACTATATTATGACCATCGTCTGATTATTACCAGCATTATAAACCATCACCGATTTTTCATAAATTTAAATAAGGTTAAACCACATAACAACAGATAAAGCACTTTATTATTATTACAGGCAGAGTTTTTTTTGCCATGCTGTGAAATATTAAAGGCATCACATTGATTGAAATGATGCTGTAAATGTCTATTATTATTTAATCTGATATAGTCACCATAACCTTGTATTAGGGCAGAAGCAGTGCAGCAGCTGCTAAAATCTCTGCTTTTAATACTAGCTATATGGTTGTTCCGTTGTCCTTAACTAGAACTTGACGAATTCTCTTTTTTAGAAAAGAAGGGGGAGCACTCACAGCAGAGCAAGGATGTGTAATGAGGGGGCGAATAATGGGGAGCAGGTGTCTTTTTTTACAAGGCAGCACACTGATTAATTGCAGGTACACAGCCCCTCACTGAGCTGCCCATAAAGCCACACTCAGGTTTGTTGATGAACTTCTAATTCTCCTGTAATTCTAGTTTGATGCCTTTTTTGGGAGTCGGCTGGACCAATCAGAAACCTTCCCAGTGAGACTTGGAGAGGGTTGTTCCTTATGATTGGAAGGCGGTGCCATGAAAGCAAAGAATCAGGAGTTTATTAGGTGTGAAGTAGAGTTGGAGAACAGAGCCCAGCCTGGATCTCCTCCTCCTCCTCCTCTATCATCATCAGAGACCTAGGACCAGACCTTCTGCCAGGAGGACCCGCTCTTTTCCTCCATCTTCTCTTTCCAGCTCCTGGAACTTGGAAAAGTTTTACAGATCTGGGAAAGCTTCAATTTCTTTTGGAACAACTGGCTTGCTTATATCTTTTGTAATATTTCTCTCCAAGGACCAGCAGGACAATCCATCATCTCCCTACAGGATAGAACGTCTCCTTTGGGGGGCGCCACTGTACTTCTTCGACCATCCTTGGACAGTATTCCTCCAGGGACCTAGGACAGCTCCTATCCTGTGATCCATCGTGTCCATCACGTTAGTAATCGTTTTATGGCCCCTTATCCTCTCACCATGAATCCAGATCGAGATGGGTCCCCGGGGCCAAACCCCAAACAGCCTGAGGCCAGCAAAACAGAGTTGCCTTTGGCCAGCACTCCAGAGGTTACCAGGGGATGGAAAAGTCCAGCATTAACCTTCAGTGTGGAGTCCTTGATCTCTGACAGGAAGCCTGGGAAAGTGCTGGCTGCCAACAATGGGAGTGATCCAGAGCCTCAACAGTCTCCTCTTCACAGCAGGACTCTGAGTGGAGAGAAAACCTTCCCAGCACTGGAAGGACTACCTCACCTTGGAGAGAGGTGCAAGCAGGACCCAGAGAGCCTGACAGAGAATGGCAGCACCACCTGGTACCAAAGCCCACCATACTCCTCTCCTCCAAGTAAGTAGATTTTATTTTAAACCCAGCTCTACATGGAACTTTCTAAATCCCAATCAAAAGGAATTCTGCATCAATGCAGGGCACATACATAGAATTATAAACCCCAATCTTCAGATTTTCGCAAAAAATATATAGTTTCACTTTTTGGATTATAACTGGGACCACTGCTGCTGTGTAAATGTCAGGTCTCCACTACCACTACAATATCATGATTGGTTATGCCATCCTTCTAGATTATATATATATATATTCTTGTAAGGCAATTTATTGCAGCTGTATTTGGGTAATTTTGTCAGAATTTAACTCATTATGTGTGAGATTCAAGTGCAAGCTTCCCTGAGTATTTAAAGTCGTTACAGTTAACTTTGCACCAGATCTAGAATCTATCGTCAAACGTGAAAACTTTAAACGAATGCAGATTATTTAATCATATTATTCGGGTCTGTGTTGGTCCGGGACATTATGAAACAATATGATGATTTAGTGTATATCCATTAACTAATTCCATGATAAAACTGACCGAATGTCCTATTAATGAGTCGAATAATCTGCAGTCGACGAAAATCCGACGAAAATCCGCTCTTCGTTTGACTGTAATTACCGTTTGACTGTACTTACCGTTTGACTGTAATTACCGTATATAGAAAGGTTTACATGGCTTGTGATCTGCAATTTAATTAATTGAATAATGGACAGCACCAGCTTCTAAAATGAAAGCGAACACTTTGAATACATTGTATTTTTTTCTATACATAAGCAGAAAATTACTCGTTGTAGAACTTTCAGAAAAGCGAATGTTATTAAACATTTGTAGCATTGAACTAACCATTCTTATTCAATTCTAAACAAAGTGTTCACAATTTGTATCCATACATTATTGCATTATTATATTTTTCACTCTCCAAAATGCATTTCTAATAACAAAGTCAGGTTATACATACGTTTTTCTTCATGACATAGGAAAGCAAACGATTGCCCCCAGAGCACAGATATAGGGGTAACCTTCTAAACGATAACATCGCCATGGAAACCAACGTTCCTATCGAGAGTTCCACTTTTAGAACTTTCCTAAGCCATTGCTTATTGGATAGAATTACATATTTTCCACAGTGCTCATCCCCAGACAAATCATGTTTCAGATCATCCAATAAACATCATCTCTAGATAATTAAACAAGATAATATTTGTGTGTAATATGTTATGACCCATCATTTCTGCTACATGTATATATCACATGCAAGCAAAAGTATTGTACAATAAACACAATTTTTATTATCAAAGTAAATGACCCTGCAATAGTAGATAGACCGTTAATGTCATGGGTTTATTTTTATTTTATTTTTGCTAAAAATGAGTTTTAAGAAACCTGTTTACAATTAACCAAAACAATAATACAACTCTCTTCTGAATTGGTAAAAATCGAAATATTCTTGCAAAACTTCTACGATCTAGGCCTAAAAATGTAACAAAAAGCAGGAAATAAATACAGAAACGCCCTCCTATGCTGGAGCCATGTCTCTAATCTTAAAACCAACAGATACTGAGTTTTTGTTTCAGGAAAAAAACTGAGAAATGTGTATTTGGCAGTAAATGAGAACCCATAAAGGTCATGGTGAGGTAAATTAAACCTGTTATCTTACACACAATGCTTATTTTAATGAGTATGATGGATGTAAAGAAAGCCTTTTTTAAAATATGTAATATATATATATATATATATATATAATTAAATCTCCGGCCTTAAATAACTTGTTGCAATAAGGAATTAACTTAATTTTCCTTTTTAAAATCCCACCAAATCTCATTTTCCCTGTTTACTAATTTTTCCCAATTTCTTTTTTTTTTTTAATTTTATTTTAAAACAAGGTAATGAAAATCCTTTTATTTTGTTAGGAAACTCCCACTCAGCATCTCCTGACTTTTCCTCTATCAAAGAAAATGCTTCTCAGTTGTGATAATTTGATTTCAGATCAAAGGACATCTTTCTGAATATTTCATTCCCTTCATGCTGACAAACAAGAGGTCTTTATGTCTATATTTAAATTGTTTTAATAAGATTCATCTGAATCCAGTCTGGCTTGAGGGATGCTGAACAGCAGCAGCATAACAACCACCACTAAAGTTTACATAAAGGCAAATAATGCAATAATTCCATGTAAAGTATGTTATTGCATATTATATATCATTGCAGTTCTCCAGAATATAATGTCAGCTTGCTTTTAGCTATCTTTTATAGCTAGTAATTTCTCTCACAGATCAGGAGCTGTTGAATAATATCTAGTAACACACTAAGTTTTAGATATACTGATTTTTAAAAATAAATAAATTGCAATTTACTTATAACGCTCCAATAAAAACACTAGCCTGACAAGAAATCGGCTTACATTTTGGGGAATCTGCTAAACATAGCTGAAAGAGATGAAAGTATATAACATGGTATATTTGGTATTAAATCTACAGAAAAAAATAATTTTTGGATAGTGTAAAAAAAAAAAAAAAAAAAAAAAAAGCTAAATTCCACATAAGACCATAAAATTTTAACTTTTCCATTTAAATAGCTGGAGGACAAAAAAACCACTGGCCTTTTTTTTTTTTTTTTTTTTTTATTATTATTCTTTTTTTTTTACGTAAGATCAATGTCACCCACCAAGAAAATATGTATATATATATTAAAAAAAATTCTGGAGAAGAAAAAAAAGCGACAAGTGGATTCTTATTGCATTTTTCTTTTGACACTTAAAATAAGTCCCCATTGGCCTTTTTAAAATATACTTGCAATTTCTAGTACATATACAAAGTACATGGTGTAATCCTTGCTTTTGGCTGAAATAAAGGTCTCAGTTATGCAACAATCAAAGGGTTAATCCCCCAAAAGCGTGGCCTATTAAGAGTATCCCAGTAGAGGAAATTCAGACATGGGCTATGGGAGAGACACAGAGCAAGCCTGCCCATTAAAGAGGCCAAGGATCAAATGGGCTCCAAGGGCTTGATGCAGGTCAGATGCTTAAACCTGCATTAAATATTTTGGTCTGCTTTCTCTTTTGGGGGCAGGGGGAAACTTTCTACAAAAAGTCATAATTGTGTATTGTGCACTATTCTAAAATTTTTATTCATGATCATAAAGATAATCAGTAAAGCAGAGCTTGGGATATGAAAATTTAGAGTAGGTTACGGTTTGGGGGGGGGGGCTACCCTGGGGCCTAGGACACCACATGAATCTTCCACAATCGATTCTCTTTGCTTCATGCTGTTCTGGCTTGGCCTGTTGCATAGAAGCTGCATGAAAAGGAACTGCATTTCACTGAGCCCTCTCTGCCAGATCACACTGACCTGTATTCACTTCATAACCCCAGAGCTGTGGCCACATTTTCACTTTGATCTTGTTGACTGAAAAACAAGATCTGCATTGCATTTTTACAAAACCAGGCGCATTCAGTTTAAAAATCCCTTTTTTTTTTTTTCGTACTTTTTTATAATGAAGAAAGTACAAAAAAAAATCTTCGTTTATATACACTTCCAATGTTTTTAATTTCGCACACAAAATGTAAATTAACTTTTCATTTTAAAGTTCAAATTTGTGTTTTTTTTTTTTCTTTTAACCATGGCAAAAATGGAAAGCTTACATTTTATAATTTTGTTCTAACCCATCTTTTTAAAACGCTGCAATGATGCATATATTAAGTCCTGTTCATTTTGGAAGAACTGAGCACTGCAAAGTGAGTAGCTGGGAGAATTACAAATTAGTTATTATTATTCTTTATTAGCGCCAGCATATTCCGCAGCGTTGTACAATGGGCACAATATAGACCTATAGTTATTTATAAAACTTCAGCATATTTTGCAGGGTTCTACAATTGGGGGGGGGGCAAGGATCCTGATCAAGTGGTCTTACAGTCCAAGACCTGTATAAGGCTAAGGTCAGACGAAAGCAGTTTTAACGTTTATTTATTTATTTATTTATTTATAAAGTATTTTACCAGGAAGGATACATTGAGATTTATCTCGTTTTCAAGTATGTCCTGGGTTCAAGAACATTGAAGTGTTACAGTTACAGAAATACAAAGTAATACAATGCAAGATATTAAAAAACAACACAAATATACAGATTAACTGAAAAATATGTAGGAAATATAGTCACTAGGTTACATGTTTACAGGTGCATTCTGAGCCGCACGAAATCACGGCGTGCTAGCAGCAAATGACGTCCAATGCCGGGGAACATACGACGAACGGCCGCACGAACGTTCGTCCGTGCAACGCAAGTGGCAAACGAACGCATTTTTTCGAGAACGTCAAACCGCTACTACTGACGTACAGAGTGCGCTGCGGCCGCATAGCGGCGTGTTTGCGTGATTGGAAGACGTCAGACGCTGCACACGTCCGGCCAACATAACGTCCAGACGCAAAAAGGGTTTTATTGATGATCCGTACAAAATCACGGACGAAAATGCACATCGTACGACCGCTATCGCTTATCCCGTGAAAAAATACGTCCATTCGTTCGAACGCACTTGTTCACGGACAACGTGAAAAATGCGTTCGTCTTACCCTAGCCTAAGACACAATGTTCTGGTCATCATGTACACTTTGTGCCCTGGATATTGGTGATTTATTTATTTATTTATTTATTTATAAAGGATTTTACCAGGAAGGATACATTGAGATTTCTCTCGTTTTCAAGTATGTCCTGGATTTGTGTAATGGTCTGTGTAGGTTTGACCGTGCTTATTATGTGCAAAAATAACTCCAGATAACTTGAAGTACGGTGCAAAGTAAAATCCTGAAGAATTGTTAAAGGACACATAATGACATAAATGCATGCTCTGGGCAGAATGAAGAAATGTAGTATAATATATCGACCATTTAGGTTGGGGGTCACTCTTTTAATACATGGACTAGAGTGTATAGGCCAGCTGTCACTCCCCTGCTATTAATAGTTAACCCCCCCCATAACATTCTCAGCGGGGGGGGGGGAAGATGAACACCTCTGTTACAGGGTTATTCAGAGAGCGGTGAAAAGCAGGAGAATGACTGGAGAATGGAAAATTCTAGGTCAGAATAGCCAAACCAGAAAGATTCTCTTATTCATCTCACTTACAAAATCGGCTATTTTGACCTAGAATTTTCCATTCTCCAGTCATTCTCCTGCTTTTCACCGCTCTCTGAATAACCCTGTTTGTGTCCGCAATACTGTTTTGTTTTTGTGTTTTTTTCCCCACATATTCAAGTATAAATATTGTCTTATTTCTATTGTTATACAAAACACAACAAACTAGTGCCATTAATTGTATGAACCAAGAAAATTGCCACAAATGTTTTCTAAACTAATAAAAAGGTTAGTTTTAGTAAAAAAATAAAAAAATAATAATGTTGCCTGTATTGAACTGAACACGCTATGGACTGTTGAAATATGGCGTAGCAATATTGGATAATAAAAGGGAAAAAAAGCCCTAACGTTTGTGTAAACAACCTCCAATTTTGAAGAACTTTTCCTTTGTGCAACAAAAAGGGAGTAAAAAATATTTTCTGTCACTATAATCCCATTCTGATATATAATTATTTTTTTTCTCCTCTCAGTTCAACTAGCTGTCATAACACATTTTAACTGAGTCCTTAAATTTTTATTGTTTAATGCATCCTGTGCTTTAAAAATATGGTTCTCCAAAGACTATATTCTTATGCTGGGTGTCTGCTGGCCTAGGTGAATTCCTCCAGATTTATTTACTATTTTTTTTTTAATCAATGAAGAATCTAAAATATTTAGAATGTTACACTTGCACTAAAAGCTAACAGAACTCCATATGTCTGTAGGCTTGCTTGAATTCTAATAGAATAGAAAACCTACAGGGTTATTCAGAGAAAGGTGAAAACCAGGAGAATGGCAGAAGAGAACAATCCAGACCAAATAGCCAATTTGGAAAGTGAGATAAATGGGAGAATTTTTCTAGTTTCTTTATCTTGACCTAGAATTTTCACTTCTCCAGTCATTCTCCTGAGTTTCACCTCTGACTAACCCTGCTAGTATTTGTTATGCTGGTACAGGTTGTCAATGATGCTTAGGGGTAACTTTAAACTACAAAACTCTGCTTTTTTTCTCTCCACCATTTATGGTGATACTAATTAACACCAACATAGTACCTAGTACATGGCAAATACAATAAAAGTATAAAAAAATACAAAGCCGAACGCTAATAAATAAAATATTCCATGTAACATGGTCTGTATCAACCCAGAAGATTTTGTTCATTCAAATCTGTCAGAACGTACAGTAGCTGTAAGGCTAGGGTCAGACGAACGCATTTTTAGCGTTGTCCGTGAAAAAGTGCGTTCGAACGAATGGACGTATTTTTTCCCGGAATACGTGATAGTGGTCATACTATGCGCATTTTCGTCCGTGATTTTGTACGGATCATCAATAAAACACTTTTTGCGTCTGGACGTTATGTAGGCCGGACATTAGCAGCGTCTGACGTCTCCTAATCACGCACATACGCCGCTAGCGGACGCAGCGCACTCTGTACGTCAGTACTAGCAGTATCACGTTCTCGAAAAAATGCGTTTGTTTCCCGCTTGCGTTGCGCGGCTGCACTTTCGTGCGGCCGTACTTCGTATATTGCCCGTCATTGGCCGTCATTTGCTGCTACTACGGCCGTGATAAAGTGTGGCTACACGTGCGTTCGCACTGCGTTCGTCTGACCCTAGCCTAAGGTGATTCTAAGGCTTGGGTCAGACGAACGCATTCTGTGCGTCCGTGCAAAACGGACGTACTTTCTGACTGACGACAAGGTAGTGGCCACACGGTCTGTTTTTTTTTTTTTTTTGACTGATGTAGATGGGAAATAAATTTTTTTATGAAAAAACATTTTGTCTGTCAAAATGCTGGATGTCAAAAATGCAGTCCGTCTGACTACGTTCCATCACTCACACACAAAACTATGCGGACGTGGCGCACTCCGCACGTCCGTTCTAACGGTTTTACGTTTTTGCCTTGGGCTAGGGTCAAACGAAAGCATTTTTACACGCAAACGTAAAAAAGTGCGTCCGAACGAATTGACGTATTTTTTCACGGAATTCGTGAAAACGGTCATACGATGCGCATTTTCGTGCGTGATTTTTTACGGATCGTCAGTAAAACACTTCTTGCATCTGGACGTTATGTTGGCCGGACATTAGCAGCGTCTGACGTCTCCTAATCACGCAAACACGCCGCTATCCCGCAGCTGCGCACTCTGTACGTCCGTACTAGCGGTTCAGCGTTCTCGAAAAAATGCGTTCGTTTTCCACTTGCGTTGCGCGGCCGGACTTTCGTGCGACCGTACTTCGTATATTGGCTGTCATTGCCCGTCATTTGCTGCTAGTGCGGCCGTAATTATGTGCGCCAGAACACACGTTAAAAGTGCGCTCGTCTGACCCAGCCTAACTTGCGTTCGTTTGCCGCGTCCGTTGTGCATCCGCACTTCTGTGCGGACGTACTTCGTGTGTGGGTCTCTATTGCTCATGATTCTGTGCTACCACGCATGTTAAAATGTGCGGCAACATGGACGTGACCACTGACCACTGCGCTCGTCTGACCCGAGCCTTAAGCATCAATAGAAGTGAAAAATAATGAAAATTAACCAGACGGTCCTTCAAATGATTTAATAACCTGAGACAAACTAGTAGTGTTACCTGATCTCTTTAAAACCTTGTTTTTATACTTTAAGGTTGAGATTTTATTTTTAGTCTTGAAAGTTACTTTAAAAGGCTGAAGACAGAGACATTTTGATTCCAGTGCAAATGTTGGTGCATAGTAAGTATTCATCAGCCAATAGTCCATACAGGGGTTCTTCATCTTCAGGCCATAGTGTTTCTTCTAAATTTTCTTCTTGGAGTTTCAGCAATTATTTACAAAGCATTGGGTCATTCTAGGGCTCCGTGAGGGACGTATCCATGATGATCAACATGTAGCCGAGTTCAAAGATTGTGCTGTAACTGTGGAAAATCCTAATCCATTAGTAATTTCAAAATGAAATCAGTCTATTAAAAAAAAATAACGATAAAATACACAGCTGTGTGTGCACACATGATAGTGGTTCACCTCCAATCTTTTGAGCGGTGCTTTGAAATTGGCAATGCATCCACTCCATTGCTGAACCAGCACTCAATTTTTCCATAGAATATACAGGGTATCCGTAAAGTCTTTACAATTTGAAAAATTTATTACAAAGATAATTTTCACTTGTCTTTTCATTTAAGTTTTTTGTCTCATTTAATACACCTCTATATGGGCACCATTAGTTGCACGAAGCACATCAAGACGGTACTTGATTTCTTGCCATGTTCGCTGTAGCATACCCTGATCAATGGTGGCAATGGCATCAGTGATCCTCTGCTAGTGATGTCCCGTACCTTTTGTTCGATACACGATATCTTTAACATAACCCCATAGCAAGATGTCGAGGAGAGTGATATCTGGTGAACGAGGTGGCCAGGGAATTGGACCACCCCTTCCAATCCACCCCTCTAGAAATGTTTAATTTAGGACATTTAACAGTACCTCATTCATCAACAGGGGAACCTGAAATACACAAATGCGATGTGATAAAAACCTTGATAACCACTGAGTACATAGAACAAATCTGATGAAGATATCTCATCAATTACCTTTGTAATAGCTTTTTTTTTAAATTGTAAAGAGACTTTATGGACACCCTGCATAACCTTTAGGGACACTACCACTTAACCCTTTCGCTGCTGAGCCATTTCACGCCTGTGTGCTGAGCTCATTTTTACCGCTTTTGCTCATCATGTTTAAACACGTTTTGAAGCCACGTTTTATTATACCACCCAGACATATTATATATCGTTTTTTCCGGCAGATTCATAATATATCATTATTATATGTATACGTCATTTCCTGCCTGTATATAACAAAAAATGAGATAAAATTAGAATTTTCAATAATTTACAGCGTGTAAAGTGGTTATATATTTTTTTCTTTTATCATGCGAACGTTTGCGATTTATATTTTCTATGGGTTGCGCTTGTTAAAAAAAATTGGAAATGGAGACTCGCTACATTTTTTTGGGGGGAAATTACGTGTTTTTTAGCAAACCCCCCATAAAAAAATAGTTTGTGCAGCATCATTGCTCACATTATAATGAAATTAACAAAACAATTTTTTTTTTTTTTACATGGTCATGTTGGAATCATTGGAAAGGCAATGCTCTGGCCGTTCCAACAAAACCAAACATTAACCCCTAGCTGCCAAGGATCGGGAGATAGGGGGTTCATTGGAGTCCCCTAACTCCAGAACTGACGTCATTGCGCTATGCACAATGACATCAGGGGGAGATCCCGGAAGCTTGGCCGATATCCAAGATGTCGGCCAGCTCCAGGAGGGGAACGCGATACGGCGCCGAGTCACAATTCAGCCCCCTAGGGGTTAAAGAAAGCCACCGCTTGGAAGGGCAGGCTGTGCCCTTCGAAACGGTGCCTTCCTTTTCCGGCTACCCCGCACGGATGGGGAGGGAGAGAGGTCCAAAGGACCCCCCCTTCAGGCACCTTCCAAGATGTCAGCTGCACCGGGGTGCCGCAGCGACTGGCCGGAATCCCGGCCGATTGCTGCCTCCTGTGCTAGGACGTGTTCAGCGTGTCTATAGCACAGGAGAACCACTTGGCTGGACACGCCGAGTGCGTCCTTAGCAGCCAAGTGGTTAAGCTGTGAATAGATTACTTGTGCATTACAAACAAAATGCCTTTAGAAAACACATGCTGCTGTCTGGGGTGGGGGGTTGTTTTAAGTAATTCAATGCAAAAAGGAAAAACTAAATTTTATTATCTCCCGTTTCCATCTTGTGTATTTTATCCCCCCCCATGTTTCAACATTTAACAAAAGGTGGAGGAAATGTTTAGATAATACAGTAGGGTTTGGATTGTGTTGTGTTCTCCAGGCTACCTGAGATGGCAGCTGAATGAGATAAGACAGGGAGCTTAAAAGACTTCTAATCAACCCTCTTAAATAATTGTATTGTGGGGGATGTATTCGGTTATTGACCCACAGACTTCATTCTATGACCATTGCCAAACATTGAGGCGTAAGTGATGTACAGGTACTCTGGGTTGGGCCATTTTACAACACAATGGATGCACCCAGTGACACGTACATATAAAATAAGGCTTTTTTTTTATAAATTCCATAGTTGACGTTTCTGTTCAGGCACAGAACTTTCAGGATCTGATTATATATCTCAAATGTCTTTATACATTGGCTCAAACTGTAACCAGATCAATTTAATGGCTTTTTCCTGGCTTAGAAAATCGCGCGATTTTCCTATTCGCGACGTTGCGCGACACTGCGATTTTGCAAAACACCACCAATGGAAATCGCAAAATCGCAAATCGCAAAAAAAACAAAGGGTCATGTACCAGTGACATGCTACCGCGACGCGCAACATGCGACATCGCGCGACAAGATGTGTACAGCTCCATTGGAGATGCTACATAGTGCGGCAAAATCCGCGCGATAAATCGCACAGTGTGAACGGGACCTAAAATTGATTGGGAAAGCTATTGTTCAGTGCAGTGGTTCCAAACCCTGGTCCTAAAGTACACCCACCAACAAGTCAGATTTAACGATCACCTTGGGGAAATGCTGACTGAATCCTGCAATCACTGAGCAGCAAATCATATCACCTGTGCTGTGCTTCAGATATCTGACCTGTTGGGTATTTGAGGACCAGGGTTTCCCAAAGGACAAAAGGCCAAGTGCTCAATTCCTAATACTCACATCTGACTTTCTGCCATCTGTATATAGAACATCGTAATGAATACTCCAAGAAGACAAAGGGAGACACAACTTAAAAAAATGCCCTGATTAACATTATATTCAGCGTAACTGTGCTAGTATCCTATTAAGACATGGGGTGCCCCAGATTTCACAATGGTAATTGGTTCCTGTTTTAGGCTTGGCTTCTGTATAATGCTAAAATGGTGTGTGTGTGTGTGTGTGATTTAGATAGATGTGACTGCTGGTTACTATAGAAAAGACACAGGAAAAAAAGCAGTGTGGAATTGTTTTAAAGAAAAATAAAAACTTTAGAAAAGATGCTCTGAATTTGCTGCGGAGCAGGGTTAGGACTAGGGTAAGGTTTCTTTGTGCTTGTTGTTAGGGTTAAAAATAACATTCTGTTTTTTTGGGGGTTTTTTGGCACCAGATACATGACTTTCGATGTCTATTTCAAGTTCAGTGTTTGCAGATGACACAAAACTAGGAAAAGTGATACAATGTGAACAGGATGTTACTTCGCTGCAGCACTATTTGGATATTTTGGGGGACTGGGCACTTAAATGGCAGATGAAATTTAATGTAGATAAATGCAAAGTTATTGTAAGGGTTTGACTGCGGTAGGTGTAGTAGGATGGGGTTGTGAGCCCAGGATGCAGTGATGGAGGCAGGTTCAGGATCACAAAGGGTGTTTATTGGAAATAAACACTATAGCACAGAATCCAGCAAGGAATAGGCAATGGAATGGTCAGGGTTAAGCAAAGGGTCTGGTACACGGGGGGTCCTAGATGGGGGGCAGAAGGGGAGCAGGATGGGAGGGTACCGGTTTATGAAGCAGATGAATGTCCAAAAAATAACAGAGGGTCCTTGGAGTCTTTGGTTGAAGGATTCAGGAGATGGTCAGGAGGTTTCAGGGAGCTTGGCAGATAGGTTTAGCAGTCAGCAACTTCAATGTGAAAGTCCAGAGGAAAGGGTGGGACTCCCTTATATGATGGAGAAATTAGGGAAGATGAAGGGCAGGTGAGTCTCCCTGGCCAGAACGTTAGAGTTCATGATGCGAAAAGTCATTACAGAAGTCCTGGAACCTGCAGGGGGCCTGCAGGATGTGGAACCAAAGGGGGCGCCAGGGGGTCAGGGCCACCAGGACCTTACAGAGCCCCCCCTCTAAGGGCTGGACTCCGGACGGCCCAGGGCGAGGTCAGGGTCACACTGGCAGATTATGGGACAGATAGGCATTGCACCATTGGAGGGTAGAATAATGATCATGGCGACCAGGGTTGGGCAGAGCTTCGCCACTACGAAGCGATCTCCAGGCACTCTCGGCATTTGAAAACACCTGCAGGTCTGTGCATCTGACTACAGTCCCGTTTGAACCGTAGATAAACTCTGGCGGCAAGGGTTCCATAGCAATGGTGCCTTCAGGGGTGTTGATCCTCTTGGTGACACGACTCTTCGATGCACGCTTGGCATGGACTGGCGGGGCAGCATCCTTGGAGAATATCGGTGGGGCAGCGCCCTTGGTGAGGACCGGTGGGGCAGCGCCCTTGGGGAAGACCGGTGGGGCAGCGCCCTTGGGGAAGACCGGTGGGGCAGCGCCCTTGGGGAAGACCGGTGGGGCAGCACCCTTGGTGAGGACCGGTGGGGCAGCGCCCTTGGAGGGGACCGGTGGGACAGCGCCCTTGGAGGGGACCGGTGGGACAGCGCCCTTGGAGGGGACCGGTGGGGCAGCGCCCTTGGTGAGGACCGGTGGGGCAGCGCCCTTGGAAAGGACCGGTGGGGCAGCGCCCTTGGAAAGGACCAGTACGGCAGCGCTCTCGGAGAAAATCGGTGGGGCAGTGCCCTCGGAGAAGATTGGTGGGGCAGTGTCCTCGGAGAAGATCGGTGGGGCAGTGTCCTCGGAGAAGATCGGTGGGGCAGTGTCCTCGGAGAAGATCAGTGGGGCAGTGCCCTTGGAGGGGATCGGTGGGGCAGTGCCCTTGGTGAGGACCGGTGGGTCAGCGCCCTTGGAGAAGATCGGTGGGGCAGCGCCCTTGGAGAAGATCGGTGGGGCAGCACCCTCGGTGAGGACCGGTAGGGCAGCGCCTTTGGTGAGGACCGGTAGGGCAGCGCGCTCGGTGAGGACCGGTAGGGCAGTGCCCTGCGGGGAATGGACCTCGGCACTGCACAACTCCATGGCGGTGGCCTCGGCAATGACTTGGGTACTGCACGGCAATTGAGCGACCTGGGTACTGCACGGCACTTGAGTGACCTGGGTACTGCATGGCACTTGAGCGACCTGGGTACTGCACAGCACTTGAGCGACCTGGGTACTGCACGGCACTTGAGCGACCTGGGTACTGCACGGCTCTGCGGCAACCTGGGTACAACACGGCTCTGCAGCGACCTGGGTACCGCACGGCTCTTGCTGGGCAGTGAGCGGCTTGGCCTTACGGCGGCGGCGACGGCCCCGTGGCGGCGACAGCTCAGGAGATCCTGCGGGTTGCAGGGCAACGACATCGGGAGATCCTGCGGGTTGCAGGGCAGCAACATCTGGAGATCCTGCGGGTTGCAGGGCAGCGACCTCTTGAGATCCTGCGGGTTGCAGGGCAGCGACCTCTTGAGATCCTGCGGGTTGCAGGGCAGCGACCTCTTGAGATCCTGTGGGTTGCAGGGCAGCAGACTCTTGGGATCCTGCGGGATGGAGGGCAGCAAGCTCGGAGGGTTGCTCGAGCAGCAGGGCAGCTGGCCCGGAGGGTTGCTCGAGCTGCAGCGCAACTGGCCCGGAGGGTTGCTCGAGCTGCAGGGCAGCTGACCCGGAGGGTTGCTCGAGCTGCAGGGCAGCTAGCCCGGAGGGTTGCTCGAGCTGCAGGGCAGCTGGCCCGGAGGGTTGCTCGAGCTGCAGGGCAGCGACCTTGGAGACTGAGGTCTGGCGAGACTTGACCATGGGGACCCGGCAAGGCTTTGGTTTTTTAGGTAACCCAGGAACTGAGGGTGTAGTGTAGATGATGGTGCCTATGTAGGCGGTCTGAATAGGCCTCGTAGAAGCAGGTTTGTCAAGATTTTTTGTCTCTGGCTTGGGTGGGCGCAGTGGACAGGCAGATATTCTATGCCAGCTATCTCCACAATAAAAACACAAATCTTGTGCTCTTCTTCTTGCCTTCTCCTTTTCGGTTAGGGCCCGGTCCTCGAGCTCCTTTTGGAACTGGAATGCACACCTTAGTCCTTTAAGGTCTGCTGCAGATACTTCAATGGAGAGTGCAGGTGCTGCTGGATCTCTTGGTTGGCATCTTTCAGTCTTTGAATATGGGTGACTATCACCGCGGGCTCCCAGGGTTTGGACTTCCACATTCTGTAAGGGTTTGACTGCGGTAGGTGTAGTAGGATGGGGTTGTGAGCCCAGGATGCAGTGATGGAGGCAGGTTCAGGATCACAAAGGGTGTTTATTGGAAATAAACACTATAGCACAGAATCCGGCAAGGAATAGGCAATGGAATGGTCAGGGTTAAGCAAAGGGTCTGGTACACCGGGGGGTCCTAGATGGGGGGCAGAAGGGGAGCAGGATGGGAGGGTACCGGTATATGAAGCAGATGAATGTCCAGAAAATAACAGAAGGTCCTTGGAGTCTTTGGTTGAAGGATTCAGGAGATGGTCAGGAGGTTTCAGGGAGCTTGGCAGATAGGTTTAGCAGTCAGCAACTTCAATGTGGAAGTCCAGAGGAAAGGGTGGGACGCCCTTATATGATGGAGAAATTAGGGAAGATGAAGGGCAGGTGAGTCTCCCTGGCCAGAACGTTAGAGTTCATGATGTGAAAAGTCATTACAGAAGTCCTGGAACCTGCAGGGGGCCTGCAGGATGTGGAAACAAAGGGGGCGCCAGGGAGTCAGGGCCACCAGGACCTTACAGTTATGCACTTTGGAGTGAAGAATACACAAGCAACTTATACCCTAAATGGTACGGAGTTAGGGAAAATCAAAGCAGGAGAAGGATTTGGGAATAATGATAGACTTCAAACTAAGTAACAATGTGCAATGTCAACCAGCAGCCGCCAAGGCCAGCAAGCATGCATTAAAAGGGGAATTCGCTCTCAGGATGAAAACCTAATTTTGCCTCTGTATAAATCAATGCTGCGCAATTTTGGGCACCTGTCCTAAGAAAGGATATTATAGTGCTAGAAAAAGTACAGAGACGGGTGACTAAATTAATAAGGGGAATGGAAGGTTTAAGTTATGAGGAAAGACTAACAAGCTTAAACCTGTTTAGTTTAGAGAAACGGCGCCTTAGAGGGGATCTGATAACCTTATATAAATATATACGGGGCCATTATAAACCATTGTCTAGAAACCTATTCATTAATAGAACTATACACAGGACACAAGGTCACCCATCTAGACTGACAAAAGGAAATTCAGCCTAAAGGGTTATTTTACGGTGAGAACAGTAAAGTTGTGGAATTCTCTGCCTGTTGAGGTGGTTGGGTCAGAGACTGTACAGACTTTTAAAAAATTGACTGGATGACTTCCTGCAGACACAGAATAGTAAGGGTTATAATATTTAATATGTGGGTAAAAGCTTCTTGATCTAAGGAGAAATCTGACTGCCATTCTGGGGTCAAGAAGGAATTTTTTCCCAGTGTGTTGCATATTGACAAGCGCTTTTAGACTGGGTTTTTTGCCTCCTTTTGGATCAACAGCAGTAGGTGATGTGTGAGCGGCTGAACCCAATGGACGCATGTCTTTTTTCAGCCTATGTAATATTGCCCCTGAGAGTAGCGGTGATTTGCTATTAGTAAAATCTTAAGGTTTTTCTATTGTTTATAAGAACCTATAAAGTGATGCGCATATTACTTATGTGTTCTATTAGACTCAAATTCACTTGGCATGTATCTTTAGGATGGGGAAATAAGGGCATACAATGCTCTTAAAGTTTCCTAAATCTTTAAAAAGACACCAGAAACTTCCTATATTAGGACTCAAGAAATTTATAGCAGATTTCAAACTTTGTTTTATAATCTAGAAATAAAGGTGCCAGGAATAAGATTTTAGGAGTGGCAGACGTTTTAGGCCAAAATGGCAAAATATTTATTTAGTATTTTACCAGGAAGGATACATTGAGATTTCTCACGTTTTCAAGTATGTCCTGGGTTCAAGAACATTGAATTGTTACAGAAATACAAAGTTACAGTTACTTATACAGCACCCACAGATTCCGTAGCGCTTTTAAAATGAGAAACTTTGTTATAAAATGTGCATTTCTCACAACGTAATCTCTACTTTCTTCAGTTTCATACATGAATTGGGATTTTTTTTTTTTTACTCTTGCATGGTAAGGGCGATCAGACACTCAAACATATTACAACAACTGCTTGGATCGTGAGTCTCTGGAGTGGTGTTTTTTTGAAAACATTTTTTAAAGATATTTGCTAAATAAAAGATGGTAAAAAGGTAAATGAACTGATACAAACATGAATGTCCAGACGTCAAGCTTGAGGTACGATCCTATCCAGTTTGTTGCATTTAAGAAATATTGTGCCAATTGTCTGATTCACAAGACAACGTGTAGATCTGAGGCTAACAAATTAAACCACATCATTACAGAAGTAACATATTGAAGAACATATGTACCTATAAAATCGGAACACGCCACAACCCAGAAGAGCAGAAAAAAAACCCAACCATATGAAGATGTCTCTTACACAAACTTGGCAAGTAAATTATTATGCTGACACATAATTTACAGAAATTCTTCATGGAATGGCTCTCGCCCAACATCTTACCCAGCAGATCCGTCATATACAACAAATTTCAAAGAGCCAGATAAGCAGTCCATTATACCACAGACTGTCTTGAGCATGCACACCAGTGGCGGAAGTACCAGGGTCGCAGCGGTCGCAGTTGCGACCGGGCCCTGGCATTCCGCCACTGGAGGGGGGCCCGGCGCCGCCCGCCAGATTCCGGCAATCAGCGCCGGAATCTGGGAGCCGCGCGCTGGCCGTCCCTCTCCCTGCGAGCGGCCACTGACATGCAGCTTGGCCGCTCACGTGGGATAGGAACCACCTGACCAGCGCACGAGATCCTCTCGCGACACCTCTGCGCTGATCAGGTGGTTTCCGGCGAGCGGCCAAGACGCATGTTTCCAGCGGCCGCTTGCCTCGGAGAAGAAGCTGCATCGCCGGCGGAGGTAAGAGCTGGGGGACGGGGACCCAAATACCCATGAGAGCTGGGGGCCCTTATACCCATGAGCTGGGGGGCCCTTATACCCATGAGCTGGGGGGCATACCCATGTGAGAGTTGGGGGGCATATCCATGAGCTGGGGGGCATATCCATGAGCTGGGGGTGCATATCCATGAGCTGGGGGGCATATCAATGAGCTGGGGGGCATATCCATGAGCTGGGGGTGCATATCCATGAGCTGGGGGGCATATCCATGAGCTGGGGGGCATATCCATGAGCTGGGGGTGCATATCCATGAGCTGGGGGGCATATCCATGAGCTGGGGGGCATATCCATGAGCTGGGGGTGCATATCCATGAGCTGGGGGGCATATCCATGAGCTGGGGCAAATCCATGTGTGAGCTGGGGCAAATCCATGTGTGAGCTAGGGCATATCCATGTGTGAGCTGGGGCAAATCCATGAGCTGGGGCAGTATGAATATATATATATCGGGGGGATATACATGTGAGCTGGGGGCATTTTTATATGGTCTGTTCTTATTGGAAAGCGTCACATGACATTAAAGAAAAGTATCGGTACTCGGTATTGGTGAGTACTTTTAAAAAGTATCGGTACTCGTACTCGGTCTTAAAAAAGTGGTATCGGTGCATCCCTAGGCAATACTATCTTTGTTTTATTTTGCAGTGAAAAATAAGTAAAAATACATAGATTTTTTTTGGGGGGCCCCTTCGTGGATTCTTGCACCGGGGCCCTCAGGTTTCTAGTTACGCCACTGATGCACACCAATGTATGTGCCCCTATTGATCTGTATATATCAGCGGTGCCGGCCTGTCCATGGGGCCGGATGGTGCCATGGCTCCAGGCAGCACTTTGAGCCTCTACTACAACACATTACTGTGAGTTTTATTTCTGCGGTCATCTGTGATGCAATCATACACACTGCACATTACTGTAACACAGATCTCTGCAGCAATAAAACTCATAGTAATGTGCCGTGTGTGTTATTGCTGTGGACTTCTGATATGCTCATACACTTCGCAATTTTTTATTTTTTTTGCTGGCTTTCATTGAAGTGGATTAAAAAAAAAAAACATGATAAAATAAGTGTAGCGATCACCCCCGAAGGACCCGCTGAATAACTCCAGGATAGTCTCACCGCACTAACAATTTACTGTACACCAGCACTCCGTTGTGGATTTTCTAAATTATACTATACTGAAGCAATAAATGGCAATGATATACATATACTTTAGGCATGAATTGAATCAGGTTAGAATGACTGACGTAATACGTAACGCAGATATATACGGCGAAGAAACGGTTAATAAAGCTCTCAGTTCTTTGGCTTAAGTCCCGCTCAAGTATACTCGTTAACTTGTGTTCTAGGGTACCCAGGTACTAAGTCCATTGGCCAGTGGATGGACGAAATATCTTCGACTAGTCAACATTGGGGTCCTGTATTTTGAAGCAATAAATAAGTGCGTACTGTTATTAGAGTTGTAGGTCGGAGGCCTCTCTCCCAACCGATGAACAGCTTGTCCCAGACCAATGTGCTATGCCAGAAAGTCCCTCTCTGCCGTCTGGAACCCGGTGCTGCCGAAATCCCTGCTCCCGAACTGAATCTCCTCAGCCAGGAAACGAATGCCACCAGCACTCCGCTCCGTCTGCGGCCTCCTTACTCGGTCCTTCTCCAACACTCTCTTGCCATTGGAACAGCTCAGCGGAACACACTGCAGTTCGATTACACCCTCTCCCCGATCTTTCCAGCAGAGGATGCCGCCGATTCTCAGCTCCAATCTAGCCTGGATCCCGGACAGTGTCTCTCGAGACTGAACTCCTGCACCTCTCGCCTCGTTCTGCACACAATGCTCTCTTTCTGCCGCCAGCGTGTCCACTTCCTTCCTCTGCCCAGAGATTTCTGGGGAATGTAGTGCATAGACCAGGCCTCAAAATTTCAAGTCCTGAGCTACTAGCCAGGCCTTAAGAGTTACTCGCCACTAGTTGCCCCACCTAACCCCTATCCAGCATTGCCTCTGCATTCCCACTCGCCCTCATGTAATTTCCACTCGTCAAATGCAAGCAGGCGAGTGGAAATTTTGAGGCCTGGCATAGACCAATACATTACAGTGCGCTCTGGCTCCCTCTAGCGGCAATAATGTCTCAGTTCTCAGAGCCAAGTTAAATACAGAGCTACATAAGCATTAGGGCAATTGAAATTTATTTGTGCCTAAATAGCGCTTAATTCCCCCCCCCCACTCAAACCTCTGCTTCGTGTTTTAAAATGGCAGAAGGTGGCAGGAAACCGTGTAATTATCTAAAGTCTTTTCAAAGATTTAAAGGGAATTCTAGTTTAGACAGGTAGTATCCGTTAAGGTTCAATTGAGCACTTTAAAAATATTTCTTTCAGATTAGAGATAACCTCCCTGTTTTTTGCCTTGACTCTTTCATAGAAACCTGGACGCATGGAATATTGGAATGGGGCTTCATGGACCTGGAGTTAAAGATTGGGCAGATACAGGCCAGAAACCAACTCCAATCGTGCCTATGCTGTATAGCAGTGGTTCCCAACCCTGGTCCTCAAGTACTCCTAACAGTACAGGTTTTAAGGATCACCTTGGGGAAATGCAGATTGGCTGCTCAGTGATTGCAGGATTCAATCATGTCACCTGTGCTGTGCTTCAGATATCTGTCAATACCTAACCTGCTAGGGGTACTTGAGGACCACGGTTGGGAACCACCTATATGTGCCTGAGAGCAGAGAACTGTAGAAGTAAACCTTTTTCTAGTTTAACCGTATTCCTTAAGTTTGGAACAAACACAATTTTTATGTCCCCACTCATTTTACAAATCGAGGCAAGATTAACAGCACAGAGGAAATTGGAAGGTGGGGGGGGGTCGTCACCACAACTTTCTCTCTTAAAGCTTGTTCCACTGGACTAATTTTTGTCTTAACAGCCTGTCGTGAGCTTATTCCGGGGCATTCTTTTTATATGTTGCTACTTTCTTTTGAGTAAAAGAATATTTTCCGTGAATTCAAAGAAACCACAGGACACTAAAACTCACTCTACTTAGTTATTGCTATATTGAAGGTTTATGTTCCCAATGAGACATCCACAGCATTTTGGGGTTGATTTACTAACACAAGGAAGATGTTTTTGATTTTTAAAGGCAGAAACATGCAAGTTAATTGACGTTTGGAAACCATGACAGAGAATCCATAAGGGGTGAATAAAAAAATATAGCATGTGCTCAAATGTACTGTACTCCTCATTTTTTCAGATTATGCATTTGTTCAAAAAGTCATGGTTTTCTTGGCCAGTGCTGTCTGTATAAAGCTCACAATAAAATGATGAAAGCAGGAGCCAAACAGAACAAGGGTGAACAGATCATTGCTCAGAAGTGTACACTGATCTACATTGCATCAGGCAGTGGGACTATGCAGCAGCCAATGACTCCCAATGAGCTTGCATGGAGAGTCAATGGATTGTCTGAATTCTTGCTTGAGTGCTCACCATTCATGTCCCATCTGCGTCTTGAGAGGAAGTCAGAGATATGTCACGTAGTCGGAGGCAGTCTGACACAGGGAAGTGTTTTAAAACCGATTTGGAGGAGTTAAACAACTCATCCTGGCTACCTCTGCACCACCCCTCCTATTGTAATCCTTTATTTATCCCCTCCCTATTTTGACCCTAAAGTATTCCATAATGCTGTGCCTCTGCCTTTTAACTTAAACAGGTGAAAGGATCTTGACAATCTTTGCTCTAATTTAATAAGGTACCCATAATTTCGTACTTCCTGTTCGCCATTGAGTATTGAGATGCACCTCCTCTGCTTTCCTGAAATCATGTCTGAGCCGACAAGTTAGTCCATTAGGCTAATGTCAGACAAAAGCAGTCAGAGCGCACTCTGCGTGTGTGCACAACGGACGGACGTACTGACGGAAGATACTGTAGACACCACACGGTCTGTTTTTCTTGACGGACATAGAAAAAAAAAAGGGAATTGTGGGAAACAAAATTAATTTGAAAAATGTTAAAAATTTGAAAAGGATATGAAAAGCCATTTTGTGCGTCAAGGTGCTGGACGTCGCAAATGCACTGCGTCTGACATCTCATCACTCACACAGAATGCTACACGGACGTGGCGCACTCTGCGCGTCCGTCTAGCGGTTTTACGTTCTTGCCTAACTTGCGTCCGTTTGCCACGTGCGTTGTGTGTGCGCAGTTCGGTGCGCACATACTTTGTGTGTGGGTCTCTATTGCTCATGATTCTATGCTACGACGGACTTCAAACAGTGCGGCAACACGGAAGTGATCATTGCGTTCGTCTAACGCCGGCCTTAACCTCCAATCAATCCTGAAAAAGAAAAAAAAGTGGTTCCTAAGCCTGGAACGCAAGTACCGGTAACAGACCATTTATCTGAAGCACAGATGCTCTGCAGTGCTGGATTAAGGCCTTCATGGGCCTGGAGCAGAAGAGTTGGGTGTACCTCTGCCCCCTGCTTCTCACCTACCCAATTTGCCATTACCACGGGCTGATTGGCACCGTTTTGGCCTAGGGGGCAAGTATATCTGGGCAACACCATAGTGCAGCAACCAGCCCTCCACTTGCGTCGGCCACTCAAATGCGTCGGCCACTCATCTCTGCTCTTAGACATGGACTCTAACTGATTTTTATTTGTCATCAATTATGGCCACGTATCTCCATAGCAGGGACGTGCAGTCAGGGGTGGCAGTGGAGGCAGAGTCTCTCCACACTCCCTCACTGCTTCTCTGTCCTCCGCTTTTTTTCCCTTCCCCTTTCAGTTTGCCGGCTGCTGTGTGTGTGTGATTCACTACACAGACAGCAGGGGCAGCACTGAGCCAGCCTAGCCTACGCAATTTGCGCAGCTGAATGCTACACTAATTGCGTAGCTCAAGCTGGCTTTGTTTCCTGATTCTATGCTCTTTTGTGCCTCCAGAGGCACTGAGAGCAATTGAAAGCTTGAGCCAATGGGAAAGCTCCATTGGTCTCAAGCAATTCTTTTTTTTTTAAAAAAATTCCCCCAATGGGAGGCAGAGCTCCCCATGGATTGATTGACGCAGGACAGTCATGTGACTGTCCTCGTCAGTCGTGGGGGGGTAGGCAGAGCTCAGCAGTCAGCATGTGTGTAATAGCGCCCTCTATTAGTCAGTATTGTAAGTGCATTCTCTTAGAACTGTGTAAAAAAAAAAGCGAACTTTACTTTATAAATAATGAAACTCTATTCTCCTATGTAATGATAATGAAATGCGTAAATTGCGACTGCGTAACCCTGTGTATATCTGGCTCTGATACTAGCCAGTGCCTCACCAGCCACTGACCTTACCGCACATCACTGCTCCACAGTAGTAAGCAGTCAAGGGGAGCCCAGCCCTTCCCACGCTGAACCATTTCAACCCTGTGTACTGAGCCGTTTTTGTGCTCATTAGCTTTAAACGCGATTTGAAGTCATATTTTATTACAGGACACAAATATTATTATTTTTTTCTTCTTTAGGTTCAAAATATATAATCTCTAACAAAAATGCTAAAAATATAGGTTTTCGATTTCTAAAATAATTTCACTTGCTGTAAATGATTGAATTCTGAATGGAACTTTTTTCTTCTGCTAAATTTTTTTTTTTTTTTTTTTTAAATGAATTTTATTAGGCATTCACAAATAGTAACATAGACAGGGTTAGAAATAAACACTGATACATTAAACGTTTCCTGTCAGCAGATTATAAGCCATTTGTTTAAGATTAAAGATTGTAAAGGTAAGGTAAGGGATGGGATAAAACAGGGGGGAAAAAGGATAGAAAGAGAGGAAAAGAAAGAGGGAAAGAAGAAAAGAGAGGAGAAGAAGAAGAAGATGGACTGGGGGGTCACCGTAGCTATATCATTAACCATTTAAATGATCCGAGGCATCACATGTGAAGAACGTCTGCCGGGGTGCATCGGCTAGACTATAAACCAGCATCCGTCCAGGGGTCCCAGACTTTGTGAAATTGTGGTAGGGTGTGTCTCACCACGGCTGTGAGTTCGTCCATGATTCTAGTGTCTTGTATTTTAGCCGAAACTTTGGCCATAACGGGGAGAGCCTGGTGGCGCCAGGTCTCTGCCACTGCCCGTCTAGCCGCCATCGAGATTTTGGAGATTAATTTGTTTTCATGTCTTGTGAAGCCCTCCAAGGGTCGAGAAAGCAACAAATTCCAGGGGTCACTGGGGACGTCCTTCCCCAGTGCGTCAGAGAGCATTGTTAGGATATTAGTCCAGAACTTTTGAATTTGTGGGCATTCCCACCACATATGTATAAAAGTGCCTTTGGAGCCGCAGGATCGCCAGCATAGATCCGGGTGATTCGGGGACATGTGCGCAAGTTGCGTAGGGGTGGTGTACCAGCGCATGAGCATTTTCAGCGGTTGTTCCTGCATGGAAGTGCATAGTGAAACCCCTTTGGAGGCTTCCCAAATGTCGAGCCAGTCTTCTGAGTCCAGTACTTCTGCCAGGTCGCGTTCCCAGGCTTGTATATAATGGAGTTCTTTCCAGTCAATCAATGACGTTAGCTTATAATATAAGGTAGAGATCAGGCCCTTAGGATAGGTACCCTTTAAGCAAATGGATTCGAAAAATGAGAGAGGTGTCTTAGAGGCAGTTTTAATATGTCTCCGAGAGGCAAAGGCTCGCAGCTGTCGTTCCGGCAGAAACAGGCCCCCCGTCCCGGACTCCTGTTGGTTAATGATAATGGAGGGAACAAATTGATCCTTTTGATAAAGATGGCATAAACGGTGGAGGCCAGCGTCCCACAGCTGTTGAAAGGGTAAAGGTCTTAGACCCGCAGGGAATTCCCGGTTGCGAAATATTGGTGTCAGTGGTGAGGGCAAGGTGGCAAGGTCACACCTCGCCGCTAGTTTGTCCCATATGCGGATGGTATTCATTATAGCAGGACAGTTTGTGGATAGGAGTGGTCTGTGTTCTCTAGCCAACCAGATCCAGTGGTGCGGTAAATTAGGGGCCATAATTGCTCTCTCCAACTCAACCCACCGGCCAGCATGAACCTCCCCATGCCATGCCACCAGCTGGGCAAGCTGAGCAGCATAATAGTATGAAAAGAGGCTTGGGAGACCAAGACCACCCAACTGTTTAGGCCGGTAAAGAGTGGCCCTAGCCACCCTGTGCCTCCTTCCCGCCCACACAAAATTATCAATTGCTCCTTGCATCGAGCGTACATCTGAGGGATCAAGTGCCACCGGTATCGTTTGGAAATAGTATAAAAGGCGTGGAAGTACATTCATCTTAATACAGTTCACTCGTCCCACCCATGAAATAGCATATTTATCCCAACATTCAAGGTCCTGTTTGAGCGTGGCATACATCGCGGCATAATTTACTTCATACAAGCGTTCAGGGAGCCCAGTCAATTTAATCCCCAGATAGGGGAGCTCTGAAGCGGAAATCTGCAAAGGCATCTCCCTTGTCAGAGCCTGCAGCATCCTAGCGGGCACCAAGATCGGGAGAATCATAGACTTATTGATATTAATTTTATAACCAGAGATCTGTGAATATTTCGTTAATTGGCTCATAAGGGCTGGTAATGAGATCTCGGGGTCAGTCAACGAGAGTAGAACATCATCTGCGTATGCTGAGACCTTAAACTGCTGTCCCCCCACCAGGAAACCCCGGATGTCTCCATCAGCTCGGATCATTCTCATTAGTGGTTCTAAAAAGATGGCAAACAAGGTTGGTGATAGTGGGCAGCCCTGCCTTGTACCATTACGTATCGGGAAGGGGGTCGGATCTGTACCTGGAATCAAAATTTGTGCCATAGGAGTCGCATATAAGGCTCTGGTAAGGGCCAAGAAACTTTCCGGGAGGCCCCCGCTCTCAACAAACGGAAAAGAAAGGGCCATTCAGCTCTATCAAATGCTTTTTCCGCATCTAAGGAGAGAAATAAAGAAGGCACCTTTCGCGAGCGCGCCCACCATATCAGGTCTGCAGCTCTCCGTGTGTTCTCAAAGGCTTGCCTCCCAGGCATAAATCCTACCTGGTCTGGGTGGATCAGGGTCGAGAGCATAGGTCCTAATCTGAGCGCCATCAATTTAGCGAGTATTTTAAGATCCGTATTAAGGAGTGAGATTGGCCTATAGTTATCTATGCCTTGAACATCTTTGCCAGGTTTGGGGATGAGTACCACGGAGGCCAAAAGAGCCTCTGGCATCAGTCCGCCGCCCCCCCTAAGTGAGTTGAACATAGTACACAGTCTGGGTACTAAAGAGTTGGCGAAGCATTTATAATATTGGCCCGTGAGGCCATCAGGGCCTGGGGCTTTGTTCGGTTTTAATTCCTTCACCACCTCGCGTATTTCCTCCTCGGTAAAGGGGGAATCCAGGGCCGCTATCTGTTGCTCGTTTAGATGGGGTATGCTGCTTTTTGTAAGATATCCTTCAATATCCGTCTGGAGTGTCTGATTGCTATCGTTGTGGGAGGGGGTATGGTGGTATAATTTAGCGAAGTAAGCCGTAAAAGCGTCCCGAATTTCTCTGGGTGTGTCATGCGACACTCCCTGCTTATCAACTATTTTAGCAATTTGATTAGATTTGTATTTTGGCTTAATTTTACGAGCGAGAGGGGTATCTATTTTATTGGATCGTTCAAAGTACCTCTGTTTAGACCACAGGAGCGCTCGCCCCGCGTCCTCTATAAAAAGTCTATTAAGATCCGTTCTTGTTTGTGACAAAAGGAGATAAGTGGCTTCCTCTGGTGCTGCTTTGTGTATCAATTCTTGCGTTCTTAACTTAGTTTGAAGGGTGAGGATGTCTTTTAGTTTTTCTTTCTTACGGTAGGCGGCCTGACTAATGAGCACTCCTCTCGTAACCGCTTTGTGTGCCTCCCACAAAACCGCGGTAGAGACATCCGGGGTTTCGTTAAGTGCGAAATATTCCGTCAGAGAATCTTTAACTCTCGTTCGGATTCCAGGCTGTTGCAACAGAATTGGATCCAGTCTCCATCGTCTGCCCTCCCCGCCCTTATATAAAGGTTGTAACGCAATGGACACGTCAGCGTGGTCCGACCATGTAATGGAGCCAATTCGCGAGGTAATTATCAGTGGCATGCAATCAGACGAAACCAGTATATAGTCAATTCGCGAATACGAAGAGTGCGGCGCGGAATAAAAGGTATAATCTTTAACCGACGGATGATGCAGGCGCCATACGTCGCATAACTGGTGATCAGTAACAAAGTTATAGAATTGGCGATCCTGGATGACAAGGCATGCGGCGAGGCCAGCCGAGGCGAGGTGGATCTGTCCAGAGGGGGACAGAGGGTGGCATTAAAATCTCCACCGACAATCAGCGTGCCCCTCGCATGGCCCGCCACAAAAGAGGACAGTTCCCTCCAAAACGATGCATCTGAGCCATTAGGTGCATATACTGATAAAAGCGAATACCATCTTGTGGCAACCCTTCCTTTCACCAGGAGATATCTGCCCATTGTATCTGTGTGAATCTCTTCCACCATCAGTGGGCAAGAGTCATGTAAGGCTATGGCAACGCCGTTTCGCTTTGGTAAAGCACAGGAAGTGTAAACTCTACCGTATGGGCGAGCGCCCAGCCGATAAGCCGCCGATCGAGGCATCCGCGTCTCCTGCAGAAAGGCTATACCAGCAGACTTCCGCTTCAGATCTCTAAAGAGCAACCTGCGTTTACGGGGCGAATTCAGGCCTTTCACGTTCAATGACAATACCAATAACTCAGGAACCATTACTTATCAAGAATTTTGCATTCAAGAAAGAATTTGAAGGAGGCCCCCAGTCCAGAGGCGATAGAAAATGAGAGAGGAGAGGAGAAAGAGAGAGAGAGAGAGAGGTATAGTGAGAGACATAATAAACAGAAAGGGAAAATAAAAGGGGGGATAACAGGAGCTCCGAACGAATGGGGAAACCAAGAGATCGGAACCTAGGGGGAGAGTATTCAGGGGAAGCCAGATCCGAGGACAGTACAACAGGCGCCCACCGTGGCACCCGCCACCGAAATATAAGATAACATAACATAATATATGTAACCACACGCTGTATAACATGCATAATAAAAAGGAAAGGAAAAATAAAATTATAACTGATAAACCACTCAGCTCAACAAGACGCTACTTCTGTGAATTGCTCCCATAAACCGCGGGAGGCACTCCCATGCAGTCGGGAGCCTGTCTCTCTGCAAGAGAGAGTAGGTGAACGCAGGCCCTTCAGGGCAAAGCACCCTTAATCAGTCAGCTGGTTGAGACCACTCCTGTCGTATCTGAGGAAGGGGTGCTGGTGGCGCAAGCGCCAATAAGGCCTCCGGTGCCGGGATTCCCAGTTTAAGCAGGAAGTCAGATGCCCCGTACAACTGCGAGCAGATGTGGGAGGTGCCCTCCTTATGTACCACAATACGAAACGGGAACCCCCATGAATATTTAATCCGATGATGGCGTAGTAGGTCTGTCACGACTCTCCACTCCCTGCGCTTGGCCAGGGTTGCTGGATCCAGATCCTGATAAAAGGTGATAGAGTTACCCTCAAATTCCACATTTTGTTCCCGCACTGCTGTCATAAGGGCGTTTTTCGTAGCAAAGTAGTGAAATCTCGCCACCACATCACGTGGCGCTGCATTATTAGCACGCTTTGGCCCAACGCTCTGTGAACTCTGTCCAGCATTAGTTTGGAGGCGGATAGATGTGGCAACAACCGCTGTGTTATGCCGCGCAGCGTGGCATCAAGGTGTTCAGATGTAATATCCTCCGATAAGCCTCGTAGCCGAATATTATTCCTGCGGGAGCGATTAGAGAGGTCTTCTATAGCTGTTTCCATGCGCGCTACTCGATCAGACATATCGTCCATTTTCTGTGCTGCCATATTATAACAAGCCGCCATCTTATCTGCTTTCTCCTCCAGATGCGCTGTACGCGAGCCTATTGCATGTACCTCCGCTGTGAGGGCTTTCGTTGTTTTCCCCAGTTCCAGTGCAATAAAATCTTTCAAGTGCTGTATATCTTGCCTGGTAGCTGGGTCAGTCGCCTCCGGAGTGCCCTCGGCTGATGGAGAAGGAGATACAGCGCGGCTGCCGCCATCTTGGATGTCTCCTGCGGCCTTGTATCTGGTCCCAAAAATCGGCGCTACTTGCGTTTCTTCGCGGGGTTTTTTCTTTGAGGACTTCATGGTGCTCCCCGAGTCCACCGGGTGTGTGATGGTGTCTGTTGAGCTGTGTGGAAGTGGCTACAATCGGGTGCGGTAGCGGGATTCACCGGAGCTCAGGCACTATGCGACTGCTCTCATGGCCGGCCGACTCCTGCTAAATTTTTTTTAAATGGAAATCTATTACTGCATATTTTTTATTTTTTTTTGAGAAAGGATTTTACCAGGAAGGATACATTGAGATTTCTCTCGTTTTCAAGTATGTCCTGGGAGGCGAGTCTGTACCATTAGGTGTCTTGCCCAAGGACACTTACTGGAGAGGTGATCGTCGGGATCGATATTTGAGAATATTCAAAACTGACTACACAAAATTTTTCAGTTGTTTTATGAATGACTTTGTCTAAAACGCTGAACTTGCCCCCATGGTGGGAAATGAGGTCAGTAATGGCATTTTTATTGCTCATTTTATATGTGAGAAATGGGCCATGTCATTGCTTTTGGAATAAAAAAGTTATTTTGTGGGGATATATCTATCCGTCATGTGTGGTATCATTGGAAAGGCCAGACTGACCTGCCCAATCACACCTAACTTGACTTTGGTGGGTGTAAAGAATGGAGATAAAGGGGTCCAAAGGACCCACGGTCTACTCGCAGAGGTGCGGCAGCTTGGTGTTTTTAGATGGACCAATGTATAATGCATTGGTCCATTTGCTCCCGTCGTTGGAATTAAGGGGAGTTGGTGCAGCAGCATTGTTTGCTTTGTTTGTAAAGGCACAGAAATTAGAATATTTATTCTTCTTTTTTTTTTCCCGTCTACATTATTCGTGGTAATATTTGGTATTGTTGGAAAGGCCAGACTCTGATCTTTCCAATGACCTCTGAATTGACCTTGTGCAGGCTAAAGATTAGAGACACAGGGTTCCAAAGTACCCCAAGCGCTCCTTGGTGCAATGTTGTGGTTTAACGCATTGCGCCATCGCCTCCACATATGCTGGTAACATGGGAAATGAAATGGGATGCACTGGGTGCATCATTATTCACTTCATAATTTAAAAGTGAACAATGATGCTGGGCTGGAGAGAACCTTTTTTTGGGGGGGGGGGGTGGTAAATCTGAGAATTTCATTTGCTGTACTTTACAATGTCTGAGCTTATTTTGGAAAATGATAGTGTGTGTATATAAGCTTGCGAGTATATCCTATATTGTAAATGATCATGAGATGTAGAAACAGGCATATTAAGGCTTAGTAAATATGGGTTGCTCACTTAACTAGAATTGAATATTCACATTTTCATGTTTTGGACTTGGGGAAACCCAAAACACATATACCTGTGATATAGTACACTAATCTTCATTCTCTGGACGGAGAAGAACCTGAAGGGTAAAGGGTCACTACCACAATAAAGCCTTATTCGGTTTATGTTGCTGATATCTTACATGTGCTTTTTTTTTCTCTTGTATATTTAAAATCTATTACTCTATACGTGTCACTGGGTCCATCCATTTTGTGATCTTTTTTGTTTTAAACTGTGCCCACCCCCAATACCTTTTTTACCTCAGTTGGTTCTCACTTTGGTCTTGGCCATATAAGGAAGTCTATAGGCCAGGCAGCGGACTCACATCATAGTTACAAAGGCTGAAAAAAAGCACGCGTCCATCGGGTTCAGCCTCTCACACATCACCTACTGCTGTCGATCCAAAAGAAGGCAAAAAACCCAGTCTGAAGCGCTCACCTATATGCAACACACTGGGAAAAAATTCCTTCTTGACCCCAGAATGGCAGTCAGATTTCTCCTTGGATCAAGAAGCTTTTACCCACATATTAAATATTATAACCCTTACTATTCTGTGTCTGCAGGAAGTCATCCAGTCATTGTTTAAAATACAGACTCTGACCCAACCACCTCAACAGGCAGAGAATTCCACAGCTTTATTGTTCTCACCGTAAAATAACCCTTCCTATACATTAGGCTGAATTTGCTTTCGTCCAGTCGAAATGGGTGACCTTGTGTCCTGTGTATAGTCCTGTTAATGAATAGGTTTCCAGACAATGGTTTATAATGGCCCCGTATATATTTATATAATGTTATCAGATCCCTTCTAAGGCGCCGTTTCTCTAAACGAAACAGGTTTAAGCTTGTTAGTCTTTCCTCATAACTTAAACCTTCCATTCCCCTTATTAATTTAGTCGCTCGTCTCTGCACTTTTTCTAGCTCTATAATATCCTTTCTAAAGACAGGTGCCCAAAATTGCACGGCATATTCAAGGTGCGGTCTTTCCATTGATTTATAAAGGGGCAAAACTTTCATCCCGAGAGTGAATTCCCCTTTTAACCCCTTAGTGACCGGGCGGTTTTACACAAATCCGTCTTTTAGTGACCGCTGCTGTTTTTACGTTTCTGCGCTGTTAGTGTTTAGGTCAAATTTTCCTCTTACTCGTTTATTCAACCCACACATATTATACACCCTTTTTCCCGCCATTAAATGGACTTTCTAGAAATACCATTATTTCCATCATATCCAATAATTTACTATAAAAAAAAATATGAAATATGAGGAAAAAAATGGTAAAAACACACTTTTTTGTAATTTAATCCCCAAAATCTACAACCACCCAAAAAGACCCTGGCTAAATAGGTTCAAAATTTTGTCCCGAGACTAGAAATACCCAATTTTTACATGCGTTTGCTTTTTAACCCCTTCACTGCTGAGACAGTTCACCTATGTGCGCTGCGCTCATTCTGACCATTTTGTGCTAATTATTTTTAGATGACAGCCTAGGTCCTATTTAATTAAACCCCCCCCCAGACAAAAAAAACTTTTTAAAAAAAAACTTTTTTTTATTTTATTTAATTTTTTTATTATTTTTTTTTTATTTGATTTTTTTTAAAAAATTTTTTAAAACCAAACCTGGTCATGTTTGGTATCATTTGGAAGGCCATAATCAGGCCTTTCAAATTATGGCAAATATGACCATCTAGCTGCCATGGATCGGGAGATAAAGGGATCCTTAGGATCCCCTTATCTCTACATGGCAGCTAGAGGGTTAACTGGCCCACTGACATCCTCACACATATGGTGAGGTTGTCAGTGGGTGGGGGGGGACCTGGAGGCTTGGCTGACATCCACGATGTCAGCCCCCCTCCAGGTTTGAATCGCGTTTTGGCGCCAATTGGCGCCGCAACGTGATCCGGCAGCGAAACGGTTAATGCCATACACCGCTGGAAAGGGGAGGCTCTCCCCTCTCCAGCAGTGCAAACGGCATCTCCCTAGCTTCAATGGTTGGTGAGATAGAGGGCTCCGAAGGAGCCCCCCTCCCCTCCATTGAAATCCATGGGGACGCCTGCTGATGACATCAGCCTCGCCTGCCCATGTAAATCACATGGGCAGGCTTCCTCCATGCCAGATCGCCGTGGGATCCGGCGAGGGAGGTGAGTATCGGGCGGGAGGGGGATTAGGCGCCGCTGACGTACCCTGTACGTCTGCGGGTCTAAGGGAGACCTGTGGACAGGACGTACAGGGTACGTCAGGGGTCCTTAAGGGGTTAATACATGCCAATACCTTGCTGGCCTTGGTGGCTGCTGTTTGACATTGGGCATTGTTACTTAGTTTGAAGTCTATGATTATTCCCAAATCCTTCTCCAGCTTTGATTTTCCCTAACTCCGTACCATTTAGGGTAGAAGTTGTTTGTGTATTCTTCCCTCCAAAGTGCATAACTTAGCATTTATCTACATTAAATTTAATGTATCTAAATCCCTCTGCAGCAAAGTAACATCCTGCTCACATTGTATTACTTTTCCTAGTTTTGTGTCATCTGCAAACACTGATACATGGCTTTCAATGCCCATCTCAAGGTAATTTATAAATAAATTGAATAGAATTGGTCCTATAACAGACCCCTGAGGGACACCACTTACCACTGATGTCCATCTTGAAAATGTACCAATTATGACCACTCTCTTTACCCTATCTTTTAGCCAGTTTTCTATCCAAGAACAAGTATTTTCATCTAGACAAATTTTTCTTAATTTAAATAGTAACCTCTTGTGTGGAACTGTATTGAAAGCTGTAGCAAAATCCAAATAAATCACATCCACTGCGACCCCCTGATCTATTCTTCTACTTACTTCCTCATAGAACGCAATTAGGTTAGTCTGACATGATCTGTGTTTCATACATCCATGCTGATTTTTGCTAATTACATTATACCTCCCAATAAATTCCTGAATATTATCCCTTAGTACCCCCTCTAATACTTTCCCAGCCACAGATGCTAAACTCACAGGTTTAAATTTTGTGCCTGGGATTTATAGACCTTTCTTAAATATAGAGACCATGGCCAGGGCCAGATTAAGATCTCTATGGGCCTGGAGCTGAATATTTCGGTGGCTTTTTTTGGAATTTAGTGAAATGACAACATATTTTAGGCTATTTAATATTGTATATATGTATATCTTACCAGGCAGATACGGTGTGAGTAAATTTCCATTCAGATTTCAATCATCACAGCGTGTAAAATAATTTTTTCATATTTTATCATTCAAACCTCTGGTTATATATTCTATAGGGAATTCTTGTTAAAAAAATAAATAAATGGGAACCTATAACTGCATTTTTCTGAGAAAATATACAATTTTAACCCAAAAATGTGATATTTCCCATGTGTTTTGGATAATGGTGTTTTATGAATAATATGACTATGTATAAAACACTGACCTTGCTCCCAGCGTGGGAAAGGAGAAGGTGAGTAATGGCAGTGGTATTGCTAATTTTATACGTGACAAATGGACAATACCATCGCTTTGGAACTAAAAATAAATAAGTTTTGTTTTTTTCTTCTTTTAGATTTTACATTGTCATGTTTGGTATCAATGCAAAGGCCAGACTCTGTCTTGTCTGATGCCTAATTTGACCTTGCAAGGTGTAAAGATTAGTGGCGCAGGGTTCCAAAGCCCCCCCAGTGCACTTCGCTGCAGTGTGGCGGTTTAGGTTCTTGATGTAACAATCCGTAATAATGGATTGTACCATCACCTCGATACTTGTTAGTCACATGAAAAATGAGATGGTGAGTTAATGCAGCATCATTGTTCCCTTTATAATTGAAAAATATTGCTGTGTTAGAAAGAAAAATAAAAAAATAAAGAAATATTTATTATTTATTTATTGTTACATAAAACCTGGTCATGTGTGATATCATTGGAAAGACCATGCTCTGACCTTTCCAGTGATACCTCACATGACCCTGTAGCTGCTATGGAGGTGGAGATATAGTGGTCCAAATGCCTATCAATGCAGACAAATTTATCCTTTCTGTGGGCCTATTCTGGGGCATGGGCCTGGAGCTGCTGCTCCATCTGCCCCTATGTTAATCCAGCCTTGACCATGGCAGCTTTTCTCAAATCCTCTGATACGATTCCTGAAAGAAAAGAATCTTGAAAGATTAAGAACAGAGGTTTACATATTTCAACACATAGCTCCCTCAGTACTCGCGGGTGAATTCCATCCAGCCCTGGGACTTTATTCACATTCATTGTTTAATTGCTGCAAAACCTTGTCCTAAGATTTTATCAATGAATTGCATTTCTCCTGTTTATAGGATTCTCTTTGATGTGTTTTTCATCAGTATTTATCATTGTATTGTGTGGGATTTATTCATCGGACACCACCGGGTCAGATTAGAAGTCTTTTTAGCTGCCAGCTCTTAAGTAAACAAGAGCCACAAAGCTTTTGGGGAAAAAAATCCAGAAACTGGAACCTGGAAATAAAATACCTAATTTTTATTTCTCCTTGTACATGCAATTTATTTCAAAGAAGGGGGGGGGGAGAGAGAAACGGCAGCATGTGTCATTGTGAAGTGGTTTTGTTTGTTATGCACAAGTAGTGTCCCTTTAGGGAAAGCAAGACTCCAATAGTCTTGGTATACATCATATGACCAGTGAATACATTATTTTTGATAGGAAGCTCCTATAAGGTTACAAAGGGACCCATTTATCCTTCCTTGAACGTAACCAAAACATGTCAAACTTCAATTCACTCTCACAACATGACTTGTTTAATAAGGCAAGTCCTACACGTGGCAAAGGTTCTTGGACTGCCCATTGTAGGTTTTATCTTTGAATGAAGGAAACTAACTTTTTCATAAAATCAACCAAAAGTTATAGAAACTGATTTTGCTGCCTAGCCTTTAAACCAGTGTTTCCCAAACCTGTCCGCGGGACCCTCTGCCTTGCCACTTTTTCCAGATATCTGAAGCACCACACAGGCGATATGATTTGCTGCTCAGTGATTGCAGGATTCAGTCTGTATTTCCTCAAGGTGATCTGCTAAATCTGGCCTGGTTGAGGGTCCCGAGGACAGGTTTGGGAAACTCTGCTCTAAACTGTTATAATGAACAAAAACTAATATCAGGGGAAAATGTCAGACTGTATAGAAAATTGTGATAGGTTGGGAGTTCACAATGTTTTCTTTCTTGAGGTTTTATTTAAATTTCTGTGAACGGAATGGCCCTCTGGTTGTATCATTGCGTATTATCATTGCAGGATGGTTTATTTTATCTCCTAACTTGATATGCCCTACTCTCTCTCCTCTCTACAGGACACCCCAGTCCCCCTCCGTGTCCCTTGAGGAAGCACAAGAATAACAGGAAGCCAAGGACACCTTTCACCACTTCCCAACTCTTGGCCCTGGAGAGGAAGTTTAGGCAGAAGCAGTACCTATCGATAGCTGAACGAGCAGAATTCTCAAATTCTCTGAACCTCACAGAGACCCAGGTGAAGATCTGGTTTCAGAACAGAAGAGCCAAGGCCAAAAGGCTTCAGGAGGCTGAACTAGAGAAGCTGAAACTGGCAGCTAAGCCATTGCTACCTTCATTTGCTCTTCCATTTCCTCTAAGTGCCCAGTTGGCATCTGCAACATCCTATGGTCCCCACAACTCCTTCCAGAGACCACCCTTACCCATGCCAAGCCTGTTCACAACACCAGTCACATATGGGATGTATTATCTGTCATAAAGTCTCAACAACAGCCACACACTAAACATCATAGACGTTACTGTTTGGGAGCATTAGAGGATCATCAGACTCTTGACAATACCTACACAGGCCTCAAGCCATCCCAAACTAAAAATGGTTTCCCTGTATTACGGTGGTAAATCGAGATGTTCCAAAACACACAAATGACACAGTTTAACAGAGCACTAGAAACACAAACACGGACCTTTCATTCTAAAATGGTATTTACATTTTGAAAATATATTTAATACTTTTGACAATGTCTGTCTTGTTCTCTTTTGCCCACCATGGCTGAGAGACTTTCTGGAGACTGATCCTTGATGGGTTCGCAATGTTTTCAATGGTTCAGATGAAGCCGTCCCACCTTTTGCATAAGCCGTCTCGTGACCATATGATGCAGTCAACAAGGAAGGATCTGGGCCGAAAAGGACAAAGCTGGACCTGCGTGGTGTCATTCGCCACTTTTTAAACAAGTTTAACGCCATTTTGCCAGTTACAGCATTCTGACAAAAACATTGGAAAGATGGATCTAATGATCTAATTAATAAAATCAGGACAGATCAAAATTAAACTTTTCTGACAAAGGTAGACAAAATGTACATTCAATGAACCATTAAAGAAACCATTTCAAAAAATGCCTGCTAAGCCTGTGATGAGATCTGATCTGTGGATTTATGTTTTGTGTTTTTGCTGACAAGTCCACCTTGGGAACCAGTAGTAAGGTGGTGTTGGGCTGGGTGTCTGAATACTACCTGATTGAACATTAAATGTACATGCCGCTGTCAAGACATTAATATTTTAAAATCTTTTTACCAGTAAAAGTTTACAATGCTGTGCAACTACCACACCAAACAATATGAAAGCATACAGGTTTTTGTTTTCCAGCCTACCTGTCCATTGTGGTGCCTTGAGGAGTGAATGTGTGAATTATTTATAAGCTGTATTCATTTGCTCCCTTTTATTTTATAATTTATAGGTAAACCCTTATGTTATTGGAAAATTCTAAGTTGTGACACCAGAAAGCTGACCTACTGGAGCAAGAACAACAAGAAACTAGTGGTATTATTGATCTGGAGCATTGTCTATACAGACCAAACTGTAGGAGGTCAAATATATTTGGTAGGGAATAGCCAGAACTTTAAAACAAGTTGAGAAGAACTAAGTGTGTAATATAAGAGTGTTTAATACATTAAAGAATCAAACAAACCTGACACTGTACTAAAGGAACTGAATACCACTGACAAACAATGGGGGATTTGTCATTAACCAGATATTTATTAATTTTTTAAAATTAAAATCTGTTTATTGGTTCAGGCATAGATAGAAACATAGAAACATAGAAAATGTTGGCAGATAAGAACCTTTCGGCCCATCTAGTCTGCGCAATTACATGGATACTTTACCTGGATTTATCTTTTGTTTAGGATAGCCTTATGCCTATCCCATGCTTGCTTAAATTCAATTACTGTTTTGGCCTCAACCACTTCTACTGGAGGCTGTTCCATGTATCCACCACCCTCTCAGTAAAATAATGCTTCCTGATGCTACTTTTAAACCTTTGCCCCTCTAATCTAAGACTATGTCCTCTTTTTTTGCTACTTTGTTTCCTTTTAAATATACTCCCTTCCTCTACCTTGTGGATTCCCTTTATGTATTTAAATGTTTCTTTCATATCTCCTCTGTCTCGTCTTTTTTCCAAGCTGTACATGTTAAGATCATTAAGCCTTTCCTGGTAACTTTTCTCCTTCAAGCCGTACACCATTTTAGTAGCCCTTCTCTGAACTCTCTCTAAGGTGTCTAAAGTGTCATTCTGGAGATACGGTCTCCAGTACTGCACACAGTATTCCAAGTGAGGTCTCACCAGTGCTCTGTACAGTGGCATGAGCACTTCCCTTTTCCTATTGCTAATACCTCTCCCTACACAACCAAGCATTCTGCCAGCATTTCCTGCTGCTCTATTACATTGACTACTTACCCTTAGATCCTCTGAAATAATAACCCCTAAATCCCTTTCCTCAGATGTTGAGGTTAGGACTGTATCAAATATTCTTTATTCAGCCCTTGGGTTTTTACGTCCCAGGTGCATTATCTTGCACTTATCTCCATTAAAACTCAATTGCCACAGCTCCGACCATTTTTTTAGTTTACCTAAATCATTTGTCATTTGGCTGATCCCTCCAGGAACGTCAACCCTGTTGCAAATCTTTGTGTCATCAGCAAAAAGACATACTTTACCATTAATACCTTCTGCAATATCACTAATAAAAATATTAAAGAGAATGGGTCCAAGTACTGACCCCTGAGTTACCCCACTGGTAAGAAGACCTTGCGCCGAATAAACTCCATTTACCACAACCCTCTGTTGCCTGTCACAATTGATAACCACAGATTTGTACAAGCAATATAGTGGGGAAAAACTGACACCTTGCAAAAACGTTCAATGTCACAAATCTGAAGAAACCGGTTCTTAATGGATGGGTCCAGCCTAGGAGGACTGGGAGGGCAGGACCATAAATCTTATGAGGGCTGGTGAGGGAAGGGGGTGTTCTGTGCACCAGGCTGGAGCCTCTAAAGGGGTTATTTTTGTCACTAAATTGCACTGAACGGTGAATTTTCCCATATGGTGCAATTTTGTGCCAATTTGGCTTTTCAAAAAGCTGGCAATTCGCTAAATATTGATGAATTGCCAGCAAAATGCAGTGCAATTCGGCGGCAGTGAAATTCCCCGTAGAGAAGTAATGGTTAATCTATTCAGAGAACGCCGAACAGCTGGGAAAAGTTGGCAAAATGCCCAGATTTTCAGTGGTTTCGACAGGTTTTACGTAAAATAATTTCCCTGTTTTTATTCAACCGTTTATTCTTTTCATCTGCAGCAAAGAGGGGGGGGGGTTTTCCCTCAGTGAAATTTTTTTGATTCCGATTACAAAAAAATCTTTTTTTTTTTTTTTTTTTTTTTTATCGGAATCAAAAAATTTTTCACTTTTTTTTTATATATATACATATATATATATAATAGCACTTTTTTTTTTTACAAAAATTATTTGGTAGCGGACCTGTTTATTGTTATTCATAGGACCTTATACATTATTTTCATGCATTTTATTTTTTAAACACCTTTTTAAATGTTGAGGGTTATATATATATATTTTTTTACCCCTGTTCGAAGGCTGGTCGGCTTTTTTTTCGGCGGGTTGTTGGCCACGCTCGGAGCGATTTGGTGGGTTTAGAGGCGGCTAACGGATCGATTCGCCGCACTTTAGGAACCCTGCAGTGAATGCTGAATTCGCCACAGGGTCAGTGAATTGAGGTCGCCAAAGTGCACTAAAATGCCGGTGCTCTTTGAATACCCGCTTATGAGTTTGCAGGAAAAACCAAGGAGTGTCACTAATAGTCTTTTATAAAGACTTTCTTGCTGGGAAGAGGAGAGGTGAGAGATCAGGGGGCCCCATGTGGTTAAAAAAAAAGTCTGCACCTCTCTTTCCTTGTTCAAGTACACCTCCACCCAATTGTTGTGAAAGATAATATAGAGACAGGTTTAAGCCATATTAAAAGGAGGGTGGTGGAGGAGAGCACCATTGTGCTAATATGGCTGCCTTAGCCACCGTTGCCAGGACCCCCAACAGAGTCTTCTGTGATCTGGTCAGTGGTGGGTGTATGCCCTCCAACATGTTAAAAAGCACTCACACCAGGATTTTAGGCAATTTATTACAATTTTGAACAAGCTGCTGTTCACTGATATAAAGCCAAATGTGGAAGAGTGTAAGAAGTACTGATCTTTATCTACTTCAGCACCGCTAATGGTATGAAAGAGGCACTCGGGTGTATTTTTTTGCTTTGTACAAGGAGGTCAGTCTCTAGGCCTCCACATGTTGATTGGCCTATAATTTCCAAAAATATTTCATTCCAATAGATAGCCACAGGATCATGGGAGTTGTAGTTCAGCATCTAGGGAGCCAGCAATTAACATTCCAGCCTTGGTCCTCCAAAAAATGGTCTCTCAAATGTTAAATCATGTGAAGTGACAAGTGTGATGTCTGGATTTGAAATACCTGTCTATACAACTTTGAGGTGGACTTTTAACTCTCCATACCCATGTTGTTAATGCGTGACTAGGTCAATTTAAGACAAAACATGTTTGAACTCCTAAACTTTGGGCACTATCACCGGGTGTCAGCTAACCCTAGCGTTGGCATGTTTTTGCTTTGCTACGGGTTAAATGAGTCTAGTGCCTAACCAACAGATCGTTGCCTCTCACTACAAATGGGAAAAATCACTTAGCGCATAGTAATTAGCGATTCGTAATTAGCGATATGTAGCGCGAGCATACTGTACTCTCCACGTCCCATACATAACATGGGGAGCGCTAGAGATCTCTAGGGCTTTTGAAACAGAACAAATTTCTGGAGGGACGGTAATCGCAAAATTGTACCCACTGCTAAACACTGGTGCTAACTTCAACCCCCCCCCCAAAAAAAACAGGTCCTCGCCCAAAATTAACAGGCATTTGAAAGTAATGCAGCATAGGTGTTCTCTTAGCCCCATACACCATAGTAATGGATCTGGTAGGCAATGTCAATGCTGTTGCAGCAGGCTCTGTTGTGATAAATGTATCCTTTATACACATATATCCTAAATCTAATATAATGGAAAATGTAAAAAAAAAATTGCTGGGGGTTATTCATGGTATGTAAGCGGTTGATTATTCGGGTGACTGGACGATGTTTAAAGGCGCACATGGATAAGTCTTGCCTGAAACATGTATTTTTTATATGCTGCAGCAGGGAAGTTATTGTCACTCACCTGGCCTTCCTTTTGGATGTATTAAATGCGGTGTAATGATTCTACATGCTGTTGGGTGGCATTTATCATGCATTGCCCACCAGCCTTAATATATGTTTTCATTAAAACATGGATGATACGACCACCTTGGAGGATTTTAATAAAGCAGGGGTGTGAGGACTCTTTGCTGGATGTGTTCATACTTATACAAGGTTTTATCCGTAACACAACCGCATTAGCGCAGGGTCTCAGCTAGACTTGTGCACCAATGTTTTTTTCGGTTCGTTTCGTTCGGATTTTGTAAATTTTCGTTTCGGGTCGTTCCGGCCGATTTCCGTTTCGGTTCGTTTCGTTTTCGTTTCGTATCGACTTTTTTCCGTAATTTCGGAAATTTTCGTGTTTTTCAGAACGTCTGTTCTCCTCGTTTCAAAGTGTCTATTCGTTTTGACGTAAACTAATGGTTTTTCGGATCCGATATTTCTGTTGATACGATAATTCTGTCGATACGATAATTCTGCCATTGAGATTTCTCATGTTTTACAAGAAGGATACATCGAGATTTCTCTGGTTTCCCGGGAAGAATACATTGAGATTTCTCTGGTTTTACAAGAAGGATACATTGAGATTTCTCTGGTTTCACAAGAAGGATACATTGAGATTTCTCATGTTTTACAAGAAGGATACATTGAGATTTCTCTGGTTTTACAAGAAGGATACATTGAGATTTCTCTGGTTTCACAAGAAGGATACATTGAGATTTCTCTGGTTTTCCAGGAAGGATACATTGAGATTTCTCTGGTTTTACAAGAAGGATACATTGAGATTTCTCTGGTTCTACAAGAAGGATAGATTGAGATGGGAATGATACAAAATTACAGAATCAGTGATATAAGCAGGGCCGGATTAAGATCTCTATGGGCCTGGAGCTGAAGATTTTGGTGTGTTTTTTTTGGAATTTAGTGAAATGAAAGCATATTTTAGGTTATTTAATAGTGCAGATACTGGTGTATCTAACCAGCAGACACTGTGTGAATAATTTTTCATTCAGATTTCAATCATTTAAAGCGTGTAAAATTATTTTCCCCATTTTATCATCCAAACCTTTGTGCTTATATATTCTATAAGGAATTCCTGTTAAAAAAAAAATTGAAATGGGAACATTTTACTGCATTTTTCTGAAAAACATACAATTTGAACCAAATTATTTAAAAAAAAAATATTCCCTTATGTTTTGGAGGATGGTGTTTTATGAATAATATGACGATGTATAAAACACCGACCTTGCTCCCAGAGTGGGAAATTAAAAGACGAGTAATGGCAGTGGTATTGCTCATTTAATACATGACAAATGGACAATGCCATCGCTTTGGAACTAAAAATAAATAAATTAAAAAAGTTTATTTTTGTTTTCTTCTCTTTTAGATTTTACTTGGTCACGTTTGGTACCAATGCAACGACCAGACTTTGACCTCTCCAATGACACCTCACATGACTTTATGAGGTGTACAAATTACTGATGCAGGGTTCCAAAGTCCCCCCCAGTGCTCTGTGCAGTGTGGCGGTTTAGGTTTTTGATGTAACAATTCATAACAATGGATTGTGCCATCACCTCCACACTTGTTGGTGACATGAGAAATGAGATGGTGAGTTGGTGCAGCATCATTGTTCACTTTATAATTGAAAAGTGAAAAGTATTGCTGTGTTAGTAAGAAAAATAAATAAATATTTTTTATTTTACTTTTATTGTTACATAAAACCTGGTCATGTTTGGTATCATTGGAAAGTCCATGCTCTGGCCTTTCCAGTGGTACCTCAAATGACCCTGTAGCTGCTATGGAGTTAGAGATAAAGGGATCCAAATACCTATCAATTCAAACATAGATATCCTTTCTCTGGGCCTATTCTGGGGCATGGGCCTGGAGCTGCTGCTCCATCAGCCCCTATGTTAATCCGGCCCTGGATATAAGCAAAAAATACGTTGTCCGAAATTACTGAAATGGAACCGAGATCAGGAATGGAGCCGAAATTACGAATGGAACGAAAATGATTTTCGATTTTACACATTTCTAGTCCATTTGAAAATTCCGAACAAATTTTCGTTTCGGAAATTTTTTCGGATCTGCTGTTTTCGGATCTGAAAATTTTTGGAAAATCGGCCGAATCCGAATGCACGAATCGGGAAATTTCGTGAAAATTCCGATATTCCGAAACCCGAAACGCACATCCCTAGTCTCAGCCCAGGTCTTAGTGTTTTCCTATCGTGCTCTAAACCAGTGTTTCTCAAACCAGTCCTCGGTACCCTCAACCAGGCCAGATTTTGCAGATCACCTTGGGGAAATACAGACTGAATCCTGCACTCACTGAGCAGCAAATCATATCACCCGTGCTGTGCTTCAGATATCTGGAAAACCTGGCCTGTTAGGGGGTCCTGAGGACAGGTTTGAGAAACACTGCTCTAAACGACATTTTACTTAGACGCTCATGGACAAGGTGATCTGCTAGTAGGTCGTCAGGTGCCAAGTTTAAGTGACTCTTCTCTTTAGAGATGGTATTTTAGCTTACACCAGTTCATAGGGCCCTTAGTGCTTTATTCTTCCTTCCCCTAACTTCGTTACTTTGACTTCTATTTTGTTTTTATGTTCTTCCAAGCAAACCATACCTTTGTTGGCATTTAGACCACGCACAAATATACTGTGAGCATATTTTTGGTAAATCATTTATAGTATTCCGTCCAATGTCTTTGTAGTGTGTCTTGGATTTCCATGTAAGTGAGCAGCATTGTGTTGAGATCAAACCATGCAATAAATCGTTTGAAGAATTGTAAAGGGAATCATAATTTTAAGAGTGAGTTGGTGGATGTTTTGGAATTTGGCTAGTACATCCACAAATCTTGGTGGGGATCTGGCAAAACCACTGTTTCAATTCGAACTTCGAAAACACCAGCAAAATTGACAGCTTAGTACAATGGTCCCAGCTTCGGTAGATCGGTGACAATGGATTCTGGTGTTTGTAATAGCAGTAGTTTAAAGGAACACTCTACCGAAAAGTAAAGTTTCCCTTTTTTGCCCTTAAATAACTTTTTATTTTTCAGGTGATTTTATTCCTTTATACCTTTTTCTCCCTAATGTTATGTGTAACTCCAATACCATAACAGACATCCTTCTTCTATACATTGTTCTTATGGATATAGTTGAACTCTTTGCCTATAACATACTTTGCATTACCAAAATGTAGAGCTGTAGGTCGCCATGTTTTTTGTTTATCTGAAAGGCCTACTGGGAATATAATTTTTTGGAAAGTTTCCCCCAAATTGTGCTGCCCCCATTAGTATAAAATAATCTTGACATTAAGCAGATATGTCATAGATAAATTTATTTACACCAAGTGATTTCTAACAACAATTATGATACTTTGTGACTCATTGCCGAGAGTTTTATTGCAATGGAGCTCTGTTATACACCTGCACCCCTGAAATATATCTGATCTCGAGTAGAAAGGTTTAGAAAAAAAATAAAAAATACTGCTCTGTCCTAACTGAACTAAGAAAGAATACACTCCTGACCACCACATAAAGAGCCCGATTCCAACCTAGCCAATATGAGGAAGCCAGCAAAGGAGATCAGTGTGATCCGATGTTCCTTAGCAGCTCCCTATTACAAGCTTAATCTGACCATCACTCTATTTCCAACTCCGGTCAGATTCTGACGGAAGATACTATAGACACCACACGGTCTGTTTTTTTTTGACGGATGTAGAAGAAAAAAAAGGGGAAATATGGGAAACAAAATTAAAAGACAGGTACAGTCAGCCAGACCAAACAAAACATCTGAGCGTCGTGATGGACGTGCAAATGCGCTGCGTCTGACGTCGCATCATCACGCACACAGGCCGCTATGTAGACGTGGTGCACTCTGGGCGTCGGTCGTAGCTCTTTTACGTTGAGGCCTAAATGGCGTCCGTTGCCACCTGCGTGGTGCATGCGCACTTCGGTGTGCACGTACTTTGTGTGTTGGTCTCTACTGATCACAAATCAATGCTATGACGGACATTAAACTGTGCGGCGACAAGGACGTGATGACTGCGTTCGTCTGACGCTAGCCTTAATTGTATCATCCTGTGATGTAAGCAAAGGAAGGGATATTAACTTCTGGGTAATGTCTTGAATATGCTTTGATGTAAATCAAAGGGACCGCACTCACAAACCCGCAGCTCTGAAGCAGCATGACACTAGCTTGGGTTGGGTACTATGTTAACATAGGCCATTAAATTGCAGCACGACACATTTATTAAAGGTCGGTGGTAACGCTCCACATTATGGTGGTATTTATGACTAACTTTTATACTTCATTTCCCTCTAAGAAAAATCCAGCAGTGTCTGCAGCTTGTCATTGTAAATAACTCTACACTAGGCAGGGCTTTGAGTAAGACAACAAAGAAATTACTGTACTTTCCAGAATTTTGCTGCACTTGGCATGTGTATTTTATTACTTTTCTTTTGTAGGTAGTCATTTTAGGTCTTGCCCTGCAGTTTTTTTTTGTAAATTATACAAAGACCCTGGGATACCTTCTTTATTTTGTACAAAGCAGTTAATAAACATTTTAATGTGAAACCTGATCTTTTAATAGCCCAGTTCCTTTGCATAACTGTAGATGTAATCGATTAAGAATTACTATGTAACCAGAATACTTTGCAGGACTTGGAAAAACTTGGATCTGGCCAGTAGATAATTGCAAACCATGAACACTGAGCAGAAAACCAAACCAACAGACTCTGGAATGTGACAAAACCAAGGAGGCATTGTTTCTAAACATTTTTTCTGCTGGCATGGGAACGCCAGGGGAGCCCCCATTACTGTCTGCTAAATTAATCGGACTGTTTAATACAAGTGCACACTAGGTTTGTAAAATCGATGTTGTGCATAAAAGAAAATGACAATATGTAAACTCAGAATCACATTACTATAAGTAAATACAAATTAACCCTTGTTGTACATGCAGATAGATATATTTATTATACATTGCTCATTTACAGGTTCATATATCTAAAAACTGTGGAAGAAGGAGACCAGGAAATAGGTTGTCGCAATCGCCGGAGAATGGGGACAGCGAGGGAGCGCAGGGACAGGTATGAATCCAGCCGCATGCCGAGTGTGACTCAGGGTTAACGCTTTCCGCAATGCATTTAACCCCGAGCCACAATCGAATACCGTTAGGGGGCCAAATAAATTGTTCCGATTGTGAAATAAAATGTTAGAATCAGAACACTAGGGAGGTTAAACCAATAAAAATGTGTGTCTAAATAATAAAAAAGGTCCTTTAAAAAAGAATAAAAGGTCTGTTACAGAATAAAAAAACCCGGCTTTTAAAAAAATTTGGGGAACGAAAATTTGGTCTTAAACCAAAACATAAAAAGGGTCCTAAAAAAATAAATAAAAAGGCTTTTTTGATTAAAATGAAAGAATAAACGGTATTTTTTTTAAAAAAAAAAATTAAATTAGGTTTTTACATTGAAACCTATGGGATTCACCTGTTGTTTTTTTAACATTAAAGTTTATTGAAAGAAGCAAAGATAACATACATCGCCTGTTTAAACATGTTGAACTAAAACACCGAAAATCAGGTCATTTCACCGACACTTCGGTATTCTGTGAATACACAAACCACTGCTTATCTATGGGACAATTTCATTGCTGCCGAAGATCTCCAAACTGTGGCGAGCTGCACCGTATTTTGCCGTCAATTCGCCTGTATTTGGCAGACAGCTTAGTGAATAGTCGAACTGCTCTGAAATTGTAACAAAGGGTGAAATTCACAGTTTGTTGCAATATGATGGCAAGTTCGGTGTTAAGTGAATATCCTCTTATGTAAAATTTAAATCACCACCCCTTTTTTCCCCCAATTAACAATTGTACAGATGTTGCTGACTGCATCTGCACAATTATTTAATAGTTCTTCTAGTTAGTATAAAATACTTGCCTTTTCTTCCGCTCCAGGGCTTCCACAACGTGTAAGGCTCGCGTCAGATGAACGCAGTGATCACGTCCTTGTTGCCGCAGTTTAACATCCGTCGTAGCATAGAATCATAATCAAGAGACCCACACACGAAGTACGCGCGCACCGAACTGCGCACGCACAACGCACATGGCAAACAGACACAGGTTAGGCAAGAACGTAAAACCGCTAAGACGGATGCGCAGAGTGCACCACGTCCGCGTAGCGGCCTGTGTGCGTTATGATGCAACGACAGACGCAGCGCATTTGAGACGTCCATAACGTTGACGCTCAGAGGATTTTATGGTCTGGCTGACTGCACCTGTACTTTAATTATAATTAGTTTTGATTCCCATATTTCTCTTTTTTGTTCTACATCCGTTAAAAAAAACGGACCGTGTGGTGTCTACAGTATCTTCCGTCGGTACATCCGTCCGTTATGCACGCATGCAGAGTGTGCTCAGACTGCGTTCATCTGACATTAGCCCAAGTCCCTGAAGCTACTTACCTACAAAGTTACAATTTATGTAAGTTATAGGATCAGTGCGCGCTCTACATCAATTCCCTGCGAGCGGCTGTCTAATTTGGCGACTGCTCGTGTTGACTGATGGACTGGTACGGCACGCACAAAGCGTGCTGATATCATTGTTCCCCAAGCTGGTACCTATCAGGCGGCTGAGTGACAGCTGTGTGGGTAGAGGAAGCCTGCCGCATCACTTAGCTTTACTATCCAAACGAGGCTAAAGGGAGGGGGTGGGGGTGGTCCTGATAACTTAAATATTCTAAAGTGATCAGAGTATATAGAATGTCCTTTTAAAAATAATATCATGTAGTATTTTTGATGGTCACCGTCCGTGGAGCTGCCACTGGAAAGTCCTCACTCCAAGGACCAATTCAAATATCCAAGAAACGATTCCAGCATACAGCAGTATTCAATTAGAATTTATTCCAACACCAAGAAAAGAACAACAACGTTTCGACCTGCAGCCAGGTCTCTGTCAAGTCTACTGTTAATATCCATACAACATCTTAACCAATGATTAATCATCATTAAAACCAGCAGTGTGCACACACACACCTATGTTTGCAATAATTGTGTAAACGACACAATCATTGCTGCTAAAACCAATTGCTACCTTGTCTCATTATTATCTATACATGTGTCAGGTATAAGATTATCTATAAAAAATTTCCCCTTAGAATATTAAATGCTACATCAGCTTTATTATTAGCCTGACACCTATATTAAACAATTTTATTGAACAATTTACCTAATCAAAGACATATGTATACGATGAAAAGCCCTATTGCCACCATTGACTGTAACCTGTATTATTTAATTATAAAAAGGGTGCATAATCAGCCTCTCTATTTAAACCCTGGGGGGCCATTGAGTTCAGATGATAAATCCAATCTAACGCTTTCCTTTTCAAAATTCTCTCCCTGTCACCCCCCTCTTGAAAATTTGGGGACACCTTCGACAACCTGGAACCTCAGCTGTGAGACGTCATGACCAAATTCTACAAAATGACACGGTACTGGAAGTTCAACTTTTTTCGTCCTGATGTCATATTTAGGTTTCAATATGCGACACTTTACTTTTTGTGTGGTCTCTCCTACCTATTAACCTCCCTGGCGGTCTAATTTTTAAAATTGTTTGTGTCTAAAAGCAGTTCAATTTTTTTGGAAAGGAAATGTGTTGTTTTATATAGTAAGCCTATATTCTGTAGGAATAACTCACTGAAATACGTGCAAGCAAGAGTCTAGTAAACACACGCAGTCAGAGAAGGTTTGAAACACAAAATAATAAATTTATTTTGCCAAAAATAATAGAAATAAATTATATTCAATAATATAAATCAAACCAAAAAAATGCCTCTTTCTTCTGGGTGCTGGGATTCCTGTTTAGTTGTGGACTCCTTTGCCAATGAAATATAAAGGACACGGGGGTACCAAAAAAAGAGTATTTATTCTCAAAGCAGCTTTACAGAAATAAAAGGCAAAAAAAAAAATTTCTAAAATGTAATAAGGCTTTGCAATACAAGTGTCGCTGGTGGATCTGGGCAAGCACCAGCAAAAACTTTTATTGCAAAGCCTCATTACATTTTAGAAATAAATTTTATTTGCCTTTGCCTTTATTTCTGTAAAGCTGCTTTGAGAATAAATACTCACATTTTTTGGTACCCCCATGTCCTGTATATTTCATTGGCAAAGGAGTGTACATCTGAACAAGAATCCCAGCACCCAAAAAGTTTATATTACAGTATTTTTACAGTAACTTTTTTTAGTTTTTCAAATTTGCCGCCTGGTTCCGCCCCCTGTGTCGCGTGGCCACGAATGATCGCACTACAGCATGAACAGCTGAGGCATGGGAAGGTACCCCATTTGGGTGTACCAAAAAACCTAGTTTTACTTTGATCCCCTTTAAGTTCCGCTCTCCCCAACCTGTCTTTAAGGGACTTTCCTTTTTAGAAGACATAAGGGGAACTGTTTGAAATTCTGGTATTTTAGGATGAGTCTTTTAAAATGTGCCAGTTTTTAAACAAGATCTTTTTAATTTGGTCCATACGTGTTCCGAATTTGGATACAAGGCTAATCTTTTGGTGTTCTTACTGGGATGTCTCTCAAAGGCACCCTCCTGTTGTTTAACTTTATCAAGTTCTTGTCCCAATAACCTCTTTGGATATCCCCTTGTCCTTAATCTCTCCATCTCCTCCATCCTCTTTTCTCTACTGTCAGGTGCACTCACAATCCGATTGACACTCATAAACTGACAGCGGGGGAGGGATCTAATTAGTGTGTCTGGATGTGCACTATTATACATTAAAGGTCTGTCACCAGTTGCCCCTCCCTCTTAATCATGACTAAAGTGTCTAAAAAATAAAAAATTTCTCTGTCATATGCCATTGTAAATTTTATAGAGGTGGCTCCCGAATTCAAAACCGTCAAATTCTTGTAATAGCTCTGTGTTGCCCTCCCAAATAAAGAATATATCATCGATATAGCAATATCAATGATGGACATGCTTTTTAAACAGATCCCCTTGGTATACTATACTTTTTTTCAAATTCAGACATATATATGTTAGCGTAAGTGGGGGCTACATCAGTACACATTGAAGTCCCCTGAACCTGTATATAGTATTCTCCATTAAACAAAAAGAACTATTTTCAGGTACCAAATGCAGGAGCTCCATCAAAAATTTTAACTGGTCATTCTTGTAACCCAACTCCGTAAACGCGTCATACATAGCCCTCATTCGATCTGCATTATGAATTGACGTGTACAAGCTAGTTATATCAAGACTAACCAACACACTCTGCTCGTCAACCACAATGATTTGAAGTTTTTCCAAAAAAAAATAATCACAGAATAAATGATTCTACCCACTGTAGATATGGACAAGGGGCTTAAGACCGAATCCACAGTGGACACTATCGGCCTCCCAGGTGGAGCTTGTAACGATTTGTGGATTTTCAGTAACACATATATTACAGGGGTTATTGGATATTTCTTGAACAGAAACGTTTTAAAATTTTCGTCGATTATACCCTTCTCCAACGCGGAGTGTACTACACTCAAGACTCTCTCCATAAGCCTAGCTGTGGGATTCAACTCAACTTTCCTATATGTTTGACCATCATTTAACTGGCGATAGATCTCTTTCATGTAGTCACTCCTATTCATGATCACCAAGGCTCCCCCCTTAAGGGTAGGTTGAGCAGAGTTCAGCATTTCTTTCTGTCTGTAGGCAGACAGATGAATGATCCTCAATGCCTCAAAAGAAACATAAAACAGGGCATATCGTAGTAAACCCTGACACCATGTCATAAATAAGAATGGTTACACTCACATGGGATGGTGTCTCAGGTCAGACACCAGATTTGAAGGCAGCTGGCGGCTTATGTGGGAACACCAGATTTCCCCAGATTGCGGCAGGAACTGCTGGGCCTGTAGTCTTGCTCTGCAGCAGAAGATATGTCGCTCCTCTGTGATGGATGGATCAGCCAAACTTTTCCATGAAGAGCTGTCTCCTTAGAGCATACTGCTACAGGCACTATGCCTTGTTCAGGTGTGTCTTGAGGGTGTACCTTCAGAAGGAACTTTTCTAGAACGTTTTCTAGAAAGCAACACGGAATCCATGTTCTTCCTTTCATGGAAAGGCAAAATTTATTAGGACATTCCTCAAGGCTTGAGGAAGGCTGCAGAGCCAGCCAAAACACTTCAAATATTCTAATATATTTGGCCTTTGCATGATGGGAGTAACTAGATTGCACTTATTCTAGGAAGTGAGATGCAAACTGCCTGGTCACAATTACAAGACTGAGCGGTAGCATTTACATGTTAATTTTAATCATGGATTACACCCAAACGCAGTGGACGGCAACATTCGGAACATATTAGGAAAACAAGAAAATATGACAAAGGCACAGGAGTACAGCTTAGTAACAGAAAAAGCCACCACTTGAGACAGACCCTTCAAAACAGTGGTAGGAAGGGAAGAAGACATCCTCCTAGATGGCTGAGTCATAAATATGGAGGCTAGGTGAGCGAGATTGGCCCTGATGGATGTCTGTTCGGAATTGTGGAAGGTAGGGACAACTTGGGAAGTGTTTTTTGGCCACGAAGGATCGGCAAGAAGTACCACTGGGTGTAATAGAAAGAGTGGCTAAGTTAAGACTGAGTGGAGGGAGGAAGATGATGCCTCAGAGGGCCCCATACTGTATATCTGACCTTTTTAAAGCATCTATTATTTTTTATTAGAAATTTTCAAGATAATATACAAACATAAAACATATACAATTAAAGACTATGCAAATTACATATTATTACCTAATTTCCTCTCCTATTATCAATTTCCTCAGCTTCAAATACATAAAACAGAAACATATAAACACACCTTACAAACTAACTATGGTACGTAAAACCGTCATCTCTTCCTGGTATTCCCAGACTTTAGCGGCCCCCCCCCATTTGTCCCCAAAATCATTCTACTTCTTTATCAGCCTCTCAACTTAAAGACTCCATTCTCCCCTGGTTTCTCCCTTCCCTACTGCCAGACCTAACTATCCCTATATGCCTCAAGGTGTTTACCAGGTTTATTGCCATAAAAAGGAGAAAAATAAAAAAATGTAAGTTTCCTTTTTTTTTTCTTCTTTCTCCTTTCTTTTCCCCTCCCCTTTAATTAAAAAAACACAAACATTTAAATGTGAATATCAGTAAACACCTGCACCCATAACCTCAAAAATACGTGCGTATATGCACATAGCAAAATTTAATAGTGATAAAATGTACCATTCTTAATAATATCCATACCTCCAGTCTTGGAATTAAAAAGTTATTAAAGCTTTATCTTCCACTATGTCGAACCACGCTTCCAATATGCTATAGCTCTATGGTTAGATAGATATTGTGCACGACTACCTCTCTCCATTTTACATTGAAATAATAATTGTGTTTTTATATGATACCAAAAAGGGGTGTTCACCGATTTCCAATTTCTAGCAATTGCTAGTTTTATGGCCGTTATATAGTGAATTATAAATTTTCTTGTCCGGATGGGAACTTTAGGAAGATTGATATGCAGAAGGGCGGCAGCGGGTGTAATATTGATGGTAGTGCCTACAAGAGTATTCAAATTATGGATACAGTTATGCCAAACAGGCTGCATCACTGGACAAGACCACCATATATGCAGAAAATCAGATTTATCCTTGCCACATCTCCAACAGTTTGCATGCGCGTTACCATACAACTTGGTATTTAGTCCCAAAAAAACTTGCCATCTACAGTTGCAAGAAAAAGTATATGAACCCTTTGGGATTACATGGAGTTTTGCATGAATTGGTCATAAAATGTGCTCGGATCTTCAACTAAGTCACAACAATTTGAAAGACAGTCTGCTTAAAATAATACAACACAAACATAGGTTTTCATGTGTTTATTGAACGCAACATGTAAACATTCACAGTGCAGGATGGAAAAAGTATGTGAACCCCTAGCCTAATGACTTCTCCAAGAGCTAATTTGAGCCAGGAGTGAGCCAACTTTGAGTCCAATCAGTGTGATATTATTGGATGTGTTACTGAAAGCTGTCCTGCCCTTTAAAAACACACACCAGTTTTGGGTTTACTGGTTTCAAGAAGCACTGCCTGATGTGAACCATGCCTCGCAGAAAAGAGCTCTCAGAAGACCTACGATCAAGAATTGTTGACTTGCATGAAGCTGGAAAGGGTTACAAAAGTATCTCCAAAAGCCTTGATGTTCATGTGACACATCTACAATAAGGAAAACATTAAACAAGAATGGAGTACATGGGAGAACACCACGGAGGAAGCCATTGCTGTCCAAAAAGAATATTGCAGCACGTTTGAAGTTTGCAAAAGAGCACCTGGATGTTCCACAGCACTACTGGCAAAATATTCTGTGGACAGATGAAACCAAAATTGAGTTGTTTGGAAAAAACACACAACACTATGTGTGGAGAAAAAAAAGACACAGCACACCAACATCAAAACCTCATCCCCACTGTAAAACATGGTGGAAGGAGCATCATGGTTTGGGGCTGCTTTGCTGCCTCAGGGCCTGGACGGATTGTTGTCATTGATGGAAAAATGAATTCCAGAGTTTATCAAGACATTTTGCAGGAAAACGTAAGACCATCTGTCCGCCAACTGAAGCTCCGCAGAGGATGGGTGATGCAACAGGACAATGACCCAAAACATACAAGTAATTCAACAAAAGAATGGCTTCAACAAAACAAAATACGCCTTCTGGAGTGGCCCAGTCAGAGTCCTGACCTCAACCCGATTGAAATGCTGTGGCATGACCTTAAGAGAGCGATTCACACCAGACATCAAGAATATTGCTACACTGAAACAGTTTTGTGAAGAGGAGTGGTCCAAAATTACTCCAAATCGTTGTGCAGGCCTGATCTGCAACTACAGGAAACGTTTGGTTGAGGTTATTGCTGCCAAAGGAGGGTCAACCAGTTATTAAGTCCAAAGGTTCACATACTTTTTCCACCCTGCACTGTGAATGTTTACATGTTCTGTTCAATAAAAACACGAAAACATATAATGTTCGTGTTGTATTATTTTAAGCAGACTGTGTTTTTCAAATTGTTGTGACTTAGATGAAGATCAGAGCACATTTTATGACCAATTCATGCAAAACTCCACGTAATCCCAAAGGGTTCACATACTTTTTCCTGCAACTGTATTCAGTAATTTATAGTGAAGTTCAGCAGCGGATATACTGAAATCATCTATTTTTGCAATACCTACCTTAGGTTTGATTACAAAGACATTTCTTTCAGAATTCAGTTTCTTATAAGGCTATCCAAAAGGATAAAACAAGAGTTTAATGTGGAAATCTACATATAGCATGTTCTGGTATTTTGGTAAACTCTGTAGCATATGCTGAATCCTCTCCTCAAGAATGCGAGCAGTTTTAACTCTTGAGGTTCTTGTACAGAATGGATGGAGATCGGCAACATTTCATGGTGGAATTTATTTATTTGTAAAGTATTTTACCAGGAAGGATACATTGAGATGTCTCTCGTTTTCAAGTATGTCCTGGGTAATGCCTGGAACCAGGCAGAGATTTCTTATCTTTGAAATACAAAATAGGAGTTCTGTATATATACAGGGCAGAAGAAGATTCGTTTAAAATAAACACAAGATATGCAAAATTATAAGTCCATTTAAGGAAGACTGTGATAAGGAACTTGGGTTTCCTCCATCTCCCGACTTTAATGGATTTGTGTTCTTTGTGCATTGTTTACCTATAAATGGTTTTCAAGAGAATGCAGGCCAGATCTTCTGCTATTGTATCTGAAGCTCACTTGGCTTCAATAATGAATAAACAAATCTAAAACAATACTTACAAAGCAAGTGCGAGGGCAACATAAGGTTTTAAGACTCATGGTCTTTTGGTTCAACCTCACCTATTTACAGCATTGGTTGTGATGAGAGAGAAAAAAAAATGAGCCTCATTTGAATATTGCTTAATTATGATAAAAGATTTTTTTACTACATAAGATTTCTCATAGAATTAAAAAATCTCATGATTTACTGTACAACTACTATTGTCCAGTTTCTCACTGAGTCACACAAAGAACCGGTCATTGCATAGAATTCCTTATCTTTACTCTTCTTCCTGTATAGAAACACTTAATATGGGCTTTAAAGAGTGCTGACTTTACGCACTATTGCCATATTTGGTTTAAACAAGTTTTGTCTGTCATATTCCCCTTTATCTGGGTATTTTCAGTTTATTATCCAGTATCTCCCATTGTAATGGTGCCACACTATCCAATGTCCTAATTGCCCACCATGCACATTCATCCGATTAGCTATTGACTCTGCATATTAATTTCCAATATGGACGGAGATCGAGAGTAGAGTGTGGTGGATACATAATCAGATAATATGACAGGATACTGATAGTGAAAGTCATGTTTAACCCCTTCACTCCTGAGATCGAGATAACTCAGGGACTTCAAAGACACCATCAGGTCCCAATATCGAGTTATCTCGACCTGCAGTTCTGAAGGTTAATAGCAAATGAAATTCAATTGATGCTAAAAAAAATTGTTTGCTTTTGGGCTGCAGATGGTGCCCCCAAAGTTTAACCATGTGGGCATAATGCCCAAGGTACTAAAACTGTTTAAATCAGCTGAAGAATGCCCTGACATATCAGACATTCAGCAGCCGATGCAAGGAATCACGTGCTGCAGCTCAAACCGCTGTAACTCCCTTTGGCCAGTAGATGGCACCATCTGCCTGTCAAATAGGTTATTACAGTAAGAACTACATTGGGAATATTACCAAATATTTCATACTGTATAATTAATAATTTTTCATAAACACTGGTTCCTGACAAAGTTTTTTTCTTAAATCTCCTGGTAGTGAAGGGGTTATGATCCAGAACCATAAATTCTTTTTGTAATGGCTTTTGTCTTCGATTAGTAATTGAATCTGTGAAGTAGTTTACTTCAGAATGCCTTGTGAAACATACACAACTTTGATTCCAGAAACAAACTGTTGCAAGACACTGGAAAAGACATTAAATGTTTATTAAATGGTAACATTTGAGTTTTTTTAAAGGACTACAAGTGCACTTTATGAGTAAAGCTAAATTTCTTCCTGTAAATTTTATTTTCCTTATTCAAACAGCAGAACACTGAAATGGGTTTTCATCTTCATGACACTTACTTCTCTTCCTGTCCTGAGGTTTCAAGGAGATAGAAACTAATTTGATTGTACTGCCGCTTGACGTTTAGGAAAAATCGGAGGTGCACACCTATTTATTTACAACATCAAAGTGATTATTAGGCGATCTGGAGCAGTGCAACATGTTTCAAGAACAGAGGATGGGATGTAGAGCGGACGGTTAGCGGTCATGCCCTTCATGGCATAACATGTACATTTGTAATCCACGAGCGCCACCTAGTGCAACTTTGTGATGGCTCTAATGTGTGCCGGTGAAGAAGCGTTGCTTTAATAAATTATACACAGTTCAAGTTTTATTTGCTCAACATCTACTTTGGTATTGTTTGAGCTTAAAATAATCCTCCACCAGCTGTCAGCGGAAGAAAAATAAAAGAACAACCCCGACCCAACGGGACTAAACCCACAAGTATTACCATAGGAAGTATAAGAAACTGGAGCACCCAGTTACTCACTTTGTCAGGTGTGTAGAAATGTAGTACAATCTTTATTAAATAAAAACAATAAATAGAAAATTAAAGAAATGCATGTAATAAATTACCCAAAGAAAAAAGTAATTTAAGATGAAATGGTACAGGGACTTTATTACATGCATTTAATAAATTTTTCTATTCATTGTTCTATTTAATAAAGATTGTACTACATTGCTACACACCTGACAAAGTGAGTAACTGGGTGCTCCAGTTTTCTATACTTCCCATTGTTTAAGCTTGCTGTTCTTGTTCATTATTCCTGACATCTGCTGTAGTATGAACACAGCGATAAAAATCTCATCAGATGAGCCACATGGTAACATCTGAAGGCCTCCTTTTTCTTATTTGGTTTTCCTGGGGTGTTTGAAACCTCTGACAGATCCATGGCCAAAGCATATTGTACGTGGGACCCTGAGGAGAAACAAAAAAAATGTCAGAGTGTGTAAACCCTAGGACCAAATTCAGTAACAGTATACAATTTGAGCACCCCTTATCCGAAATGATTAGGACCCTGGATTCTTCCGGATTTCAGAATCAGGGAGAATCCCATGTCTGAGAGGAAGGAGATAGTGGCAGGACAGTCACAATCCCCTTCTTTCTGCAGCACTGTGTACACTTTCTCCGCCAGAGTGACTCCAAGCAGCATGTCACACGCTGGGGCTGTCCAGCGTATGACATGGTCTGCTGCAGGTTCGATCCCAGTGAGCAACCTCTCCAGTAAGTGTCCCTGGGCAAGACACCTAACGGTACATACTCGCCACCCAGGACATACATGAAAATGAGAGAAATCTCAATGTATCCTTCCTGGTAAAATCCTTTCACAAGTGTGTGTGTGTGTGTGTGTACATTTAAATTTTAACATAAATTGGATAGGTTTTCAGCAAAATCCTAAAACATCTATTGGAAAGCGGACACATGACTTTAAATAAAAGTATCGGTACTCGGTATCAGTGAATACCTGAAAAAAGTATCGGTACTTATTCTTTAAAAAATGGTATCGGTGCATCAGTAATTAATACACTGGCTTCATTAAGTGAATAAAAGGTTTACTAACAGCTATACATGATTTTAAGGCAGGACGTCGGAGGCTCCTATTTGCAATCCCTTTCTTTATTGCACCCACAGCAGTAAAGAACAGTGACAATAAAGAACAAGAAAAAAAAACATAAAACAAGCCCCCAACGTGGGGGTATACTCCCAGTCTGTAAGCCCCGCCCCAAGTCTATAAATCGTCTGGGCTGGAGCAGTCACGCCCTCTTTCTTTACTGCTCCTGCTACAGACCAGATAAGTATCTCTCCTTTTACTTTCTGGTAGTTATTTATTGATTTATCTCTGTTTTTTACCATTTTACATACTTGTTTTTATAATTTAGTTGCTTCAGGGTACTGACTTTCCCCGGCTCTAACCGCGGGGGTCAGCTAACCCGAGGGGTGGGAAAATCCGGTCGGTCTAACGATCACCGGTATTTCCCACCATCTACTTGTCAATTTGTTCTCTCCTGGTTGCTATCATCCAGTGTCTGCCACGATTGTGTGTGTGTTTTTTTCAGCTGGGAGCTTTGGGTGCTGCTTGGTGGCATTTACTGCTCCACTTTCACCCTGGAGGATTCCCCGCTGTCTGAACCTGCGCTCCCCCTTTGTTGATGCTCACATGCATTTGGCCGTCTGTGTGTGGTTTTTCCTTCCTCTGGGAGGACACAGTTTGTCCCGGGCTTCATCACCCTCCCGGCAGGGGGGGGGGGGCGGGCGCACGGCTCCCGGGCTGATTTTCGCGCCATTTGCCGCATGTAATTTTCCTTCCCTGCACGAAGGCTGTGCTCACTTTGAAGTTCCCTCTGTTCAGCCTCCCCACTGAGCGCTCAGATTGCAGAGAGACAGCTCCTGCACCTCCTAGTGATTGATGAGTGGACTGGTGTTTACTCCCCTGGCTCTTGTGCTGGACATATTAACCCTTTAAATGCCTGGTTTGCAGGCTTGTAGCATTTTACCTATTTTATACCTGTTTCTGTCCTATCCACTGATTTTAATAAAAGGATCTCTTAAAGAGGCAATGCCTGAGTCTCATACTGATGCTATATAAAAGCTGTCCCTGACTGTATAACATACTGATACTATAAAAAGCTATCCCTCTATAACATACCAATATAATATAAAGGTCTCCCTGTATAACATACCGATAATATATAAAGATGTTCCCGTATAATGTACCGATAATATATAAAGATGTCCTGTATAACATGCTGATATAATATGAAGATGACCCTGTATAACATACTGATCTAATCTATAGATGTCTCTGTATAACATACCGATAATATAAAGCTGTCCCTGTAGAACTTGCTGATATAATATGTAGATGTCCCTGCATAACATACTGATAATATATAAAGATGTCCCTGTATAACATACTGATAATATATAAGATGTCCCTGTATAACATACTGATAATATATAAAGATGTCCCTGTATAACATACTGATAATATATAAAGATGTCCCTGTATAACATACTGATAATATATAAAGATGTCCCTGTATAACATACTGATAATATATAAAGATGTCCCTGTATAACATACTGATAATCTATAAAGATGTCCCTGTATAACATACTGATAATATATAAAGATGTCCCTGTATAACATACTGATAATATATAAAGATGTCCCTGTATAACATACCGATATAATAATATATATATATATATAGAGGTCCCTGTATAACATACTGATAATCTATAAAGATGTCCCTGTATAACATACTGATAATCTATAAAGATGTCCCTGTATAACATACTGATAATATATAAGATGTCCCTGTATAACATACCGATATATAATATATATATTATATATATATATATATATATATATAGAGGTCCCTGTATAACATACTGATAATATATAAAGATGTCTCTGTATAACATACCGATATAATAATATATAGAGGTCCCTGTATAACATACTGATAATATATATAGATGTCTCTGTATAACATACCGATATAATAAGATATAGAGGTCCCTGTATAACATACTGATAAAAAATATAAGATGCCCCTGTATCTCATACGGATTATAAATTATTTGATGTCCCAGTGTCTAATACTGATTTTGAGATCTAAGGTGTCACTGTGCTCCTTTCTATAGAATTACGTGTAAAACAAACCACTGAGGTTTTGGATACCTTGCATGGGCATTGAAGTGTAAGCTCATCTGCCACGGTAACCTCTCGATAAGAGGAGTCCTACCTAATAGGACCAGAAGCCGCTCCCTGAGCGACTGCGCTCTCACACGCTGCTTTTCCGCCATGTAGTTAAATGCTGGATTTTGTTTTATTTATACCCGCACCATATTATTCCACTTTGGGTATTGAAACCCGAAACTTCAGATTTTACATCCTTATGGCTGATGCCAACACAGAATTGCCGCTAAGTGCTGATGACTTCCCGGGCACGTTACTCACCTAGGTGAGGCCCCCAGATACACCCCTGCCATGTGCCGGGGGTATAAAGTCGGACGGCGAGGCCCAACACCTTCCCAGAGGGGCTGGCAACGACTGCCTGCGGCCTTACGCACCCTCATATGGGAGCCCTCGAAACTCTCTGAAGTAAGCCAACGGGCGCTAAGACAGGTGCTAAAACGAAGCACATGGATAATCCTCCTGGAGGGGCTGGCATCCCCGATACTCTGCCCTGTGAGATTAGCGAGGTGACCTCGCGTAAATGAGCCCCTGACCGCGGGGCCTCGGTAGCGGTCTCTAAGATCAGGCCTAACCTTCTGGGTTCTGGCCGACTCCCCACGACCACTGACTCGGCGAGTGAGGAACCCGAGCACGGGGAGGATGACGGAGCACTAGAAATCTATGCTCCACAAGATCATGGCCTGTTGGCCGAGGAGGAAAGCCCCCCACTGGTTTTAATTTCCTATTAAGGGGCGTCTGTGTCACGGAGGTGGAAATGGTGTTGGTGACAACGCTCTGGCGGTCCCAACAGTGGTTCCCTCTATTTTTGGGAACATGTGGTGGCACCTCCCAGGTGGTTGCCGGAGTCAGACTAGCGGTTGACAAGACCTGATGGCCTTCTACATCCGCTTTACTCAGCGAGATGCCTGTCTCGTGGAGGGCTTCCGACATTTCGGCAGGAACTGAAGTGTTGTCATATCATGCATGGGCCACTGCACACGAGGTGCCTACAAATTGGCTTGGACCGCTTGGCAGGGTGGTGCCTTCGACGGGGGAGGATTCCGCTTCTCCTCCTTTTAAGTTCAGCGTTGGATTTCTTGTCCTCACTGTTTGAGTCAGGTTTGGCTTTTCACGCTATTAACGTCTATAGGTCTGCCTTGTCAGCCTGGTCATTTGGGGTTTTGGATTGTATTCCTCTGCGGGGTCACCCCTTCTTGTGCCGATTGCTCTAAGGTGCTTGTCTTTCTCAGCCCGGCTCCGAGAGCTTAGTCTATTTGGGATGTGTCCCGTGTTGAATTTTTTCTTAGATCATGGCAGGATAATCCATCCTTGTCTCTCCGACAATCGTCAGCAAGCCGGCATTGTTTTGTCTCATTTCATGTAAATGTGTTGATGTGCGGGCATTGGATTTTGGGACTCGCTCTTGCACTCCGGTGGGAGTGTGTTTCGACGTTGCCCTTCGGACTTAGTCGATTAGGACGGTCTTTGTCAAATGACGTTCCTGGTCAACCTGATTTATGTCCGGTACTTTGTCTTCGGGAATATGTAGACGGGACTGCGCCTCGCCGCCCACAAGGGGGTGTTCGGTTGTTTTGTTTCCCTCTGTCATCCACATGGTCCCGATGGTTCGCCTACTTGGCTTGGTGGGCTCAGTTGTTAAATTTGGCAGGTGTGGATGTTTCTCTGTTGACGCTCGTTTTATTCGTACTGCGGTGGCTTCCAATGTCTTCCTAGCAGGATGTCGCCTGGGGGACATTAGGAAATCTGCTGCCTGGTCTAGTGACTCGACTTTTCGTACTTTTAATTTAGGCCGGTCTCATTGGTCACGAGCACTGATGCGTTGAACATGCAAATAGGAGCCTCCGACGTCCTGCCTTAAAATTACCAAATTTTCCTATTATATTGACGGAAAGTTTGGATTTTAATAAGGACTCGGAGGCGAGTATTTCCCGCCTCTCCCGCCCTGGGGGGGTGTGTTCTCGACCGGCTGGGGTTCTTGCTGTGGAGGGGCGCAGCGCATGATTTAGTTTGATTGTGTTCCTCATAGTGGGGATGGGTGTTGATGTTTTCCTGTCTGCTCTTATTAATCCTTGGCTTCGTGTTATGTGTTTTTTACAGCCATGTGAATTCCTATGGGGTGGACCTTCGTGTGGACTTAACGTGCGCCCTGGACTTGGTTCCTGTTTGTGTCTGGGCATTGTTCTGTTAGTCGCATGAAGAAAGAGGGCGTGACTGCTCCAGCCCAGACGATTTATAGACTTGGGGGCGGGGCTTACAGACTGGGAGTATACCCCCACGTTGGGGGCTTGTTTTATGTTTTTTTTTTCTTGTTCTTTATTGTCACTGTTCTTTACTGCTGTGGGTGCAATAAAGAAAGGGATTGCAAATACTCGCCTCCGAGTCCTTATTAAAATCCAAACTTTCCGTCAATATAATAGGAAAATTTGGTAATTATTAGAATTTATTTATAAAGGAGCAGCAAGTAAAAGAAGGGGAGATTGCAATACATATTTACTTACAATCCACTCTGCATTAATGATCTAGTTACATAACAATCACATCTTTATCCAGCGCTACCTGCATTTACTGTAGAGGCTAGATGGCCCTGGAGAATTTGCAGCATTAACGTTCCTAGATGACTCGTTGACACTGGACAGACAGATCTCCATAGACTCTACAGCAGATTCCTCTCCAAGCTCCATAGACAATTGTCCCGAGACTTGCTTTGCCTTGCTGCAGAGAAAAAGATAACTTGTGAGTTCTGGAAAGGTTTCTAATCCATCTTTAGCAAAGACAATGTATGAACAATTTTCCCAAGCCTTGTTCATTATTGGGTAGCGGGGAACTGGACACATACGGACACTGAACAAAGAGAAGGAACTCAAAAATGCAATGCTTATTGTCAACTAAATGTAATGTACACGGTTATACAAGTTTATTACACATCTTCTGGTAGTGTCTCTGGTTAGACTAAATGAATTGAGATACCCCCCAAAAGCAAAACAAAAAACAAAAAAAAAAACACGGTATATTCCTTGGTACAGGAATAAACTTGACTGCTGATGTGCTGCCCATGTCAGACCCAGCAGCGCCCATGTCAGACCCAGCAGCACCCATGTCAGACCCAGCAGCACCCATGTCAGACCCAGCAGCACCCATGTCAGACCCAGCAGCACCCATGTCAGACCCAGCAGCAGCACCCATGTCAGACCCAGCAGCAGCACCCATGTCAGACCCAGCAGCAGCACCCATGTCAGACCCAGCAGCAGCACCCATGTCAGACCCAGCAGCAGCACCTTGTCAGAACAGTATCTCACAGAAGTGAGTACATCCCTCACATTTTTCGAAATATTTCATTATCTTATCATGTAACAACACTGAAGAAATGACACTTTGCAACATTGTAAAGTAGGGAGTGTACAGCTTGTATAACAGTGTAAATTTGTTGTACCCTCAAAATAACTCAACACACAGCCATTAATGTCTAAACCGCTGGCAACAAAAGTGACTACACCCCTAAGAGAAAATGTCCAAATTGGGCCCAATTAGCCATTTTCCCTCCCCGGTGTCATGTGACTTGTTAGTGTTACAATGTCTCAGGTATGAATGCAGGGGTGTTAAATTTGGTGTTATCGCTCTCACTCTCTCGCATACTGGTCACTGGAAGTTCAACATGGTACCTCATGGCAAAGAACGCTGAAAAAAAGAATTGTTGCTCTACATAAAGATGGCCTAGGCCAGGGGTCAGCAACATTGGTTCCCTGATGTGTTGGGAACTACATTTCCCAAGATGCTCTGTCATCCATTAGGCTGACTGAGCCACAAGGGAAATGTAGTTCCCAAAACATCAGGGAGACAAGGTTGCTGACCCCTGGCCTAGGCTATAAGAAGATTGCCAAGACCCTGAAACTAAGCAGCACCACGGTGGCCAAGACCATACAAGAGTTTCAGGACTGGTTCCACTCAGAACAGGTCTCGCCATTGTCGACCAAAGAAGTTGAGTGCACGTGCTCAGCGTCATATCCAGAGGTTATCGTTGGGAAATAGACGTATGAGTGCTGCCAGCATTGCTGCAGAGGTTGAAGGGGTGGGCGGGGGTCAGCCTGTCAGTGCTCAGACCATACACCGCACACTGAATCAAATTGGTCTGCATGGCTGTTGTCCCAAAAGGAAGGCTCTTCTAAAGATGATGCACAAAAAGCCTGAAACCGTCTGCTGAAGACAAGCAGACTACGGACATGGATTACTGAAACCATGTCCTGTGGTCTGAGGAGACCAATATAAACTTATTTGGTTCAGATGGTGTCAAGCGTGTGTGGTGGCACCCAGGTGAGGAGTACAAAGACAAGTGTGTCTTGCCTACAGTCGAGCATGGTGGAGGGAGTGTCATGGTCTGGGGCTGCAGGAGTGCTGCTGGCATTGGCGAGATACAGTTCGTTGAAGGAACCATGATTGCCAACATGTACTGTAACATACTGAAGCAGAGCATGATCCCCTCCCTCGGAGACTGGGTCACAGGGCAATATTCCAACATGATAATGACCCCAAACACACCTCCAAGACGACCACTGCCTTGCTAAAGAAGCTGAGGGTAAAGGTGATAGACTGGCCAAGCATGTCTCCAGATCTAAACCCTATTGGGCATCTGTGGGGCATCCTCAAACAGAAGGTGGAGGAGCGCAAGGTCTCTAACATCCACCAGCTCCGTGATGTCGTCATGGAAGAGGACTCTAGCGGCAACCTGTGAAGCTCTGGTGAACTCCATGCCCAAGAGGGTTAAGACAGTGCTGGAAAATAACGGCCACACAAAATATAGACACTTTGGGCCCAATTGGGACATTTTCACTTAGGGGTGTAGTCACTTTTGTTGCCAGCGGTTTATACATTAATGGCTGTGTGTTGAGTTATTTTGAGGGGACAGCAAATTGACACTGTTACACAAGCTGTACATTCACTACTTTACATTGTAGCAAAGTGTCATTTCTTCAGTGTTGTCACATGAAAAGATAATAAAATATTTCCAAAACTGCGAGGGTTGTACTCCCTTCTGTGAGATACTGTATGTACAAGTCCGGGAACAGGAGTTTGGAACTTCCTTAAATTCTGAGGACTGGATGGAGATTTGAGAGTCTTCTCGCAAAAGTATCCACTTGTTTAACCTGCAAGGAAACCTGTGGAGGACCTTACCGCCCATGAAAACCTCCTGGCAAAAATATCCTTAGCTGCTCGGAACACAATAGCGTATGTTTGCCTCAAGCCGAAAACTAAAACGATTGTGGCTATTCTAACTAATCAAGGATTATTGCCATCTAGAGGATTAGATGATTTTAGGACCATTTTTTAAATACACAGTTTGTGAAAATGTGGTGGCTGTGGCTTGTTCATGAGGAGAGGGTCTCTTGACCAACGGATCTGAACCCCTTCTGATTTTGGTTTGTGGTTGTTTCAGGTTCTATTTGACATTTGTATAATAAAACTGACTCTTCTCTCAAAATAATTATACAAGGATTGTATTTTAGTATACAGGTTTCCTATATTGTGGTTATACAATAGCCTGTGTGAAGGGTAACAATTTTTTTTGTTGCATTTTCCTAAATGGCATTGAGAAGAAAAAAAAATGTGTGCTGTATATCCCTGTGTGAAATCATAGTCCGTCTCCGAATGCCTTACACCTTCAAAGACACAAATACATGTTGACTTCAAAAGGGTTTTGAGGACTAGGTACACAAACAGTGGATGGAAAAACATGCTGTGTTGAAATGGTGGTACAAAATAGTGTCACACAAGGTCCCTGAGAGAAATAATTATCCCTTACAGTTATTCTGTCAGTGACACCAATACCAGATACAAAAGAGGGTCAAAGACAGACCCCCCCCCCCTAAAACAAATCACACCCTATAAATAACAATAAATAACGAATTAGGAAAACCCTTCTAAAAATGCACGAGCACTTTCTGCATTTCCATGCTATATGAAAAAATTATAATTTTTAAAACATACACAGGTTTTGCCTGGCCAGCGCAATATGACATGGAATAACAAAATATTACACTTACCCTTTATTTTTCTTAGGTTTGTCAAATCGGAAATCAGACGGGTACAAGTGGATTTTGATTAAGTGATCTTTCCTTTCTTGGGAAGTCTTGAATTTCTTTAAGCAGCCCTCCACCAAGCACTGGTACTGAATTCGATACAAACACAACACATTTAGAATAGCGCAAGAAGAACAGGATTATGATTGCGCTGTGTTGTTTTATTTTAACTTACTCAGGCAAAGAATACAAAAAGATTAGGAATAGTCGGTTTTATCTGTGGATGGGCGCTGCTCACATCAATGTGGTTGTACCGCATTGGATAAGTGTTGGACTTATTTGACACGTCTGGTGAGTGGTCGGGCATGAAGGGTTGCTGTGGTCTGTGCAATGAATGGTGATCTAAGCACAATAACCAGATCTATCTTACTAAATCTGTGTCTGAACAGAATATTCGGTGCAATACAATCAATATAAATAATGTGATCGACAGTATATCTTGATCGTGTAGGTCAAACAGCTATGGATTTCGACATGTACCGCTGTCTAGACAGGTTTAAAACAAATAGGTAAACCAAATCTTTCTGGGTACAAGTCCGGATTACGTATTGAATGGATAAATTATACAGTGCAACGTTGCCACCTGGTGGTGAAAGTCTGTATTGATGTTACTGATTGTAGAGATAGACAGGATCTCTTGGTCTCCTTCCCTCTCCTGTTCAGCAGGTCTTGGCCTCTTGGGGGTCAGAAAAAGGGGACATACATAGCGCACACTGTGACAGGAAAAATCTAGTAAGCAATACAGTAAGAAGCAACCCTTCACGCCCGACCACTCAGACGTGTCAAATAAGTCCAACACTTATCCAATGCGGTACAACCACATTGATGAGAGCAGCGCCCATGCACGGATAAAACCGACTATTCCTAATCGATCTCTTAGGCAGCAGCATACTATATATAAACGTCATATCACTGAACAGGCGCCACTTAAGGATTAACCCCACTATCTTGTTCCTAAGAATACAAAAAGCATAACCTTTTACTGTAGAACCTATTCATTTCAGTACATGATGTCCATGACTTTTTGCACTGTAAAAGCCAAATGTCAAAGGTATATCATACACCAGGGCTCAAAATTTCAAATCCTAAACTAGTACCTAACCCCTACCCTGTCCTTAACTCCACCCCTAAACACACCCTCTTAAATTATCGTATGAAATTACACTGTTAAATGCTTAATTCAGAATAAAATTACAAAAATAAATAACAACATTAATACCCAGACATCAGACCCCCAGATACATGAATACCCAGACATCAGACCCCCAGATACATGAATACCCAGACATCAGACCCCCAGATACATGAATACCCAGACATCAGACCCCCAGATACATGAATACCCAGACATCAGACCCCCAGATACATGTATACCCAGACATCAGACCCCATATACATGTATACCCAGACGTCAGACCCCAGACACAGACCCCCAAATACACATATAGCCAGCCGGAATATGCAGCGTAGCAACACAAAATAATTTATTGTGCTGCCTGCGTGTGCATTTCCACTTGCCCTCGATTAATTTCCACTCGTCAAATGCGATCAGGCGAGTAGAAATTTTGAGCCCTGTCCTACACAGTACTTAAACACCAATGTGTAAGTGGCATGTGCATTCAAACACCTAACCATACAATGCAATGCAGGACATAATTGAGGCAATCTAGGTACGTGCCAGCTTACCTGCCCAGAAGGCACGTATGACAATTTGATGATGAAATAAAAATTTAGTAAATCAAAAGCAAACTTCTGAATTTTCTGGATACGTAGCCATAACAAAGTATAGATAAATGTGTATTCTTCATCACATTTACATGAATGATGTAGATGGACAGGCTAATCAGTAAATGGTATTATAGACTCGATTCAAAAAAATATAGTGAACCCGATTAGGTACCATGTTTTCCTTTTCTGCCATGAGCTGGAAGAAGGTGTCATGCCACTCCAGGATGTGGATGTCCAGTAACCGCGCAGATGGAAAGGATCGCTTGCAGATGGAGCAGACATTTCTGTGCAGAGTGTTGTAATGGTGTTCGTATGACTCGAGGGTGTCAAAGAATTGAGCACAGCCGGTGGTCTGGCATCTGAATTCAGAGACTCTGGCATTAATGGAGAAACAAAGATTGTCATCACTGTAAAACATGCCACAGTATTTAAACTTGCATTGGTGGCTTTATTTGAATCACAAAAAAGGAAGCATGTTGCAGACACAGGCAACAGTTCCAGAAGGCCCAGAAATGAGGGTATACCAAAGGACACAAAAAGGATGCTAGAAAACCAGGGGCGTATATAGGACCCGGCTTACCACGACCCCCCCTAAACACGATAATGAATAAATATGAACATGGACATAATTTCATGCTTAAGTCACATTGTAACAGATCTATGTGGCGCAAGTCACTATGGACTTGGGGTGCACAGACCTGGAGGCATATTTTGTAGGGTGCAGGCCTCCCTTGTGTGCAGACTGTTTGTGTAATCTGGGATTGTCACGACACCTACGCGCGCTCTACGAAAGGCGCAGGGTTAAGCAACTCACTATCCGTCTATCCTAGACCCAAATAATGACTACGAGGACAACAATCCCCCGTGCACAACTATCCCAACAACGCCTCCGCTTGCAACACACACGTAGAGCGTGAGGAAATGGTCCCAGGATTGCAATGCCGTATCGGTCTTCTCTCGACCGGGGGTAGCGACTACGTTTCCCACAATCCTTACACCCACTTTCTTACTCTATTTGTTATGCTGCGACCAGTTCTCATGAACACTATGCGCGCCGCACCGAAAGACGCAGAGTTAAACAATTCACTTAATATCCTAGACCCAAATAATGACTACGCAGAGAACAATCCCCGCGGGCTTACCCCACCGTCCCAGTGACTGCAACTCACAATTTAGTAGATACTCGAGCTTAAAACCAAAAGCAATAATCCAGTCCCTTCAGTTAGAGCAGAGCTTAATAAAGTTGTATTTATTATGATAACAAAAACTATGTATATCACAGTGCATTTAGGGTTACAGAAAAAATATGGATAGAATATTCATTAATTACACACAAACAGCAAATAAAAGAAACAGGATTAAAGCCACAGACCCTTACTCACATCAGTAAGCTAACAGGAGCATCCGTGTACCCCATGGGGCTGGAGATTTGAAGACTGGCACAGTTTCTTACGTTCTTAGGTGACACCACAGAAACAAGCCCTAAGCCCATGCTTGGCTCAGCTATATAAAGGCTGCCTTGTCCCTCTGGGGGACAGCCCCTATTTTCTACCCCCGTGCACTACATTTCCCAGACTTCCATTTTCCTGGGCACGCTCAGTGCGCTTCGTCATTAACTTGATTCCCAAAGTTTGTCTCTAGTGATCAAAGGAGAGGATTGCTTCTTTGAAATGCATGACCACTTACAAGTGCTGCCGCTAGGTCTGGGCTGAGCCTTTTCCACTTGCCCAAGGTGTGAAATGCTTGCACGAGACCAAGGAAATTCCATTAGACCAACTGGGGTAATTTCCCCTCCTTATCATGCAGATCAAAGAAGACTCATTCCCCTGGCATTCGACAACCCCTGGAGTTCAGTGATAAACATCTTAATTACTGTTTTAGAAACTCAAGCATTTACTATCAGCTGCGCAAAATGGCCACTGGCATCTATAGATTATATAGATATATATATATATATCTATATATCGCGATACAAATCTATCTATATCTAATCTGCCACAGGGATTATGCAAGAATGCTATTGTCTGTCTATGGTCTGGTTTTTGTGTATCTGTTGCGAGGATTAGTTACCCAGTCTACCTTTGTCTCAGGAATGTGTTCTCTGTTTATATTTGAATACTTTGCAAATCTGCTGTCTGTAATCTGTTATTGTGATTCCCATTGTCCTGCCACGTTTGAAATGTTACCTAATGTTTAACATCACTGTCTTTACATAATCTAAATTAGGTTTCATATTCCAAGAAGCAAATGTGTCTCATTGTTTCGGTCTGGTTGGGCCCCCTTGGTGGTTTCTAGAGGAGGTTTTGTATATGTAAATGACCCATGTGTGACCGTATAAATATATGTGTTCCTGTCCCTGATTAAAACAGTTCTATTCTGACCTTACATGCAGTAGCGACTCATGGTTTGGGTAGCAGCTATATTCTGTTCGCTGTTACAGCGCAAAGCTCCATATCTACAGCCATGGCTTATTTCTGGGGGATGCTAGCAAGGCTCTCTACGTGTACCAGTCTTTATGCTGCGGCTAAGGACCGAGAGAAAGGCACGAGAGTCATGAGAACACGGGGGTCCAGCAAGGAAGTGGCATTGGCAAATATGACCCTGTTGGAGTACTGAGATCTGTTACACACATATTCATAACTGAATAGGGTCATTTATGTCAATAAAAATTTAATTTAGAACAAAAGCAGAGTATCATATGTATACCAAGAGACTTCTAAGAACATCTATTTTAGGTTCAGCAACCTTGGCCCCTCCAGATGTTTCGGAACTACATCTCCCATGGTACTTAGCCAACCAAATGAATAGCTGATCATCAAGTGGGATGTAGTTCCGAAACATCTGTAACCTCTATCAAAAAGAGCAGTAGGTTAAAATAATAATAAAAAAAAAAACACTGCCCGGCCTAGTTGGCTAGGGTAGGATAAGAACAGATCCTTGCATAAATCACAGGAATGAGGGGGGTATAAGAGGCAGGTAATGCACCCTTGGCAACTCTGCACCACTACTTCACTCCTAGTTATGTGAATGACACGAGCGCATTATAATGACGTTCAGCTTCACAGCCGAGTGTCCTATATAATGAGATAAGGATATTGTTACGTCTTCAGCCCCTGCTGCCCTCCCTGGGGGGTCTAGACACGATTCTGTGGCACTTGTGGGTCAGGTGCCAGCATTCCATGATGGCCGAGCGACGTCTGAGGGGGCCGGGCCTGGCCTGGTCACAAGGAGCCGCCGGGTTTAAAGCAGGGCGCGAGGAGTTGTCTCGTCACCCTGACGTGGAGTTTATTTTCCCGCATTGCCTGTTTGCTATTTGAGACTTATTGCCGACCCATTTCTGTCTGTGGACATTGATTACGTATTTCGACCTGGCTTGCTACCTTGACGATTCTCAATTCTCGATTGTTTTTTCCCCTTTGTGTTTGTTCGTGCGAGTCGATGTTACGCTTCGTATATGCATATATGAGACCTGCCCGTCTCCTTGAACAATCTTACTCACGCTTCTGGCCTCTGATCGCTGCCCGTATCATAATAAAGACCTAATCACAAGGCACCTTACTGTGGGTTTGACTATCATGCTGTGAACGCTGCATACACTACTTACGATCTGAAATCTGTATGATCCAAAAGACTTACGAAAATAAGTTTTTTCTCTAAGGTTACTGCCCTGCAGTCTGTACAACTCATATGCCGTGTTAAAGCTTTATATACGAACAAACATAATAATACTCCTGTTACGATTTCAAATCATGTGTTTAATTCCCAGATCGTTTATGATTATGTGGCAGCACTAAGTTGTCCTTTGGTCACAAAACCAAAGCGAGCTTAAGTGTGATTCTAGACTGTGTGTCTACTCCCTGGCTTGGGAAAATAGCTTTGTTTCCACCTTCTCTGGTTCTCAGAAAAATCTGTTCTCTATAATCCAAACAACGCTACTTCAGTGCGAGCGCTATACTGGTCGTTACAGATAAACAGCTCTTTCAATTTTGAGTTTGCCTGAAGTCATGAGATTTAGCATGCAGAGAGCTGCGGATTGCGCCATTAACATACTTGGTTCTTTCTTCCACTTCTCTTATGCTTTGCAGGATGCCCTTCAGATAGAGCTGCCGGTGAACATCTCCATCCTGTACATAGAGACAAAACATCACAAAATGAATCGGTCAGTTTACAGATTGAGTACATTATGTAACTGCAGTAGATACTGTAATGCTAAGTGTTAATGACGTATCTGAATAAAACAAATCTTCACCAACAAGATGTAGAAAGATACAATCACAATACTTTCCAATTCTCCCATCAATATTTTTACAAAGACTGCTATAATTTTGAGTTTTGATTCTATTTTTCTCAATCATGGGCACTGTAGTAATGAATATTTTGAATCTAAAATACTGTAGAATGATCCCAGTACTTCATACTCTGCAATTTACCATCACTTCAGTGCGTCACACCTCTCCTCTTAGATTGTAAGATCACTTGAGCAGGGTCTTTTTTTCCCCTATAGTTCGCCGTGTGTCAAACCTATTTGTTTGTTCCATCCACTGTAGAAAATGTTAACACTTTATAAATATTAGTATAATAATAATCCCTCCTGAAATCTAACTAATAATCATAAAATGAGAGATATATATATATATATATCTCAAGATTATATATCTTCCTATCTATCTCTCTTCCTATTAGGGCTCAAAATTTCCACTCGCCCACATACCTAGAGAGAGTAATAACGTAAAGGACCACTCTGCTCATCCTGGTCACTTTATACTTCTAAAGTTGTAAGGATGTGTAGAGTCTTTCCGTTCTCTCAGCACACCTGATCTGGTGAAAACGCTGGGCGAAGTTTCTTCCAGCCCACCCAGCAGCTAGGATTATTTAATTTCCTGGCTGCAGGTACCCAGAACGGTTACTAGTGACATCTGCATGCAGAGTGCGTCCCGGCGGCACCCTCTCTGACACCAATCGCAGTAGCTCAGATCCATTGTTCCGCGCATGCACTATGGAACTTGTATATGTAAACTGCGCAAGTCCCATAGTGATGCGCAATTTGTGGTTCATACGCTACAAGAGTAGCGTCGGAGTGCAAATTACACAGAAAATGTTCAGGGACCTCTGGCTTTGAGAGTCTCTCGCCAAAGAGAGAAGCTGCATGTAGCGAATAAGAAAAGGTTAGTAAAAAAATAAATAAATAACTGAACAGAGGCTGTCTGCAGCCTCTGCCCTATTTAATGGTAAAAAAGGACCTGTATTTTTCAATAGATTGTTCCTTTAAGCAGGGCTAGTAGGAATTTAGCTCTTTGAAACTGTGTAATTTGTTAATAGCTATTGGGGCTCGCAAGTCAAGTGGTGGGGAACGTTTCGGCCTTGCTTGTTCCGTAGGAATTTAAAAATTTGAAATCTAGCACAGGAATGTGAGAAGCATTCCTAGGTTTACAGAAGGTGATACCAACTCTGACCTATAATCAGTATGGTGTGGGTTGCAATTCTATAGCCGATGCTTTACAATGTACCCAACCTTGCCATACAGCTATGGGCTCCAAACACGTTCCGGTTCCCCTGAGCCATCCTTGACCAACACCTTTAATCTGTCCTTAAACAAGCCACAGTAGTCCCTTATCTTTAAAAAGCCATCTCTGGCTCGAATGCTCCCTCCAACTACCGCTCCGTGTCCCTGCTCCATTATGCCTCTAAACTCCTTGAAAAGCTTGTGTATGCCTGTCTGACTGACTATATCAACACCTACTCTCTCCTTGATCCTCTGCAATCTGGCTTTCGCTCACTGCCCTCGACAGAAACGGCTCTTGCGAAACTGACCAATGAGCTTGCAACTGCTAAATCTAATGGGTGCTACTCTCTGCTGATCCTTCTTGACCTCTCTGCCGCCTTTGATACAGTTGGCCACTCGCTCCTCCTTCAAACTTAGTGATATAGGCCTTCAAGGTACTGTTCTTTCATGGTTCTCTTCCTACCTGTCCCAACGATCGTTTAGTGCCTCATTTTCTGGAAGCACCTCCTCCCGGCAGCCTGTCTCTGTTGGGGTGCCCCAAGGGTCAGTACTGGGCCCTCTACTTCTTTCAATCTACACCGCTTGTCTAGGAAAACTGATCAGCTCCTTTGGATTCCAGTACCACCTGTACGCTGATGACACTAAAATATCTCTCCTCCCCTGATCTCTCTCCTGCAGCGAGTCACTCACTGTCTTTCTGCTGTCTCAAATTGGATGTCTCCCTGCTTCCTTAAAATGAAATTCTCGTGATGCCGCCCTCCAAAGAAAACCCAATACCACCTATCTCTCTATGAGTAAATGGAACACTCATTATACTGATGTCTCAAGCTCACTTCCTTGGTGTCACTGTCGATTCTGACTTAACATTCTCTCCCCACGTCCAGACAGTGACCAAGTCCTGTTACTATCAACTCAAGAACATTGCCCGCGTCTGCCCCTTTCTGACACAAGATATGGCAAAAGTGCTGGTTAATGCTCGTATCATTTCACGACTTGATTACTGCAACTCGCTCCATATTGGCCTCTCCAAATTCAGTATTGCCCCTTTGCAATCTATAATGAATGCAGGTTCCAGGATTATATTTGTCACCAGACGCACCACCTCACCTACCTCCCCCCCCCCCTCTGCCAGTCTCTCCATTGGCTTCCTGTACCTTACTCAGTGGTGTATTTTGGCCTAGGCCGACAAAGGCCTAGGGCGGCACTTTCCAGGGGGCGGCGGCCCGCACTGGGTGGCCCCACCCCTAAAAAAAAATAATTTTTTATTTTTTTTTACCAGGAAGGATACATTGAGATTTCACAAATTTTCAAGTATGTCCTGGGTAGGCAAGGCCTAGGCTTTCACTTTGCAGGGGGCAGCAAAAAAACCTCACCACTAAATGGGTTACTCACAGAGCACCGAAATGATGCCAACATTTTGGTGTTCTGTAATTCACTGCACTTCGGGGGAATAAAATTTCCCCACCCTGCAGTGAATTCACCATTCACTGCAGGGTCCCCAAAGTGCATGGAGTCGGCCGCTGAATGCTGCCACCGCAAACCCGTGGCATGCTGTTTTCAAAAGAACCACTGAACGAAAATGTCTGGAATTTACATATAAGATCCTATGATTGATTAAAGACTTTTTACTGCAGATTAAAATAATAAATGTGTATTAGAAATTGCATAAAAACGGGAATATTTTTAACATTGAAACCTATGGGATTCGCCTGAATAAACCTGCTGATTGAAACCACCGAACATCAGGGCATTTCACTGCCATTTCTCTGCTGTTTGGTGTTCTCTGAATAGATTAACCATTACTTCTCTATGGGGATTTGCAATGCCCTCAGACAGCACTGTACTTGCTGGCAGTTCGCCAAACTTGTGTGAGCATACCACAGAGCAGTGGTGTACTTAGGGGAGTGGCGGGGGGCGGGCCACCCCAGGTACCAGTGATTATTAGGGTGTCATTAGGGGGTACTAGGAGGTGCCACTGTCACTGTGTCAGCTTTGAGCCGTGTTCTCAAACAATGAGCAGCGGAGCAGGGCGTTTGCATACGGAATAAAATCGAATAGAATAAAAATCCCCCTCCCCTCCCTCCATAGCTCGCAGTTATTTTTCTCACTGAGCCATGTCTCAGTAACCGCAACTAAATCTATTTTTTCAGCTGCCATCATTGCCTCCAGTTCATTGATTTTATTGACTAAACTGCGAGCATTTATAGACACCACTCTGAGCTTGTCATTTTTTACCCCGCATGTTGCTTGCACCCTCCGATTTAGTTTTGGGGGACAATCGGGCAGATTGTTTTTTACCCTTTTGTCCCCCCCCCTCCTAGTTTAAATATTCCTTTGCGAAACCTTTGAACTTCTCACTGAGAACATATGTTCCCCTATGAGTAAGATGCAAACCATCTTTTTTATACAGTTCCTTTCTGCTCCAATTAGAGCTATCATGGGACACAAAGCCAAATCCTTGCTCCTGACACCATTCCCGAAGCCACAAATTAAATTCCCTATTGCGCATCTGCCTATCCTGAATGTTATGCACAGGCAAAACTTCAGAGAATGACACAGTGGACGCAATCTGCTGTATTTCACCTCCAAGAACACAAAAATCTTCCTTAATCTCAGAAACCTCATTGCTAGCCAAGTCATTTGTCCCTAGATGGAATAGAACGTCCACGTCCCCTTGCTGCTTTGCTTGTTTGACAATATTGAGAATACGTCTCTTGTCTCTACGAGCAGTAGCCCCAGGAAGACATCTCACCAAACCAGTTCAACACCTCTTATGATAGAAGGCAATTGTTGCTGGGTGATTCTATCAAGTCCCACCTTTTCCTTTTTGTCCTTGGTTGCAGTCCTGCATACCTTAGGCATAGGGGATGGTGGTTCCTCAACTATGGTGTCTGAGCCTACATCCGTCTTACCACTACACTCTGAAAGTGCCTCAAAAGAATTAAGAAGAGCCACAGACTGTGGGACATGCCTTCTATCCACAACTCGAAGTCTACCAGATCCTACAGTAGTCCATCTGCCGCTCCTAGGAGGCCTCTGTGGCAGTGGCTTTGTAACAATCATAGCCTGAGTTTGTCGAACAGATAATTTACAAATCTCAGACTTCAAACAGGCAATTTCCTGCTGCAATAAAAGACAACTGCCTACATATCAGGCACACTCCAAACCTCCAAAAGTTGGATCTAAAAACAAATGCATGACAGCTTTTACACTGGACCAAGCCTGCCATTATAAAAGAATGGATTTAAAACCAGCAAATCTTACCTTTTTGTAGGTTTTCTACCTCCTGTCTAACCTCAGACTACCTCCAGAGTATCTCCAGAAGATCTCTAAGTGCTCACTTTGAAGACTTGCACTTAGAAGGCTTCACAAGCTCTCAATTGTTCTTGCAACATGGCCTCATGCTGTGGGAGATTTGGTTTGCTGGTATAGATTACAGTGTTGTCTGCATACATGTGTACAGTTGATGCTTTGCAGATGATTTATGAATATCGTGAAAAGCAGGGGGCTGAGTATTGAGCCTTGGGGTACACCGCAAGTGATTGGGAGGGAGAGGAAGGAGCTGCCAGAAATGGACACCTATTGCCATCGGTCGGATACATATGATTGATACCAGGTTAGTGTGCGATCACCAATACCAGAGTCTAAGTTTTTTTAACAAGATGCCATGGTCTACGGTGTCAAAGGCCTTGGCAAAAATCAAGGAAGATGGCTCCAGTTAGGTTTCCTTGTTCCATCCCAGATTGGATATCATTGCAGACTTTTATAAGGGCAGTTGTAGTTGAGTGATTTCGACGAAAGCCAGATTGATCTGTGGTTAAGTACTTCCAATATTGATAATAATCACGTAATTGTGTGTAGACGCATTTTTCCAAAATTTTTGACATTACAGGGAGCAATGATATCGGACGGTAGTTGGATACCAAAGTACTGTCACCACTTTTATGGATAGGTACCACTCTCGCAGTCTTCCAGAGTTTGGGTATGTATCCAGTCGCCAAGGATTCATTGATTAGAGTTGCGACAGGATTTGCAATTGCCGGCGCACTGATTTTCAGCAGCATTGCTGGTATTTGATCAGGTCCAGACTGGTATTTCATTTTTTGGTTACAGAGAAGTTTAGTAACGACACTGACAGGCACTGGTCTAAAACAGAATTCCTGTCTGATACAGGGTCTTTGCACAGTTGGAGGGGCCTGACCTGCGTGCGGCCTTTCTGATTGCATGTCATTTCCTAGCTTAGCAATCAGGGTGGTGGCACATCCAACAAAATAATCATTAAAAGGCATTTGCTACATCTAGGGGGTGTTGCAAGGTTTGGTTGTTTACTTTGACAGCAGCTGGCTGGGAGTGGACGGGGGTGCTTGTATGTTACTTATGGTTTTCCAAACGTTTCTAGGGTTTGATATGCTATTGTTTAGATTTTCATTGAAGTAATGGGCTTTAGCCATTTTTGTTTGTTTTGTGCATGCATTCCGGCATTCATAGTGATCGTTCATGGAACCAGTAGTCTTGAAATTTGACCATGTATGGGTACATAGATATGGGATATATGGATATACTGTATATGCATGGGTGCATAGATATGGGATATATGGATATGTATGAATGTGTACATAGACATGGGATATATACTGTAGATATGGGATGGATGGACAAATATATATAGATGGATAGACATGGGATATATATACTGTAGGTTTGGGATGGATTGATTGATATGCAATATATAGATTGATTGACTGATTACTTGATAGGTTTACACATTCAGTAGTTTCACACTCTCCATCCTAAACACTCAGGGTATTATGGGATGGGTTCAGGTTGAGGGTCATGGTCACTGAATGTCACCTGAAACTTCATCCTGTGCAGACCAGCCTAAAGCCTCATAATTTATTTCCCAGCTGGAGACCAGTAAAAGCCATTCCATGCCCCTCCCTGGGTTTCCCCTTTAGGGCACATTTCCATATTTGAACTTAAATAATGAATGTCTTCCCTCAACAAAGATGGCGCTGTGTGCATCAAGGACAACATGAGCTTTATCTTGCACAGACCAGCCTCACAATTCATTGAATTTTTTTGAGAAAGGATTTTACCAGGAAGGATACATTGAGATTTCTCTCGTTTTCAAGTATGTCCTGGGTGGCGAGTATGTACGTTGGGTGTCTTGCCCAAGGACACTTACGGGAGAGGTGCTCTTGCCGGGATCGAACCTGTGTCTCCACAGTCTCTCCACGCAGAGTAGTGGTTACCTCTACTCCAACCAGCCGGCACTAATTCCCAGCAAGAGACCAATAACAGGCCCACCTTTTACCCCCCTTTGGCAATCCTTTAGGTAACAGGTGAGGATTATCCATATGGTTATCATACTTTGTTCTGTTTCACTTCCAAAGTCATGTAGGGCAAATCAGGGTAACAAAAAGCGTTTCTCTGGTAAAAAGGGAGCAATGGGAAAGGTTTCACATATTTATAACTATGGAGTGTTTGGGCCTGCACTGTATGTTACTAAATACATATGTATAACGTATGTTACTGTACTATACTCTGCTTAACTGAACATAGATCAGACATGGCGAGGGTCGAAGACAGAGTCACAGATCAGAGGAGATCTATCCATACCTTGGGTAATGTTCGTTTCCCATGGTAGTATTACATACCGGCCATAGAATTAATCCAGCCTTACTCAGCCAGGAAAAAAAAAAAAAAAAAAAAAAACGAACAAAAAAAAAGTTTGGCCTCTATTTCATGGCTGGTTCTAATGCTGCGTCTCGCAGTTGGCTGAGCGAGAGGCTGGCTGCTGGCCTGGCGCTGGGCGGCCTCCCTCACCAGTGACTCGAGGGGACCCGTCTTAAGTGCGCGCCTGCGTAATGAGTAGGTGAGGAGGGTGGCGCCAATGCAGCGTGAGTGCCATTTCCCAGCCTTGTGTTTGCTGGACGGCACGCATGCTGCAGCGGCTGTCAGCCCGGCGGCCCCTCCTTCCTCACTCACTAGGCACTCAGCATCAATCAACATATACATAAGGCACTACACAAGACAGACTGCCACCCGGGGCGGCCAGGCAGTGCGTAACCCGCAGGCCGGCCCGACCGCTACCAGCCTGCGGTTTCTCAAGTGAAGATGCCGCAGGAGGCCCAAGGATTGCAGCAGCCTACCGGGATTCTTCCCGGTATCCCTGTAGGCCAGTCCGGCCCTGCTCGCCTCCAAGACTTCTTAAGGGCAGCTCCAATCCTGTGGAATGACTTGCCTCGGCCTATCAAACTCTCCCCTGATATTCAGGCTTTCAAGAAATCCCTCAAAATCCATCTATATAAATTATGACATTATTAATAATAGCACATTATATAGTTAGGCTACTTTGGCCTATCTGAAAACATTCCCCGATTCACATGTTAGCCAGTAGAATTGCGGAATTCTGTTGTAAAATCCCTAGAATGATAATGTAGGTTTTTCTTTTACTGTATGAATGGCACAGGCTTTCATGTATTCACCTCAAAGAATTCATGCTCCCTGGGAAACCGGACCCTTACGGGGTTGAAGGTTCTCTCTGTGTCATGTCTTCTGTCTACAGGCTGAATCAGCGGCAGTTCTGCCAGGTTCAGCACCCCCGCGGGGCCGGAGAGGGCAGAAATCAGCTCGGGAGGCAACATGGGGCCAAGGTCTCACATCCGATGCCGTTACACCATGGTTCCGCGGATTTACTACTCTCTCAGCGATCCATAGATCTCTCCCAGCAGAGTTCGTGCGTTCCACTGCTGTAACTTCCGCTTCTTCCTTGCGTTTCACGCCAAACTTCCGGCGAATTGAACTCCACGCTCCCGTGGAGCTCTGCGTTCCAAGTCTCGCTGTGAGAAACCGCGTTTTATTACCGCTGCGCTGTTGTCATGGATACTCCGCTCGGTACCTTTGGCTCGGTTTACTGCTAACAGTTAGTTCCGGTGGGTGAGCGGCGTTAGGACCCCGAGGAGTCTTCCTGCGCCCTCAGCTTTGAACACTTCCGTCCGGCCTGTGAGGTGAAGCGGCGCCTTGGGCTTCCATGACAGGTGATTGTTCAATGCACGGCATACTCTTGTCATTCTTCACTAGGCGGGCTGGTATGACAGGCAGCTGACATTCACACGAGAACCTTACACTGGTTACCCCTGTGTAATCTGACTGGGCTTTTGTCATTGCAATTTTAAATACATATCGTATTTTACTTATGCTGTTAAAAGGATCCAAAGAAAAATATTCTGGTCCTTTTTGCAAATACCCAGGCATGTGGTGCTTGTATATAGATCTACACTGCTCAATTCAAGAACGTTTTGTAACCGGAGTCAATCAGGTTCACTTCATTAACGGCGCCGGACCAGACACAAGCAAGGATTGTCCAAACACGAGTCTCTTCAGGAAAGGCAAGATCTTTATTGTGTCGTCACACAAGTGCTCACACAGGATTGAATCTCTAAGAGTGAGCCCCTCTTTCACCCGGTGCAAGGGGTCTTATACTCAAAAATACGTAATTAGGTACATCCCAATTAGCCCACCTCCCGCTGACACGTTATTCTTCCCCACGTGGGTTAATACCTCCCATCATTAGCATAAACACAAAGAACATTCCACATTTTACTCTAAATTGATACACTTCATGTTAGTTTGACAGTATGTGATTTGTTTATGCTGTCTTTCTCCGGCCAGCACCTCCCTCCCTGTTGGCTTTGTTTATTCAGATAGCCAGAGACCTAGTCTGGTTTCTGTGCTCCCTTTGTTCTCTGGCCCAGCGTCCTGACCTTGCTTCATTCATAAATCTTCTTATGTCCCTTATGCCAAGAGCTGGCCGGATCCTGCTGGATTTCTTGTTAGCTTTTCTAATCTACCACGCATTCCTTAAATTCTACGTGAGCTCAGCTCTTTTCTTCTAAATGAAATCTATTCTATTTACTTGGTGAACCAATATTCTGAACAAGATGGCTGCCTGGCTCATAGGGGCAACCATCTTCCAGCCTGATTCTCCTTCAGTTTGAATGTCTATAGCCCATGTACAGGGGTATATTAGGACTTGGCGCTGCCCTAAGCGTTACAATTTCTGATCACCCACATCAAATAAATTTGCAACATGAAGTTAATATAAATTCACAACCTAACAGTGTCAAGAAAGGTAAACAAATAGAGTATTATATTAAAACAAAGGAGGGGTTATTTAAATAGCTCTGGTGTTTATTGAAGTCACAAACACTTTTCGTTAATGCTAGTGGTTGCCCCTTGGGAAATGCTGTGAAGTACTAGTGCATTAATACGTAGAAATGTTAAGGAAATGGAACAAAAAATGACTTCTTTATTGCCTTCAAAGCATCATCAGTAAGGGTACCTAGAAGGGTTAAGACAAGTCAAAGTGTGGCCATATGCAGTGGCGTCACTAGGGTTGGTGTCACCCGGTGCGGTAACTTATGGTGTCCCCCCCCCCCCGGGTTTTACGGGGTTTATTTTAACTACTTTTACTCATAAATTAGTACTCCCATATAACACTGAATGATCATGCACATTACTGTGAGGTTTATTGCTGTGGAGCTCTCTCATATGCTCATACACAAATTTTGGCAAACTGACAGCAAGTACGGTGCCTGTTCGAAGGCAGTGAAAGTCCCCATAGAGAAGTAATGGTTAATCTGTTCAAAGACACCGAACAGCAAAGAAATGTCCTGATGTCCTGATGTCCGGTGTTTTCATTTAGCAGGTTTATTCCAGGCGAACGAACACCATAGGTTTCAATGTTAAAAATATTCCTGTTTTTATCCTTTATCTTATAAACCGTTTATTCCTTTAATCCATAGTAACAAATCTCATTTATTGATTTTTATTTTTTTTGTATCTTTTAGGCATTTTTCAAAAAAAACAACTTTTTTTTCTAATAGCAATTTTTTTTTTCTCTATAACAGACCTTTTTATTACCATTCATCAGAACTTATAGGTGAAACTCAAAAAATTAGAATATGGTGCAAAAGTTGATTTTTATTTCGGTAATGCAACTTAAAAGGTGAAACTAATATATGAGAGACTCATTACATGCAAAGCAAGATAGTTCAAGCCGTGATTTGTCATAATTGTGATGATTATGGTTACAGCTCATGAAAGCCCCAAATCCACAATCTCAGAAAATGAGAATATTACATGCAATCAATAAAACAAGGATTGTACATAGAACAATATTGGACCTCTGAAAAGTATAAGCTGCATATGTATTTGGGTTGGGCCCCTTTTGCAGCAATTACTGCCTCAATGCGGCAATGTGGCATGGAAGCGATCAGCCTGTGGCACTGCTGAGGTGTTATCGAAGACCAGGATGCTTCAACAGCGGCCTTCAGCTCTTCTGCATTGTTCGGTCTCGTGTCTATCATCTTTCTCTTGGCAATGCCCCATACATTCTCTATGGGGTTCAGGTCAGGTGAGTTTGCTGGCCAATCATTGAACCAAGTTTTGGTGCTTTTGGCAGTGTGGGCAGGTGCCAAGTCCTGCTGGAAAATGAAGTCAGCATCCCCATAAAGCTCGTCTGCGGAAGGAAGCATGAAGTGCTCCCAAATCTCCTGGTAGATGGCTGCATTGACCCTGGACTTAATGAAGCACAGTGGACCAACAGCAGCCGATTACATGGCTCCCCAAAGCAACACAGACTGAGGAAACTTCACACTGGACTGCAAGCATCTTGCAGTGTGTGCCTCTTCCATTCTTCCAGCCTCAGTCCACTCCTTGTGAAAGTCCCCAACACTTTTGAAATGGCTTTTTCCTGACCATCCTCTCCAGGCTGCAGTCATCCCTGCTGCTTGTGCACCTTTTTCTTCCACACTTTTCCCTTCCACATAACTTTCTTTTAATGTGCTTTGATACAGCACTTTGGGAACATCCAACTTCTTTTGCAATTACCTTTTTTGAGGCTTTCCCTCCTTATGGAGGGTGTCAATGATGGTTTTCTGCACAAGTCAGGTCAGCAGTCTTTCCCATGATTGTGATTCCTACTGAACCAGACTGAGAGACCATTTAAAGGCTCAGGAACCCTTTGCAGGTGTTATGGCTTAATTAGCTGATTAGAGTGGGACACTTTGAGCCTAGAATATTGCACCTTTTCACAATATTATAATAAATTATGAGATTCTGGATTTGGGGTTTTCATGAGCTGTAACCATAATTATGACAAATCAAGGGTTGAACTATCTTGCTTTGCATGTAAGTCTCCCACATATTCGTTTCACCCTTTTAAGTTTCATTACTGAAATAAATTAACTTTTGCACGATAGTCAAATTTTTCGAGTTTCACCTGTTCATTCCAGATATTTTCATTCAGTAGTTCTTTGTAAAACGGAGACAGGTTTGCGGCAGCATTCGGTGGCTGATTCCCTGCACTTCAGGGACCCTGTGGTGAATTCACTGGGGAAATTTGATTCCCCAAAGTGCGGGGAATAATAGAACACTGAAATGTCGGTGCACACTTTTTGTGGTGTTTTTTTTTTTTTTTCCTGGAAAGTGCCAGCCTAGGCCTTGCCTACCCAGGACATACTTGAAAATGAGAGCATTCTCAATGTATCCTTCTGGATAGAGATAGATAGATATATATATTATCTCTATCTCTATCTATCTCTATCCAGAAGGATACATTGAGAATGCTCTCATTTTCAAGTATGTCCTGGGTAGGCAAGGTATATTAGTGGCGGGACTGCAAATCAACTCAATATTTATTCACTGAAAAGTCAACGTTTCAGCCCCAACACAGGGCTTTCCTCAGGACATAAAAAACATAACAAGAAATAACAAACAACTTATAGACGCCACAGTACTTACCCCTCCCCTCGAACGGCGTTCTCACCCGCACAGCGCGCATGCGCCAACTCCCGACATAGCGGGTTGACGTGACTTGCGTGTAACCCTAGCAACCAGGGACGCACAGTCGCTCCCATGCACCACAGTGACTGAGAACAACAATCAACATTAAAAACAAGAGCAAAGAGACTGCAATGGATGGTTGCATGATATCCATTTTCAAAGCACCTTCAACAGGATAGTGTCCAGTGCACTACGGGCTATTGGTGACTAATGAGAAAGAGGGGAAACAGAAAAACTATCACCAACGAAGACCCCTTTCAAGAAACAATGTAAACACTTTGCAACAACATTCAATAATCTAGAACACCCATATAGAGGAGGGTCCGGTCTAAAGTAAGACCGTGGCCATGAAGATATTGACCAACAATCTTAGAACATGGAAAACACCAATTTCTCATTGAATCCTTTTGGATGGACAGTTCCCAGATGGTGTATCCAAAAGGCTTCCTTCTGCAATAGCAAACGACCTCGATGATCTCCTCTTCTGGGCAACGGTATATGATCAAAGGCCACAAATCTCAGGGAGACCAATGGATGATTGTTCTCTAGAAAGTGCCTTGCCACAGGTTTATCCGACCGACCATCACGGTACGCCACACGAATGTTCGAACGATGGTTTCTAATGCGTTCACACAGGGGAGTTAACGTTTTGCCAATACAGGCCAAGCCGCACGGGCAAGTGATTTTGTAGATTACAAAGTCTGTCTTGCAGGTTATATTGTAACGGATTTTGAAGCTCCTACCTGTATGTAGATGGGTAAACGTTTTAGAGGGTATCATATGTCCACACGTGACGCACCCTAGACACCTCTTGCAACCTAAATTGGTAAACTGCCCAAACCTTTGAGAGTAACTATGTACCGGATCAGTTTTAACCAATAAATCTTTTAAATTCTTGCTTCTTTTGTAGCAGAACATTGGTTTTTGTTTGAAGATAGCTGGCAACGATGGATCTTGTTCCAAAACGTGCCAATTTCTTCTGACTGATGCTGTAAGTTTGGCAGTTGCCGTATGGTATTGTATTGGAAATCTAAGTCGAGGCTGTTGCTCCGTGCGTCTTATAACTGTCGAATTGGCTTTTGTTAACGCCATATCTAACACTTTGGTCGAGTAACCTCGAGCCCTAAACTTCTGATACATATGAAGCATCTGTTTTTCACAATTTTCCTGTTCAGAATTATTCCTGATAACTCTTAAAAATTGTGCATACGGGAGTGATTCTTGAACATGCCTAGGGTGAGCACTGGACGCATGTAACAAGGTTTTTCGATCCGTGGGTTTAGAATACAAAGAATAGTGTAGATGGTTATCCTTCAAATAAACCTGGATATCTAGAAATTGTATCATTAGTGGTACTGATTTGTGCCGTGACTTCCACCGGAGTTCCAAGATTATTGATGTAACTTTCAAGGGATTGTGCCTCTTCCACAGTACCCCGCCATACAATAAAGATATCGTCGATGTATCGAATATACTCGACGATATTCAGTGCAAATTTGGATAAGATATGCTGTTTCTCCCACGCAAACATGTATGCATTAGCGTACATAGGCGCCATTGCAGCACCCATGGATATTCCGGTGCACTGCAGGAACCAATCATTTTCAAAACGGAAAAAGTTGTTCTGTAGAGTCAACAATAGCAGCTCCAAGACAAACTCCATAGAGGGGCCTGTGTACTTATCAGACTGACAAAGAAGTTCTCTGATTCCACCCCAGCCTCATGGGGAATAATCGTATATAGGCTCTTGACATCCATGGTTATTAAGATGACTTTACTGAGGTCGCCCTTCACCATAGAGAGTCTGTGGAGGAACGCAGGTGTATCCTTTACACAGGTGGATATATCAAGAACTGGAGCTTTAAACAGAAAATCCAACCATTTAGCAATTGGTTCCAAAATGCCCCCAACTGCAGACACAATGGGGCACATAGGCGGTCTCTGTATATTCTTGTGGATTTTAGGAAGTCCATAAAGGATCGGTGTTCTAGGAAATTTCTTATTCAAGAATTGAAACAACTCCAGCGTGATGTAATTCATATTAAGGCCCCTCATTAGACTGTCTTCAAACACCCTCTGAATTAATAAAGACGGATCCTTAAGCAATTTTTTTATAAGTATTTGAATCATCCAGTAGTAGTCGCATCTCATCAGCATAATCACTATTGATCCGCCTTTATCAGCCGCCCGTATCATGATGGTTGGATCCTTGGCCAGGCTCCTAATCATTTGCCATTCCTTTTGCGTTGTGTTATTAAATTTTGTTTGTTGTTTAATCTTCTGTACCGTTTCTGTTTTCACTGTTTTTAAGAAGGTTTTAATGGACGCTTGATTAGGGATTGGATCAAAATTACTCCGAATGCGAAATTCCGAAAATTCCTTAGTTTGTTCATTCTTGAAGAAATCCGTAATTCTCATTGCACGGCCAAACTTGTATAAATCCACATTCCACTCCAATTCCTGTGGTCTCGCAGTTGGAATATAGGTCAAACCTCTAGCTAAAATCTTAATTTCATCTTTTGAGAGCACCCGGGATGATAAATTAAAGATGGGGCTTATTTCTTGTTGAGGGGAGGTTTGCCTTTTTGTCCAATGTAGTCTCCCCTTCTGGCCTCTTCTTGACATCCTTGGTTTTCGGTGATTTTTAACCGGCTTCTGGTCGTAGTTCCTGTTCAGCATACCCTGTTGAAGACTGTCCTGCAACAACTGTTTCACACTCAGATGCCGATTCCCCTGAAGTCACATCAATGGTAGTGATGTTAGGTTTATGGATTTCTCTACGAGGTTTCCTGTATGGGCTGCGGTTATTACCACCACTAAGCCATTTATAGACTCTATGTTCCAGGTAGTCCATTTTCACCCGCTCAAATTTGTCCCTCTTAAATTTAATCAGCTCATTCTTATAGTTAAGATTCTCTTCGGTGATTTTCTATTGATTAAAGCCAATCCTTCCGTAGACGAAAGTAGGTCCTCATGTTCCAATTCGTAACAGCAAATCTTGTTCTTGACCTCCTCGAGTTCCTCCCTTACATCTTGGATAGCCACCAGCATCAAATCCAGGGAACATTTATTGAGGACTGCTGTCCAGTTCTTACAAACTTTAGGTTTAGATCTCCCCAGAGTTGGAATATTGTGGATCCTAAAACCCCTAGGGATTATCTTCGCCCGGTGATAATCAGAAAGAAAAAGTCCGTGTAAATCTAAATCAATTTCTTTCTTCTTCAATCGTGAGCGCTCAAAATAGACATCCTTGTGGGTTTTAATGCAGGATAACTCGGTACTCGAAGCCGACCATAAAATAGCATCTGTCTCCACCTGTGAAAATTGTAGTGTTTCGGCAGTTTCAGAGTATGCCCCCGCTTGTTGTAAAAACTCATCCACAGTGACATCATCAGTCACTGTGGTGCATTGGGAGCGACTGTGCGTCTCTGGTTGCTAGGGTTACACGCAAGTCACGGCATCCCGCTATGTCGGGAGTTGGCGCATGCGCGCTGTGCGGGTGAGAACGCCGTTCGAGGGGAGGGGTAAGTACTGTGGCGTCTATAAGTTGTTTGTTATTTCTTGTTATGTTTTTTTATGTCCTGAGGAAAGCCCTGTGTTGGGGCTGAAACGTTGACTTTTCAGTGAATAAATATTGAGTTGATTTGCAGTCCTGGAGTGCCGCCACCATCCTTTTAAAATCTACATTTCCACCAAGCTGAACGGCAGGCACCGGGCATTCTGGGAATTATTGAAGCTGGAGTGCTCAGTCATTTATATATATATATATATATAATGATTTTTTTTTTTTTTTTTTTTTTTAAATATTTTGCCATCCCCCCCCCCCAGCGACGCCACTGGCCATATGAAATAATGGTTTGATTTGGATATTTCTTCTGTTCGCTCCCATTGCATTTTTTTAACGGATGTCAATTTGCTTATTTATTTTTGAAAGCAATCTTATTTTACAGCATTTTTTTTTTTCACTCAACCATACACTACTGTGCAAAGATTTATGTATGTATATTTACTAAATAATCTATATTACTATTTGGATAAAGAGATTAGACCCCCCCCCCCCCCATCAGTGCATGAGTACCAGGTTCTCAACATAAAAGTGATGGGATCACAACAAAAGTTATTTTTATTTTCTCCCTTTTCCACAGTAAATTCATAATGAGTGAATTCCGGATCCACCACGATGTCAACGAGCTGATCAGCTTACTGCGCTTGCATGGGAATGAGGGAGCAGAACAATACATTGACCTCCTTCAGAAGAACCGCACTCCGTATGTCACCACCAGCGTCTCTGCACACAGCGCCAAAGTAAGGGCAGCCTTCTCTCCTATACCATTTTCCTCTCTTGTTTTCACAACATCTTACTACTTAGGCCCCCGGCACACGAGTGTATTTACGGCTCATGTGCGCCCGCAATTCCCTGCGTCCGTGCGTTTTTGATGGGGAAAGCCATCCACCGGACGTGAAAAAGCCCTCCCCGTCAAAAAGCTAAACGGACGCTGAAAGGATACAAAGCGCGATTCTCCATAGGAGGATCGCGCTTTGTACGCTGAGCGCAGAGAGGGGAAGGAACGCCCACTTTCACGGACGTTCCTTCCTCTCTCTGTTAACGCTCGTGTGCCGGGGGCCTAAGGCGCGTCCAACTGCATTGGTACTTCGTTGCGGAGGACGCGCTGAGCGCGTCCTCCCTTTGCAGCCGCGATCAGCCGGTATTCCGGCTGATCGCTCTTCCCCCCGGTGCGGGCTGACATCATCGATGTCAGCCGGGACCCCGGCGGGCACGGTAGGCGTCATCGCGCATGCGCGATGATGTCTATTTCAGGCACCCCCCCCCCCCCAGCCATTGCAGGGAAGGTGCCTGAAGTGGAGGGGGGGGGACCTCTCCCCCTCCTCTTCCCCGCGGGCCAGCGATTTTTAAAGCAGGCACCGCCTGGAAGGGCACAGCCTGCCCTTCCAAGCGGCGGCTGTCTTCAACCCCTAGGGGGCTGGATCGCGATATGGCGCCAACATGCGCCGTATCGCGGTCCCCTCCCGGAGCTGGCCGACATCTTGGATGTCGGCCAAGCTTCCGGGATATCCCCCTAATGACTGGCGTCATCGCGCAGAGCGCGATGGCGCCAGTTTTTAAATTAACCCCTTGCTGTCACCTATAGTGGAGATAGGGGGTTCATTGGAACCCCATCTCCTGATCCGTGACAGCTAGGGGTTAATGTTTGCTATCATTGGAACGGCCAGAGCATGGCCTTTCCAATGATACCAAACATGACCGTGTAAAATGTAAAAAAAAAAAAAAAAAAAAATTAAAAAAAAAAAATTTTTTTGGGGTTTTTTTTTTTTTAGATTTATTAGTGCAACAATATTGTTCCCATTTCAATTATAATGTGAACAATGATGCTGCACTAACGATTTTTTCTATGGGGGGCGTTTGCTAAAAAAACACGTAATTTTCCCCAAGAAAAGTAACGATTCCTCATTTCAAATTTTTTTAACAAGCGCACCCCATACAAAATATAACCGCAAACGATCGCATTTTAAAATGTGAAAAAAAAAACACTTTACACATTGTAAATTATTGAAAATTCAAATTTTATTGCATTTTTTTGTTATAATATACAGACATGACATAACGTATACATATAATAATGATATATTATGAATCTGCACAGTCTGCCGGAAAGAACGATATATATATATAATATGTCTGGGTCATATATTAAAATAAGGCTTCAAAACACAGTTAAACATGATGAGCGAAACCGGTTAAAATGAGCTCAGCACAGAGGTGGGAAAAGGCTCCGCAGCGAAAGGGTTAAGGGAGTCTAAAACGAACACTGGTTGCATCTAGGTTACTTGTGCTTTACAAAGAAAACCACCTTATAAAACATGTGCTGCTTTTTTTTTTGTCTGTTTTGAAGTAATTGTATGAAAAAAAGCTTGCAGCATTTAAGAGAAAATGAAGGTGGAGGAGTTTAATGTTTAGATAAGGCTGCAGGGGGTTTATTGTGATGTGTTTGCAACCTGAGATGAGGCTGGGAGTTTAAAGGACTTCTAATCTACTCCCTGGTGATGTCCTTAGGATAGATTCCACATAATACAATGTGAGTTGCTTTCCATAACTTCAGACCCTTACAGCCCATTCCATACTCAATGTCACACAGTGTGAGTGTGTTTTGTAAAACTGAAGCAGTGGGGCAGATTACAACTCAAAATGGCGACACATATAGAATAAAATCTTTTTAAACTAAACATACAAGTGAAAAACCAAAGCTCATGTAAGATATCAGCAACATAAAATAAACCGAATGAGAACATTTCTCTTTTTTGGTGGTAGTGGCTCTTTAAGCAAATGGCCTGTTAAGGAGGTTTATGTTCCAAATACAATGTTAGCATTCACTCTCAACAGGTTGTGTGTGTGTGTGTGTGTGTGTGTGCGCTGATAGTTCAAATTGTGCATTTACATGCGGTTTGCATTTGAGTTTTTGCTCCCTATAGTTTGCCAGCAAATGCTAATTCAAAACAAGATGGGAAGACACCTCATTTAGCTCTGAAAGAGGTCTGTTTAACAGCTTGCACAATGTGGTCTGGTCAGAAAATAGAACTGACGCAAATGGGTTGTATTGTGCTACAATTTGTGTAGGAGTATAAATGGCGAGCATGTCCGTCAGGAGATGAAATGTCAAATAATTGGTAAGGTATGACAGATTATTCACTAATAACTTGTCTTTCATTGAAGGAACAGTGGTTTGACCCCTTAAGGGCCACTGACGTACCCTGTACGTCCTGTCCTCAGGTCTCCCTTAGACCCACGGACGTACAGGGTACATCAGCGGCGCCGAATCCCCCTCCTGCCCGATACTCACCTCCCTTGCTGCATCCCACAGCGATCTGGCAGGGAGGAAGCCTGCCCACGTGATTTACATGGGCAGTCGAGGCTGACGTCGCCACGCTGCGTGGTGACGTCATCAGCAGGCGTCCCCATGCAAAGCAATGGAGGGGAGGGGGGGCTCCTTCTGAGCCCTCTATCTCCCCAACCATTGCAGCTAGGGAGATGCTTTTTACACCGCTGAAAAGGGGAGAGTCTCCCCTTTTCAGCGGTGTATAGCATTAACCGTTTCGCCGCCAAAACGGGATTCGAACCTGGAGGGGGGCTGACATCTTGGATGTCAACCAAGCCTCCAGGTCCCCCCCCCCCACCCACTGACAACCTCACCATATGTGTGAGGATGTCAGTGGGCCAGTTAACCATCTAACTGCCATGTAGAGATAAGGGGATCCTAAGGATCCCTTTATCTCCCGATCCATGACAGCTAGATGGTCATATTTGACATCATTTGAAAGGCCTGATTATGGCCTTTTCAAATGATACCAAACATGACCAGGTTTGGTTTAAAAAAAGAAATAAATTAACCACTTCAATGCGGAGGACGCGCTCAGCGCGTCCTCCGCATTACCGCTGGTATGCGGAGGACACGCTGAGCGCGTCCTCCCATTGGGGTCAGCGTTCGGCCAAGTTCCGGCCGATCGCTGGCCCCTCCGGTGCGGGCTGACATCCTCGATGTCAGCCCGGCATCCGGAACCGCAGCCGCTGGAGTTAGGTGTCATCGCGGCAGCGCGATGACACCTAATTCAGGCGCCCCCGCATGTGCGGAGGAGGCGCCTGAAAGGGAGGGGGGAGGTCCTTCGGACCTCTCTCCCTCCCGATCGGCGGCGTTGTGGGGGTTAACCCAGGCATCATTTGGAAGGGCACAGCCTGCCCTTCCAAATGGTGCCTGGCATTAACCCCTGGGGAGCTGGATCGCGAATCGGCGCTGAAAAGCGCCGGTTCGCGATCCTTTCCCGGAGCTGGCCGACATCCAAGATGTCGGCCAAGCCTCCGGGAACTCCCCCTGAGGACTGGCGTCATCGTGCGTAGCACAATGACGCCAGTCCTAGAGTTAACCCCTAACTGCCACCAACGGTGGAGATAGGGAGTTCCAATGAACTCCCTATCTCCCGATCCGTGGCAGCTAGGGGTTAATGTTCGGTATGGTTGGATCGGCCAGAGCCTGGCCGTTCCAACGATACCAAACACGAATGTGAAAAAAGTTTTTAAAAAAAAATTAAAATTAAAATTAAAAATATATTTAAAAAAAAATTATAAAAAAAAAACATTTTTTTTTCTTTTTTTTGGTTTGTTAGTGTAGCAATATTGTTCCCATTTCAATTATAATGTGAACAATGATGCTGCACTAACGATTTTTGTATGCGGTGCGTTTGTTAAAAATCGCGTAATTTTCCCCCAAAAAAAATGTAACGAGACCCCATCTCTAATTTTTTTAACAAGCGCACCCCATACAAAATATAACCGCAATTGCTCGCATGTTAAAATGTGAAAAAAACCACTTTACACGTTGTAAATTATTGAAAATACATATTTTATTGCATTTTTTGTTATAATATACAGACATGACATAACGTATACATATAATAATGACATATTATGAATCTACCGAGTCTGACGGAAAGAACGATATATAATATGTCTGGGTAATATACTAAAATAAGCCTTCAAAACACGTTTAAACATGATGAGCAAAACCGGTAAAAATGACCTCAGCACAGAGGCGGGAAAAGCCTCAGCAGCGAAAGGGTTAGATAAAAAAATTAAATAAAATAAAAAAATGTTTTGTTTTTTTTGTCTGGGGAGTTTAATTAACCCTTTCGCTGCTGAGGCTTTTCCCGCCCCTGTGCTGAGGTCATTTTTACCGGTTTTTTTGCTCATCATGTTTAAACGTGTTTTGAAGGCTTATTTTAGTATATTACCCAGACATATTATATATCGTTCTTTCCGTCAGACTCGGTAGATTCATAATATGTCATTATTATATGTATACGTTATGTCATGTCTGTATATTATAACAAAAAATGCAATAAAATATGTATTTTCAATAATTTACAACGTGTAAAGTGTTTTTTTTCACATTTTAACATGCGAGCAATTGCGGTTATATTTTGTATGGGGTGCGCTTGTTAAAAAAATTAGAGATGGGGTCTCGTTACATTTTGTTTTGGGGAAAATTACACTTTTTAACAAACGCACCGCATACAAAAATCGTTAGTGCAGCATCATTGTTCACATTATAATTGAAATGGGAACAATATTGCTGCATTAACAAACCAAAAAAAAGAAAAAAAAAGTGTTTATTTTTTTTTTACATTTTTTTTTTATTTTTATTTATTTATTTTTTTGACAAAAATTTTCACAGTAGTGTTTGGTATCGTTGGAACGGCCATGCTCTGGCCGATCCAACCATACCAAAATTTAACCCCTAGCTGCCGCGATAACACCTAATACCAGCGGCAGGGGTTCCGGATGCGCGGCTGACATCGAGGATGTCAGCCCGCACCGGAGGGGCCAGCGATCGGCCGGAACCCGGCCGACCGCTGACCCCAATGGGAGGACGCGCTCAGCGCATCCTCCGCATTGAAGTGGTTAAATAGGACCTAGGCTGTCATCTAAAAATAATTGGCACAAAATGGTCAGAATGAGCGCAGCACACATAGGTGAACTGTCTCAGCAGTGAAGGGGTTAAAAAGCAAACGCATGTAAAAATTGGGTATTTCTAGTCTCGGGACAAAATTTTGAACCTATTTAGCCGGGGTCTTTTTGGGTGGTTGTAGATTTTGGGGATTAAATTACGAAAAAGTGTGTTTTTTACCATTTTTTTTTTTTTCATCATATTTCATATTTTTTTTTATAGTAAATTATTCGATATGATGGAAATAATGTTATTTCTAGAAAGTCCATTTAATTTCGGGAAAAAGGGTGTATAAGAGGAAAATTTGACCTAAACACTAACAGCGCAGAAACGTAAAAACAGCAGCGGTCACTAAAAGAGGGATTTGTGTAAAACCGCCCGGTCACTAAGGGGTTAAATTCAGACAACTCCAGTGGTGCAAGTACAGCGATGCTATGGTGAATTCCCTTTTGTAGGGAACTGCCACTGTAGGTCGCTGTACTTCTCGCCGGTTTTTAGGGCTGCAACTAACGATTATTCTCATGATCAAGTGGTTTTTTTTGGTTTTTTTTTTTTTTAGTTGAATCAATTTTTTTTTGAATAATCGGCTATCGGATAAAAAATACTTAAAAAAATGAAAACCTGGTTTCTTTATTTTTATTTATTTATATAAAAATCAACTCCTGCTTCCCTCTTTTTTTTTTTTTTTAACAATTTGAGTAGTGTACATATGCAAATTGCATACTTTTCACACACACAATGCACGACCACCTGGTCACAGCAATGGATTGATACTACGTGTGGGGCTTAAGTCCATGTCTGATTTCTCCCCAAACGAACACTGCTACGAGCGCTCCGCTAGACACGATGAGGTCCGTATGAAAATGGGGTGAGAAGGGGGCACTCAATGTTGCCTGACCATTTTAATAAGCTAAAGTGGTAAGGGTGCATAGCGTGTCCCTTTTTTTAAAATAATTTCATGAACAAACTGAGCGGGAGGGGGTCTGTAGGTGGAAGGAAGCGAGTTTGTGCAAGGGACTGGACCTGAGTGTGGGACAGAGTTTGTGGGAAGGAACCGTACGGAAGCGAGGGAATGGAAACTCCAGACGAAAGAGAGGGGAGGGTGGGGTGGTGGCACAGGACTCCAGCTTCAAGTAAGGATAAAACACCAGCGGTACAGTGCCCATACCCAGTGGCAGTATCCCAGGGATTGTGTTATAGCGCTGCTACAGGTGTAAACTGAATAAAAACAAACTGATTATGTCTGACATAAACCTAGAACTAAATCATACAGAGTAAAGCGGCAGCACGTCTTCAGCAATCAACTCCAAAGCAGAGTCTGAGGTTATAACGTTTAACACAGTCTGACAGTGTGTGCTGTACACAAATCGATAATGAGAATAGTTGACAACTATTTTCATTATTTCAGCCCTACCGGTTTTTTAACTGTCCTTCCTGACAAAGTTCTTCAGTGTAGGTTTCAATGAGGAATTTGATTGTGACGACTTGGATTAGCGGAGCAAAACGAGTCACGACGGCCGAGGGGAAATATTTGATCTTGGCTCTCGTAAAACATATAATTTTTTACTTTGGGGCAGTAGGAATCTGTTTAAAAATGAACCCCCCCCCCCCCCCCCCATCTGCAAAGCTTTTTTTTTTTTTTAATCCGCGGCTGCTGGCAGTACAGTAGCAACTGAGCTTGCACATATGGATGTTTTTGTCATCTGTCCTTCCTGAGAGCATTTCACACATGCTTTATCCCTCTCTGCCGGAGGTTTCATCCTCCAGCCATTACGTTTCCATAAGGAGACCTAGAATAACTACCACTCATTATGAACAATGCAATTATTGGTTTATTTTCCAAACAGGGTGGGAAGAGCAGAGGGAGGGACCTCCCACAAAACGGCAGACAACATGGAGGACTGTGAGAAGCAAGCAGTGAGCTTGTGAGAGGCAAAAGTTACCCTTAGGGAATCCTGTGCTAATGTTTAAAGAACTGGATTTCCGATTATGCTCGGCCATCAGGCTGGCAATGCACACCAGGATAAACAATCCATGAAGCATACTGTCAGGGAATCTGATGTCTCACTTAGCTGGGTTTGTAGGATCTGTGAGAAATATCCATCCTATTTTTTTGCTCCCTATTTGTGTGTACTCTGCACAATGTCATTTGTGGCTGACATGTATCTGGCTTCCTTAATGGTTGTCCATAGTCTGCCCCTGAGCATGCAGCCTGAGAGCAAGCAGCAGCTGCATGAGTTGGACCCAGAGTCAAACATGCAGTGGCTGATATGCTGGGTTGTATGTGGTGGTTACTTGTCTTGCAGCTCAAACCAGTGCTTTGCTGCTCATCTGACCATTCAGAGCTCTCCTTGTCTGAATGGTGTGCCAGATGAAGCAGGAAGAAGTATGGTACAGCTGAAGGAGGTGCTGCCATTGAGATCCTTTGTCCTGCAAGCAGTGGTGCTCTGGTCCCAAACATCCAGTTCAGCAGGTTCTTGGCAGACCTGTTCTTTTGTATTTCTAAATATACATATTCAGTCGCTAACCACATCTTGTTTCTTCTACCAAAAAAAACCACAACAAAACATTGCATTTGCCCACCCTTATCAGGATTCTTCTAAAATGTTCATCCAAGCTCTCATCTTACGCCTTGACTATTGCGACCCCCCCCCCTTCTCACTGGCCTTAAGACCGCCCAGATTCTCCTTCTGCAGTCTGTAATGAACGCCTGTGCCAGGCTCATCCACCTCATTTCCTTCACCTCTCGCACCTCACCCCTTTGTCAATCTATACACTGGCTCCTGGTTTCCTTTTAGAATCCAATTCAAATTAATGATCCTCACATACAAAGCTCTCCATAATTACACCCCCCCCCCCCGCCTACATCTCCTTTGTTCTTAGAGCGAAAGGGCCAGGATATCCCTGCTATCAACGATCTGTTATCATCTCCTCGTACCCACTCCCTCAACTCTCCCCTTCGGGAATTCTCCCAAGCTGCCCCTTTTGTTATGGAACTCTCTCCCTCACAACGTTAGACTCTCCCTATCAACTCACTCCATGATCCCCCACTGTACATTTCTTGCTCCATCTTCCTGCAACGTCCCCTATGCACCCGCTATTTACCCTCACCTAGTGTGTCACTCCTCTCTTAGATTGTAATCTCTCAAGCAGGTTCCTCCCTCCTACTGTTCTGTTTGTTTAACTTGCATGTATTTTGCTATTTTTCACCCATTGTACAACGCCGCAGGACTTGTGGGTGCTTTATAAGTATTTGTAACTAACACCAGGAAAGCAACACGCAACTTAACTTTACATAGGCTGAAAAAAGACATGCGTCCATCGGGTTCAGCCTCTCCCACATCACCTACTGCTGTTGATCCAAAAGAAGGCAAAAAACCCAGTCTGAAATATGCAACATACTGGGAAAAAATTCCTTCTTGACCCCAGAATGGCAGTCAGATTTCTCCTTGGAACAAGCTTTTACCCACATATTAAATATTATAACCCTTAATATTCTGTGTCTGCAGGAAGTCATTGTTTAAAATACAGACTCTGACCCAACCACCTCAAAAGGCAGAGAATTCCACAGCTTTATTGTTCTCACCGTAAAATAACCCTTCCTATGCATTAGGCTGAATTTGCTTTCGTCCAGTCTAAATGGGTGACCCCGTGTCCGGTGTATAGTCCTGTTAATGAATAGGTTATCAGACAATGGTTGATAATGGCCCGTATATATTTACAGTCAGGTCCAGAAATATTGGGACATCGACTCAATTCTAACATCTTTGGCTCTACACCACCACAATGGAGATGGAATGAAACTAACACAATGCGCTTTAACTGCAGATTGTCAGCTTTAATTTGAGGGTATGTACATCCAACTCAGGTGAACGGTGTAGGACTTACAGCAGTTTGCAGATGTGCCTCCCACTTGTTAAGGGACCAAAAGTAATGGGACAATTGGCTTCTCAGCTGTTCCATGGCCAGGTGTGTGCTATTCCCTCATTACCCCAATTACAATGTGCAGATAAAAGGCCCAGAGTTCATTTCAAGTGTGCTATTTGCATTTGGAATCTGTTGCTGTCAACTCTCAAGATGAGATCCAAAGAGCTGTCACTATCAGTGATGCAAGCCATCATTAGGCTGAAGAAACAAAACGAACCCATCAGAGAGATAGCAAGAACATTAGGCGTGGCCAAAACAACTGTTTGGAACATTCTCAAAAAGAACGCACCGGTGAGCTCAGCAACACCAAAAGACCCGGGAGACCACGGAAAACAACTGTGGTGGATGACCGAAGAATTCTTTCCCTGGTGAAAACACCCTTCACAACAGTTGGCAGATCAAGAACACTCTCCAGGAGGTAGGTGTATGTGTGTCAAAGTCAACAATCAAGAGAAGACTTCACCAGAGTGAATACAGAGGGTTCACCACAAGATGTAAACCATTGGTGAGCCTCAAAAACAGGAAGAAATATATTGCGCAGTATGTCAGGTAGATATATGAATATTCCCCTTTAGGGAGAATTGACTCACATTTTTCAGTGTCTCAAGATCAGACACTAGATGTAACAGCAACCGGCAGCTTTAGGAATGCCGGATTCCCCTTACAGTACTCCAGCACCTTCTTTCCGCTCCTCAGCAGCAATCCAGGATTGGTTGTAATAATATGCATGAACAGACACATAAAAAACATGTACACAAAAGAGAGCCGAAGTTAGACACATTAGGCTTATAGATGTAGCAACAGGATATGGTCGGGATTTGCACACTTGGCTATGATATTGGTTATAAACCATCAATGGGTATTGTCGCAGGTAGCCATATTATTACATACATTACTGCATGCGTTCGCCGCAAAAATAGGATTAAACGTAGCATTCAAAAAATTCCAGGAGGAGTATATTAATCAGACAGCAATCTAAATAGAGATGCCCCAAACACAGTTAGAAATAGCTCTCTCATATGCCCCAACATAAATTGTATGTCCTATAAATCAGCTTGCTAACCTCCGATCCAGGACCTGCACCTTACTTGCAATACCACAATACAAAAAGACAGTGGCTCGGTACTCCTTTTCCTACAGAGCACCACAATTATGGAATAACCTCCCAGACCCCATCAAATCTTCCCCCAGTCTTAAGTCACTCAAGAGCTCCTTACTAACATACCTCAATACAGAATGCACCTGTAAACATGTAACCTAGTGACTATATTTCCTACATATTTATTTTCTGTTAATCTGTATATTTGTGTTTTTTCAATATCTTGCATTGTATTACTGTAACACTTCAATGTTCTTGAACCCAGGACCTACTTGAAAACGAGAGAAATCTCAATGTATCCTTCCTGGTAAAATCCTTTTATAAATAAATAAAATAAATAAATAAAGACACTCCATGAATCTCGTATATGCATTTGATAGCAATAGCCCGCAGCCACAATACTGCTGAATAGCACAAATCCGTAGTGAATAGCAACAGTTTAAACACATTATGCTTTATAGATGTGACAGAAAGGTATGGCCAGGACTTGCACACTTGGCTATGATACTAATTACAGATCATCAATGAGTATTGCCACAGGTAGCCACATTATTGCATACATAACTGTAAATATTTGTAAAGAAAGGTTTTTATTGGACTGGATGTAGTATTGCCCAAGTTCAAAGAGGAGTATAATAGTCACGCAGCCATCTGAACAGGGATACCCCAAATACAATTTTGAAAGAGCTCGTTCATACACCCCAACGTAAGCTACATGTCCTATATAAATTAGCTTGCTAAGATGCACAATAGATATCACATATGCAATTAGTAGCAATAGCCCACAACACTGCTATATAGCATCAATCCGCAATTATATTTAAAAGCAAACTCAACACAAACGTGTTTCGCCGATCACCACATCGGCTTCATCGGGAGTAAAAGTAAATCTGAATATGTTGTTCGCTTTCCCTGTATACATTACAGGGGACCCTAGTCACATGGCTAGGGTAAACCAATCGCTATCCATCAGGAAGCAAGAACGTTAGTCGGGTATGGTGATACAATGGGCTTGAATGGAACCTATCGGTTTACAGCTTCTCATTGTTTCCGAAATACAACTGGTAAATAATAGTAATGACAGTCGAAATGGCTCAACTCAAGGACCCTCAGATCGACGGATTACAGGAGGATCATCACCATGCTTGGACCGCCATAGCGCGTACTAGGCTAGAATAACATCATTGGGCGCATAAGGATAGTGACCCTTTGACTCCATCGCTATAAGGCACCAGTAAAGCCCGCAATAAAGGCATAACTGCAAATCCCTCATTCCAACATAAGGGGCATATATCAAACATGACATCACAGTAAAATAAGGCTTGATGGAGCACCCGATGGTGCTTGATTGTGCTTAAAGAAGTTTTTCATGAAGGACCCTATTTCCAATCAAGCACCATCGGAGGACGAATGGAAGCATACTTCACTCAAACAGTCTAAATTTTATCCAAAACCTCTCGTCTCCAAGGAGATAACGTTTGAGCAGATCAAACCCACCAAGAGGCTCAATCTGTCAAAAGAAGAGAGGTGTTGAAGGAACTGGCTGACAACAATATCATGATCAAACATGCGGACAAAGTGGGAGGAATCGTTGTCTTGGACAAAACAGATTATCTCAAAGAAGCAGAAAGAATTTTGAATGATACGAGCACATATGGCACTTTATCCAGTAACCCAATTAAAGACAAACAAAAATTCACCTTCATAACAAAGGGACAAGAAAAAGGCATACTCAACGATAAGGAGAGTGAATACTTGAGAGTGGAACACCCGAGAATCCATTTTTTTTTTTTAATTACTTGCCAAAAATGCACAAACGCCACCAGGGAGACCCATCATATCAGGGATCGACTCAATTTCTAGCGAGGTGTCCGAATACCTGGACCACCTCCTCCAACCAACGGTCAAGAAAATCCCTTCATATCTCCAAGATACTAATGATCCGTATACTCAACACTACAAGCTGGGAGGAAGGCCATATTTTAGTAACCTGTGATGTTAGATCATTGTATACGTGTATTCCACATGACAAAGGATGCCAATCCATCAAAAACGAACTTCTGGAGAATGAAGAGATGGATGAAGAACAAGTAGATTTTATTGTGGAGGGTATTGATCTTTATTTTTGGCACAATGATCAGTTTTTGTTTACAGAAGGTGGGGACCGCCATGGACAGTAAAGTAGCACCTAGCTACGCTAATCTGTTCATGGTGCAGTGGGAAAAGAGCCACATTGAAGCAAACCATGAATGGATAAACAACGTCAAATTGTACAAGAGCTACATTGACGATATCCTCCTCATCTGGCAAGGAACAGAAGAAAACCTTTCCCTCTTTAAATGAAAACCAGTGGGGATCACACTTGATTGGCAATTCAGTAAATCGACAGTTAACTTTTTAGATCTCAATATTTAGATCGAGGACGCACAAATTAAAACAAAAACCTTCAAAACCGTAGACGTGAATAGCTACATTTGAACGTACCAGCTGCCATTTTTGGCGATGGTTGGTTAGAAGGCGTCCCTAAAGGACAGTTCCTCAGACTGAGAAGAAAATCCTACAGAAGATCGAGCGTACATCGATCAATCCATTAAAACTGAAAAAACAATTCGCGGAGAAAGGGTATGAAGATACTAAACTAGAAAAAGCCAGAGAACAAGTCCTCAATACTAATCAAGAACAGATCCTGAACAAACCAAGACATATAAAAAGGAATCTTCTGCCGCATTATCCTTTTATATGTCAATTTTAGCGACACAAATTAAGAAAATCTTCGAAAAATACTGGCATATCCTCAAAAAAAGATGGCGACCTACATCACATTTTAGAAGACCGCCCGACTATCATCTTCAGAGGGGCACAAAATGTAAAGAATTTATTGGTAAAAAGCCACTCCAGGCCAGAAAAAAAAATAGAAACCTATTCAATCTAGAAAAAGGTTTCTACGGCTGTGGAAACTGCCTGAGCTGCAGAACAACGGGCAACCACAGGAGACACAAAGAATTCCAAGACAAAACTGGCAACAACACCTATAAAATTCATGGCACTCTCACGTGCTTCTCAAACGTTCTATTATTTCCCACAGGGACAAATCAATGTAGGCCGTACCACCTAGGAGTCTTAACGTTAGGATCAGAGAACATCTCAACAATATTAAGAAAGGTGTTGATACCCATTCAGTCCCACAACATTTCAAGACTGTACACAATAAGGATCCAAGGGGAATACAGTTTCTTGCCATCCAACAGGTAGACAAAGATTGGAGAGGGGATTTCATCAAAAAGATAAACAAGATAGAAATTAAATGGATCCACACTCTCAAAACCCTCATACCAATCGGCCTGAATCAAGACTTTGAAACTCATAAAAAATGACATAACTGAGTTTTATGATTTATGATTTTTTTTAGTTTCATGATTTTAATATGGTTTTACTATGTATTTAACCTCATTTGTATCTATTATGGTTTCATAACCCCTTTCCATCCCCCACGATTATGTTCTTCTTCCTCCCCGCAGTGTTTTAGTTTCTAGTTTTTAATTAGTATTTTACTAGTTTTTATCGTCAATTTTTTTTGTCATATTACGCTAGCACACAAATTTTCCTCGCAAAAACTCCCTCCTTCCAATCCGTATGCCTTTCTCTTATGAAACCCATTGAGTCAAAAGGGGCCAATATACCTGCCTCCTCCTCAAGTTGTGTGAAATTACCCCATATTACCCTTATAACCCCCCCCCCCCAGTTATGCACTTTTCTTTCATTTAGCTAAGCACGTTAGGACTTTATAACCCTCATTCAGTGATTTCAAAGGGGCCACCAACCCGGGCACATCCTTGCCCCTAGTTATGTGGGCTAACCTCCTACTTTCCATTAGTCTTCCATGCTTTCTGTCAAGAGACACTATTAATCAATTAGCACTGTACATCTGTACAGACTGCACAGTCACTTTATATAATGCACTTTATATTACAATAGGCACGGCACTTAATACTCTTAAGACTGCACACTGGTAATTTCAGTTTCATCCCCTACATATGGCACTATTAGCTTTACATATCACTCGCTCTAGTGCATAACCCTCCAATACTAGGACACAGGTTACTATTTATTTTATTCATGTTTATCTTCTACCATAACTGTCCTTTTCTACCACACATGCTAATTGCGTTCTCATCCTTTATATGTAAGAGATCTATCTAATAAGAAACAACACACAAATACATCACATAGTGCTTAGCGCTCGGAGTTTTGAATAACTTCTCCTGCTCCTGTTAGCAGGCACCAATGCACATCTGCTCCCCACTTTGGAACCTCAGCACACTGCACCTTACTAAATAGTTGCTATATATTTTTTAGCTTAATACTCTTAAGCGTGCACACTGGCAATTCCCCTTTATATGGCACTATTAGTTTTACATAGCACTCGTTCTAGTGTATAGCACTCCAACCTAAATCAGCCTTACAGCTGGAACCTTGCTCTAGTGTATAGCACTCCAACCTAAATCAACCGTACAGCTGGAACCTCCAAAAAGACTATAGGTACAGCAGGACTGTGAAAACATTGGCATCTACTGAGGAAGCGGCTTCATACCGCGAAACGCGTTTAGATGCACTTTTTATATTGAAATTTATATTTTTTATCTTAATAAATTTAATCTTACACCCCCTGCGTGCTGATCTTTACTTTTGCTGCTACAATCCTGGATTGCTGCTGAGGAGTGGAAAGAAGGCGCTGGAATACTGTAAGGGGAATCCGGCATTCCTAAAGCTGCCGGTTGCTGTTACATCTAGTGTCTGATCTTGAGACACTGAAAAATGTGAGTCAATTCTCCCTAAAGGGGTTTATTCATATATTTGTTTGTTTTATTTGAGGGCTGGACCCTATCTAAATAGAGGGAACATCTTAAAGAACACCCCCACTGGCTGGAAGAAGCGCCTGTCCCACCACACTGTTTTTTTTTTTTTTTTCGTATGCCTCTCTTTGAGGAATTGGGATATTTCCTCTAGTGAGTGGAGACAAGCTGCTGATCTAGCCCACCCTGGACTTCTGTATAGGTCCACAAGAACATACTGAACTGTTTCATCACCACAATCCCTATCCCACTCACTGTCACTAGATTCAGTGAAATCCATTGGGAAGACATTCTCATAAGAAACCACTAGGTGGCGCCTGACATTCAGACTTTTGTGTATTTCAAAAACAGGAAGGCCAGATTAGAGTTTGCCAAACAACACCTAACAACAAAGCCTTCACAGTTCTGGAACAAGATCCTATGGACAGATGAGACCAAGATCAACTTGTACCAGAGTGATGGAAAGAGTATGGAGAAGGAAAGGAACTGCTCATGATCCTAAGCATACCACCTCATCAGTGAAGCATGGTGGTGGTAGTGTCATGGCGTGGACATGTATGGCTGCCAATGGAACTGGTTCTCTTGTATTTATTGATGTGACTGCTGACAAAAGCAGCAGGATGAATTCTGAAGTGGTCCGGGCAATATTATCTGCTCACATTCAGCCAAATGCTGCAGAACTCATTGGACGGCGCTTCACAGTGCAGATGGACAATGATCCAAAGCATACTGCAAAAGCAACCAAAGAGTTTTTGAAGGGACAGAAGTGGAATGTTATGCAATGGCCAAGTCAATCACCTGACCTGAATCCCATTGAGCATGCATTTCACTTGCTGAAGACAAAACTGAAGGGAAAATGCCCCAAGAACAAGCAGGAACTGAAGACAGTCGCAGTAGAGGCCTGGCAGAGCATCACCAGGGGTGAATACCCAGCGTCTGGTGATGTCTATGCGTTCCAGACTTCAGGCTGTGATTGACTGCAAAGGATTTGCAACCAAGTATTAAGAAGGGAAAGTTTGATTTGGTCCCTTAACAAGTGGGAGGCACAAATCTGCAAACTGCTGTAAGTCCTACACCGTTCACCTGAGTTGGATGTACATACCCTCAAATTAAAGCTGACAGTCTGCAGTTAAAGCACATTGTGTTTGTTTCATTCCAACTCCATTGTGGTGGTGTATAGAGCCAAAGATGTTAGAATTGTGTCGATGTCCCATTATTTCTGGACCTGACTGTATATAAGGTTCAGATCCCCTCTAAGGCGCCGTTGCTCTAAACTAAACAGGTTTAAGCTTGTTAGTCTTTCCTCATAACCTAACCCTTCCATTCCCCTTATTAAGTTGCCAGTCTCTGCACTTTTTCTAGCACTATAATATCCTTTAAGACAGGTGCCCAAAATTGCACGGCATATTCAAGGTGCGATCTGACCATTGATTTATACAGAGGCAAAATTTTATGTTTTCATCCCGAGACTGAATTCCCCTTTTAATGCATGCCAATACTTTGCTGGCCTTGGCGGCTGCTGTTTGACATTGCACATTGTTACTTAGTTTGAAGTCTATGATTATTCCCATATCCTTCTCCTGCTTGGATTTCCTTAACTCCGTACAAGTTGATTGTGTGTTCTTCACTCCAAAGTGCATAACTTTGCATTTATCTACATTAAATTTGATCTGCCAGTCCCCCAATCTGTCTAAATCCCTCTGCAGCGAAGTAACATCCATCTTACTTTTCCTAGTTTTGTGTCACCTGCAATCACTGATACATGGCTTTCAATGCCTATCTCCAGGTCATTTATAAATATATTGAATAGTATTGTCCTATAACAGACCCCTGAGGGACACCGCTTACCACTGATGTCCATCTTGAAAATGTACCGTTTATGAACACTCTCTGTACCCAGTTTCCTATCCAAGAACAAGTATTTTCATCTAGACCAATTTTTCTTAATTTAAATAGTAAACGTTGACTATGCATAACTGGCAGCTGCTTGTCAAGACCGAGGAAATACAACAAACCAGGAAGAGCGTACACCAACTCCTACAATTAAAGATCTTAACAGTAGCTCATACCTTTTTAAAATGTTTGCAATTTTTAACCTTTAGAGATTCTAACAAATATATACAATTTTAGAATTTCTTCCTTAACAGAGTGTACTGTATAGTAACCATTTAACTGTTTGTATTTGAAGGTTAAAATTGCCGAATTTTCAAGGACGCCAGAAGATTTCCTGAAAAAATATGAAGAATTGAAATCAAAGAACACCCGTAATCTCGATCCTTTAGTGTACTTGCTGTCCAAACTAACAGAAGACAAAGAGGTAAAGAACTCTGTCCTTATTTCTTGTGTCTAGAGTAAGTCAGCTGTTTTGTAATTTTTTTTTTTTTTTTCTTCCCGAACCTTAATTTCTTTTCAACAAACACAAGACCTACTAAAGGATCTGTTCACCAATACTGAAATCTAGCTAATCTTCTTTCCTCAGACTTGTACTTGCTTGACATTGCTTTTTCGAAGTTGTCAAGCTTTTTTTTTTTTTTTTTTTGTAAATGTTTTATTTTGTTAAATGAAATTTAGACCTCACAAATAAATAAACATATGAAATGAAAAGGTAGACGGAGTAATCGCTCATCAGGCTGAGTGAAAAGTAAAAGAATATATGTAACCAAAACTAGACAAAATAACAAAATGTCACAATCTAAATATTAAAATACAGAAAGACTGGGGAGGGGGTAACAGACCCAAGCATAAGAGGTGAAATTATGAAGGATGAGAGAAACCTTAAAAAGGGGTGGATCAGAGCGGGCAGGGCACCACAATAACCAAGAGGCAGCGTTGCAGCTTACAGGACGATCAGTATAAAGTATATAATTTACAGCGAAACGGGGGGGGGGGGACGACTGCCAACTCTCAGTCACTGCCTTTCAGGGCTCGGAAGGCTGACCCTCCGGACTACAAGATCCAACTGCTCCACGTCGTAATGTAATGAGAGGACATGTAATTTATGGAATAGTAGAGTTGTTCTACATTGTGCAGGTCTTCCATTTTAGAAAGCCAGAGCTGCATAGGAGGACATGACCTTTGTTTCCAGAACACGAGTATCAGGCTTTTGACAACATTAAGGATACGGAGGCAGTTGGATTTTTTTGTAACCCGACGTCGCGTATTGCAGGTGGTGTAACAACATGGGAGCGGGGTGGAAATCGGGTGAGGGGGGTCAACAAACATTTGAATGATCGTATAGATCCGCTCCCAATACAGGCAAATGACCTGGCAGGACCACCAGATATGGAGAGCTACGCCACAATGCTAGCATGTATCGGATGCATCTTTGAACATATAGTGAAGCTGTTGGGGTCCTATACCACAGAGATCAGTTTATATGTCGTTTCCTGCATCTTGGTTGAAACAACAGAGCAGTGGGCCAGGTCACAGATTTTTCGCCATTGAGCGTCTGATAGGGTTATCTCTAACTCCATCTCCCAGCGTCCCATGAACCTTGGCGGCGGGGTCTTGCTGGAGTGTTGAAGTTGGGCATACAGAAATGACACTGCATGAGACAGGGGGTCGACCCTCATACAATGAACTTCAAATTCCGTCAAAGTGCGAGTCATGTAGATAAATGCAAAGTTATGCACTTTGGAGTGAAGAACACACAAGCAACTTATACCCTAAATGGTACGGAGTTGGGGAAATCCAAGCAGAAGGATTTGGGAATAATCATAGACTTCAAACTAACAATGTGCAATGTCAAACAGCAGCCGCCAAGGCCAGCAAGGTATTGGCATGCATTAAAAGGAGTTCACTCTCGGGATGAAAACATAATTTTGCCTCTGTTTAAATCCGTGGTAAGACTGCACCTTGAATATAATGCACAATTTTGGGCACCTGTCTTAACCTCCCTGGCGGTCTAATTATTTCAAAATTTTGTGTCTAAAAGCATCTAAATTTTTTTTTTATTTTTTTTTAAAGGAAACGTGTTTTTGTACATAGTTAGCCTGTAATAATTAGGAATCACGCACTGAAATCCGTGAAATCAAGAGTCCTTACTGGTAAAATCCTTTTATAAATAAATAAATTAATTAATTTAAAAAAAAATAGTAAATACACTGAGTCCGATAAATTATTATGTCGTGTTTCAAACTTTATTATCCCAAAAATAATTATCCAAAATAATGCAAATAAATGATCAATAAAATACAACAAACACTGAAATCTGAGAACAAGGGTGAGACGATGTATAGTCTATTTCTTATCCTGTACTGCCACCTAGTGGCTGTTCATAAACTTTTCCATTTGTATTCAGTGAGTATTATGAAGGAAATTTTGCTGCGGTCCAGCCCCCCTGCATCATGTGACTCGCAGGGAGCTATCCAGGAAGCCGCTCGCCGCGATCACACTGAAGGGACAGCGAGGGAGCCAGGAGGAGGGGAGTATGTATCCAGCCCGAGTGTGGCTCGGGGTTACCGTTCGTGGTAGTGAAATTTAACCCCGAGTCACACTCGGGAATACCGCCAGGGAGGTTAAAGGATATTATAACGCTAAAAAAAGTGCAGAGACTGGCGACTAAATTAATAAGGGGAATGGAAGATTTAAGTTATGAGGAAAGACTAACAAGCTTAAACCTGTTTAGTTTAGAGAAACGGCGCCTTACAGGGGATCTGATAACCTTATAAATATATACGGGGCCATTATAAACCATTGTCTGGAAACCTATTCATTAACAGGACTGTACACAGGACACGAGGTCACCCATTTAGACTGGACAAAAGGAAATTCAGCCTAAACCATAGGAAGGGTTATTTTACGGTGAGAAGAATAAAGCTGTGGAATTCTCTGCCTGTTGAGGTGGTTGGGTCAGAGATTGTACAGACTTTTAAAAAACGACTGGATGACTTCCTGCAGACACAGAATATTAAGGGTTATAATGTTTAATATGTGGGTAAGCTTCTTGATCCAAGGAGAAATCTGACTGCCATTCTGGGGTCCAGGAATTTTTCCCCAGTTTGTTGCATATTGGCGAGCATTTCCGACTGTGTTTTTTTTGCCTTCTTTTGGATCAACAGCAGTAGGAGTTGCATGAGAGGATGGACACATGTCTTTTTTCAGCCTATGTAACTAAGTGTGGTCGCTGGGGTATTGAGCGCACAAAGCTAGAGATCTGGTGGTATCTGAATTATATCAGCCTTTGCAGTTGGGGCAACCCAGGGGAGGATAGAAAGAGGGACACCCACCTCCTCTTGTTCAACCGCCTCCCAAGCTTTGAGTTGTCAGGGCTTCGTCCACTCCAATACACGCTGTAGATAGCAAGCTGTATAATACAGCGCAAAGTCAGAAGCAGCCCGTCCGCCCTGTGCCTTGGGTAATGTAAGGGTCTAAAACTTTTTTGTCGTGGTCTCGTTCCCCACCAAATATAATTTGAGACTTGAACCTGCAGGTCACGAAAATATGATTGAGGAATGCCAACGGATATAGTCTGGAAGAGATAAAGGAGATGGGTGAGGATGTTAATTTTAATCACTTGTGTGCGTCCCAGCCAGGAAATATGAGTAGTTCCAAGCCTTCATATCCTTGGATAAACCATAGAGTAAAGGCAAGAAATTATCTCTCTAAATGTGCAAGTGCTCAGGTCAGCCAGATCCCTAAATATTTTCTATGGTCTTCCACCTATTTAAAGGAAAAGTTAGGTTGAAGCGACTGAGCCGTTGTAGGAGGCAGGGAAACGTTCAAGAGGTACAATTTCGTAAAGTTAATTTTCAAATTGGAAAGGGAGCCGTAGGTATCAAATGCTTTCAATTAGGGTTGCACCGATACTGATACTAGTATCGGTGCCGATACCTGGTACTGCAGGAGTACTTGGCACTCGTGCAGTGCCCCCGATATTTACCCCGATACCGTAAGCCAGCATTGAGCTGGCTTGCCAGCATCCGAGGGGCTGGGACGGCTGTCAGAATGCTCGATCGGCATTCGGACAGGCCCCTGCAGCTCATCGCGTTCATACTTGCCTTCTACGAGCGGCGCCGGCAAAGTTTCCACTCGTTGGAAAGCCCCCAGCCTCGATCTCGCAAACACTCACGTGATCGCTGCTGGGGGCTTTCAACGAGCACACGCGCAAAGACTTTGCCGGTGGTGAGTGGTGACTGTCATCCGGCATCCAGTTCCTGCTCTCTGTCAGACGCTGGTCGCAGGAATGATTTCACAGGGAAATGCCGCAGCCTAACTCAGCGGGAGCCAGAGCCTCCAATGGCCGCGAAATCCACCAGTCAAGGGACGCCGATGTCCCTAAGCTGCATAAAGAAAAAAAATACGGCAGGACCTCAAGCGGAGAGCGGTCAGTATGCAACAAAATTTATTGGGGGAAAGCAGCCCTAAAATACAATCAATGACATTTCGGCCTAGTGACCTTAATCATATATACAGTTAAAAAGAAGCTCTCCTCTTTTTATACAACATCACTTCCGATTTGTGGGTACCTATTCAATTAGTCAATCAATTAACCAACCTAATTTAAATTGAAATTTCAATTTAACCCCTACGTGTTAAAAGAGGCGAACATCCTGAAAATAACAACAAAGTTACAAAAGAGTAAAACTCAGAACAAAACCAGCTTCAATATTGTGCCAAATCTACACGCAACATTATAAAATCTACGTTTAAACAAATGTAATTTTATTTTTGCTACGTATCTAATGCTGAGTTATGCAGGAATGACGTCATGGAGGCAGCGCCCGAGGCAAGGCAGATAATATTCAATTGCAATATTACAGATCCATCATGTTTTTCTCATCACATGTAAATACTGTACTATTCAAAGCCATATAGACACTGAGAAAAACCCAGTGGAATGAGGCTATAGACCGAGGCGGTATATATCAAGTTTACCCCACAGTGAGCTAATACTACCAGTAATCAACCCTGTACATAGCACTTTTTTTATGTGTAATAATTCTAACAGCTGATAGCTCCAGTCCCCACCAGGTGGCGATAAAACTTAACTTTTATTGAAGTTATATACAAGTATGACACTTTGTGGCCATGTTTGTTTTAGAAACAATCAACACACACAAATAGCACCGAAATTATAAAACCAATGCTCAGAAACCACCTAGGGAAGAGCATTCCATGAAAATGTAACTAATATATTTTTGACCTATTTAGGCTTTAATAGATGTTCCAGTAAAAAGAAATGGTTAAATTCAACCCAGACAGTACAGTAGGGCTGTCCAATATAATCGTCCTCCCGATGCATCGCGATGCTGCCTCCCATGATTTTGCATCGATTTAACTCAGGCTGCTAATCGATTCATGGCCACGCCCCCTCCACCTCCTAACGTGCAGCACAGGCTGAAATTCCCTCTCCCATGTCTGCCTCTGAAGCTGCTATGAAAAAGCTCCCAGCAAACTGTCTGCTTAAGCCACACTGGATGCCCCACCCCGATCCTCCACAGCAGTCTGTAGGCATTCCTGAATTTAACCCTGTATGTGTCAGACGGACACAGACTCAAGCAGGAGGACTGCTGCCTTTTTTTTTTCTTTTCTTTTTTTTTAAATTCTTTATTTTAAAATTTTTCATAACATAATAAAAGGCACATCTACATAAAGACCCCGCAGGGTCAATACGAGAAACAGTAAACCCATAAAGATAACATTTCGCTCTTCAAGGAATTATAAGGGTGCATATAATTCAGGATTGAGTCACTCATATCAAAATAGAAGATACATCATAAGCGGGTCCCCGGAGGGCCAATACAAGGAACTGTAACCACCTAGGAGGTAACACATTGCTCTTCAGAAAAATATAAAGGCAAAGATAGTGCAGAAAAAACATAACCTAAGTGGAAAAAGATGTAAGATAAGGACCAAAAGAAATGGAGGGCACTCAGTCATGTTCTGCAACGACTCGTGAGTAGCAGCCAGGGAAAAAAGAAAAGGCTGCACAGCCGTCCAACCCTTCTAACCCGGGTCCAACGAGGCAATGGGGGAACCCCCGTGATCTAAGCCAGGTGTCGTCTGAGGAGGCGAGATGCCCAGGGTGCGCAACAGGTGCCATGCCGCCTCTGGGGTAGACACCAGATGGGACATGTTGTCATAACAAATATGCATCGATCCCGCCACCCCCCATCTATAACGAACCCCCTTGCTCCTCAGAAAGGAGGATATCTCCCTAAACTGCCGCCGGGCCACAAGTGTCACAAAGGGGAGGTCTTCATAAAGTATCGGGGCTCGGGCAACCGGGTTAGACATCAGCCTGCGTTTATCCATCTCCTCCACAGCGATTGCAAGCACGTCACGTGGGGACTCCACCGGAGCTGTGGCCGCCTTCCGAAGACGGGCAGCGTGTCTAAAAATGAGGGTAGTCCCAGTCTGCGACCCCATGACATGTACTGCAAATTTGTTGACATATGCCAGCAAGGCATCTGCGCCGATCGACTCCGGGATCCCCCTAATCCGGACATTCCTCCTGCGATGTCGCACCTCTGCCGCCTCCACCGCACCTGTGAGCAGCGAGACTTGGGAATTTAAGGCCTCTATCTGCGGCGCGAGGAGAGCCTGTGTCACCGCAGTCTCCTCAGCGCGCATCTCGACGACCGAGAGCCGTCCTTTTATAGATCGCATTTCTGTCCGCATGGTCTAAAAATCAGCTTGCCACATAGCTCTCATCTCTGCCATTGTTTCGCCTAATAAGCGTCGAATATCGCTCTCCAGGAGGGGTAGAGGTCCACGAGCGGCCTGGGGCACCTCTGCCTCAGCCCGGGAGGTCATCGGGTCTATCCCCACCGTGCCAGCTACCGCTGATTTCGAGGGATCCGGACCATCCTTTGGCCTTCTCACATTCCCCGGATCACGGGGCGATCTCCGGGCTGCTGCCGAGGCCTCCGACCAGTACGGGTCTTCACCGTCAGATGAACTCATCGTTGGGGACATATAGGTTTGCGGTTGCGCCTGCTTCTTCCGTCGGCCGTCCCCCATGGAATCGCGGATGTCTCTCTGTCGGGGGCTCTCTGGTTGCTGGAGCTTCTTACCCGATTTTCTCCCCATGAGGTCAGGCGTAAACTGCGACTGAGATGAGATGTCCCCAACAGCGTGAGTAGCGCCGCAAAGATGGCCGCCGGCTGTAGGCCGCAGTCCACAAAACTTCCCAAACCAGCACCGTTCGGGTCCCAAACAACAGTCCTGGGCAGGTAAAATAGGTCAGCCGGGTTCCACCTGCCAGATATAAATGTTGGACGGGGTTGAGTCGGTGAGGTACACAAATAGATCAAAAATTAGCTGGGAAGCTCTCCACCATGCGACTGCATCCACCGGAAGCTGGCTCCGCCCCCCCGCCTTTTTTATTTTTAATATTAAATTAAAAGGGCAGCAGTCCTTCTGCTTGAGTCTGTGTCCCTCTGTTTCCCATTGGTGAAACTACTGTGAGAAACAGTTAAAAATTTCCTTTTTTTCCTCTCTTTATAATTTCCAATGAGCTTAAATATGTGTGACTACTAGGGCTGCAACTATTAGTTGGCCGATTTTATTACTTTGATTCATCGGATAAAAAAAAAATGGAATTTTTTTTATGTAAAAATAAATTAAACACAGCCCCTCCCCCTTGTTTTCATAAGCAATTTGTGTAGTGTACGTACATGTGCAAATTGCATATCTTGCATACTTTTCACACCAGTTATGAGCGTGCTTGGTCAGAGGGATGGGTTGATGCTGCATGTGCAGCTTAAGCCCATGTTTGCTTTCTCGAACGCGGCTACAAGCACTTGGTCATAGATGATGATGATGTCCGCTTGAAATCGGGGTTAAAAAGTTAAAGTGGTCAGGGTGTGTAGAGTGTCCCTTTTTTTAAAAATAATTTTGTGCACAAACTGAGTGGTAGGAGGGACTGGAGGTGGGAGTGACTTTGCTCAAGTGACTTGACCGGAGTGTGAGAGGGAGTGGATATGGACAGAAGACCAGATCTGAGTGGGGAGTGAGTTTGGTTAAAGGGGCCAGACCAAAGAGAGGGAATGGCACCCATAAAGGGTGTGGCAGGGTGGGGTGGTGTCACAGGACTCCAGCTTCAAGTAAGGATAAAACACAGGCATACAGCTCCTTCACCCAGTGGCAGAATCCTATTGTTTTTGTTCTAGTTCTGCTACTGTTGTAAACAGAATAAAAACAAACTGGTTGTGTCTGACATAACCCTACAACTAAGGCTAGGGTCAGACGAACGCATTTTTCGCGGCGTCCGTGAAAAAGTGCATTCGAACGAATGGACGTATTTTTCCACGGAATATGCAATAGCTGTCATACGATGCGCATTTTCGTCCGTGATTTTATACGGATCATCAATAAAACACTTTGTGTCTGGACGTTTTATGTAGGCCGGACATTAGCAGCGTCTGACGTCTCCTAATCACGCACACTCGCTGCTAGCGGTCGCAGCGCACTCTGTCAGTACTAGTGGTTTCACGTTCTCGAAAATGCGTTAGTTTGCCGCTTGCGTTGCCCAGCCGAACTCTTGTGCAGCCGTACTTCGTATATTGGCCGTCATTTGCTGCTACTACGGCTGTGATAAAGTGCGGCTGCAGGCGCGTTCGCAATGCGTTCGTCTGACCCCCAGCCTAAGGCTAGGGTCAGACTAACGCATTTTTCACATTGTCCGTGAAAAAGTGCGTTCGAACGAATGGACGTATTTTTTCACGGAATACGCAATAGCGGTCATACGATGCGCAGTTTCATCCGTGATTTTGTACGGATCATCAATAAAACACTTTTTGCGTCTGTACGTTATGTTGGCCGGACATTAGCAGCGTCTGACGTCTCCTAATCACGCACACACGCCGCTAGCGGACGCAGCGCACTCTGTACGTCAGTACTAGTGGTTTCACGTTCTCGAAAAAATGCGTTTGTTTGCCGCTTGCGTTGCGTGGCCGCACTTTTGTGCGACCGTACTTCGTATATTGGCCGTCATTGCCCGGCATCTGCTGCTAGCACGGCCGTGATTATGTGCGGCTGCACGCGCGTTCGCACTGCCTCAGTCTGACCCTAGCCTTAATCATAGCTAGTAAAGCAGTGGCACGTCTTCTCCGACGCTGCGGTTATTTACATTTAACTCGTGTGACTCTAATCGTCCGGTGTACAGCACACACTGTTTATTCGACACCGATTAAATCGATAATGGAAATAGTTGACAATTATTTTAATCATCGATTTAGTTGTTTCAGCCCTAGTGACTTGTACTTAATAAAAAATACAATTATAAAGTTGGGCAGTGGAGTGAACAAAGTGAAAACCTTTTTATCAAAACAAAATATCCTTCTAGGACACTTTTTTTATTGAGGTTGTCAGAATATACAGACCCAAACATTGTCAAAATGAGCTTCAAAAATGGTACATTGATCTTTTATATAGAAAAGACAGAGAAGGTAGGAAAAGAGGAGGAGTGGCCCTGTATGTGAAAAACAACATAAAAACGAACCAAATAAAAGTGAGCGAGGTGAACATAGTCAGTTTGGGTTACGCAAACATTTGGTAATCATACAGTAGCTTGTGTAGGTGTGATCTATAGACCCCCTGGACAAGTAGAAGAGCTAGATAATCTGCTGTTTGAGGAAATAGCCAAAATGGCAATGAAGGGGGAAGTTATTATCATGGGGGACTTTAATCTTCCTGATGTGAACTGGAAAACCAAAATAGCTGGGTGCAGCAGGAGTACAAATATTCTAAACTCCCTACTGGGATTATTTCTAACACAAGTAGTTGAGGAGCCGACCTGTAAAGAGGCCATATTGGATTTAATACTCACAAGTGGAGGTTTGGTATCAGACGTTGTTGTAGGTGAAAATTTGGGATCTAGTGATCACCAGTCAGTGTGGTTTAATATAAGAATAGGGATGGAGCCGCACCACACAAAAACAAAAGTTTTAGACTTTTAAAAAAACAGATTTTTCTAAAATGAGATTTTGTGTGAATGGCTAATTATCAGACTGGAGGAGTTTAAAGGGAGTCCAGGAGAAATGGGATTATTTAAAGGAGGCATTATTGAAGGCCACAGGCAATTGCATTCGGCTTGTTAGCAAAAACAAAAAAGGAAGAAACCACTGTGGTACTCTACAGAAGTGGCCAAAATAGTGAAGAACATAAAGATAACTAAGAAGATAGGTAAATCTATAAATTAGGCAGAGGCAAAGCAATTTATAAGAGCTTCCAAAGCACACGCAGAAGAGAAAATAGCTGTCAGTAAAAAGGGGACAAAACATTTTTTAGATACATAAATGAGAAAAGAAAAGCAAAACAAGGATTAGTTTGTTTTTAATCTAAGGAAGGTATGTAGAAGAGGATAAAAGTCTTGCTGACTGCCTCTATGAATATTTTTGTTCAGTCTTTGCAGAAGAAAAGGAAGGAAAGGAACCTCCGTTAGGAGGAAACACTAAAGAGACCTTTACATATGAGCTTACAGAGGAGTAGGAGGTTCTACAGCAGCTGTCTAAAGCAGTGGTCCCCAACCCAGGCCCTCAGGGCCCACTGACAGGCCAGATTTTGCAGATCACCTTGGGGAAATGCAGACTGAATCCTGCAATCACTGAGCAGCAAATCATAACACCTGTGCTGTGCTTCAGATATCTGGCAAACCTGGCCTGTTAGTGGGCCCTGATGGCCTGGGTTGGGGACCACTGGTCTAAAGTATTGACAAATAAGTCAATGGGGCCTGATGGGATCCACCCTAAATTATTAAAAGAGCTCAGTGGTGTAATAGCAAAACCGTTAACACAGATTGGTTAAATAAATCTTAACGGGAGTCGTCCCAGAAGACTGGAAATTGGCAAATGTTGTGCCCACTTACAAGAAGGGTAGTAGGGAGGAATCGGAACTATAGGCCAGTTAGTCTTACGTCAGTAGTCGGGAAATTAATGGAAACCATGTTCAAGGAAAGGATTGTTGAACATCTAAAAACACATAGATTACAGGATCAGAAACAACATGGGTTTACCTCAGGGAGATCATGCCAAACTAAGCTTATTGATTTTTTTTTTTTTGGTTGGGTTACAAAAATAATACACAGGTGGTGCAGTAGACATTGCTTATTTAGATTCCAGTAAGGCTTTTATCGATAAATTGCAATCTTTGAGCTTGGATTCCAATATTGTTGACTGGATTAGGCAGTGGCTGAGTGGCCGGCAACAGAGGGTTGTGGTAAATGGAGTTTATTCGGCGCAAGGTCTTGTTACCAGTGGGGTACCTCAGGGGTCAGTACTTGGACCCATTCTCTTTAATATTTTTATTAGTGATATTGCAGAAGGTATTAATGGAAAAGTATGTATTTTTGCTGATAACACACAGATTTGCAACAGGGTTGACGTTCCTGGAGGGATCAGCCAAACGACAAATAATTTAGGTGAACTAAAAAAATGGTCAAATGGCAATTGAGCTTTAATGTGGATAAGTGCAAGATAATGCACCTGGGGCGTAAAAACCCAAGGGCTGAATATAGAATATTTGATACAGTCCTAACCTCAACATCTGAGGGAAGGGATTTAGGGGTTATTATTGCAGAGGATCTAAGGGTAAGTAGTCAATGTAATAGAGCAGCAGGAAATGCTAGCAGAATGCTTGCTTGTGTAGGGAGAGGGAAGTACTGTGTGCAGTACTGGAGAATCGTATCTCCAGAAGAATATAGACACCTTAGAGAGAGATCAGAGAAGGGCTACTAAAATGGTGTACAACTTGAAGGAGAAAAGTTACCAGGAAAGGCTTAATGATCTTAACATGTACAGCTTGGAAAAAAAGACGAGACAGAGGAGATATGATAGAAACATTTAAATACGTAAAGGGAATCCACAAGGTAGAGGAAGGGCGTATATTTAAAAGGAAACAAAGTAGCAAAACAAGAGGACATAGTCTTAGATTAGAGGGGCAAAGGTTTAAAAGTAACATCAGGAAGCATTATTTTACTGAGAGGGTGGTGGATACATGGAACAGCCTTCCAGTTGACGTGGTAGAGGCCAAAACCGTAATTGAATTTAAGCAGGCATGGGATAGGCATAAGGCTATCCTAAACAAAAGATAAATCCAGGTAAAGTATCCATGTAATTGGGCAGACTAGGTGGGCCGAAAGGGTCTTATCTGCCGACATTTTCTATGTTTCTATATTGTCATTCTAACTAATTGCAGAACCTTTTCAGTTCAATTTTATGTAACCTGAAGAACAAAATGAACTAATTATTGATAAAACATTTGGATTGTGTTATCCTCTAGATTGTAAACTCCTTTGAGCAGGGTGCTCTACACCTCTTCTTTCCATCCTATGTCCATTTACCTGTATCTCGTTCCCTTTTTGTTATTTTAAAGCGCTGCGGAAACTGTTGGTGCTATAAAAATGATGACAATAATAATCCCTGCAATTCCTCTGCCCTCTCCTGCCATACCCTACCTGCGTCCCCAGATATCTGCTAGTAACTGGAGATGATGGGAGTAGTGTTCGCCCAGCAGCCAGAGATACAGGCTGTCATTATACGGGCACCATCTCACCTGTGCCTGAGAGTGGCAGGACTTTCAGTCCCTACAGCATAGTAGATATGGTGATACTTCGCATTACTATAGGCTGTGACACATCATACACTGAATACACACAGGCATTGTATGGCAAGAGAGGGCAGATGATTTGCAGGGATTGTTTTCCTATATACACTTGCAACGATCAGCAGCACCGAGTATTCCTGCAAACTGTACACAGGGTATTTCAGGGGAGTGGGTCATGCATAGAGTGTAGAGTGGTTCAGATTATCTTTTATACAGAAGTCTTAATGCCAAAATATACTGCTGTCACAGGCTGAGGATACTGGGATTAATCCCCATTTAATTGTATTGAAGCCTATAAAAAGGAATGGGAGATTAGGGGGCACCAGCCTGAGACCCTCTAATCCTGGGTGTCAGCAGGGCAATCTGTGCATGAATTCCAGAGTTATACGGAGTATGCAGCCATGGGGTAGCCTGGATTTACACTGCAACCTCGTGCGCATGCTAACGGAGAAACAAAATTATCTCGTGGCCACACTTTGCTAGGACCTTGCACAGCGTGGGAACCAGTTAATAAAATTTTTTTGCCCCTTCCTGACACCAGCAGGGCTCCATACTGCACACATTACTGTGAGTTTTATTGCTGTGGAGCCCTTTGATACGCTCAAACACACCGCACATTACTGAGGTTTATTGCTGTGGATCTCTGATACACACACAGCACATTACTGTATTAGAGCTCCACAGCAATAAAACTCACAGGTGTGTGTATCTGAGCGTCTAAAACCTGGGCAAATTGGGCAGTAATCTTGAAGCATCGCAGAATCGAATCTTTGACCGGATAATCGAATCGTGAGACCAGTGAAGATACGCAGCCCTAGGCAGTAGTGCAGTACAAGGTGATGTTCAGAATGTCTTTAAAAAATAAACCTCTATAATAAAGTAAATCGGGAACAGAGTGGCTGCTGGTATAGCACTCTCCAATGTAAACCTACCTAGGATAAGCCGCTGGAGATATGCTCCTAATTTAGGCTTTGATATATTAGATACATTTTCATGATCTGCTCTTCCCTATGCAGTTTCTGAGCATTGGTTTTATCATATCTGTCTTATTTGTGTGTGTGTGTGTTTGGTTATTGTGGCTGTGGTTTTTTTAGATACAAAGTATCATACTTGTATATAACTTCAATAAAGGTTTTATCACCTGATGGGAACTGGAGCTATCAGCTGTTAGCTCCTTTTTTATATTCGAAGCCATGTTTTACAGCAGAATTCAGAAAAAAATTATATATTTCAGTTGATTCTGCAGACTCAAAATATATCATTGTGTATATGTGTCAGAATGCTATTATAAAAAAGTGTGTTATTTTTGTTAGACATTCAATCATATACAGCATATAATATATTTTTTTCTACGTTTTACCATGCAAACCTTTCATCATATATTCTGTCAGCAAAAACAAGGTTTTGAGGTCCCTGAGAATGGGCAACAGCACAAGTGGCCTACCGAGTATGTATACCACTGGGACACTGGCATCTCTCATCCACATGTGGATCAGTATGTCTCTTTGGTGACCGTTGCATCATGGGGTGCATCTGCAGGAACAGAGGTAGATATTTGGTTCCAGTAGGCAGTCAGGAAAGGAGTAGGAGCTCGAGTGCTTATCTGTTTATAGGAGGGAGTATTCATCTTTTCGTATGATAAATATGATAAACCGCAAGGGCCCGGATGATAAAATGTGTGGGGGGGGGGGGGGAAACACTACACGTTGTAGATGATTGAAAATTCTAATTTTATTGCATTTTCTTTTTTTTGTTACAATATTCAGGCAGGGCATGATTTACAGTGGCAAGAAAAAGTGTGAAACCTTTGGGATTACGTGGAGTTTTGCATGAATTGTTCATAAAATGTGCTCTGATCTTCATCTAAGTCACAACAATTTGAAAAACACAGTCTGCTTAAAATAATACAACACAAACCTTATGTTTTCATGTGTTTTATTGAACATAACATGTAAACATTCACAGTGCAGGGTGGAAAAAGTATGTGAACCCCTAGCCTAATGACTTCTGCAAGAGCTAATTGGAGCCAGGAGTGAGCCAACCTTGAGTCCAATCAGTGTGATATATTGGATGTGTTGCTGAAAGCTGTCCTGCCCTTTAAAAACACACACCAGTTTTGCGTTTACTGGTTTCAAGAAGCACTGCCTGATGTGAACCATGCCTTGCAGAAATGGGCTCTCAGAAGACCTATGATCAAGAATTGTTGAAAAGCATGAAGCTGGAAAGGGTTATAAAGGTATCTCCAAAAGCCTTGATGTTCATGTGTCCACGGTAAGACAGACTCTCTACAAATGGAGAAAGTTCAGCACTGTTGCTACTCTCCCTAGGCGTCGTCGTCCTGTAAAGATGTCTGCAAGAGCACAGCGCAGAATGCTTAATGAGGTAAAGAAGAATCCTAGAGTGTCAGCTAAAGACTTACAGAAATCTCTGGCACATGCTAACATTTTTGTTGATACCTCTACAATAAGGAAAACATTAAACAAGAATGGAGTACATGGGAGGACACCACGGAGGAAGCCATTGCTGTCCAAAAAAGAATATTGCAGCACGTTTGAAGTTTGCAAAAGAGCACCTGGATGTTCCACAGCACTACTGGCAAAATATTCTGTGGACAGATGGAACCAAAATTGAGTTGTTTGGAAAAAAACACACAACACTGTGTGGAGAAAAAAAGGCACAGCACACCAACATCAAAACCTCATCCCCACTGTAAAACATGGCGGAGGGAGCATCATGGTTTGGGGCTGCTTTGCTGCCTCAGGGCCTGGACGGATTGTTGTCATTGATGGAAAAATGGATTCCAGAGTTTATCAAGACATTTTGCAGGAAAACGTAAGACCAACTGAAGCTCCGCAGAGGATGGGTGATGCAACAGGACAATGACCCAAAGCATACAAGTAATTCAACAAAAGAATGGCTTCAACAAAACAAAATACGCCTTCTGGAGTGGCCCAGTCAGAGTCCTGACCTCCTCCCGATTGAAATGTTGTGGCATGACCTTAAGAGAGCGATTCACACCAGACATCCCAATAATATTGCTACACTGAAACAGTTTTGTGAAGAGGAGTGGTCCAAAATTACTCCAGATCGTTGTGCAGGTCTGATCTGCAACTACAGGAAACATTTGGTTGAGGTTATTGCTGCCAAAGGAGGGTCAACCAGTTAAGTCCAAAGGTTCACATACTTTTTCCACCCTGCACTGTGAATGTTTACATGTTCTGTTCAATAAACACATGAAAACATATGTTTGTGTTGTATGATTTTAAGCAGACTGTTTTTCAAATTGTTGTGACTTAGGTGAAGATCAGAGTACATTTTATGACCAATTCATGCAAAACCCCACGTAATCCCAAAGGGTTCACATACTTTTTCTTGCCACTGTATACATATAATAATGATATATTATGAATCTGCTGGAAGAAAGGATATATAATATGTCTAGGTTGTATACTAAAACGTGACTTCAAATAGCGTTTAAACATGACGAGTAAAAATTAGCTCCACACAGAAGTGAAATGGCTTAGCAGTGAAGGGGTTAATGTCTTGTCAGCCAAGTTACATGTTTTTAAATCCTTGCAGTGCTAATTTTGTATCCTCCCCAAACACTTACCCAAAGTACCCAAAGCAGACAAGAGGTTTTGCTCCATTACATGTTTTCATTACTTTCATGAGATTTCCAAAATGTTACCCCATTCTTTTTGCCTTCAATGGAAAGCTACTATTGTTTTCATTTGACATTATTGTAAGCTTTGGAAAGTTATTGTTGTTTTCATAACAAATTGGTAGTTTCAGGGCTAAAACAGACTGATAGCTTTGGTTTCTCAATTGCATATTTTCCCTCAATTCTATGTTACATGAATGAAAATTCCAGAAATCGGCTGGCGTTTGTCTTTTGGGAATATCTCTTCAAAGACTTTTTTTTTTAATGTTAAGTAGACCGGAGATCAGATAAAACAGTTACACAGCCTTCAGGCACAAAGTTTCAAACAATGCACAGCATTCCCAACATCCCATCCGCACCAATAAAGGTTTTCCCCATGAAAACAAGTGTCTTTAATTTGCACCTGTCAAAATGATTGATGCACCTACTCCAAAACTGAGAATATCCAGGGAACCTGCACAGTTGGAGTCCCGCTGACAACTTTCACTTTAAACTCCTGATGGTTCAAAATGTGAAGTGGATAGAGAAGGAGGGCTGTTAGGAAGTCGCCTTGCTGGGATAAGACTTGATCCAGATGTTGTTGATACTAAGGCAGGGCCTGACAAATTTGCTTTGAATCTAGGAGCCAGCTGCAAAAGTTAGGAGCCAACATTTCTGCGAGGATTCACGTTTATCATGGTATACCTTGATAAAGGCGAATGCTCGCTGAAACGTTGGGAACCTTGCCTCTGCATCTGGGAGTTTGTTTGTATTGACCCAGATTATGATTTTAGCTGCTTCTATTTATTTATCACTTTGTTACTTGGTAGTTTTTGCTGTTAGGTATATTTTGTGCATGTGGTGTTTTGTTTACTTTTTGGAGCCAAGAAGTGTAGAGCCTTGCTTTATAATATCAGTTTGGCCACTCTGAGAGATTATTATGTATGTCTGTGGATCTCAATCTTTTATTATTTGTGTTAACATCTCTTTCCCCCCTTCCCCCCCTTGTTTCCCCGACGCCCTCGTTCCCCCCCCCCCCTCTAACAAGGCAGAGCCCCGCCCTCCAGCAAATATTGTCTAATGCAGAGGGAAAGGGGTGTGTGGAAGTATCCAACAGCAACAGATCATCTACTGGGAGCAGAGAATACACGGAGGTGCTGGGATGTGAAGAGCAAAAAAAACTTTAGCTCTGCAGCATCTGACCCACGCCAGCGCTAAAGTGTTTATTTTTTTCCTCTGCAGCCCGTCCAACTTTTAATGCCCGCTGCCTGCAGTGAATGGGCTATTTAAAGTCGCCATTGCGACCTGGCTCCTGGGGTTTGTCGACCCCCCCCCCCGTACTAAGGTTTCACGTCATTTGTACAGAAAGTGTTGTGTGCTGTCTTACCGTATAGTTGTTGTGAAGAAATTTAATTTTTTTCAATTAGTTTATCCAATGATCAGTATGTCTGAAAGAGTTTGTAATTGTACTCTGCATCTCCACCGCAGAAGGCTTTTGACACATTGGTGATGAAGAATAATAATAATAATAATATGAAATGGTACAATTTGAGTAATCGCTTTACATACATTTTATGGACCCTTGCATGTCATTTGCCAGTGTAACCAAATTTAAGAAAGAAAAATAAACTCTACTTTCATTTAGGAGCTTTATAAATGGGGGAAAAAATATCATGCTGGATATCTATACTGATATGCACTGGGTAATGTGTTTAGGAACGAAAAGATGCCACATCTCTTGATGGAAATGAAAATTTATGAACCTGCAGAGGGCTGAATTCAAAGACACCACCTGAAAATCAAAGCGAAAACATTATGCAGCAGCATCATTAGAGGCATAACTAGAAACCTAAGGGCCCCAGTGCAAGAATCCATGAAGCCCCCCCCCCTCGTGAGAGTTTTGCATTTTCACAACAAAACAAATTGCAATGTCTTGCAAAAGGGTATTTTGCTAAAATACCTGTATACATGTCTCATGCACTATTATGTTAATATTACCATAGCAGAGGTGTGGAAATTTAAAAAAAATCTAGTTGTCCAACGGACTAAGTGGTAGTCCAATTTACTTGTCCCTCAGGACGATCTACTTGTCCTGATGATAAGAAAAATAATTTCAGCAAAATAGTGTTTAAATAGAGGTCTTTAGTCATAACAGCGCGCACATAATTTGAGTTAGAATTCAAGCTGTATTAATTAAATACATATAAATTACTGCCAATTTAATCCGACTAGTATCATGCCCAGATACATATATACAGACCAGATCATGCCCACTCAAGATACATATACAGAGACCACAGACCAGATCATGTCCGCAGATATATTTACCTCAGACCAGATAATGCCTTTATATTGCACACTGTGTAACTTGCCCATATGATGCAGACCCTTTATTTTACACACTGCATACTCTGCCCTCGGGATAGTTATGCTTCACACAATACACAGGGCTCAGATGCTGCAGTGAAGAGCTTGCGTGTCCCCTGGGTGGAAGTGGGGGAGGGAATCGCTGGCCATGTTACTGATGTCATCCCTGTCACATTGTATCAGGAGTCCAGCAGCTTAATACTAATTACATGAAGTCAGCAGAGAGACTGAAGGACCGTGCGTTAAAGTGAACGGGGGGGGGGGAGAGTGTATGTGTACTTTATGTCAGTGCAGAAGGAAGGGGGGTGTAAGAATGGATATCATTGTATGAAAAGCAGGGGCTGCGAGGTGAGGGCATGTGTCACCAATGATCGTGTGTGTGTAACGTCAGAGCAGCGTAAGGCTGCTCCCGCAAAACTCCGCCCCCAGCGGAGTGACACATGTAGGTGGGAGGGATCGCACTGCTCAGTGAGAGAACGGAAGGAACTTCCATGAGAGTGGGCGTTCCTTCCACTCTCTGCTCAGTGTACAAAGCGCAATCCTCCTATGGAGGATCGCGCTTTGTATCCCGACGGCGCTCGTGTGCTGGGAGGTGTCCAGCTGGCTTCTTGCCCGCCAGACTGCATCTCCAAAAAAAATCTTCTCGTCCGGCGCCTAGTATCCCTATTATTATATATGCATTAGCTATGGTAATAATATAATGGGGATACTAGTTGATAGGTTTTGAAACCAGCAATTTTTGGATGGCGCAGGAGACCTGCATACAGGTCTTTTTTGCGCTCTTAAAATGGCCATACAATTTGGAAGTATTTTTAAGAACGGGTTATGGGTCCTCATATAGATTTCTCTTGTGTTATATGTTATAAGGTGGAGTATTAATGAAGATCTAGTTTAATAGCCCTTTCCCCCTTCTTTTATAACCATTTAAAGTAAAAAAAAAAATTCTTTTATTGAGTCTTTACAAAATGTTTATAGTAAGCATGCAAAACTCTCCTTTTAACTCAATAGGTTAATAAGAGCATGCGCCTTGACCACCCAGCCTCTGTAGAAACACCACTGGGTGGTAGGGATTTGCCAGCATGTGATTCAGAGGAATGTTTGTATAATTTGTAAGAGTGAGAACACATTCTATTTGGGTTCTGTTTAAGACTTGCCTTTGTGTTTATTGTTACATTATTTATAAACTATTTTACCAGGAAGGATACATTGAGATTTCTCTCGTTTTCAAGTATGTCCTGGAGGAGGCAGAGAAAGATACTGACACCTCACACTTGAGCGATCACATGTGAGAGACCAGAAACTGCAATGAGACAACAGGAAGTGTCAGACTCCTGATGGATAGCCAGATGAAAAATGGCAAGGCCTCTGCGGCCTATTTAACTCCTTAAGGACCAATGACAGAACTGTTCAGACATAAATGCAATGACTTTAAAGACCCTTGGTCCTTAAAGAGTCAACACGGAGTCCATGAATGACTGCGGGACTGCGTTATTGCAATGTCTTTTGTATGTCCTGGTTGGGCGATTATTGGTATGTTGCACTGATGTTGTTTTTTTTTGTAATGGATGGCCTATGGCAGTTCGCCTGTGGAAACCCCACTCCCCTCCCCTTATCCTTTCCTTTCTTTTGTGTTTTTTTTTTTTGTTTGTTTTGTTTTTCTGTTTTCTTACCCAGTTTTTCATTTATGAGTTTCTCAAGACAAGATTGTATGTGAACGATGCCTATTATTTTTCTGTATTTGCTTGTTTTACCCTAAAGTCTTTAAAAATAAATAAAAAAAATCTAAAAAAAAATCCCCATTGCCTGGACCCCCCCCTCCAGAGGTGCAATGCCAGGGCCCGGTCGCAAGTGCACCCTGTGACCCTGGTAGTTATGCCACTGTGCAACAGGCTAGTCGGTTTTGCTGAAATTTCATTGCAGAAACTCAAAAGGGTCCTCAGTAGTTTGTATGGCCCCCACATGTTTATGTGTGCCTGACAACATCGGGGCATGCTCCTAATGAAACAACGGATGGGGTCCTGGGGTATATTTTTCCCCACATCTTGACCAGGGCATCACTGAGCTCCTGAACAGACTGAGGTGCATCCTGGTGGCATCAGATGGACCGAAACCACATGATGTCCTAGAGGTGTTCTATTGGATTTAGGTCAGGCGAAAGTGGGGGCCATTCAATCATATCAATTCCTTCGTCCTCCAGGACCTGGCTGCATACTCTCGCCACATGAGGACGGGCATTGCCGTGCACAAAGAGGAACCCAGGACCCACTGCACCAGTGAGGGATCTGACAATGGGTGCAAGAATTTGATCCCGATACCTAGTGACAGGGTGTCATTGTCTAGCATGTAGAGATCTGCGCGTCCCTCCATGGATATGCCTCCCCAGACCATCACTGACCCACCACCAAACCAGACATACTGAGCGATGTTACAGGCAGCAAAATGTTCTCCACAGCTCCTCCAGACCCTTTCACGTCTATCACATATGCTTAGGGTGAACCTGCTCTCATCTGTGAAAATCACAGGACGCCAGTGGCTCACATGCCAATTCTGGTGTTCAATGGCAATCAAGCTTCATGGTGCCGGGCAGTGAGCACAGGACCCACTAGAGGACGTCTGGCTCTCAGGCCACCCTCATGAAGTCTGTCTCTGACCAAATAATCAGAAACATTCACACTAGGGGCCTGCTGGAGGTCATTTTGTAGGGCTCTGGCAGTGCTTACCCTGTTCCTTCTTGCACAAAGGAGCATATACTGGTTCTGCGGATCTGGTAAGTACCTTCTACAGTCCTGACATGCTCTCCTAGAGGAACTGCCTGTCTCCTGGAATGTCCTCCATGCTCTTGACTGTGCTGGGAGACCACACAAATCTTCCTTGCAATGGCACGTATTGATGTGCCATCCTGGAGGAGTTTGAACTGCCTGGGCAACCTCTGTATGGTCCAGGTATCGCCTTATGCTAGCCGTAGTGACACTGACCCTAGCCAAATGCAAAACTAGTGAAAAAGAGTGGCCTCCACCTGTAAAACCATTCCTGTTTCGGGGGTCATCTCATTGTTGCCCATCTAGTGCACCTGTTGTTAATTTCATTAAGAACCCCTTCTACTGCTCAACTGACCAGATCAATATCCCAGGAGATTAATTTGCTTGATACTGTACTCTGACTAAAAAGTGTTCCTTTATTTATCTTGAGGTGTGTGTGTGTACATTTTTCGTTTGGTTTTGTATGGTAGGAAAGGCCAAATGTCTAGGTGAGATATTGGGGCCACAGAATCCCCCCTCCCCATCACTGACCGGCAATATAGCAGTTAATGGCATGTTTCTGACATCATGAGGTTGGTGCATTCCAGGGACAGCCCCGGTCATTCTGTCTGTGGGATGATCACTGTGTGATGAAATGCCAGCTCACCAGATGAAGGATCGCCAAATGAGTAGCATGCAGACTGTGGGGGAGGATTGTCCATGCTCCGTAGGGAAAACGGACAATGCTCAGTCCTTCTCGCTGAAGTGGTTAATATTATTTTCCCACTTGATATTTATAAAATATGTGGTTTCTTGTCTTTTGCCCACAGACTCTCCAGTACCTCCAGCAAAATGCCAAGGAGAAAGCAGAGCAGCTTGTCTCCGTTGGCATAGCCGGCAGCACCCTCCCTATTCCTCCAAGTACATCCAAAATTTCCATGCAGGAGCTGGAGGAGCTGCGCAGACAGCTAGGAAATGTAACCACATCTGTGACCAGTGGACCACCGGTATGTCGAAGCCAAGCAAAATAATATGGTTAAATTGAGCTATTTGTGGATATTTAATTGCAATAAAGAGTTAGAGGGGGATCTAATCATACACCATAAAAGGACTCTCTAGGCGAAAATGGGGGAGGGGTCTCCACTGGCAATCTTCTGGCTGGATGACACCTGTTGCAGAAAGTGGCATGATACCTGCCCCCTGATAAATGGGCATACGTGACTAATACACAAGCAGCCAAGGCAGCAGCTTTGAGAAGCATCATGAATTCTGTTGGTTCATTGACTAAGCCACTAATTCCAGAATACTGTCCAGTGGCAGCTTATCGGCCTTTGGGGAAAAGGGAATACCTTTTTGGTTTGAAGGGCTAACAAGCCACCAAGTGACAGTTTTGGGGTTAGAGGGACACTCCCTACAGCACTATGGCAATTTAAATTAACCCCTTCCACATACACATATTACCCCTGAACTCTCAGACCCTGTTCAAGAATGTGTTCAGTGGGATTCAGCAGACGTGACTGGTGTCTACCATCTTCTAAACTCAATCTACAGCACATCAATTGGCACGATTTGTTAAATGCACAGACGTAGTGACAGTCTGCAGGAGCTCATAGCATGTCAGCAGACACACCACCTGAATGCTCATAGCATGTCAGCAGACACACCACCTGAACACTCACAGCATACATCAGAGATCACATTGCAAACTGACTTGTTCACTTTCACCCTAAAATATACATCGCATAAATGGTAATTTGCTGTCTCTGATCTCTTGGGCTTCTTTTTACTGAGATTTCACTTGTTTTATTTCCTTCAACTCTCTCTAGCCTGTTGAATGTGTGCGGAAGGTTCTCAGAGAAAAATTGAACAAGAAGAATTCTGGACAGCCAGTCCCAGTTTTCCCAGCCTGGGTATATGAGAGACCAGCACTTTCTGGAGATTTCTTGCCACTTTCCAATCCAGGCACTGATGTTACAGTACCCATAGGTAATAATGTACAGGAAGCATAAATCATAATTAAAAAGTATCGGTCATTGTGAGTAGTGTGTGTAGTGCAAAAATAAGGTAATGCAGAGAAATATATAGCTATTTCTCCGTATGTTCTCGAAAGTTTTGAAATCTTGAAATGCTTTGCAAAGCCGCTATCGAGACTATCCACTAACTGCTGCTGTTTAGCAGAAATCGCCATTGTTGCAACCATGATATACTTCGAATCTTATTATTCTTAATTTATATAGCGCAGGCATATTCCACAGCGCTGAACAATGGGCGCAATGTCGTGAGGGTTACAGTACATTGAGACTGAACAACATTTGATAAACCAGCACAGGAGGAAACGAGGGCCCTATTCCCATATGAACTTACAATCTGAAAGGGTTGGTGGTGGAAACGGGAGAGGACTGCAAGGTGAGCGTGATCGACTGATTGGGGCGAAGTGGTAGGCTTCCCTAAATAGGAATGCCTTAAGGGAGCGTTTTGAAGGAAGGGTAACTAGGAGACAGTCTGACAGTACAAGGGAGAGTGTTCCAGAGGATGGGGGCTGCACGTGAGAAATCCTGCAGAGAGGAGCAGCAGAGACAGAACGACGTGTGAGGTTGAGCCTGGCAAGAGGCATTCAGAACGGATTGTAGGGGGGTGAGGCGGGCGAGAGAAAGGCCAGATAAAAGATTACAATAGTCAAGTCGGGAGATTACAAGGGTGTGGATGAATTGTTTTGTGGTATCAGCAGTAAGAAATGTCCGAATTCTGGAAATATTATGTAATTGGCCCCATTGTACAGCGCTACGCAACTTGTTGGTGCTTTACAAATCCTTGTAACTGAAACTGGCAGCGGCAGGAGATGGAAAGAGACTGGATGTGGGGGATGAAGGCGAGCAGAGTCAAGTGTAACTCCGAGACTGCGAACCTGGCTCTGGATCGTTGACATTTAAAATGATTGCAACAACGCTAAATATTGGCAGTTGATAGCACTTATGTGTCATTCCAAATGCAAATTGTTTGGACAATTATTGACAAGCCAGTGCTGCCTCCAGTGCACCTTTTTGGAATTTGTAAATCTGTTCAGTAATGTTCAGTTTACGCAGACATTTTTACTATGTTGCTGTTCACTTTTCTACTTGTTATGTTATATGGAGACTATGGACTTCAAACTAATGCATCTTTCTTTGTGTGTAGGGACACTTGCTATACCTTCCCAAGAAGCCGCCATTGTTGAAGACTTGCTTTATGTCCTCATTGGGGTAGATGGACGTTATATTATTACCCAGCCCCTTGTTGGAAGGCAGAATCGCTCTTTCTTGGTAGATCCAAACCTAGATATGTCTGTGAAGGAGCTGGTGAACAGGATCTTGCCAATGGCTACAAGCTATTCCACAGTCACCAGGTACAAATGTATAAAGGCGTTAAAACATCTTCGTTTCGGGAATGGCAACAAGAGGGGTGAGCTGGCCATGGAGGAAGGGGCAGGTAGATGGGTGTGTTGGTCAGGCTGGGAGTGAAGGCAAATTTCTGGTGAAGTGGGAGCCACCTTTCCTCCCTTTCAGCCCAGATAACATTTCCTCTCAGCCCATACTTGGCATTCTATCCCCCTACCAGCCTGCGATATGAAGAAAGTGCCTGAATGGTCTTATTTCACAGGCCACTTTCTTTGCTCCATAATGTTGTCTGTGACAATATCTGTAACGTTTTAGTGCATGATACTACGCAAGAGCAATGAAATATTTAATCCTTGTAACAACCAAATGCTACTTTGACACATGTTACAGCAGTGGTGCTTTCAAGATACCATGTGACCAAACCCATAGTGCTCTGCTGTGCACATACTGACAGCTGCATGAGACTTCTCTATTCATGGCCGATTCTTTCAAGATACCTAATAATACTGTATTATCCATCTTATTATTTTTCAAACATGAGCACGATCCTATACATGCATTCTAAATCACAATGTATTTCTTCCTTACAGATTCATTGAGGAAAAGTCTTCTTTTGAATATGGACAAGTAAACCATGCCTTGGCTGCTGCAATGAGGACACTGGTTAAGGAGTATATGATCCTCATTACCCAACTGGAGCACCAGCAGCGCCAGGGTTTGCTATCTCTGCAGAAACTATGGTTCTACATTCAGCCTACCCTCCGAACCATGGAGGTGCTGGCATCTCTGTGTAAGTTAACTTTCATAATATAACAAGGACAGATTGCCTATAAAATGCTTACTGATGGTATCTCTGCTTGTACCTTTTGCCCTCACTGTTTTTCACTGTTACTGTAGTATTACTTGGTTATTACAGTAATGTTTCACACTTGAATATTTTAGTATGTAAGGTACAGGCACAATAGCCTTTTCTGATTTTCATTGCATTCTAGAGCTGTATCGGTGGTTCCCAACCCCGGTCCTCAAGTCCCCTAAACAGGCCAGGTTTGCCAGATATCTGAAGCACAACACAGGTGATGTGATTTGCTGCTCAGTGATTGTAGAGTTCAGTCTGCATTTCCCCAAGGTAATTCCTAAAATCTGGCCTGTTAGGGGAACCTGAGGACCAGAGTTGGGAACCACTGGGCTATATCCTTCAATCCATTTTAGGACCTCAGACATCTGAAGAAGTACACTCGATAGACTCATTTTTATGGTTATCAGCTTTATTCTGATTATCTGAACACCTCATGATTACAAGCTTAACATTTGCTAGTGTGTTAAACACTTTGTGGCACAGATACTAATCCATTACAGCATTGATTAAAACATGATTTTTTTATTTTTTCTCCTCATTACAGACTATGGATTTAAATTCCACAGTAATTTTTTTTGGGAGGGGGGAGGGGGTGTAAAAAGGCATATTTTATTAGTAACTCCTTATCAAAACGTAAAGACAGTGGAGCACAATGGAAGGGATACTGCCAATAGCCCTGTAAAAACCACTAATACATTTTGGAGTATGCATATGTCGTGGCTACCACATTCTCTAGTAGTACTAGTAAGTGACCACAGAGAAAATTACGCTGACAACCGAAGAAATCTATATATCTATCCCATCAGCAAAATTATCAAGAAGGTATAAGAAACTTCTGTGAGAGAAGGGGAGCAGACATACAGCGATGACCGGTAGAGGTACTGAAAATGAAGCTTTTGGTGGGCGATTTATATATAGAGGAAATTAGTAAATGTTGCTGGATATGGGGAGGAGTGTCCCCTCTATTAACCTGACAGGTACTCTGGTAGCCTTTCTTTTTCATACAGGTTATGCTGATCCATTTAAGTACCTCAGTGGATATTTTTAATTTCTCAGCCACCTCATTGGATAAAGGAGAATGCCTCGGTGGAGCTACACTCAGTCTGTTACACGACCGAACATTCGGCTACACTGGGGACAGTCAAGCTCAAGAGCTAAGCCTTTACCTGACAAAAGCAGCCAGTGCTCCATACTTTGACATTCTTGAGCGATGGATCTACAGAGGCATTATCAACGACCCCTACAGGTAGACACCTTACCATTTCTAGCCAAAGAAGGATGAGTTTTATATGTAAGGATTTCCTTAAGTGTTGACTGTGATTAGCTGACAAATGGCCAGGCAATGAAACCCTAAACAGTAGTGATTCCAAGCTTTTGATCTTGGCTTTTAGGCAGTAAAAGAACAATAAAACAAATTGAATAGAAATTTAGAAAGCAAATTAAATTTAAAGGGACACTCTTCAGAGTGTGATCACTCTGTTATCTGAGTGATCCTCTCCAGGGAGGGGTGATCGGAGAGCTGATTCTGAGTCTTGGCCCCACACAGATCGTCATGTTCTGGGGCTTCAGAACCTTTGGGAACAAAGTCTCACCATGACTCTCCGTTCACTCATTCAGCATCACTGGATCGGCTAGAATGTTTATTAACACCATTAAGCAACTGGTCCACAATGATGAGGAGTTAGTGAGTCTATTTAGTGTCATGTGTTGTAAATATAACAGTGAATCTTTGCCCACCTCCAGCATGAATGAACATGGGTGTTTACAGGTAACATTGGGTTGCCAAAATATGGAGTCTATTCACAAAGCACCAAATTTGAATGCAATTTGGGTGCTTTGACATTTGACCCATTTCGGCTCACTTCAGCAATTCCATTTCATCAAAAATTCTGTGAATTCACTATCGAATGGTTACCGTATTTTGCCAAGTTGCTGAAGCAGGTTTTTTATTTTATTTTGAGAAAGGCTTTTACCAGGAAGGATACATTGAGATTTCTCTCGTTATCAAGTATGTCCTGGGTGGCAACTATGTACTGTTGGGTGTTTTGTCCAAGGACACTTACTGGAGAGGTGCTCTTGCCTTTATCAGACTACGGCAAAAAGCACCGAATTGCGCAAAATTGGCATCCGCTAATTCCACCGAGCAGGGGGGGGAATCTCCTAATAGGAGCTTAAATCAACAAAAAATTTTAAAAAATGTGTCTAAATAAGAAGGTCCTCTAAAAATAAGGTCTGTTACAAAATGAAAAAGTCTTTTAAAACAAAACATAAAGGTATTTTAAAAAAAATAAAAAGAATAAACTGTGTTTAACCTGCCTGGCAGTATTCCCGAGTGTCTCGGGGTTAAATTTCGCTACCGCGATCGGTAGCCCCGAGCCACACTCGGGCTGTATATACTCACTGCTCCTTCCCCGTCACCGTAGTGTGATCGCGGCAGCCGGCGACTTGGTTCCTGGTTCTGCTCCCTGCGAGGCAGGGGAGCGGGACCAGGCGGCAAATTAAAAAAAATACTGTAAAATTAAGTTTGTGCAGTGGGTGCTGGGATTCCTGTTCAGTTGTGGACTCCTTTGCTAATGAAATACAGGACACGGGGTACCAAAAAAATAAGAGGATTTATTCTCAAAAGCAGCTTTACAGAAATAAAAGGCAAATAAAAATCGTTTGTAAAATGTAAGGCTTTCCAATACACGTTTCGCTGGTGCTTGCCCAGATCCAACTATTGGATCTGGGCAAGCACCAGCGAAACGTGTATTGTAAAATGTAATAAGGCTTTCCAAAATGTGTTTACTTGACGCTTGTTTGCACGGTTTTCAGTGAGTTATTCCTACGGATTACAGGCTTACTATATAAAACACCTTTCTTTCCAAAAAAATTGAAACGCTTTTAGACACAAAATTTTGAAAAAATTAGACCGCAAGGGAGGTTAAAAAAATAATTTAAGAAAAGATTTGCCTTTTTAAACCTGTCGAATTGAAACAACAAAAATCAGATCCCGGGTCTGTGAATAGACAAATCGATAGTTCTCAATGGGACAGTTTCTCTGCTGCCGAATTGCACCATATTTTGCCATCTATTCGTCTGTATTTGGGGAATCGACAGCTTTGTGAAAATGCAAAATACTGTGACATTCACCTTCGGTGGCAAATTCAGGAGGTTAGTGAATAACCCCTTTTTATATTTCTAGTTCCGGTGTGTTTTAAATTGAAGTGTTTGCTCCTAAATTCAAAGCAAATTATAGTATTAGGTTTGTGAATGAAGGGCTTTATTTGTGTGTAATGTCAGTGTGTGATCGTGGATTTCTCATCTCAGTGAATTCATGGTGGAGGAACATGAGCTGAAGAAAGAGAAAATTCAAGAGGATTACAATGACAAATACTGGGATAAGCGTTATACCATTGTCCAGCAACAGATCCCATCCTTTTTGCAGAAGGTAGCAGACAAGATTCTCAGCACAGGTAAATGAAAAGTGGACAGCGTTCAGCAAGCAGATTTCAATGTTTCATGCTGTCATGAATATTGCAGGATTCTAAGAGTTAGAAATTAAAATAATGGAAATTCGGCTCTTTGGAACAGTGTTATTTCTCAGAACTCGGTGTCAAGCTCTTCAGACTTGAACCTGCAGTTTCACAAACCTTTTGATCTGATGCCAAACCTGGGACTTCTTCAAAAGGAGAGAGGTAGCAGTTCTCATACACTGAAGGGATGTGGAGAAGCAACGGGGGAATTGTAAGTGTGGGTTCCTTTAGAGGGAATAAGTGGTATATTAATACAGGTGGGAGTTGGAGTATGAAGGTTTGTGATAGGGGGTTTGATATTGGTCAAAAACAAAGTTTATAAGGGTACAGAGAATGGGGAGCACTAGTGGCCTGCCCTATGTTAGGTCCTTGTTCAGGTCTCAAGGTTTTAGCTTGATTTATTACAGAAAAGACTATTTCATATGCAGATCAGACTGTTGTCACCCAGAGAGGTTAGCCAGTACTGAAATGCCAAGGAAGTCATTATCTGAAGTTCTAAAATGACAGAGGGCGTGATGGGTTGGTGAAGATAGAGGGGCGGAGAAAGAATAATATAATGAGAATAGTAACAGGAATTTACTGTATCAATAAAACTCGAAGTAATGTGCACTATATATGAATGTGTCTAAGTGCTCCACTCCAATGACACTCATACACACTGTTCTATAATGTATCGCAGATCTCCGCAGTGTAAATCGCATAGTAACATGTGTATGAATGGATCACAGAAAACCACAAATTTTAAGTTCTATGAGGGGGGGGGGCATGCATAAAAATGGGTTTGGGGTAGGAAAGGCGCGCACACACAGTAAAATAGGAGATATCGAATGTGGGAAAGAGCACAATGTAAATTGGAGATTTTGGAGCGGGAAGACCTGAAATAAGCTGAGGAAGAACACAAAATAAACTTGGCATAACTTTTAGTTATAAATTGTTGTATGTAACTAGCATTCTTTACTTTTTTTAAATTGTGCTAATCTTAAATTACTGCACAAAGCAATGCTTTGCACAGACGAAATGTATATAGGTGCAGATTTGTGGGGTGCAGTTTGTTTTGAGTGTGTGTGGTGTAGAGAGGTGGTGGGTGCAATCATCAGTAGTAACTTTTCAGACCCGCTGTTGGCTAAGGACTTGAAATTTTGAGACTTGGTTTATAACAAGGATCTCAAACTCCAGCCCTAAAAATATTGCTGAACTACAACTCCCATTATTTTCTGCCCATAGACTGCCTTAAATATTCTGGGAAATGTTAGGCCATCAACATCTGAGGGTCAGAGTTGGAAATCCCTGGTCTAGAAGAAGCCTAACAGAAACATTATTCTGCTTGTCATGTTCCCTTGTAGATCTGATTTTTTTTGTTCTGTTAAAATTTCTTGGTAGTGGTTCACCGAAATGAAAATTTCCGGCCGATACGCAAAATTCGAGATCAGTTTGGCTGAAAACAGATACCAAAACCGAAATTGACCTTTTCCCCCTCCAATTTTATTTTTAGATGTTTTTTTTTGTATAATTGTATTAATACTAGAATTAAATTTAATATCCATGAATTTAAATTAATCCACATTAAAACTTTTAAGATATCTAGTGCATACATTCATGTGTAAAATTTGTGGATACATACACACGTTTTCAAGTTGCAGAAGACATTTACATATCCCAGCAATTCAGAGAACTCTGCAACTATAAACTTTATCTGCTGTGTGGAGGCTTTTAACCTCCTTGTTTTGCCCGCCACATCTTAGAGATATATATTTATATACCCTCATTTATCATCGATAATTGGTCAGATGGAGCCTAAACACCAGTCTGTTTATATGTTGACTAAATAAAAGATATGATTTAAATTCTGTCTACCCTATGTAGTTCAGGGATGGGCAATTTGCATAGCCTGACGCCCTGGACAAGAGTATTTCTAAGCCGGGCAACCAGTTGTCAGAGAGCAGTCAGCCCGGAGGGCAAGTAGCAGGAGCTGTGCCGATCACAGGCATTTAAACAGACCTCGGATCTGTCTCACGCTGTGCTGGTGGGAGCTGCTAGTTCACGCCCCCGGCCACTGAATGGTTATCAGTGTTAGTGGAGATCGGGCTGCTAGCTGGGAGCAGGAGCACACGCTGCTACTCGAGCAGGACTTTTAACCCCTGACGTACCCTGTACGTCCTGTCCACAGGTCTCCCTTAGACCCACGGACGTACAGGGTACGTCAGCGGCGCCTAATCCCCCTCCCGCCCAATACTCCCCTCCCTCGCTGGATCCCACGGCGATCTGGCAGGGAGGAAGCCTGCCCATGTGATTTACATGGGCAGGCGAGGCTGATGACGTCGCCACTCTGCGTGGTGACGTCATCAGCAGGCGTCCCCATGCAATTCAATGGAGGGGAGGGGGGCCTCCTTCGGAGCCCTCTATCTCCCCAACCATTGAAGCTAGGGAGATGCTGTTTGCACCGCTGAAAAGGGGAGAGTCTCCCCTTTTCAGCGGTGTATAGCATTAACAGTTTCGCCGCCGGATCACGTTTTGGCGCCAATTGGCGCCAAAACGTGATTCAAACCTGGAGGGGGGCTGACATCTTGGATGTCAGCCAAGCCTCCAGGTAGGTCCCCCACCCACTGACAACCTCACCATATGTGTGAGGATGTCAGTGGGCCAGTTAACCAGCTAGCTGCCATGTAGAGGTAAGGGGATGGCAGCTAGATGGTCATATTTGACATCATTTGAAAGGCCTGATTATGGCCTTTCCAATGATATCAAACATGACCTGGTTTGGTTTTAAAATAAAATTAAAAAAAAAAAAAGGATTAAATAAAAAATTTTTTTTTTAAAAAAAAAAAAAAAATTTGTCTGGGGGGAGTTTAATTAAATAGGACCTAGGCTGTCATCTAAAAATAATTAGCACAAAATGGTCAGAATGAGCGCAGCGCACATAGGTGAACTGTCTCAGCAGTGAAGGGGTTAAAAAGCAAACGCATGTAAAAATTGGGTATTTCTAGTCTCGGGACAAAATTTTGAACCTATTTAGCCGGGGTCTTTTTGGGTGGTTGTAGATTTTGGGGATTAAATTACGAAAAAGTGTGTTTTTACCATTTTTTTCCCTCATATTTCATATTTTTTTTTATAGTAAATTATTCGATATGATGGAAATAATGGTATTTCTAGAAAGTCCATTTAATGGCGGGGAAAAGGCTGTATAATATGTGTGGGTCGAATAAACGAGTAAGAGGAAAATTTGACCTAAACACTAACAGCGCAGAAACGTAAAAACAGCAGCGGTCACTAAAAGACGGATTTGTGTAAAACCGCCCGGTCACTAAGGGGTTAAAAGCTTCTCCTGTTGCTGATTGTTATACAGCCCAGCAACTTAATTGTGCAGTGAGAGTCTCTAGGTGAGAGGGCATCCAGATATTCCAGATAAAGGATGGCTTATTGAAAAGCTGAACGTTTAACCCCACAGCTACTCACCCCCCCCCCCCCTCTGTCAGGCAGGCAGAGGAGCTGATTGATCTTTCTGCAGATGGATCCCTGTGTTCTCCTTCAGCTGGTGAGATTTACAGCCCAGAAAGCAGATAGCATCTCAACAGACAGATAAGGGGGCACTGAGCTTCTTTCCCCACCACAGCCAGTGGTGTATTTAGGTTTTGTGCTGCCCTAGGCCTGACTAAACTCGTGCACCCCCTAATTTAAATTTGAGGCACCCCTTCCTGTCAAGGCCACACCTCTTCCTGGTTAATCCCCACCCTTCCTCTTTAAGCTTCACCTTTTCCTCTTAGAGCTCCGCCTTTTCCTCTCTTTATATTAAAAGTGGATACCAAGTGCCTACTTGTATATTTTGTATACCATTTCAAATGTATCTATTGAGATAAATAAAATTATGAAATGTTTAAATTCAAGCATTTTTACAAAGAACAGCCAAGCATGTTAAGTATACTGGATCACAGCCGCTCTAATTGGTTGAACAATAAAAGCCACAGAAACGTGCACTGCATATGAGCGTATCACAGAGCTGCACAGCAATAAACCCACAGAAATGTGCACTGTGTATGAGCATATCACAGAACTGCACAGCAATAAAACTCACAGTAATGTGCAGTGTGTATCACAGAATCCACAGCAATAAAAATTCCAGCAATGCAATGTGCAGTGTGTATGAGTGTATTAGAATCCACAGCAATAAAACTCCCAGTAATGCAATGTGCGGGTCAGCGTATCAGAATCCACAGCAATAAAACTCCCAGCAATGCAATGTGTGGTGTGTGTCAGCGTATCAGAATCCACTGCAATAAAACTCCCAGCAAACAGAGTGTATATGAGCACACAGCAATTATTTATTCTACATTTACCGGCCTCCATCCGCGGTAGGGCTGTGTGCAGAGTCAGCAGGGACTGTGTACAGATTCAGCAGGAGGTCCCTCCAGGCCACGTTAGGATCGCGGCTGTGCCTGTGCGTGGAGCTATCTTGTCAGCAGTGGGGTGCCACTGCCAGAGGCTGCACCGTGGCTTTGATTCCCTTCCTGGTGGGTGTTCAGTCCAGAATAGAGTGACAGTCCATGTTAACGAAAGGGTGGGCAGCTGCGTGCGTGTTACGTGGTTCAGCCAGTCAGGTGGTACTGAGGCTCAGTACCACCTGACTGGCCGGACCGAGTGTGACCTGCACGCACGCAGCCTCACCAGGAGCCAGGCAGCTCAATGACAAATTTCTATCACTGCAGTGCTGGTTAAGGAAAGGTCCACTTTAAACAGCAGTAAGCAGACAGGGCTTCATATTCTGCTGATACCCCCCCCCCCCTTTACCTGCCGTTTACTGTCATCTTCTCTCTCTGGACACAAATCACATCCCCCTCCTAGAGCTGCTGCGGGGCAGGGAGGAGCTATGGAGGGAGGAGAGGGGGATTTTTATTCTATTTGATTTTATTCCGTATGCAAACGCCATGCTCCGCTGCTCGTTGTTTGAGAACACAGCTCAAAGCTGACACACAGTGACAGTGGCACCTCCTACTACCCCCTAATGACACCCCAATAATCACTGGTACCTGGGGCGGCCCGCCTTCCGCCACTCCTCTAAGTACACCACTGCTCTGGTGATATGCTCACACAGAAGTTTGGCGAACTGCCAGCAAGTACGGTGCTGTTTGAAGGCAGTGCAAATCCCCATAGAGAAGTAATGGTTAATCTATTCAGAGAACACCAAACAGCAGAGAAATGTCAGTGAAATACCCTGATGTTCGGTGGTTTCAATCAGCAGGTTCAGGTATTCAGGCGAACCCCATAGGTTTCAATGTTAAAAATATTCCCGTTTTTATGCAATATCTAATAAACCACTTATTATTTTAATCTGCAGTAAAAAGTCTTTATTTATTGATTTATTTTTTTTAGTACCATTTTTAGTAATTTTTCAGAATTTTTTGGGCAAAATCCCCCCCTTTTTTTTAATATCGGTTCTTCTTTTTCTGTAACAGAACTTTTTATTATCAATCATAGGATCTTCTATGTAAATTCAAGACATTTTCGTTCAGTAGTTCTTTTGAAAACAGTAGGCCATGGGTTTGCGGTGGCAGCATACAGCGGCCGACTCCATGCACTTTGGGGACCCTGCGGTGAATGGTGAATTCACTGCAGGGTGGGGAATTTTATTCCCCGAAGTGCAGGGAACTACAGAACACCAAAATGTTGGCGTCATTTCGGTGCTCTGGGAGTAACCCAATTAGTGGTGAGGTTTTTTGTTGCCCCCTGGAAAGTGAAAGCCTAGGCGTTGCCTACCCAGGACATACTTGAAAATTAGTGACATCTCAATGTTTCCTTCCTGGTAAAATAGTTTGCAAAAGTAAAAAAAAAAAAAAAAAAAAAAAATTTTATTTTAGGGGTGGGGCCACCCGGCGGGCCGCCGCCCCCTGGAGAGTGCCGCCCTAGGCCTTGTTGGCCTAGGCCAAAATACACCAGTGACCACAGCGGTCCCGCTCCTTGGTGACGTCACCCCTCCCCCTGTTTTAGTGAAGCAAACATATCATTCCCTAAATCACTTTAAATGTGTTTTAATAAAAAATAAAAAAATATGGCTTGTTGTATGTAAGAGAGCACAGCATCTAAAGTTTGCTGTGTTCTCATACAGTATAACTATACTTTTTAATCCGTATTAGCATTAATTTTACAAAAGATTAATACAGTAAAGTCACAAGAGCTTTCCACTTCTACATTTAAAGTAATGGCAGAATTTCTAATATACAGCTGTGATGGCTCTATGTGTGTACATTATTAATAAGATCGTTTTTATATTATTTAGCAGTTTATTCTTTTCATTCTCAGCAGACCGTCTTTTTATTTCTGTTTTTGGAACTTTTTGGGCAAAATGTTTGTTTCCTTTTTTTTTATGTTCTGGAACAGGACCGTTTTTTTAAACACATTTTAATTTGATTGTGTGGTGGTGTGTTGCTGTGTCTGTCCCTGGCAGTGTCTTTAGCAGGTGTTTTTATTGTGAGGGAGTTATTGAAATTATTTTGCTCATCCGGACAAGTAGATTGTCATTAGGGGCAAGTAGATCGGGCTCCCAGTTTAGTCCATTGGACAAGTAGCTTTTTTTTTAAATTTCCACACTCCTGGTAGTTGTATGTTTTTGGATGCTGCTTCCAGACACACATACAGTGTGTGTAGTGTTAGTGTTTAAAGTGCAGAAAAACAAAGCATTATAAAGAGGCATTTAAGATGCAAAGGAAAAGACAAACCATAGGCGTGTCCTGCCCTGAGACCAAGATGGCCGCTTAAGCATTGAGCTCCCGAGTCCCCTCCGACGGCAATCTGCTTCTCACCCAAATCTCAGGTCATGGTTCGTGGCAAAACCCGCCTATCTACCCCTAAACCCTCAGCACATCAACAGTTCCGTGCTTCTGGCCCGCTGGACGCTTTCGTCACCCCCACCCCGACCGCAAATCTCTCCCCGCCGCGTGACAAGATGGCGGACGGGCCTCCGAATCAACTCCAGACAGCGGACTCTTCCGAAGCCATCTGCCGCTTGGAACGGCTCATTTCCGCGCTTCCCACTAAAGCTGACCTGGCGGATCTGGTGGCGGACCTAAAGGAAGGCTTCGCGGGAGACATCCGGGAGGTCAGGACCGATGTTGGGGCCTTAGCGTCCAGGGTGAGCCACCTGGAGGATGGGGTGAACCACCCCCCAGCTCAGCCACCTCCCCCAGCGGCGTTCGGAGAACTGCAGCGCCGAGTCGATGACCTCGACAACAGAGGCCGCCGCCATAATATCTGCATCCGTGGTCTACTGGAGGTGGACGGACAGGAGGATTTACGTATCACCCTTACTGAGGTATTTTCCATGGTGCTGGGCCAGGCACCGGATGCCCCGATTTTGATGGATCGTATACATAGGGCTCTGCGCCCGACAGCACCCCCCCGAGACGTTGTCTGCTGTATGACAGACTTTCTGTTGAAGGAAAAAATTATGGCCTCAGCACGTGCGTCCCGCTCCTGGGCCTTTCATGGAGGCACACTAGAATTTTTTCAGGACTTATCCTCCTTTACGTTAGCGGCTAGACGCTGTTTGCAGCCTGTTACTCAGGCACTTCGCCAGGCCAATATACCTTACCGATGGGCCTTTCCCTTTGCACTGTCGGCCCAGAAGAATGGAGTGTGCCATACCATCTGTCACCCCTCTGATGTTCCCTTCTTTGCAGCGGCGATGGATCTCCTGGTGCTTAGTGTCCGGAATTGGGAGTCTGAAGATCATCGTGTTGCTCCGGTGGCCCCCCCCCCTGGAACCCGCAGACAGAGGTCGCGTGGCCGGCAGCGACGATCCCTGACAGAGCCCCTGCGCATCTGGACCCCCAAGTGGATGCCTGAGCTCTTATTTTCACCGCCTACCAGCGCCTGCTGTACTCCTGAATCCCCATTTTGAATCCCTTTACGCCATGTTGGGGACCCTCTCCTTTCCCCCATGTACTTAAAGGGGGTGCTCGAGCTGGTTCGGGGTGGGGGGAAACGGGGTGCTTGTGTTTACATCAATAGCGCCTGTAGTAGGCTCGCGCCCCATATTTTTGCGTGCTGTCCCGCTGTTGGACCTCCGTTCTGTGACCACCTACTAAAGACCCGGCGGCTCTACATCTGCCTGCCCTCACAGTGCAGCGTTTATGAATTCCAACGTCGAGAATTTGCCACCGCATATACTCCTCTAGGTCTACAGAGGTCTCCACCCTAACATCCGGCCCTCCAGTAGGAATAAGGTTCTTTACGATTACCGAAAGTATGACTGATGTACGAGTCAGCATTGAAGGACCAGAGGGCACTCCTTATACAGGAGGGATATTCGGAATGCAGCTCATTTAGGGCAACAGATCTCCCAGCTGTACCTCCTAAAGGATACTTCTTACTGAAGATATTTCATCCACACATTAGTAGCAACGGAGGGGTATGTGCCCATGCCCTGAAGACGAATTTGAAAGCTGGACTGGGCGTCAGACATATTTTACTTCCTATCCAGTGTTTGCTGAGTCACCTCAAACCACAGTTAGCACAGAACGAGGATCCTAGACGCCTCCTACTGGAGAACCCCCCCCCCCCCCGATGATTTGGGGTCTTCGCAGCTCGCACGTTACGCCAGGCACTCTGCGCCCGGAACTGTGGTACCGGGTACTTGATGGCACCCCCTGGGCCCGAGCCTATTCGTTGCACGCTCGTGCATGACGAGATTACCTACATTGGGGTCATGTGATCAGTTATCCCTGTGCTGCTGTCTTATGCTCACCTACCACGGTATGGTACACGCTCGGCTTCCCGTATTCCCGGCTTGATGCCCCCTAGGGCGGCTGGTTTCTGCGACACGTATCTCTCCCCCCCCCTTCTTTTTTTTTTTTTTTTCTCTCCTCTCTTCGTCTCGGTTCTGAACCTATTTTTACACGCGTTTGACGTATAGCCTACAACCAATGATGCAACCGGACTTTGGTTTCTCATATATTCATAGATGTACTGTTCGCCCTGGTTCCGAACCTGTTTTACTGCACGTCTGACGTGTGGGCTACACCCGATGATGCAATCGGACTTGGGTTTCTCATATATCCATAGATGTACTGTTCGTCCTGGTTCCTAACCTGTTCTTTACGCACGTATGATGTATGGTCTACACTTGATGATGCAACCGGATTTTGGTTTCTCATATATTTGTTGATGTACTGTTCGTCCCGGTTCCGAACCTGTTTTACGTAAACCGGACATATGGGCTACACCCGATGATGCGATCTGACTTTGGTTTCTCATATTTTCATTGATGTATGGCTCGCCCCGGTTCTGAGCCTGTTTTTACGCCCGTTAGACGTCTGAACTACTCCTGATGCTACAATCGGATTTGGGGGGGGGTTTCTCGCATGTTTATAGTATGGCCTGCACTCAATGAGGCATCCGGACCTTGGTTTATCATATGTTCATAGTTGTATTGTTCGTCTCGGTTTATAAACTGTTTTGAAATTGTTATGCCCCACCATTGGGAGGTAAGCAGCGAGCGAGGTTCCCTACGCCTTTAATTTATCTGTCCTCCCCATTCGGTGGGATATAGTAGTTACGCTACCCTACACTTTCAGTTTTTATGCTCCGCTATGGGGAGGACCACTGTCTGTTCTTACACCCAGTTCATTTTTATGACCATCCCATGGATGGAATGTCCTGCAATTTTCACCAAATGCTCTTAATTTTTCTGCCCTCCCCATCGGGTGGGGTACCACCGGTTTAATTACTCTGCACACTGAATTTTTCTGCTCCCCCACCGGGTGGGTCATTGATTCTAACTCATTTCATTTCGCGCTCCCCCCCCCCCCTTGAGCGGACTGTCTTATGTTTAATGGATATTGCACTCAATTTTTCTGCCCTCCCTACTGGGTGGGGTACCATATGCCATTCCGAGCTTCCTCAATGTGATCCCACTCCCCCCCCCCCTTTTTTTTTTTTCCTCTGTTTGAATGTTTTGATCTGTTATTGTTGATTTTACTTGTATATACCGCGGCATATGATCTGTTTCTCGGAGTCGGAGGGGACTCTTACTGAGCTCCTTTACTGTGTTATATTTTTGTTCTTTTATCCTATCGCTTTTCTGTTGGCCTAATCTTTGGTTTGGGATAGGTTTGGAGCTTGACTCCTCCGCCCTTGAGGGCTTGACGCCAATCTTTTTCAGGGGTACTAACCGGCCCCCAAGTGCTTGAGGGCCTACCGGGTTTCCCCTGAGGCGTTCTATACCTCATTGTTCGTTCTTTCTTTTTCCTGTCGGTCTACTCTTTCTTCTTCTCCCCCCCCCACCCCCACTTTTTTTTTTTTTTTGACACCTTTGCCCCTTTCCTTTACAGCTACCATGGGCATGCCTGGGGGTTTCGCCCCGTGCCCTCTTCGCCTCCTTACGTACAACGCCAAGGGTCTCAATGTCCCGGAGAAGCGCAGTCGACTTTTACGGGAGGCCTCGGCCCTAAGGACTTCGGTGCTCATACTTCAGGAGACTCCCTTCCGGTCCGGGTCGCCTCCGGTTCTTTGTAATTTCCGTTATCCCTTGGGATATTTTAGTGACTATCAAGGTGGCAAGAGCAGAGGGGTGGCTATCCTTTTCTCCCGAGATGTCCCCTTTGTCCTCATGGACGTGATGACGGATCCAGAGGGACGATTTCTGTTCGTTAAGGGCACGATTGCGGACTCTTGTTACACGTTTGTTTCAGTGTATTTACCTAATACTGCACAGCACCGGTGTATATCATCTATCTCGCGTCAATTGCAAAACTTTATGGCTGGGACTCTTGTGGTTGCGGGAGATTTTAATATCCCCTTGGATCCGAGACTGGACACCTCCATGGGTCGTACCTTGATTTCCCCCCCCCCCCCCGACTGTGGTACAGCAGGTGACGTACTTTGGACGAGCTTCGACTGGTTGATGTCTGGCGTGCTTTTCACGCCGGAGAGCGTGACTATACGTTCTTCTCCCCGGTACATGGCACACACTCGAGACTGGATTATATCTTTATGCAACATCACCAAGTGGACCTTGTCGAGGCTTCGAATATTGAGGTGCAGACGTGGTCAGACCACGCTCCTGTGCAGGCTACGCTATCCTCGCCGCTCTATCGTCCATCGGAAAGGCAGTGGCGCCTAAATATATATCTCCTCTCAGACCCGGGCTTTGTGACCGAAATAGACTCCCACCTTCAGGCATATTTTGAGACGAATGGAGACACGGATGTCCCTGAACCGACAATATGGGAGGCGCATAAGGCTGTGGTGCGGGGCCTTTTTATTAGCAAAGCTACAGCTCTGAAACGACTCAGTTCTGAACACATACAACAACTTATCGTGGATATTCGCGCCATGGAACTCCGTCACCAGGCGTCCGCATTACCCTCTGACTACTCAGATCTTCTAACTAGGCGGCGAGAATTGAATGACTTACTCGATACTGATATGAAGTTTGCTGCCCAGAGGACCCGTTGTAGTTTTACCCTTAAGGAAAACAAACCTGGCCTATTGTTAGCCCAAATCCTCCGTCGCAGGCAGAACGCTTCCTATATCGCAAAAATACGCTCCCCAGACGGAATTGTCCGCGTACTCCCTGAATCTATCTTAACGGAGTTCCAGCGCTATTACCAAAGCTTATACGATTTGGACGGGGTCACAGGTGCTATCCCCTCCCCACTGTGATTCGGGATTACCTGAGAGATAAGCTCCCCCGATTTGCTTTCGGAGTCTGCGGCGGCTAGCCTGGAGGACCCCCGTCAGCGCGGTGGAACTTTAAGCGGTCCTGAAATCGCTCAAGATCCATAAATGCCCGGGCCCTGACGGTCTCCCAGCAGAATATTACCGTGCCTTCTCACCCACACTGGTACCCCGTCTTCTTGCGCTGTTCTCAGCAGTTCGCTCAGGATCTCCCCTTCACCCTCATACTCTATCTGCCACGATCTCGGTCCTTTTGAAACCGGATAAGGATGCAGCTGACCCCCGCAGTTACCGACCGATCTCTCTCCTTAATATGGATCTGAAGATCCTCGCTAAGGTTATGGCGAACCGACTGACCCCTCTCTTGCCATCCTTGATTCACCCGGATCAGGTGGGATTTGTGCCGGGCCGTGAAGCCCGTGATGCGACCACTCGCGCTTTGGGGGCTATCGGGGTGGCGAAGAAGACTGGTGAGGGCCTTCTCCTGCTCTCTACGGACACGGAGAAGGCCTTTGATAGAGTGCGTTGGGACTTTATGTTCTCGGTGCTGAAGGGTCTGGGGGTGGGTCCCCTTTTTATGCAATGTCTGACGGCCCTTTATGATGACCCCACGGCCCGTGTTAGGGTCAATGGTGCTTTATCACCCCCGCTGGTAGTGAGGAATGGGACCAGGCAGGGCTGTCCCCTATCGCCCCTGCTTTTCGCCCTCACCCTTGAACCGCTTTTGGTTGCTATTCGTAAACACCCAGACATAACGGGAATATGCCTCCGAACATAAACGATCGGCTTATGCTGATGACTTGCTCTTTTTCCTCACGAACGTCGACTCGTCTATACCGGCTGTTGTGTCGGTACTGGACACTTATGGCCACGTCGCTGGTCTTAAAATCAATCAGGACAAATCGGAGTTCATGGGCGTCGCTCTGACACCCGTCGCTTTGGAGACTATTAGTTCCTGTTACCCATTCCGCCACTGCCCTTCCTCTCTCCGGTACCTTAGTACCTGGCTGGCACCATCCGCTAACCGACTCCTCGACTTAAACTTTCATAGTATACTGCGCACGTTTCACTTAGATTTGTCTGGTTGGACGAGTAAATACATTTCTTGGCTCGGCCGCGTGGCGGTGATAAAGATGAATTTGCTCCCATGGCTGTTCTACCTTTTTCATACTTTTCCTATTGCGATTCCGTCCCGAAAGGCCGGCCCCGGGTTGGGTTGTCGGTACTGTGCCGGTCAAAGACCAGAGGCGGCCTGGCCCTCCCCGATATGAAGCAGTTATTATACAGCGTGCCATTTGCTTCGAATTGTCGATTGGTCGGCCTCCGATCTGGATAAACGATGGCTCGACTTGGAGCGTAATTTGGCTAACTCACCCTTGTGGGCGTTGCCTTGGTTCCCACCGATCACTCGCCGCGGCCCTCCGACGGACCCGGACCCAGTCGCTGTTACGCTACGAATCTGGCACAGATGTAATTGACTCATGGCCTGTCCACGGCTATTTCCCCCCTCCTACCCCTGAGCCATAACCCGAAACTACCAGCTGGAGTCTTACCTTCACTGAGCGTTCGGTTATCGGGGGAGAGGAGACTGCGGGCACTGAACTTCCCCTCTGAGGATGTGAATGACCCCCTCTGTTTTAGGGAGGGGGGCCCTCCGTCTCCTTTGGAGAGATTTAATTACCTACAGATTATTATCTCCGTAGTCTCAATTGTGGATACAGTTTACACCGACAACTCACCCCGTTTGAGCGCTTTTGTCATATGAGCCTTACACTTGAACATGGGATATCGACCTTGTATGGCCTACTTCAGGCGTCGGATACGACTGACCCCTCCTTTACTTCTAGATGGGAGGCAGATCTAAACATTACGATCTCGGACGCTCCGTGGACTATGACTTATATCCTAGTGCATAAGGAGTTTTGCGCTTCGAGGTCTCAGGAGACTTCCTACAAAATAATGACCTTCTGGTATAAGACCCCCTCGCTACTACATCGCATTTACCCGGACGCCTCCCCCACATGTTGGCGTTGTGAGGCTGCTGTGGGGACGTATCTCCACACCTGGTGGTCCTGCCCTCGTGTCCTGGGGTTCTGGAAATTGATTCATTCCGCCATCCTGCAGGTGACTGGTGTAGATCTCCCATTCACCCCAGAATGCTTCTTACTTTTTCATATCCCCCTCCCCATCGGGACCTTGAAGAGGTCAGTGTTACTTCTTATGATACTGGCGGCTCGTGCCTTGATTCCGGCACTCTGGCGCTCCTCCGAAGTGCCGTCTCTTCGATCATGGTTGGGCAAGGTTGAGACTTTACGCTCGGTGGATCTCTTGGAGGCGGTGACTAGAGGCGCTGAGGCAGACATGGGGCTGAAGTGGTTCCACTGGGACAGTTATGTGGCAACTGCGCGTCGTGCGATGGAGGTAACTTGAGGTTTTTGTAGCGGGGGCGAGACAGCCCAGGCAGGATCACTCCCTCCCTCCCCCCTTTTTTTTTTTTTTTTTGATCTCCCCTTTTTATTAACTCTTCGGTTTCCTTCCTATCACTCTCTCTCTTCTTCTCTCTTCTGCTCCCTTTTTTCTCTAATTTCGCAACCTGGACACAGTGGGCGTCGGTGGCTTTTGTGAACACTGGGGTCGGGAACGCCTTAGAAGTTTTCCGCTTGTAGTGGGTGGGTTTTTGAGATTCCTCACACCTATTTGGTGATGAGGTTTTTGAACACGGCGCCATTGGGTGGACCGCTCTAGTGCCTTCTTATATATGCCTCACGCCCCTCCCCACTGGACATAATCTGTGGTTGTATGTGACTTTACTTAATCTATACTGTACTATTTGTATCACTCTTGATCTTCTGTATTGCCTGTTTTATTTTTTCTGAATAAAAACTTTGAATTTCAAAAAAAAAAGAAAAGCCAAACCATTGCAAAATGAATGTGTATAATACATTCCATTAATCTTTTGGATGCAGGATCCATGGATGTATGCTCCTATGAGCAGGGCCCTCTACACTTCTTGTTTTCATCCCATGTCCATTTATCTGTATCTTGTTCCCTTTTGGTTATTGTAAAGCGCTGTGGAAACTGTTGGCGCTATATAACCGATGATAATAATGTCTTTAAAGGCAGCCTGGCTGTGATGTGACTCAGCCTCACATTAACCCCCCCCCGCTCCCCACCTTTTCCTCAAAGCAGACACAGCACAGATGGCAGGAGGTCAGCGATAAATCACTCCTCCTTATCACTGGAGAGGCCAGAGGTTACTGCTTGCTCTGATAGTTGCAGCAGCTCCGAGCATGCAGTTAACCCTTTGTTTGCAGAAATAAGTAGGTGTAGCAGCTCCTACCTCTTTCCAATTACAATTCTCTCCAGCTAAGCAACATTGAAAGAGTGCTCGCTCAGTGTCAGCTGGGATTATGAATTTTCGGCTGGTGTTTTTTCATTCGGGGCGAAACCGATAACCCCTTTTTCTACTGATATGTATCGGTGGCCAAAATTCCATTGCATCACTAGTTCTTGGGATCCAATATAGAAGCTGAACAACTGTATGTTTTATGCACCCAATCTAAACGTTTATGATATCCTGTTATCTGTACATTACACAGGACATCAATGTGGAATTGTTCTGATCTTAATGAGCATTGTATAGATGTTTATGCATTTTTTTTAAAGCTTTCTCTGCAGTGTTCGCACAGTGGCATATTTTTCTTTAATCCGTTCATTACCGTGCGCGGAGGATGCTCCACATCTTCGACTCGCGTAGGTTGTCACATGAACCTGACCTTTCCAATGATACCAAACATGGCCTGTAAATATAAAAAAGGAAATTAATAAAATTTTCTTACCCCAAAAGCTGCAGTATTATTCACTTTGCAATAAATAAAGTGAATAGTTGTGAGACTTACACCCCTTTCCTTCTGTGTCTCCTGTTTGTTCTGTCTCCCATTTGTTCCATCCCGCCTTTTCTCCATTCCTCTTAATCACCACTCCATCTCCAGGCTTCTGCCATCCCGTTGTTTCCCTTGGCAGGCTGTTTCCTGATTATTCCACACCTGTGCAGTCAGCCAATAATTCTGGTCTCTCCCTTTCCTCCCTGCTCTCTCATTTTGTTTCCTTCCTTTTACCTACTGAGATTCTGTGAGCTCCCCCTTTTTATAGTCCAGTCTGATCCTATATCTGTCTTGTATTTTCTTAGTCCGGTCTGATACTTTTGTGTTCTGTTTAGTTCTGGATTTTAATTATTTTTTTCTGTTTGTTTGCTCCTTACTTCTTACCTGGCTTCCTGTTTTGACCACCCTCATACCAGTCATTGTCTGGGACTTCCAGCGATCTCCACCTGCGCTGTATCTACGTTCCCTGGCCAAGACTTCCTGGTCACTGCACAAGTGGGTTCTCTCAACTGCATAGCCGACTATCCTCTATACCTGGATACCTACCTTTTGGCTATACAGCTTTTTTTTCAACCACCTTCCCAATCAAGGTACCATTGCCAAAGGACATGAGTCATACTTTGGTGGACCCTGTGTGCAGTCTGGGACTACATTGCCCACAATCCTCTTTGCTAATAGACTTTGTCTGTGCTGTCCAGAATTGGCATCTTCTGTTTATACCACTGCTTGCTGTTCTATACATTGAATACAATTATTATTTACCTAATACAGCTTCCGGAGTCTACTGCTTGATCACCCCCAGCGTTTCGGTAATAAAAACGAAATCAACGGGTCCCACCATGGCTCTGTCCTGGCTCTGGCCTGACAATAATATTGCTGTAATAACTCCCGTTCTCATTTCCCATTGTGGCAGCATGTGTACAGATGGCACAATGCATTATTACGTTTTGAAAATGTAAGCCGTGGCACCGCTAGGAGCCCTGCATCACCATTCTGTACACCCCACAAGATCAAAAGAGGTGTCATTGGAAAGGTAGGAGCCTGGCCTTTCCAATGATATCAAACGTGACCACATAACGTACAAAAAGAAGACAATGGAAGAAAAAATTAATAGTAACTGTTTGTTTCTGTTCTAAGGCAGCGGCTTTATTCACTTATAACACAAACAATGCCAATGCACGAATACACCTTCATTTTTCCCACACTGTGAGCAAGTTTCCAGGTGATGGCATAATACGTTATTACGCATTGTTTCATCCAAAACACAATCTGCTGACCCACTGCAAGGAGAGCCTGGGGTACTTTGGACCCCTGTATTACCATTTTTTTACACCCCACTTGGTTAACTGAGGTGACATTAGAAAGATCATTGATACCTTTCCATTGATACCAAACATGACCATGTATAATTTTATTCATTTTTAATAAATAAAAATCCTTTTTTTTTCTCCAAGGCTGTTAAATTTGTAATTTCTTACATCGTAATAGCAGCAGCATTGTTAATTTTCTCTTTCATTTCCCATGCCAGTAGCAACTTCAGTGTTTTTTATACTTAAGGGGACATTTCGGTGCTCTCTCGTTTGCCATGCTTAGGCAAATTAAATTCGCTGACCCTGCAGCGAATTCAGCATTAAACGCAGTGTCCCCGAAGTGCGGTGAATCGGCCTACCGAATGATAAACCGCCGGAAAAAAAAATGTCGGATCGATTTTTGAAAAAACTGCCGAACGCAGCCGCGAACCTGCCGAAAAAAGGGCGGCGACCCGCCGAATCGATCCACAAACCGCAGACAACCTGCCGAACAGATTATGGACAAGCCACTGAGCAGTTTTTTTTTTTTAAAAAAAGTGCATGAAATGGCCTGGGAATAATACAAGGTCCTATGAATAATTCTGAAAAGGTCTGTTACAGGATATAAAAATCCCATGTAAAAAAAAAAAATACAGAATTAAATATTTTGCCCTTTTTTTTAAAAAAAAAAATTTTTTTGCTGCAAATGTGAAGAATAACGGTTAAAGAAATATTTAAGAAAAAATAGGATTTTTTTTTGTATTGAAACCTTTCGGATTCGCTTGATTTAAACCTGTCAAACAAAACCACTGCAAATCAGGGCATGTCGCCAACTTTCCCTTGCAGTTCTGCGTTCTCTGAAGAGATTAACAAATACGTTTATTTCTATAAAGACTTTATGTTCAGCGAAACCCACACTAAATCGCACAAGTAATCTAGACCCCGCCACACCCAAAATAACAGTCTGATTATTATTTTCACAATGTAAGCCAAGGGAGGTGAGGCGGTAGGAAAGGAATAGGAGTGGGAAATAAGTAAAGGGGGGAGAGAGAGAGAGAGAGAGAGAGCTAACCAGTTTTAAACCGCTTTAACACCTTGGACAATATGCTCACGGGGCTAAAACTTTGGGGGCACCTTCTGGAGCCCAATAGCAAACGAAATTAGTTTGCAACAAATTTCATTTGGTTTTGCCTTGCTCCGCTTCAGCACAAGATAGCTCTATCGGGCACCTTATGGTGCCTTTGAAGACCCAAATTATCTCATTCTTGTGAGTGAAGGGGTTACAATAAAAGTGTATAAGCAGGAATATGACTACAAATAAGTTTAACAAGAAATGTACCCAGACAAACTAGTGTGGAGTGAGTTATGGAATTTTAGTGTTTCGGAATTTAGGGTTAGGAGCCAATGAGAAGGTTCATACAGTAGGGGATGAATGTATAGTAGTACAAAAGGGAAGGTTCTAGGGCAGGGAAATAACATGGCCATGTGCGTATAAACTGTATGTAGTTTACTAAATTCCTCTTTGCTTTATTTCTAACAATGTAAATAACGTGTTTTATTGGTCCATGCAGTTACCTGAAGGTAGCTTTTGTTGCTATTTTGTAGTTATTTTATTTTTTTTTATCTCCTTTTAATAAACCATCTTAGATTTTGTCTCTAGCGCCATTAGACGAGTGGGTCCACCTTCTTCCCAGCTTTTATTTTTACTTGGCTATAAGAAATTTCTTGCAAATGACATTTATACAAATGATTAACTACTAATGTTTTCATTTTTTTAAATCTGAACTATGAGTCAAAGAATTATGGGGAAAGAAATCTGTATATTAGTAAATATTATTCCAAATTTGTAAATGTGACAAATTGGAATCCATGGACTTAATCATTTGATCTTTAAGAATTCTGAAGCAAAATCGTTGACCCGCGTATTCTCTGACTTTTGGTACATAGGCAAATATCTGAATGTGGTTCGAGAGTGTGGTCACGATGTCACCTGTCCAGATGCAAAGGAGATTATTTACACCTTGAAGGAGAGGGCATATGTGGAGCAGATTGAGAAAGCCTACAGTTATGCCAGCAAAGTTCTTCTGGACTTCTTGATGGAGGAAAAGGAACTGGTAGCTCATCTCCGGTATGTGGTTGTTCACTAGTGTTTGTGTCATCATGTTGCAGATTATCAATCCTTTGTGTTAGTGTGGTATCTTCTACAACTGAATTCTTCCCATGCCTGTATATCATCTGACACTTAATATAGTTTTTCACATCGGTCTTGCAGAAATCCGATTGTATTAAAAAAAAAACACAACCAATTACACTTTCCATTATGTACTTGGCAAAACCAGGAATATGTGACTTTCTCATACATTACCTGCATCACCTCACACTCAATGGTCTCTTTAGTGATGTATAATGGAAAATAACTCTATGCTTGGCAGGTCTATAAAGCATTACTTCCTTATGGACCAAGGAGATTTCTTTGTGCATTTTATGGACTTGACAGAGGAAGAACTAAAGAAGGCTGTCGATGATATCATACCAACCCGGCTGGAGGCTCTTCTAGAACTGGCGCTTAGGATGAGCACTGCCAACACTGACCCCTTCAAGGATGACTTAAAGGTCCAATTTTACAGATATTTTAAACCTGTTACTGCTGCGCCTATTAATCAGTATGGATGTAAAGAAATTAATATGTTGCGTTCCAGATGGCACTGAAAGCTATTCATTTTTTTGTTTTAGTATGAGATTGTACCAATTTGTGTGTAGTCTCATTGTATTGGGCGTCTTGTTTTCTGTGTTTTGGTGATTACTTTGTTTTGAGTGGTAGCATGACTTTTGTTATTTCTCGGCAGGTTGAGCTGATGCCGCATGATCTTATCACTCAGCTGCTTCGTGTGCTCGCAATTGAAACTCGTCAGGAGAAAGCTTTAATAAACGCCGACCCCACTGAACTTTCGCTGAGTGGCCTAGAGGCCTTCTCCTTTGATTACATTGTCAAATGGCCACTTTCTCTGATAATAAACAGGTAGGGGTCCTAAGCTTGGGGGGTGGGAACACATTCTACCTGGTGTTCACTACCACAAGCAATGAAAGACATGCCTTGTTATGCAAAATGAATGTTCGTTTTCTGTTTTTACGATTATAATTACAATAGCATTTATGTTCTTAACCCAATCTCATTAGTGAAGGGGTTAACACGATCTGGGGTTATAGTGGGCTGTATCATTGCAAAATAAATTTGTTTGCATTTTGGGCTCCAGAAGGTGCCCCCACATTTTTGGCACCCTGGGTATGATGCCCGAGGTGCGAACACCTTTTAAAGTCATTTGGAGAACATGGTTGAATCTTATCACTCCAGTTCTTCCTGCACAGATCTTTGGATTGTAATACTTAATTTGGTCATTAGATGGTGACATTTTCCTACAATATGTTATTACAGTAAGAAATACATTGAGAATATTACCAAATATTTTTTGGTGTATAATTAAACATGATCATTCAAAAAGCCATGGCTTCCTGACAGTGGATTGTTGGAAAATCATTTGGTAGTTGTAACAGATCTCTGTGCCCGGACAGGGTCACATCTGCCAAACGCCGCTTCCTCACCCAGTTTCTCCGCGTGACTCTCACACCTTTCTCTAGTACCTTAGCTGTAGCTTAAGGCCCGGTGCATGTAGAGAGCCTGGTTAGCACCCCCAGAAATAAGCCGTAGCTGTAGACCTGGAGCCGTTCCTTGGCACAGCGGGCAGAAGATTCCTGGTACCCCAAATCATGAGCCGTGACTTCAAGCTTGGTCAGAATAGAACTGCCTGTTTATTACACAGCACAGAGATACACTCAACCAACAACCTCATTTGCATACAATCAAGCAGATAGCTGCACATATCCAATGACTACACAGGACCTTCAAACAATGGAGAATGGGGGAAGGAGAAAGGAAGGATAAACAAAAGGAATTTCTTACAGAGAGAACTTACATAATAGAGAAAGCAGGTACTATACAGAGAAAAGGTTAGATATTTGAGGGAATGTACGCAAAATACACGAGACTATACAATAACTACACAAGGGAATAACACACAGACATCAGAAATATTTAGTTAACTGGCAGATCTATAAAATGGTGAAAAACAAATATATTAAAGGCCCACCAGTTCCCCCAATAGTCTCTTTAACGGGCCATAGTCTCTGGGCAGGAGGCTAGCACACAGTCACATTAAGTGCAAGATCATTGTGCAGACAGTTCTCTGTATTTAAGGTTTTGTGGCTTTTTATGGATTAAATATTGCGACCGTTGCAAATTCCAATTAATTTTTTTTTCAGTCTAGTCTACATTGAAGAGCAGACATTTAGGCTGGGGTCCGGTGAGTGTTTTGCAGAGAGGACGGAATGTCCGTGAGAGTGGACGATCCTTAAACTCTGATGCCTGTCTGGCCACCTCGCTGATCCTCCTAATGGAGGAGTGCGCTCGGCACTGATCCTCCTAATGGAGGAGTGCGCTCGGCGCCGATCCTCCTAATGGAGGAGTGCGCTCGGCGCCGATCCTCCTAATGGAGGAGTGCGCTCGGCGCCGATCCTCCTAATGGAGGAGTGCGCTCGGCGCCGATCCTCCTAATGGAGGAGTGCGCTCGGCGCCGATCCTCCTAATGGAGGAGTGCGCTTTGCAGCCCTGTCGAACGCGTGTCGTAGCGCTTCGACGGGGAGCCTTTCAGAACATCTGCAGCACGCACAATTCATGCACACGCTACAGCTGTGGCCGGCCCCGTCGAAGTGTCACAACGCTGCGACGGATGCCGGGAGGCCCATCAGTACGGGCGCACATAGTATGCTTTTTTTTGATCCCGGCCTTAGTTGGTATGCATTTGTTCATTTCTGGGAATTTTCAGTGATGATGATTTGAGCCAACGTTTTCTGATTTGACACCGTAAGAGTACTCCTTTCAATCACTTTTTCTCCTTATTCTACTTGCCTCTGCACAATCGTTACTTTCTTCTCTGGTTGAATTACATTGTGACTGTGTAAGCAGAGCAAAACAGTCTGGCACCATGGCTACTTCATACATTGTCATTTATTCTCACATTAAGAAAATAATGTAATTTGTGGGACTTTTTACAAATGTGCACAAGCTTTTCTAAATATAAAAGTATTTTGCAATGGAAAACAAAATGCTATTGTTTTTTTTTTTCCCATTGCATAATGCTTTTGAAGATATCCCCCAGGAGCTTTTGGAGGGAGAGGATAAAGGGATGGTTTCTGTTTGCTTCAGAGAAAAATAAATGACATTGTTACTGTTGAGCTCTTGTTAGTGTTTGACAGTTGGGGGGGGGGGCGGCATTTCCTTGATGAACCTTTTTATATGACTATATTTCTTCTTGTTACAGTAGTACAAATCTATAAATATAGAACACTTAAAACCATCCCATTTCCTGTAAGAACATGTTGCTTGGATTAAATGAAAATTGGTAAATGATGTGTTCTTGCTGTTCGCTCACGCTAAAGGATGAGCAGTCCTCTCGGACGGCAATTTCCAAACTCTGAATCGGCAAAAGACCTAATAAAAAGCTATGACTGAGAAATAGACATACCTTGTAAAATATCCCTGTGGTATTTATACTGACTTCTGAGGCAAACTTGTGAAAGGGGAACCCCTCCCCCACAATACTCCCAATTGGATGCAATTTCTAATTGCTCCGCGTGTAGCCCTTTGCTACATAATTATTCTTGCTAAATAAAAAATCTTAAATGGGAGCTTGGAAACTGAATCTGAATCTTTTCATGTATGGTGTCAGGTCAATTCCATCGTTGCTAATATAATGATTGTATATGAACTTGACATTGAGGTTTTTCTGAGAAGCGACTTGGACTTTTCATTTTTAAGCAGCTGGACCTTACTCTCCCCACTTTCTCTTGCAGGAAGGCATTGACACGCTACCAAATGCTTTTTCGGCATATGTTTTACTGCAAACACGTGGAGAGACTTCTGTGCAATGTATGGATCGGCAACAAGGCCGCAAAGCAATTTTCTTTGCACTCTGCCAAATGGTAAAGCCATTGAATTTATAAGGCGAGTAGCGTATGCTTCCACAGATCAGGAAAAGGCTTTCTATATAGTTTAGGGATTTTCAACCGTCTGTCTTAAGTGGTCCTCGTCAGCCCTGGGAGTTTGTAATGCAGTGGCTCAATGCAATGTGTCTTAGGAAAGTGGCAGAATTTGGGTTTTATTTCTTTTTTTTCTTCTAAGTTTATTCAGTGTTTTACAACTTCTACAACGATAATTACAGTAGTATCCATATACAATGCCGGCAAATACGTTAGCAACAAGGGTATGACAGCAGTGGGTACACATCACAGGTACAAAAACAATCAAGAATTGGGTTTTTAAGAGGGATTTAATGACCTGAATTACATCCATGGAAACCGATTTTTCTTTGACAGTTTTATTTCAGTGTTTCTATTGAGACATAACCTCTTGCCTAGCAGGTAGAGAGTAGGAACATCCAGTAAAGTTGTAATATACATAGGCAGGGGCGGGGGTGCGGCCCGCACCAGGTGACACCCGCCCTTAGGGTGACACCGTCACCCTAAGGGCGGGTGTCTCACCCTGCGCCGCGTGTTCACTCCCTGCGAGCGTCTGAAGCTATGCAGCTTCGGCGCTCGCCTGGTAGGAAACACGTCACCAGCCGAGTTCTCGCGAGATCGTGGCTTGTCACGTGGCTCCCCCAGGCAAGCGCGCCGGGCGCTCAGAGGGAGCAGAACACGCGGCGCAGGAGGTGAGCTGGGGCAGTATATCCATGAGCTGTGGGGCAGTATATCCATGAGCTGTGGGGCAGTATATCCATGAGCTGTGGGGCAGTATATCCATGAGCTGTGGGGCAGTATATCCATGAGCTGTGGGGCAGTATATCCATGAGCTGTGGGGCAGTATATCCATGAGCTGTGGGGCAGTATATCCATGAGCGGAGCTGGGGCAGTATATCCATGAGCGGAGCTGGGGCAGTATATCCATGAGCGGAGCTGGGGCAGTATATCCATGAGCGGAGCTGGGGCAGTATCCATGAGAGGAGCTGGGGCAGTATCCATGAGAGGAGCTGGGGCAGTATATCCATGTGTGAGCTGGTCTGGGGCAATATATATCCATGTGTGCGTTCACTGCCTTCGAACAGGTGCCGTACTTGCTGGCAGTTGGCAAAAAGTTGTGTGAGCATATGAGAGCGCTCCACAGCAATAAACCTCACAGTAATGTGCGCTGTGTGTATGAGCATTCAGTGTTATATGGGAGTACTGATTTTAGGAGTAGTTAAAAAAAAAAAAATCCGTAAAACTCGGGGGGGGGGTGACACCATAAGTTACCGCACCGGGTGACACCAACCCTAGTGACGCCACTGTACATAGGCTAACAGTACTCTAAAAGTTAATTTCTTGATCATTATAATCTTACACAACTCGTGCAAAGTGGGGTTAGTGGTGCATAATGTAGAGAAGTCAGTTCTGTGATATAGAGGGGTGCTAACAAAAAGAGCTAGAACGAAGATCAGAAAAAATGTGGTGATCGGGTAGGAAAGGTTGGAAGAAAACAAAAATCTCTGCTGCCGGTACCTCCTTATACACCATGAGGCAGTAATAAAAAATTAGCGACCATCTCCAAGAGAGCCATAAGCGGGAGTGCCACGTGGGCCATGTCCACCCTAGCAACACATCAAACAAAACTAGCTCGGAGTCCTGGTCCACCTCCATACCCAGACAGTGCTATCGGTTTAGCTCTTTGTTCATGTACTGCATGGAATAAAGATTGAAAATCACCATTTACACCATTATTGAACATATTAAATGAATAGATTAACAGCGAAGATTCATCACCCCCAGAATCCAAGTGAAGAGGTTTGGGAAAAATGGGAGGGAAACCATCATAGATTTGAGGAATCACAATGAAAAAGCAGGAAATGTAGGTATGGATGTATGTTTTGTTTTTCTTTTCGTTCTGTTTTAATTTGAGACCCACAAGACAAAACGTATTGGAATATGTAAATTGATTTATACAGGGTTATTCAGAGAGGTGAAAACCAGGAGAATAACTGGAGAAATGAAAATAGCCAAACCAGAAAAATTCTCCCATTTATCTCGCTTTCCAAATCGGCTATTTGGTCTAGATTGTTCATTCTCCTGGCAATTCTCCTGGGTTTCACCACTCTCTGAATAGCCCTGATATTGTTTCACTGTATATTTGTATGTAAAGAAAATCACTGCTATAGTTCATCCTCTCTATCACCTAGGGAAGTGTTAATATAGAGTAAATACCAAATTTTAAATAAAGCAATTACTTCTCATACAATCTAGGGTTAATGCAGACACACCAGACTTAAGTTTGTATTATGGAAGGGAGGGCTGTTGGGGTTCGCATGAAGATCTCACCATCTGTTTCTTGTCATTACCAGGTTTGCAGGAGCATTTGCTCTTCGCCAAAGAATGTTAAACTTTGTTCAGAACATTCAGTATTACATGATGTTTGAGGTGATGGAGCCAACGTGGCATATCTTGGAGAACAACCTGAAGTCCGTGAGTTACGATTTTTATTTTTCTTCCTTCAGAACCATTGGCCTGTCCCATCACAACAAGAATTGACTCAGCTGCGGCCCTAAAAGGTTTACACTCACTAATCAATTCGTAGCTCAACATAAATCTTTCAAACTAGTGGATTTGACCTTCGTTTTCAGAGTGTACGTTAAAAATGTATTGTTTTTGAGGCCTAAGGGACACAAATAGTTACAGTAAACATAAACGCCATACAGCGGCTCAAACATGCCCAGACGCACCAAAAAAGATCAAAAGTAATCATTTCAAAGTGGAGAAATAACGGGTAGCTATATTTCTTAGAGGTTGGGATTATATAGGTTTCCTGCTCGGGACGCACTCAATGCGTGTTTCGCACGTGAAGGCTCGTCAGGAGTGATATTTAAAAATCATTACTGGGCTTGACCGATTTATTCATGATTCATTTTTCTGTCTCTGATCCTGCTATTTCTTCCTATTTACAATTGAGTTATTGGTGTTGCATGCATTTACCAATTATTTTTTTGGTCTCTTATCAAGCAAATGCCTATGATTTGATGCATGAACTTTACTCTTAGGATATCTAGCTAGCAGTCTTTCTTTTAATTTATGTATTTTTGTGTGTATATCATGATCATGGTTTATATTAGATTAGGCATTAATTTCCAATAATGTTTTGTACATTTATTGTCACGATTTGAACCTGTGATTCAATTGACTTGTTCATTGGATCAACTGTTACTATTTATAAGGGCTTAATACCCTAAGTTCTGTGTGAGCGCCACATTGTTCACACTTGTCCATCTTGTATACCGTGGGTGTTACATTGCCGCTATATTTATAGTGGTTATTGCGCCATAGGTAGTATTACAAAGCTGGTGCTAACTTAACCAGAGCTGTTGTAAATTTACCATAGCCATTAGTCTATGGAGTTAAGTTTACAATAGCTCTGGTTAAGTTAGCACCGACTTTGTAATAGGCCCAATGACTGGTAATATATGCTTAAATGGTCAGGGTGCCAAAGGTGTCACTATTTTCTGTGCAGCATTCAAATCTAAATTGAATGACCTCTCTAAATAGACCATGACATGTTTTGTTGTGTAATATCTATATGAAGGACCACACAATATTGTATTGTATTTATTCACGTTTTGTTATGATTGATTGCTTTACTTCCATTTGTTTGCAATTCAGTTGTGCTAGAAATCACCTAAATGTGTATAGTTTGTTATCTGATGTAGTTCTGCCCAATGTACAGCAGATTATACTGGAATGGTTTTTGGATGCTAAAATCCAATAACTTTTCGCTTGGCTGATTAATGACATCACGGCGTTTTATTTGCCAGTTCTAGTTAATGTTTCAAACAGTGATCCTTGCGCAGTGTATTTTATAAGCAATAATTGAAGATCTAAAAGTATGCAATATGTTGCAATACAGCCGACTTTTTTTTTTTCCTTAGGCATCAAATATTGATGATGTTCTAAGCCATCACAACAACTTTCTTGACAACTGCCTGAAGGATTGCATGCTCACAAACCCAGAGCTACTTAAGATCTTTTCCAAGCTCATGTCTGTCTGTGTCATGTTTACAAACTGTTTGCAGGTGAGTGAATAAATTTGCTCAATCATGTTATTCACTTATTATTTTGGTTGAAAGCAGTAATTCACGCTCATTGAAGCGATAGTTTAGACGGCACAACCGTTTCAACCACTTTGTGGCCACAGTACCTGTCCATGTATATGTCCCATCTTTACCCACCACTTGGATTTTTCTGGCGATTTGGACGGTGGATTAAATGCTGAGGTGTATGACTGGCTGGGTGTGAGCAGATTGTCGTGGTCCAGCAGCTACCATACAGAAGAAAGAATGGTCCCAGGCATACCCAAGAATGCAAAGTGGCTCTTGCTTAAGAGGCACATCACAATGTTTTGTTCGACCTGATGACCGTTCTCAAGTTTGGTTGACTCACTGGATTTCTGGAACACCAGAGTATTTTGGATTACACATGACATTTTTTGTGTACAACGTCCCCCCGTTGAACTCTCTTCCGGCAGCTAGACTGCAAGACCAAAGAGGAGGCTGCTACACAGGACTAGAGATTGCAGAAAAAAAACCTGCAGAGAAGGGGCTGGGAAGCGTTAGTAATGAAGGATTTATAAGAAAACCCAGACATGCAAAACTTTATTAGTGTTCTAGTTCTCACATTAAGTGAATCTGCGCTCTTCAATTTTGTGGACAAGAGAAACCAAAGCTGAGGAGCACATTTATTTTATAGTGAATTGTTAAAGTCTTTATGCATTTGCATTTTTTTTTCGCCCCTTCATTCAAATGATTGTAGTCCTAGAAGTGAAAACCGGCAGATGCTGAATGTAATCCTTTTATGCATATCTCTGGTAACTCCTGGTTTTTAGTTTTAACATTTAAGATTAATACTGTTTTAGACAAAATATGTTTCAAACTGAATATGGATTTTCAAGACCAGGCTCTATTTGGTATTAATTTCAAGAAAATATTTTTCTCCACTCCTCCTTTTTAAAACGTTGGACAGAGGTTTACACAAAGCATGCAAGTGCAGCCAGAGATGGAGAGGCTGACCGTAGAACATGGCACAATGATGGGGCCACCTTCACAGAGTGAGAGAAATGAGGAAGCGACCAAAAAGAAGCTCACCTCCAAGGTATGTGCTGTGAATGGGAAATATGCCCTGGTTGGAGAAACCATCTTCTTACATTGTGTTTCTTGCAGTATTTAGCAGAGCACGTGGATGCTTTCCAGTCATCATCTGGCTTTGAGTCTACAATCAACAACTTTGATAGTAACTTCTCAACCCATCTCCTTGATCTGCTTGACAAACTGAGCATGTATAGTACAAACGACTGCGAACACAGCATGATTAACATCATATACAGGTGAGTCTGGCTAACATTTCATAGAAATTTAATTAAATGAATACTACAGGTCTGCTCCGACTTCATGCAGTAGAGTCTGCTACAAATATTGGCTAATAAAGATGACTCTGTTACATAGATACAAGTCGAAATATCTGTTCCTTGAACAAGCCAAAGTAGGAATCGATCCCATGACAAATGCAGAGTAAATGATTGGATTTAGATAAAATTTGACGTGTATTCCAGTTAGTGTTTAACATTAGCAATACCTGTTATTGACCCCTTTTCAAATGTTGTTCCTGGATTTACTCTCTTCACAGGTTAGATTTTAATGGCTTCTACACTGAAAGTTTGAAGCAGCTGTCTGCTGAGAGAAATCCAAAAGTGCCTGGCCAGGCTAAACTTGTACAGCAACCTATAGTCACACAATGACCTCTCCCCTCAATGAGAAGTCAAGGACTTTTTTTCTGCACTAACTAACCTGCACTGATGGTCCCATTGTTCTATTGCACTTCTATTGGCTGTGCCATATGTAATTACATATCATAAAAGATATTGTTGCAGAAGATCATAGTGTATTGGGACCACACAGTCCTAAGTGATATTGGATTGGTATGAACAGAGCTGTGCTATTTGGTTCCTATTCAATAACTACCGTAGTTTATTGTTGTTGCAATGATGGTAAACCTTTTGGTGTTTCCCAAAAGGAAAATTCAAGCATCGGCAGGGGAAGCTTCATTCGTGAATCTTTTCCTTCTGCCTTTTGAATTCCCCTTTTGGGATCACCTATGGTTATCATCATTGCAACAGTGATCTACTGTGGTGGTTAGTGAATATCCTTGTTTGACTTAATAGTCACCAACCTACTTAATGACCATAACATTAACTTTTCCTTTTTGGTCTCACACCTTATTGGAGCAATGGGGAAAATAAAAAATAATAATAAAGTTTCTGTTTCAACATCGTGCTGTGTCACTGCTTGTCTCTTTAATTGCTTGATACGAACATAATCATTGATGCCCATTTGTCAGTCACTCCAGGTTTATGATTTGCCATGTGATATATTTACTGTCATTCTCATGCTCTATGAATGCGAAGGCTGTATGCATTGATGTTTTTTTCTTTTTAAGCATTTTCTTTATTTATATATCTTCCCCCTAAACATCAAGAGCCACATTACAATCTTGGTGCTAACGTTAGCGCTCACCTGCGTGAGCGTTAACGTTAGCCCTGGTGACCACCGCATATTACAGTCCAAACACTAACGGGTTAAGTAACCCATTAGCGTTTGGTATCTTGTGCTTTTCAGCGTGAGGTTACTGTACTTTGCGCTCTCCATGTTAAGTATAGGGGGTGCAAAGTGTTAATCAGCGTTAGGGTTACAAAGTCCTACCACTGATTAACGTCCGGCTGCGGTTAACACCAAGTCCTGGCTGTGGTTAACGGATTCTGCAGAAGCAGAATCCGTTAACACCAGCCAAAAACATTTAAAAAATTGTAAGATACTCCCCTCTAGAGATGTGCATTCGTTTCGGAAAAATTCAGAATTTGGAACGAAATTTGATAATTCGTATTCAGAAGTACTTCCGAATAACGAATTCGAAACGGTATATGACGAATTTATTTCGTTTTACTCTGTGTCGTCATAAAAAAAGAAATTTGCAATAACTGATAACTATTGAATTTGAAATTAACTATCAATTTGATCTGTACTTACAATAAAAGTACTAGTCAGCAAAGGACTTTATGAAACAAATTAATTTTGTTTCACTGTTTTAATTAGACTCAAATACTAAATCTGTGACACCGCTTAAAATGTAACCCTAGCTTTTCTTTTAACAGCAAAATTTGATTAATTGGGGTTTTATCTAGTGATCCAAAATTGGAATTGATATCAACTATCGAATTAATATATGAAAATCAAATCAATTCGAAATTTCTAATCGCAATTAGTTCCGAAATTCCGAAAACTAAATGATTTAAAAAATGTAATGAAACTAAACACATTTTTCAGCCATGCACATCTCTACTCCCCTCCTGGACCGTGGCTCCATCCGCCTCCTCCGTCTCGCAGGAGCAGGGAGAGACTGGGCGTGAAGTCCCCCAGTCTCCCCCCTGCATATCACTATGCCGACCTGCTGGATCTTGCGAGGCGAGATTCGTCAGGACATGTGACCATCGGCATTTGCCGAGGCGTCGCTCAGTGCTGCTGTGCGCATCCCGAGTATTCAGCTTCCCTAAGCAAAGCTGTGAGGCGTGGGTGCTTTAGACTAGCTAAGTCTGCATTTGACCAGTACTCACACAATGACGTTCGGCAGATAGCTTCAACTCAGCAAAACGGACATGTAGAAAGATGAATCCAGTTGAAGAGTTTAATGATCAGACTTACCATCTTTGTAATGGTGTACAGCAATGCAGGAGGAAAGACATTAGTTTTGTCCAGCAGTGAGCACAGAATGGCTCCTATGTAACCAGGAAGTCCCTTAGAGCAAGACACTGAGCAAAGGGGTGGAACCTAGCTGGATACAGAAAGGCTAAGGAAACCCAGCAGGATCAAATTAGCTATGAAAACAACAATAGCATGTAGGCGGCAAAAGCAGATTTGACACATAACAGTAAAAATATACAATAAATCCTAATCATGGGGCATTTATTTATTTATAAACTATTTTACCAGGAAGGATACATTGAAATCTCCCTCGCTTTCAAGTACGTCCTGGGTTCAAGAACATTAAAATGTTAGTTGTTACAGAAATACAAAGTAATACAAGATATTAAAAAAACACAAATATACAGATTAACAGAAAATAAATATGTAGGAAATAGTCATTATGTTACATGTTTACAGGTGCATTCCGTATTGAGGTATGTTAATAGGGAGCTCTTGAGTGACTTTAGACTTTGGGAAGATTTGATGGCGTCTGGGAGGTTATTCCATAACTGCGGTGCTCTGTAGGAAAATGAGGACCGAGCCACTGTCTTTTTGTATTGTGGTATTGCAAGTAAGGTGCTGGCCCTGGATCGGAGGTTATAGGATGAGGGAACTGCTGGGGGAAGCAGTCTATTCAGATAGTGTCACGGTTGGGGTACTGTTGGAGACTGGACCTCGGGATGCGGAGATTGGAGGTGTAGGGTAGGATAGCGTAATGAGGCTTAGTTGGTTGAATATGCCAATGGTCAGGATTCCAGAGAGCAGGATGATCGAGTATGGAAGCCAAGGTCGGGGAGCCAGAAGGTAGAGGAGTCAGGTACGAAAGCCAATGTCGGGGTGCCAGAAGGTAGAGGAGTCAGGTACGAAAGCCAATGTCGGGGTGCCAGAAGGTAGAGAGTCAGGTACGAAAGCCATATGTCAGTAACTAGTAATTCTGTAAGATCTGTCACGGTTGGGGTACTGTTGGAGACTGGACCTCGGGATGCGGAGATTGGAGGTGTAGGGTAGGAGGTATGAGGATCGCTTAGTTGGTTGAATATGCCAATGGTCAGGATTCCAGAGAGCAGGATGATCGAGTATGGAAGCCAAGGTCGGGGAGCCAGAAGGTAGAGGAGTCAGGTACGAAAGCCAATGTCGGGGTGCCAGAAGGTAGAGGAGTCAGGTACGAAAGCCAATGTCGGGGTGCCAGAAGGTAGAGGAGTCAGGTACGAAAGCCAATGGTCAGTAACTAGTAATTCTGTAAGAAGGGAACCAAAGCACTCAGCTAGAAGACACTCAACTATCCAGCAAAGGGTATGTGTGCAGACTGAACCTTTATAGGGATTGCCAGGGTTCTGGGATTGCTCTCTGTAACAGGTGTATCACTTGTGTCTGGGAAGGGTTCAGTGGTGGAAACTATAAGACCCAGTCCTGGGCGCGCGCGCGCGCCTATCCCTAAGCCCCGCCCCCGACAGGCTGCGGAAGACGCCAGAGCATGGCGGGACCGCCGGGCCCACGCAGCGGACCAAGCCCCCCGGCCACTCGCCTCCATCGGGGAACGCCGAGGGAGACTACCGGCCCCAAGAGGGTCTCCGAGGGGGACTTGGTCCGACGCCAGGACCGCCGGAACGCGCCACGCAACCGCAGCTGCCCGCACTGTGCCTCGGTGAGTGTGACGCCGTGACAGAACCCCCCCCCCAAGGCGCAAACTCCGGGGGCGCCGAGGACCCGGCTTGGCAGGGAAGGAAATATGAAACGATCGAACAAGGCGAGGGGCGTGAACGTCCGAGGAGGAGACCCAGGAGTCCTCATCAGGACCATAGCCCCTCCAATGGACGAGGTATTCGAGCACCCCACGACGCCGACGAGAATCGAGGATGGCCCCAACCACGTACTCTTTGGCACCATCAACAAGGACAGGAGGAGGGGGTGCGCGGGACCTGCCCGGGAAGGGGTTGGCATGGCACGGTTTGAGGAGGGAACTATGGACCACAGGATGAAACGAGTAGCGTGGCGGGAGACGAAGGCGAACAGCAACTGCATTGACATGTTCTACAACAATGAACGGGCCGATGTATCGTGGACCTAACTTACGTGAGGGACAGGAGAGCTGGAGAAAGCGAGTGGACAGCCAGACTTTTTGGCCCGGGAGATATGTAGGGGAGGTAGCACGGGATTGATCGGCATGTCGTTTGTATCTGGCTTGGGAATAATGAAGGGCATCTTTGGCCTTGGCCAGACCATCTGCTAGGAGACGGAGGCGCGTGGTGGCATCGGGAACAGAGGTGTAAGAGGGTAGTCCCGGAAACATGGCTGGGTGGTAACCATAGGTGAGAAAAAATGGAGAAAAAGTGGTGGATTCGTGTGTATGTGAGTTGTAAGAAAACTCTGCCATCGGCAGTAGTTCCAACCAGTTATTTTGCTGATAAGAGGAATAACAGCGCAAATAGGACTCAAGTGTTTGATTGGTTCGTTCTGTTTGCCCGTTAGACTGGGGATGGTATGAGGTGGATAGATCAACTGATATTTGAAGCGAGGAGCAAAAAGCCTTCCAGAAATGTGACGTGAATTGGGTACCTCTGTCGGTGACTATGGAGGTTGGTATACCGTGGAGACGGAACACTTGGGCTATGAACAATGATGCGGTTTCCTTGGCCGTAGGTATTTTCATGGAAGGAATAAAATGGGCTAGCTTGGTTAAACGATCCACTATGACCATGATACAGGTATGTCCTGCAGAGGGGGGAGATCCACAATAAAATCCATGGTGACATGTGACCAAGGTGTCTCGGGCACAGGGAGTGGTTGCAATAACCCTAAGGGTTTTTGTGGAAGGGTTTTGGCCCTGGCACAAACGTCACACGATTTGACATAGTCCCGAACATCACGAGATAGGGAGGACCACCAGAAGTGACGGGATATTAATTTTCGTGTTTTTGTTCTTCCTGCGTGACCGGCCAGGGGGAATCATGACATTGTTGTAAGATGTGGAGTTGTTTCTCTTTGGGTACTAGAATACGATCTTTAGGTGGTACGGTCGACGTAGGAGATGGAACATTGGTTTGTGCTATCTCGTTTAGTAAACGTGAGGTAACTGAGAGAAACTGATGTGGTTGAAGAATGGTTTCTTCTGTCTTAACTCTTCCAGAATGATACTCATGTAGTCGGGATAAGGCGTCAGCTTTACCGTTGCGTGATCCAGGACGAAATGTGAGATGAAACTGAAAGCGAGAGAAGAAGAGGGCCCACCTGGCCTGTCTGGGACGTAGCCGTTTTGCTGACTTCAAGTACTCGAGATTCTTGTGATCCGTATATATTGTTATGGGGTGCAGACACCCTTCCAAGATGTGTCTCCATTCCTCTAAGGCTTGTTTAATGGCCAGTAATTCTTTATCCCCGATATCATAGTTACACTCCGCGGGGCTCATTTTCTTGGAAAAAAAGGCTATCGGGTGCAAATTATTGGTGGTTGGGCAACGCTGGGAGAGGACGGCACCAGTAGCATTATTGGAGGCGTCCACCTCCAGGTAATAGGCCAAAGACGGATTAGGGTGAAAGAGGATAGGTGCTGAACAGAACCGTTCTCGGAGATCGTTAAAGGCTTGGGTAGCGTTCGTGGACCATTGGAAGGGAACAGTAGACTTGGTAAGAGCTGTTAAAGGTTGGGCAAGTCGACTGAAGTTGCGAATAAATTTGCGATAGAAATTGGCAAAACCCAGGAAACGTTGTACCTGTTTTCTGTTGAGTGGTATAGGCCACTGTTTGATGGCTTGTATCTTTTTGTCATCCATGGCAATGGTACCGGGTCGAATGACGAACCCCAGGAACTCCACGGTATGGACCTCAAATAGGCATTTGTCGAGTTTAGCAAATAGGTGATGTTGTCGGAGGCGCTGTAGTACCTGTTGCATGTGTTTTCGGTGTTCTTCTAGGGTAGAGGAATACACAAGGATGTCATCCAAATATATAACAACACATTGATCCAGCATATCGCGAAAAACGACATTGATAAAACATTGAAATGTGGCAGGGGCATTGCACAGCCCATAGGGCATTACGGTGTATTCAAAGTGCCCGTATCTGGAGCGGAAGGCTGTTTTCCATTCGTCCCCTTCCTTTACTCGTATCAGATTGTAAGCTCCCTTCAGGTCCAGTTTGGAGAAGATGGTAGCTGTTTTCAAACGATCCATCAATTCTGAAATTAACGGTAAGGGATAACGATTTTTAATGGTTATGTTATTTAGGGCACGATAATCGACGCAGGGGCGCAACCCCCCATCCTTTTTTGCCACAAAAAAAATACCGGCCCCAGCAGGTGAGGTGGAGGGACGTATAAACCCCTTTGCTAGATTTTCATCTATGTATTCCTTAAGGATGACCAGTTCGGGTTCTGACAACGGGTATAGTCGTCCGTAGGGGATTGGAGCCCCGGTAAAAGGTCAATTGGACAGTCATAAGGCCGATGTGGGGGTAGAGCATCCACTCCTCGTTCGTCAAATACATCTTTGAACGACTGATAGACCTGTGGGAGTGTAACATTAGAGGGAGTCTTATGAAGATCCAGGATGGAGCATAACGTGGTTGTGATCTCACGCAGGCATACCTTACGACAATGGAGAGAGGGAAACAAAAGCTGACCCGAGGACCACCGTATGATTGGGTCGTGGCGGCGGAGCCAGGGAAGGCCCAATATGATCGGGAACACAGGTGACGTAATAACGTCATAGGATAATAGTTCCCTATGGGAAGGTCCTAACGTTGAGGAGAGAGGGATGGTCTCTTTAGTGACAGGACCTGCGCCAAGGGAAGAACCGTCGACAACTTGTATATGTACGGGTACATCTTTATTTAATACTGGAATGGAAAATTTAGAAACCAAGGCAGTATCAATGAAGCAATTGCTGGCTCCGCTGTCAATCATGGCCTCCACCGTGATAGATTTTTCTTCCCACTGTAAGACAAGTTGTACCAATAAGTGAGGGGATTGGACACTAGACATGGAGGTCGACAGAATAGTGGATGGACAACATGTAGCCATACCTCCCTTGGTCGGTGTGTCAGGACAGTCCCGGACAAGGTGGGTGTTTTTTCCACAGTAGAGGCACAGGCCATTATCACGTCTATGTTGATTCTCCTGAGGAGTTAGCCGTCGACGAACAACATTGAGTTGCATGGGTTCTTCAGTGGATGGTATGGTAGACGTAGTCGGGAGCGGAGATGGTGCCAACATACGCGGAGCTGGAGGTCGGGGGGTGGAGAAAACAGGGTTCTCTCTCGTACGCGTTCACGAATGCGTCTGTCGATTTGGAGAACAAGACGAATTAGGGGCTCCAAGGCGGTGGGTGTTTCGCCACGAGCCAATTCGTCTTTGACGGACTCGGACAGGCCCCATCGGAATTGGCTAACCAACGCGGTTTCATTCCATCCGGTCTCAGAGGCCAATCGGCGGAATTCGATTGTGTAGTCCTCGATGGGTCTTCTGCCCTGTCTTAGTTGTCGGATTTGAGCCTGAGCAAAGTCGGATCTCTGAGGGTCCTCATATAATTGATTCATGGCCGACAAAAAGGAGTTCCATGATTGTAACACCGGGTCTGCGGTCCGCAGGAGGTTATGTGCCCAGACTTGGGCCTCATCCGAGAAGAGGGAGATAACCGTGCGGATCCGCACAAAATCCGATTGGTAGGTGCGGGGGTTAAGTGCGAACAGGATTTCACAGGACATGAGGAATCCTCTATAGGACTCGCGACGTCCAGAGAATCGTTCAGGCATCGGAATTCTGGGTTCTGGACTGATCATGTCCTCATTTTGGGATGACGACGAGATGGGAAGTAGGTTTTGGACTTGTCCTTGCATTTGAGCTTGGGTTAACTGCAAGTCCTGCACTGAATGGGATAGTACTGTCACCTGACGAGTCAAGGAAGCGATGGCATCCAATACGTCCGCGGGGTCCATGATTATGGCTGGATAGTTCTGTCACGGTTGGGGTACTGTTGGAGACTGGACCTCGGGATGCGGAGATTGGAGGTGTAGGGTAGGAGGTATGAGGATCGCTTAGTTGGTTGAATATGCCAATGGTCAGGATTCCAGAGAGCAGGATGATCGAGTATGGAAGCCAAGGTCGGGGAGCCAGAAGGTAGAGGAGTCAGGTACGAAAGCCAATGTCGGGGTGCCAGAAGGTAGAGGAGTCAGGTACGAAAGCCAATGTCGGGGTGCCAGAAGGTAGAGGAGTCAGGTACGAAAGCCAATGGTCAGTAACTAGTAATTCTGTAAGAAGGGAACCAAAGCACTCAGCTAGAAGACACTCAACTATCCAGCAAAGGGTATGTGTGCAGACTGAACCTTTATAGGGATTGCCAGGGTTCTGGGATTGCTCTCTGTAACAGGTGTATCACTTGTGTCTGGGAAGGGTTCAGTGGTGGAAACTATAAGACCCAGTCCTGGGGGCGCGCGCGCGCCTATCCCTAAGCCCCGCCCCCGACAGGCTGCGGAAGACGCCAGAGCATGGCGGGACCGCCGGGCCCACGCAGCGGACCAAGCCCCCCGGCCACTCGCCTCCATCGGGGAACGCCGAGGGAGACTACCGGCCCCAAGAGGGTCTCCGAGGGGGACTTGGTCCGACGCCAGGACCGCCGGAACGCGCCACGCAACCGCAGCTGCCCGCACTGTGCCTCGGTGAGTGTGACGCCGTGACAGATAGGGTGGCAGGCTTCCCAGAAAAGCTCTTCAACACCAGGTTGGAAAGGTGAAGGGTGCCGTTTTAGACTTCCAGCGACGGCCAGTTTTAAGCTCTTAAAATGGCACAATGGTGGGGTCATGTAGTTACATTGTAGCGCAAACGGCAGAATGAGTTATTACAATGTGGTAAGTTTCTGAAGGTGTGTTTCGGGGCTGCTCTGCATGCACTACATCTGTAATCCATAGCCGGCATAAGCATTTGTTGTACAATTGCTTTCTTACTGTGGGGTTCATGCAGGATTTGTTTCTGTACAGGCATGAGTTTTTTGATGTGGGAGGGACAAAGGATAGATTTGGGTCTATCCACATACCTAGATATTTGAGAGAAGTGACTGTGGTCAGCGTGCCATTTGATTTTGCCCCACACACATAGATTGGGATTTTGCAATTTATGTAGTTTAGGTGCTGTTCAAAGAGCATCGTTACCGTTTTGTCAGTATTTAAAAAAAGTTTGTTTCATCCACTTTTCTACCTCTTGTGAATTGATCTTGCAGCACGGCCTCCAGTTGTGGGAGATTAGGTTTGCTGGTATAAATTACGGTGTTGTCTGCGTACATGTGTACAGTTGAGGCTTTGCAGATGTTAGCAGATCATTTATGAATATTGTAAATAGCAGGGGTCTGAGTATTGAGCCTTGGGGTACACCGCAACTGACTGGGAGGGGAGCTGCCAGAAATGGACACATATTGCCATCGGTCGATACATATGATTGAAACCAGGTTAGCGTGCGATCACCAATACCAGAGTCTTTAAGTTTTTTTAACAAGATGCCATGGTCTACTGTGTTTAAAGGTTTTGCCAAAATCAAGGAAGATGGCTACAGTTAGGTTTCCTTGTTCCATACCTGCTTGGATATCATTGCAGACTTTTAAAGGGGCCGTTGTAGTTGAGTGATTTTGGACGAAAGCCGGATTGATACGTGGTTAAGTAGTTCCAATGTTGATAATAATCCCGTAATTGTGTGATGCATTGTAGACGCATTTTTGACATTACAGGGAGCAGTGATATCGGACGGTAGTTGGATACCAAAGTACTGTCGCCACTTTTATGGGTAGGTACCACTCTCGCAGTCTTCCAGATTTTGGGTATGTATCCAGTCGCCACGGATTCATTGCTTAGGGTTGCGACAGGATTTGCAATTGCCTGTGCACTTATTTTCAGCAGCATTGCTGGTATTTGATCACGTCCAGACTGGTATTTAATTTCTTGGTTACGGAGAAGTTTTGTAAAAACACTGACAGGCATTGGTCTAAAACTGAATTCCTGTCTGATACAGGGTCCTTGCACAGTTGGCAGGGACTGACCTGCGTGCGGCCTTTCTGATTGCATGTCATTTCCTAGCTAGCAATCGGGGGTGGCACATCCAACAAAATAATCATTAAAGGCATTTGCTAAATCTAGGGGGTGTTGCAGGGTCGGGTTGTTTACTTTGACAGTAACTGTCTGGGAGTGGACAGGGGGTGCTTGTATGTTACTTATGGTTTTCCAAAAGTTTCTAGGGTTTGAAATGTTCTTGTTTAGGCTCGGGTCAAACGAACGCATTTTTCGCGTTGACCGTCAAAAAGTGCGTACGAACGAATTGATGTATTTTTTCACGGAATACGCGATAGCGGTCATACGATGCGCAATTACGGCCATATTTTTTACGGATCCAAACCAGGAAACTTTGGGGTCTGGATGTTATGTTGGCCGGACATGAGCAGCGCCTGGCGTCTCCTAATCACGCACACACGCCGCTATGCGGACGCAGCGCACTCTGTAAGTCAGTACTAGCGCTTTGACGTTCTCGAAAAAATGCGTTCATTTGCTTCTTGCGTTGCCGCACTTTCGTCCGGCCGTTCTTCGTATGTTGCCCAGCATTGGATGTCATTTGCTGCTAGCACGGCCGTGATTAAGTGCAGCTAAACGCAGGTTAATACTGCGTTCGTCTGACCCTAGCCTTAGATTTTCATTGAAGTAATGGGCTTTTGCCATGTTTATTTGTGCATGCATTCCTGCATTTTCGGTATTCATAGTGATTGTTCATGGAACCAGTAGTCTTGAAATTTGACCACAGTGAATCTCTGAGCTGGTACATTAGTGTAAGATCAGCTGTAACCCAGGGGAGATAGGTCCCTCTTACTCGCACTTTGCGCAACGGGGCATGGGAATTCCAGACTTGCAGAAGCTCAGACTGACAGTATGCAATTGCACAGTCTAGGTCTGGGATTAGATTTGGTCTGTACCATGGGAGCTGTTTGAGATCACTTAGGAAGGATTCAAGAATAAATTTCTTGAAAGACCTGGTGGTTATTACCTTTTTGGGGGAGATTTTGTGGCCTTTTATTTTGCGCGCATTGTACATAAGACACTGGTCACTAAAGTTATTAGCGAGACACCGGGGCTTGGCTCCCGGTAACAATGCAGGCAGCTTTTTTTTTTTTTTTTTTTTTTAAAGCGCCTGCATTGTTAGGCCATCAAAAAGGAAAAACATGACTACTCCTTCAATTACAAAGACATAAACGTCCACAGCGGGTGTCTAGTCAAAAAGCAGGTCCAACACGAATCATCGGGAATAAAAAAAAAAAGGGGGGGCACACCTAAAAGTGCAACAGGGCCCAGAAAAAAAAGACCTTCCTGGATGCCCCCCCCTCCCCTCCCCAGGCCAGCAGCTGCAACTTCCAACTCAGCTTGGAGGACGTCAGATGGTCACTCCGCCTATGGCAGTACCACAGGCTTCCCAGAGCCCACCCGAGTCGGAGCCATGTCTCGGTCTCAAGCAGTATCCTCCCTCCTTCTGGTCCATGTGTGTAACGTGTATGTATATTTGCTATTCTGTCCCTCCCATTGTACAACGCTATGGAATTTATTTTCGCTTTTATAAATACTTGTAGCTGTAACTGGTGTACGCCATCCACCAGCTGGTCAGCATACCACCGCTCCCTGAAGGCGGAGTTGCTGGCTGACATCAGAGGTCAGCGTAGAAGAAGGCATTCGATGTCTCTCAGAACCAGGTAAGGCTGCAGGACCCGAAGCACACACCTCCAGATAGCAGGTGGGCCCCAGTCCTCTGGGAACCATCTCGAGAGCCGCAGTAAACAGTGGCAATCCAAGTGAGCGAGAGTCTTGGTGCTTCCAAATCCCCACGTGGGGCACAGGTCCGATCCGCACCACAAAGGCTTCTCACCTCCTAGGCCTCAAGATGGCCGCCGGGCCACATGGAGACTCTGAAAAAGTCCACCTGTGGAAGGCAACAACCACCATGAATCTCCGGATCGGGTGCTCTGTACCTTCTGGGACACAGGTGCGGCAAAGCGAGAGCCAGAAAAGCTCCCAGTAGGGCAATAAAGTCAGCTAGTGGAGCTCCAAGGGAACACATCTTCTCTCCTGCACAGCTAAACTCCACCCATTTAACCCATTTCTAAAATGAATATTTGTCCAATTATTCTAGATGGGATTATGGGTGGACTATCACAGTAACACATGCCAAGGAACATATTTAATCTGTTTGTTTTTAAAATGACTATACTAGGGATGCACCGATACCACTTTAAGACCGAGTACAAGTACCAATACTTTTTTTTAAAGTACTCACCGATACCGGGTACCGATACTTTTATGTCATGTGAATGCTTTCCAATAAGAACAGACCTCATATAAAAATGCCCCCTCGCTCTCATGAATATGCCCCCCCCCATCTCATGGATATGACCCCCAGCTTTGTGTGTATGTGTATATATTACACACACGCACAGACATAGAGCATTCGGACAGGCACCTGTTAGCTCTCTGCGTTCATACTTACCTTCCTGTGCGACGCCGGCAAAGTCCTCACGCGTGTGCTCGTTGGAAGGCCCCCAGCCGCGTTCACGTGGGACTCCCACGTGATTGCGGCTGGGGGCCTTCCAACGAGCGCACGCGCAGAAACTTTACCGACGTCTCTCAGGAAGGTAAGTATGAACGCGGAGAGCTCCAGGTGCCTGTCTGAATGCCGATAGAGCATTTGGACAGCCACCGCAACCCCTCGGATGCCGACAAGCCGGCTCAGTGCCGGCTTCCGGTATCGGGGGAAATATCGGGGGCACTGCACGAGTACCAAGTACTCCTGCAGTACCCACACCGATACTAGTATCGGTGCAACCCTAGAATCTACGAATAATTATTTTTCTAGATGGGGATTATGGGTGGAATATCATTGTAACACATGCCAGGGAACATATTTAACCTGTTTCCGATAGAAAGAAAAAAAGTTATACCAATATCCCGCTTTTTCCACACCACAGACAGAATTAAATTTTTCCACTCTGCCGTCCAACCCACCCCTCCACCCAGACCTGGTCCCTAATTTAGTGTCTCCTTTCCAGCTGTTTCCACTTCTCTCTCTTAATTACTCTTACTAAGCCCAAGTTTCTTGTCCTTCCCATGCAATCTCTGCTATATTCTTTCTGGCCACCAGCTTCACCTTCCCTCTGTTCCCATTTGTTTCACTTACCCCCGTTCCTTAGATTATTAACTCACGGGATGTCTGGCTGAGCACTTTGTTAAAGTGCTATATAACCTGGACGGTTATCCTGCGTGCAAGGTTTTATTTTCCTCTATTATCACATAGATCTCATGTTTGTGGTCCTCCATTGTAAAGCGCTACGGAATATGCTGGCGCTGTATAAATGTCTGCAACTTACCCACTGAACAAATGCAATGTTCTTGAACCCAGGACATGCTTGAAAACTAGAGAAATCTCAATGTATCCTTCCTGGTAAAATACTACTTTGTAAATAAATAATTATTTTATTACATGGGGATTATGGGTGGAATAGCAAGGTTTCTTATGAGGAGAGCGGGACCAGTCAAGTATAATTTCCTTTAGGTTTAGATTTTCTTATGTAAACATTTTTATATTTTTTCCTTCATCTGGCAGAAATGTTTATTGCTGATCTTTATTCCCTCTCCTTTACTTTTTGGATTGAGTTGAGTATTGCTTCAAAGAAATATACAGAAACTTGATAATACCCCAGCTAAGGCATGTTGTCGGAGTAATTACTGCTTATGAAATCTTGAGTTAGCGCTGTACAATGGGAGAGACAGAATAACAAATATACATACACGGAACAGAAGGAGGGAGGACCCTTCTTGAGAGTTTACAATCTAAGGAGAGGGGTGACACACAAGGTGAGGGACAATAGGGTAAGTGAAGTGGCGGGTTGCAGGAGGGCTGGATGGGAAGAGGAGTTGGAAATGACAGTGGGGAGATCATGGAGTGAGCTGATAGGCTTCGTTAAAGTAATGCATTTTCAGAGACCTTTAAGGACTGGAGAGACGGGGAGAGTCTAATGTTGTGGTGAGGGAGTTCCATAGAAAGGGGGCAGCTCGGGAGAAGTCCTGAAGAGCTGGGCGTGCGGGTGCAAGGAGACTACCGCAAAGGTGCTTGTTCATGCTCTTGTCATTTCACAACTTGATTACTGCAACTCGCTCCTTATTGGCCTCCCCAGCTCCCATATTGCCCCTTTGCAATCTGTAATGAATGCAGGGGCCAGGCTTATTTTTCCTCAACAAACGCACCACACGTACCTCCCCACTCTACCAGTCCCTCCATTGGCTTCCTGTACGTTCTAGGATGCAGTTTAAAATACTGATGCTCACGTTCAAATTGCTCAATATCTCAACCCCTCCCTACATGTCTTCGTTACTCCACAAGCACATCCCATCAGACAACTCCGGTCAGCAGGTGAATTTGTAGTGGAGAAAGCCAGCTGAAGTTTGTCTTTAGGCTGACTGTGCACTGGGTCCGTAGATGAACGACCGACTTTATCTTCTGACTACAGACAACTGGAAGTATCTGTGGACGTCTCATGTCGGCCAATGGAAAGGCCACTAAACAAAGAAGAGTAAAAAAAAAAACTTCCCTATTTGCTGAAATGGGGTTTCAGCACCAAGGAGAGCACCAGCGACTGCAGCTGATCACAGGAAAAAAAAACAACTTGCCCAAGGCTGCGGGGGGGGGGGGGATCCTGTACCACCGATGGCAGCCAGACTGAAGAAGAAAAAAACGCCATATTGAGCCAGGAAAAAAGCCTAGTCTTTTTTAACATGTCTTTTTATAAATGGATCAGTAATGAGGTAAAACTGCATGTGCGGAGGAGGCGCCTGAAAGGGAGGGGGGGAGGTCCTTCGGACCTCCCTCCCGATCGGCGGCGTTGCGGGGGTTAACCCAGGCACCATTTGGAAGGGCACAGCCTGCCCTTCCAAATGGTACCTGGCATTAACCCCTGGGGTGCCGGATCATGAATCGGCGCTGAAAAGCGCCGGTTCGTGATCCTTTCCCGGAGCTGGCCGACATCTTGGATGTCGGCCAAGCCTCCGGGAACTCCCCCTGAGGACTGGCGTCATCGTGCATAGCACGATGACGCCAGTCCTGGAGTTAACCCCTAGCTGCCACCAACGGTGGAGATAGGGAGTTCATTGGAACCCCCTATCTCCCGATCCGTGGCAGCTAGGGGTTAAAGTTTGGTACTGTTGGATCGGCCAGAGCATGGCCGTTCCAACGATACCAAACACGACTGTGGAAGTTTTTGTGACATGAAAATGAAAAATAAAAAAAATTAAACATTTTTTTTTTCTTTTTTTTGGTTGGTTAGTGTAGCAATATTGTTCCCATTTCAATTATAATGTGAACAATGATGCTGCACTAACGATTTTTGTATGCGGTGCGTTTGTTAAAAATCGTGTAATTTTCCCCAAACAAAAATGTAACGAGACCCCATCTCTAATTTTTTTAACAAGCGCACCCCATACAAAATATAACCGCAATTGCTCGCATGTTAAGATGTGAAAAAAAACACTTTACACATTGTAAATTATTGAAAATACATATTTTATTGCATTTTTTGTTATAATATACAGACAGGTCATGACGTATACATATAATAATGACATATTATGAATCTACCGAGTCTGACGGAAAGAACAATATATAATATGTCTGGGTCATATACTAAAATAAGCTTTCAAAACACGTTTAAACATGATGAGCAAAACCGGTAAAAATGACCTCAGCACAGAGGTGTGAAAAGCCTCAGCAGCGAAAGGGTTAATCACATTAAAAAATGGTATGAAAGCCAAGGAACAAAAAAAAAATGAACAAAACGATTTAAAAAACGCTAAACTGACCCGAATGGTCTGACTTTAAAAATAAAAACCAGAATAAAAAGGTTTTAAAACAGAAAAATAGTTGATCAAAATGATCTGAAACGAAAAAAAAAAAAAAGATTTAAAACAGACAAAAAAAAAATTAACCCTTTCGCTGCTGAGGCATTTCACGGCTTCCCTTCGCGCCTGTGTGCGGCACTGCGGTCTGCTGCTGAGCTAATTTTTAACAGTTTCGCTCCTCTTGTTTAAACGTGTTTTTTTGAAGCCTTATTTTATAATATGACGCAGACATGTTATATTTTGTTCTTTCCGGCAGACTCGGCAGATGATTCATAATATATCATTATCATATGTATGCGTCATGTCCTGTCTGTATATTATAACAAAAAATGCAATAAAATTAGAATTTTCAATGTTTGTTTTACAAGGTGTAAAGTATTTTTTTCACATTTTAACATGCGAGTGTTTGCGGTTATATTTTATGAGTTGCGTTTGTTAAAAAAAATTGAAAAGGGGACTTGTTATATTTTTTTGGGTGAAAATTACACTATTTTTAACAAACGCACCCCATACAAAAATCCTTAGTGCAGCATCATTGTTCACATTATAATTGAAATGGGAACAATATTGCTGCATTAACAAAACAAAACAAAAAACCTGTTTATAAAAAATTAAAATATAAAAAAAAAAAAAATTTAACATTGTCATGTTTGGTATTGTTGGAAAGGCCATGCTCTGGTCGATCCAAAGATACCAAACATTAACCAACCGATAGCTGCCGCGGATCTGGAGATAGGGGGTTCCAATGAACCCCCTATCTCCACCATTGGTCGCAGTTAGGGGTTAACTCCAGAACTGACGTCATTGTGACGAGGTCTTGGGACTGTCGGCAGCTGCCGTTCCCCCACGCTGTTGTCTTCCTGCAATGACGTGACCATGTTGGCGGGCAGCGCCTTAGCGGGCAGCGGTGGGAGAGAGTGAGCTCATAGCTGGGAGGAGGTCAGGGCTCGAGACTTCTCCCACAGTGGGAATGCTGTGGGAATGCAGCGTTCCCGCTGTGGCCCAAGCCCAAAAGGCTGGAGCAGGTGGCCGCTGCACATTGCCGGCGGCCGCGCGCTTCCTGTTAGAACGGCCCGCTGACAGGAAGTGGAGCCGCTCGCCTGGCTGTTTCATCGATCCCAGGCGAGTGGCTGCACTTCCTGTCAGCGGCCGTTCTAACAGGAAGCACGCGGCCGCCGGTCGCAGAGAGGTGAGCTGGGGGCACTATCCATGAGACCTGGGGGCATATCCATGAGACCTGGGGCATTATCCATGAGAGCTGGGGGCATATCCATGAGAGCTGGGGCATATATCCATGAGAGCTGGGGCATTATCCATGAGACCTGTGGCATATATCCATGAGACCTGGGGCATTATCCATGAGACCTGGGGGCATTATCCATGAGACCTGGGGCATTATCCATGAGAGCTGGGGGCATATCCATGAGAGCTGGGGCATATATCCATGAGAGCTGGGGCATTATCCATGAGACCTGTGGCATATATCCATGAGACCTGGGGGCATTATCCATGAGACCTGGGGGCATTATCCATGAGAGCTGGGGCATATATCCATGAGAGCTGGGGCATATATCCATGAGACCTGGGGCATTATCCAGGAGCGCTGGGGCATTATCCATGAGAGCTGGGGCATATATCCATGAGACCTGGGGGCATTATCCATGAGACCTGGGGGCATTATCCATGAGACCTGGGGCAATTATATCCATGTGAACTGGGAAAATATATCCATATAACCAGTGCCGTGTATATTATTCTGGGGGTCCAGTGCTGTGTATATAATTCTGGGGGGTCTGTGCCTGGATATATATATAGATTATATATAAAACGCGTTAGTCCAGTTGCCAAAATCGCGAGTATACCTCTACGTAGTGATACCTTTCACTGATCAGTATAGTTTCCAGTTTACACTCTTGAAAGCTTGTCTTTTAAATGTAAAGTTAACCCAATAAAAATGGTATCACCGGCTTGTCCGGCTATACTCGTGATTATATATATTTTTTCTTCAGGTAATAGGGGTTGTGGAATTCGTGGGTGAGTTCCCTCACTTTTTTTCCCAGTACTTGACCCCTGGAGGAGGTGTTGCGTGAAGCTGCAAACAGGGACAAATAAACTAGACCTGAGCCGCACTGAGGATCTTTGGGTTGTGTCGGAGAAGACTTCACGCAGTGCTGCCATCAATATTTTTTGATAAATTCTTGGTTATACAATGAATGTGACTGTAGACAAAAATCCGTGTTGTTGTGACATCGCCTAAGCTTAACAAAACCAGGCCACATCGGTAATCAAATCTCAAGGCAGTACAACAAGGTTGTGTTAGTGTGTGACATTTTTTGGCCAGGCAGGAAGTGTAGAATGTGCACAGTCACATTCATGGCCACAAATATGTTGACAAATTTATGACAAAGGGTCCATAGAAATGTCAATACATTTATGTACATATAATTTTAACAGTGTGGAAAAAAAACCAAGCAATACATATTAACTTATTAACTAAGGAAAGCAACGCACACAAACAGGAAAATATAGAAAAAATAGAAAATTTATTTACAACATGGGGAAGGGAACATGCCAAGGATGGCAAATTGCCCAACAGTTACTGGCATTTGAGGAGATGTTGGAGCTGGTCCGCATCTTTGATTACAAAGATTATGACTGCCGTAAGGGCCCTTACGGCAGGAAGAATAACACCCGCAAGGATCGTATCCTTGATAAGCTACGCACCACCATCCTGGAGCTGTTCGGGAAGGACCAGCTCCGAAAACGCTGGTCCGACCTCAAGGCACGCGAGCAGGAGCAGCTGAGGCACATTCCGGTTACATTTGGGAGGAGGCTGCCACTGGTCTCACTGCCGCTCCAGGATGTCCGCGGCATTGCTTATGTGCTCCCGCAGTTCCTGGAGCAGTTCCTGTATGGCGTCGATGGAGGTAACAGCCAGGCGTAGCTCGCCGATCGCCTCCTGGTTTATTATCCTGACACTGGACGTGTCCGGTCTGGCTTCTCCTTCTATATATCCAATAAATGAAAGAAAGAAAATACAGTAAGTAAAGCAGGTTTCTATTTTTGACTGAAAGTCTTGAAAAAATATAACAGTAGTATATACCAGTGCTGGCGGCCTCCTGAGGCTCTGACTCCTCCTCTTCCTCCTCCTGCTCCTCTTGTGCTATACATAAAAAAATAAAATTAAAATACAGTAAACAAAAAATGTTTCTGTTTTTGACCAAAAGTCGTTACAAAATAAAACAGTATATACCAGCGCTGGTGGTCGCCCGTGGCTCCTCCTCCACTGGGGCACTGGTGCCCGCCGGGGCAGATGCTGCCTTCTTCCTGTCTTCTGCCAAATCCAAAAAATAACACGTAAATAATGCAGACTGGAAAAAATGGTATATCTATACAATATATTGCCAAAAGTATTGCGACACCCCTCCACTACCCACTAGCACTACCAACTTGACCCACCACTACTCCCATCTCATAGTTCTAAAGTCACAAAATATTTATTTATTATTCCTCTGCACATAGACATATATTACCGTTCAATTATATATTTTTTTCAGAAGTAAATATTACGTTTATTCAATAAAAACTATTATTTGTGTTGTGTGCGTACAAAACGCATTGTGCTGACTGCTTTTATTTATTTTATAGAAGGCCTCAGCCTCAGTTTCACTTTCAGTTTCTGCTAATAAAACTGTGGATATTGCAGAAACAGAAATCGGCCATTTTGTTTTGAAATTTGCATCTAAAGCGTTCAATAATGACACTGCTGCAGCAAACTGAATTGCTGCGCTGCAACAATTCAGCAGCTGCTGAGGATGTATTGAAGGCGGCTCTGTTTGGATGCACTTTCAGAAGAACTACATGTCCCATCCTACCACTTAGCAGAGACGCAGAGATTTTTATTGATGCGCAGGTGGGAGCCAATATTGGGCAAGCTGCGGGTCATCTCGTATGCATCACTCAATCACAACAACCTCCCCCCAGCACACTACAGACTACACACAGTGCCAAAAGAAATCCAGCATTGTAACTTCATCTACATACATCAAATGTCACAATTTTCACGAATACGTAAAATCACAAAAAGGAAGAGCTATGGCAAAAATGCATGTATGACGAGTCGTGAAAACGCAAAGCTATACACAATCACATTGCATGAAAAAAGGACTAGATAAATCAAGGTATTTCTGTGCACATTAGCACATGCAAGCACATTATTATTACTATTATACAGGATTTATATAGCGCCAACAGTTTGCGCAGCGCTTTACAATATAACATGACACTTACGTTTGGCTATGACACACCGGATGTGCCTCAGCTGCTCCTGCTCGCGCTTCTTGAGGTCGGACCAGCGTTTTCGAAGCTGGTCCTTCGTCCGGTCTTTCCCAAATAATTCCGCGATGGTGGTGCGTAGCTTATCTAGGATACGGTTCTTGCGCGCGTTATTCTTTCTGCCGTAAGGGCCCTTACAGCAGTCGTAATCTTTTTTATCAAAGATGCGGACCAGCTCCAGCATCTCGTCAAATGCCATGTTACTGGCCCGCTTCTTCCTGGGTGTCTCTGGGGTGGAAGCAGATGAGGAGGTGTCCGAATGGGACTCTCTGTCTCTTCCTTCAGCCATGATAAATAATTTCAAATTTTTTTGGCAATTGTCAAAACTCTCTACAAAAATGGCTCAATAAAGTTATGACATCCGCACGCATGCGCGACCCGCGGACGAATCGGATCCGACCAAATTACGAATTTTCGTATCGACAGAATTATCGGATCTTTGGAAACAAAAAAAACAAGTGATATAACCGGTAATAGTTAAATATACGATGTCCAGAATTACCGAAATGGAACCGAAATCACGAATGGAACCGAAATCATGAATAGAACGAAAATAAATTTCGATTTGACACATTTCAAATCCATTCGAAAATTCCGAAAATATTTCGTTTCGGCTCGGAAAACTTTTCGGATCTGCTGTTTTCGGATCTAAAAATTTTCGGAAAATCGGCCGCATCCGAAAACACGAATCGGGAAATTTCGTGAAAATTCCGAAATTCCGAAACCCGAAACGCACATCCCTATTATAGAGCGTTACCAAGTGTGGAATCACCAAGCCGGAAAGGAGCTTATAATACTCCACCCCAAATCCGTCAGGGCCCGGGTTTTTTCTATTTTTGAGTGAAACAACTGTGGTTCTGACTTCGGTATGTGTGATGGGCACTGAGAGTGCGTCACGTTCGTCTGGGGAAAGCTTAGGAATTTGAGCTTTATGAAAAAATTTAGTTGAGCGGTGTAACAGATCTCTGTGCCCAGACGGGGTCACATCTGCCAAATGCTGCTTCCTCGCTGGACACCCAGTTTCTCCTCGTGACTCTCACACCTTTCTCTGGTACCTTAGCCACAGCTCAAGGCCCGGTGTATGTAGAGAGCCTGGCTAGCACCCCCAGGAATAAGCCGAAGCTGTAGACCTGGAGCCTTTCCTTGGAACAGCGGGCAGAAGATTCCTGGTTCCCCAAAACATGAGTCGTGACTTTAAGCTTGGTCAGAATAGAACTGACTGTTTATTCACAGAGAGGACAGATAGAGTCAAGGACCATACATTTGCATACAATCAAACAGACAACATCACCGATCAGATAACTTCAAACAATGGAGAATGGGGGAAGGAGAAAGCATGTAAACAAAAGGAATTTCTTACTGAGTGAATTTACACAATAGCAGGTACTAATACAGAGATCTACACTATACAGAGAATAACACACAGACATCAGAAATCTTTAGTTAACTGGCAGATATATATAAAAACAGTGAAAACCAAAATATATTTAAAAGGTCCACCAGTTCCCCAATAGTCTCTTTCACGGGCCATAGTCTCTGGGCAGGAGGCTAGCGCACATCCCCCTCCAAGTCGCACAGTGACAGCGTGTTCTGTCACAAGCGGAATAACCGTCAGGGCCTGCTTTATAGAAATCTGCGAAATAGGCTCGGAAGTGATCAACTATGGCGTCAGGCTTAGAAAGTACAGTTCCGTCCAAAGTCTTGAGCGCCAAAATGAGTGGTCTGGTCTGTGTCTGGGAGCGTACCAGGTTAGCGAGGAGGCGACCCTGTTTATTACCAAAGCGAAACAGCCTGTGTTTTCGTTGTTGGCATGAATGATGTGCGCGTTCTGTGGCTAAAGAGTCGTACCTAGTGTTGTCATCTTTGTATGTTTGGGGAGTTGTGGGGGTTGGGGTCCAAGAGATATTCTCTATAGCTGTGAAGGAGGTCGGAGTGGGCATCAGAGAGGCGCTTAGAGGTCTCCTTCTTTGCGCGGGCTACATATTCCATTATTTGGCCTCGAAGAACTGCTTTCGATGCAGACCAAAAGAGATTAACGTCGTCAACATGTTCAATGTTGTCATCGGTAAACTTATTCCATGCCAGTTCGACGTGAGAGGTGAAGAGACCAGAGGTCATGAGGTGTGAGGGAAAGCGCCAGTTTCGAGAGTAGGGCACTGGGGTCTCTAACGTCAATTCTACGACGTGACAGGTGCGTGATCAGTGAGAGTTATTGGGCCTATTTCGGTACGCAGAGCTCTGTTGGAGAGTAAGCTCGAAACCAAGAAAAAATTTAGGCGGGTAAAGGATTTATGCGGGTCGGAATAGAATGAGAAATCCCTATCTGTAGGGTAGTGGGAGCGCCAGACGTCAATCAGGTCGAAATGGGTCGTGAGGAAGTTTGGGCCCGTGGGTTGAGTACGTCCTCTAGTCGCCATACGACTGGGAGCTCGATCAAGTATTGGATCTGGGCTTTTCTTGGTAATGCTGAGGCTTTCTCTCTTTTCCCTTTCTCCTTCACCTCTACCCTTGAGTCCGGGAACAACGAACCTTCTGAATACCATCCCCTAATTTGATTAGGAACCTTTTTGTTTTCGTCTCTGACCTCTTGGGTTGGGGAGGAGTTTGATGGGTCTCTGTTACAGGATCTTGCATCTTAGCCCCTATAATGTTTGACTCTTTATTGTTATACATGATGTGCTTCTCTTATTGTATGTACATGTCTACACTCACTGGCCATTTTGGGGGGGGGTCTAGTGTGGGTGTACATATATATCGGAGGTGTGTTTCTGTCATGATCACCCCCTACAGATGGTAACGGGGGCCCTTTAGGCTGCGTAGTATTAAGCCCTTGAGGCAGGTTTCTGGTCTGCTGCATAATGCAAGATCCAGCACACACAACTAGACTCAGAAACAAAAGAGAGATAGTGCAGCGTACGGACACAAGGGGGAGCCCTGCACTGGCTAAGATTTCTGAACAAAAACAGATAACAGAGCTGAGGGTAAACACAATAACTGATATAAGCATGCAAGCATACAGAAGGTGCAATACAGCCAGACTGAACCTAAAGCCCTGACTGAGGTCCTTCTATGTTGGCCTCTACAACTAACTATAATAAGCTGGTAAATACACAGAAACCAAAACAAAGATATACACAGGTATACAAAAATACAGATTCCAGGGAACAGGAAAAAGTAATCCAAATGAAACCAGGGCATACAAGAAGTATCAAAAGCTCGGTACAGGGTACAGACAGGAGAATAATCTTAGAGCGAAGCCAAAGTCATGCACAGGTACCTGAAGTAATACAGATTTCAAGGAACAGACAGGAGAGTAATCTAGAACGAAGCCAAAGGGTCAAACACAGAATATCAAATGCAAGATACATGGTACAGACAGCCGAATAAACAGGAAGCAAAGCCAGGTCATAGACAATATCAGATACAGGTAACAGAATTACAATTCAAGGTGCAGGTACTCAATAGTAGGGATGAGCTGTTCGGTTCGGAGTTCACATCGAACATAGCCTGTTCGTCTGTTCGCGAACTACGAACATTTCCGGGTTTTCGTCGCGTGTTCACCCACAATGCACCACAATGGACCACAATGCACTTTCCCACTGGCCTGAAGCTCGTAATTGTCTACAGCCTTGCACCTGACCACAGGTCTGGTGCAAGAGAGGTTCAACACTATGCCAATCATGGCTCAGAGTCCTGATTGGGCAAATTTTGCCCAATCATGGGCTCACAGAGCTAAGTTACGCAGCACACTATATAAGGTTTCCACGCAGCGCTTCTGCACACATTTGAGAGGAGATTTCAGAGGAGATAGTTGTTCTGTGTTCTTACTGCCGGTCTGCCACGCTACTGGGGGGGTCTCATTTCTACCAAATATCTGGGAATTGAGGTGATCTGTCTCTTGTCACTGCCAGCAAGTCTTTTTGGGGTCACAAATTTATACAAAATATCTGGGAATTGAGGTGATCTGTGTCTTGTGACTCACTGCCAGTACCACGCAGTATTTGGGGGGGTCACAAATTTTTACAAAACATCTGGGAATTGAGGTGATCTGTCTCTTGTCACTGCCAGCAAGTATTTTGGGGGTCACACATTTCTACAAAACATTTGGGAATTGAGGTGGTCTGTCTCTTGTCACTGCCATGTAGTATTTTGGGGGGTCAAAGATTTCTACAAAATATTTGGGAATTGAGGTGATCTGTGTCTTGTGACTCACTGCCAGTACCACGCAGTATTTTGGGGGTCACTAATTTTTACAAAATATCTGGAAATTGAGGTGATCTGTCTCTTGTCACTGCCAGCAAGCATTTTGGGGGTCACTAATTTCTACAAAACATTTGGGAATTGAGGTGATCTGTCTCTTGTCACTGCCACATAGTATTTTGGGGGGTGACAAATTTCTACAAAATATTTGTGAATTAAGGTGATCTGTGTCTTGTGACTCACTGCCAGTACCACGCAGTATTTTGAGGGGTCACTAATTTTTACAAAATATTTGGGAATTGAGGTGGTCTGTCTCTTGTCACACAGCCAGTGCCACGCAGTATTTTGGGGGTCACAAATTTCTACAAAATATCTGGGAATTGAGGTGATCTGTCTCTTGTCACTGCCAGCAAGTATTTTGGGGGTCACTAATTTCTACAAAACATTTGGGAATTGAGGTGATCTGTGTCTTGTCACACAGCCAGTGCCACGCATTATTTTGGGGGTCACAAATTTCTACAAAATATTTGGGAATTGAGGTGATCTGTGTCTTGTCACTGCCAGCAAGTATTTTGGGGTTCACAAATTTCTACAAAATATTTGGGAATTGAGGTGATCTGACTCTTGTCACACAGCCAGAAACCACGCAGTATTTTGGGGGGTCACTAATTTTTAAAAAATATCTGGGAATTGAGGTGATCTGTGTCTTGTCACACAGCCAGTGCCACGCAGTATTTTGGGGTCACTAATTTGTACAAAATATTTGGGAATTGAGGTGATCTGTGTCTTGTCACACACCCAGTGCCACGCAGTATTTTGGGGGTCACTAATTTTTACAAAATATCTGGGAATTGAGGTGATCTGTGTCTTGTCACACAGCCAGTGCCACGCAGTATTTTGGGGGTCACTAATTTTTACTAAATATCTGGGAATTGAGGTGATCTGTCTCTTGTCACTGCCAGCAAGTATTTTGGGGTCACTAATTTCTACAAAATATTTGGGAATTGTTATAATCCGTGTGTTCTCACTGGCTGCCACCCATCAGGGGGTCTCACTGATTTATAGGAGGTTTCTGAGTCTTGTAATTTGTGGCTTCTCACTGCCACCCATCAGGAGGTCACACTGATTTATAGGAGGGAATTATAATCTGTGTCTTGTCACTGGCTGCCAGCTATCAGGGTGTCTCACTGAGTTATACCAGAGTTCTTTAAATCTTTATAACAGAGTTGAATCAGAGTTCTGTATATATTAATCTATATATCACTCACCATGTCTGAAAGAACAAAAAGGACAGGCAGATGCTCCCAGACACAGATAAGAGGGCAAGCAGCCCCTGTGTCGGGAGGCTGTGCCTCTGGTCATCGTGGACGTGGTGCATCCTCTGCAGGGGCACGCTTGTCCTTTCTAACTGGTGCTGGCCGTCTTAAGCAGCAGCAACATACAGAGGATTTGGTGGATTGGCTAACCAGGCCATCCTCATCCTCCGAGTCCTCTGCCAGCCAGGCTTGTAGTGCTTTACAGTCCACCTCAGCTGCCAAAGCATCTAATGCCAGTGACGTGCGGTGAGGTCAGTGGCTGGTGAGGCACTGGCTAGTATCAGAGCCAGATATACACAGGGTTACGGAGTCGCAATTTCCGCATTTGATTATCGTTAGTTATATAGGAGAATAGAGTTTCACTATTTATAAAGTAAAGTTCCCATTTTTTTTTTACAGTTCTAAGAGAATGCAAACTCTGGAAGACTGCAAGGGTGGTACCTATCTATAAAAGTGGAGACAATACTTTGGTATCCAACTACCGCCCAATATCACTGCTCCCTGTAATGTCAAAAATTCTGGAAAAATGTGTCTACACTCAATTACATGATTATTATCAGTATCAGAACTATTTAACCCCAGATCAATCAGGCTTTCGTCCAAACCATTCAACTACAACTGCCCTTTTAAAAGTTTGTAATGATATCCAAGCGGGCATGGAACAAGGAAATCTAACTGGAGCCATCTTCCTTGATTTTGCCAAGGCTTTTGACACAGTAGACCATGGCATCCTATTACAAATGCTTAAGAACTCTGGTATTGGTGATAGTACGTTAACCTGGTTCCAATCATATGTGTCTGATAGGTCTCAATTTGTGTCCATTTCTGACAGCACTTCCCTTCCCCTCCCAGTCACGTGTGGTGTACCCCAAGGCTCGATACTTGGCCCCCTGCTATTCACAATAGTCATAAACGATCTGCCCAATGTCTGCAAAGCTTCAACTGTACACATGTACGCAGACGACACTGTAATCTATACCAGCAAACCAAATCTCCCACAGCTGGAGGCAGTGCTGCAAGAACAATTCACAGGGGTACAAAAGTGGATCGCAAATAACAAACTTTTTCTAAATACTGACAAAACTGTTACAATGCTCTTTGGAACCGCACCTAAACTACACAAATTGCAAACACCCCATCTATGTGTTGGGACAAAATCAAATGGCACACTGACCACAGTCACTTCTCTCAAATACCTAGGTATGTGGTTAGACCCAAATCTATCTTTTGGCCCCCACATCGAAAAACTCTCATCTAAACTCTACCCCAAACTAGGTGCCCTGTACAGAAACAAATCCTGCCTGAGCCCCGCGGTAAGAAAGCAGATTGTACAACAAATGCTTATGCCAGCCATTGAATACGGAGATGTAGTGTATGCAGCCACTCCACAAACACACCTCCAGAAACTTACTACATTGTATAACTCATTCTGTCGCTTTGTGCTACAATGTAACTACATGACACACCATTGTGACATGTTAAAAGAGCTAAACTGGCCGTCGCTGGAGTCTAAACGCACCCTTCACCTTTCCAACCTGGTGTTGAAGAGCTTTTCTGGGAAGCTGCCACCCTATCTGAATAGACTGCTTCCCCCAGCAGTTCCCTCATCCTAGGAAATGACATGCAATCAGAAAGGCCGCACGCAGGTCAGTCCCTGCCAACTGTGCAAGGACCCTGTATCAGACAGGAATTCAGTTTTAGACCAATGCCTGTCAGTGTTGTTACAAAACTTCTCCGTAACCAAGAAATTAAATACCAGTCTGGACGTGATCAAATACCAGCAATGCTGCTGAAAATAAGTGCACAGGCAATTGCAAATCCTGTCGCAACCCTAAGCAATGAATCCGTGGCGACTGGATACATACCCAAAATCTGGAAGACTGCGAGAGTGGTACCTACCCATAAAAGTGGCGACAGTACTTTGGTATCCAACTACCGTCCGATATCACTGCTCCCTGTAATGTCAAAAATGCGTCTACAATGCATCACACAATTACGGGATTATTATCAATATTGGAACTACTTAACCACGTATCAATCCGGCTTTCGTCCAAAATCACTCAACTACAACGGCCCCTTTAAAAGTCTGCAATGATATCCAAGCAGGCATGGAACAAGGAAACCTAACTGTAGCCATCTTCCTTGATTTTGGCAAAACCTTTAAACACAGTAGACCATGGCATCTTGTTAAAAAAACTTAAAGACTCTGGTATTGGTGATCGCACGCTAACCTGGTTTCAATCATATGTATCGACCGATGGCCATATGTGTCCATTTCTGGCAGCTCCCCCTCCCAGTCAGTTGCGGTGTACCCCAAGGCTCAATACTCAGACCCCTGCTATTTACAATATTCATAAATGATCTGCCTAACATCTGCAAAGCCTCAACTGTACACATGTACGCAGACGACACCGTAATTTATACCAGCAAACCTAATCTCCCGCAACTGGAGGCCGTGCTGCAAGATCAATTCACAAGAGGTAGAAAAGTGGATGAAACAAACTTTTTTTAAATACTGACAAAACGGTAACGATGCTCTTTGGAGCAGCACCTAAACTACATAAATTGCAAAATCCCAATCTATGTGTGGGGACAAAATCAAATGGCACGCTGACCACAGTCACTTCTCTCAAATATCTAGGTATGTGGATAGACCCAAATCTATCCTTTGTCCCCCCCACATCAAAAAACTCATGCCCTGTACAGAAACAAATCCTGCATGAACCCCATAGTAAGAAAGCAAATTGTACAACAAATGCTTATGCCGGCTATGGATTACAGATGTAGTGTATGCAGCAGCCCCGGAAACACACCTTCAGAAACTTACCACATTGTATAACTCATTCTGCCACTTTGCGCTACAATGTAACTACATGACCCACCATTGTGCCATTTTAAAAGAGCTAAACTGGCCGTCGCTGGAGTCTAAACGCACCCTTCACCTTTCCAACCTGGTGTTTAAGAGCTTTTCTGGGAAGCTACCACCCTACCTGAATATGCTGCTTCCCCGGCAGTTCCCTCATCCTATAACCTCAGATCCAAGACCAGCACCTTACTTGCAATACCGCAATACAAAAAGAAAATGTCTCGATCCTCATTTTCCTACAGAGCACCGCAAATATGGAATAACCTCCCAAACACCGTCAAATCTTCCCCCAGTCTAAAGTCCCTTAAGACTTCCCTATTAACATACCTCAATACAGAATGCACCTGTAAACATGTAACATAATGACTTTATTTCCTCCATATTTATTTTTCTGTTAATCTGTATATTTGGTCTTGTGTTAATATCTTGCATTTTTACTATTTTGTATTTCTGTAACCACTCAATGTTCTCGAACCCAGGACATACTTGAAAACGAGAGAAATCTCAATGTATCCTTTCTGGTAAAATCCTTTATAAATAAATAAATAAATGCACTTACAATAGAGGCTGGCTCAGTGCTGCCCCTGCTGTCTGTGTAGTGAATCACACAGACGGCAAACTGAAAGGGGAAGGGAAAAAAGCAGAGGACAGAGAAGCACAGCGAGGGAGCGTGGAGTGGTGAGTATGAGAACTTTTTTTAATAAATAACATTTTATTTATTTAAATAAACACACAATACATGTCATTACATCACAATAAGAACATTAATTTACTGCAATGACGGGAGGCTCTGCCTCCCCTGCCACCCCTGACTGCACGTCCCTGTCTAATGCAGCCTCCATGTCCACAGCTACTCCTGCCGTAGCCTCGCTATCACACACGGAGGAGTCAGCTGAATTGTTTGACTACAATGACAGTGACATGCTGCTTGAGGATGCGCAGCAAGTACAGTACTCTGATTCAATCTCTGAGGTTGAGGAAGGGAGTATAATCAACCTAGAGGAAGGGGGTGCCAGTGATGACACACAAATAACTGGCACTCATGTTGCCCCTGCAGCTGCAGTATACTGCCAAGTTGGCTCCAGTGACGAAGAGATAGGGGGTGAAGATGACATTGATGATGAGGTCACTGACTCCACCTGGGTGCCAGATCGAACAGAGGAATCAAGTGAGGAGGAGGGGGAGGAGGAGGAGGCACAGCAAACACGAGGCACAACATCCTCTATGACCAACCGTAGCACTAGCCAGTCCAAGTCATCAGATGTCAGAGCTGCTCCGGTGCAGAGCGCTGTTGTCTCAAAGCACACATGCAGGAACTCTGCTGTCTGGGAGTTCTTTAAGAAATGTGCAGCAGAGCGCACCGTTGCTATTTGTAATCTATGTCAGATGAGACTGAAGCGTGGGAAAGACACCGGATGCTTGGGTACCACGTGCTTGAGACGACATATGAACACCTGCCACACATCCCGTTGGCGCAAAACTTTGCGTAGGTCCTCCTCCTCATCTGTCTCTACCCCCACTGTATGTCCTGCCATGTCATTGCCTACAACCTCCACTGAAAGGGATGATGCTACAGTAATGGATGTACCAGGTCCTTCCTCACAATGTGACATCATCCCATCAGCTGAAGATTTACGCAGTCAGATTACGTTGCCGCAGCTGCTGCAGCGTAAGAAAAAATATAGTCCCAACCATCCTCAAGCATAGCGTCTAAATGCCAGCTTAGCAAAATTACTCGCATTGCAGCTGCTGCCTTTCCAGCTGGTGGACTCTGCTCCCTTCCGTGAATTTGGTGAATGTGCTGTACCACAGTGGCAGGTTCCAAAACGCCATTACTTTTCACGGAAGGACATTCCAGCACTATACCAGCACGTGGAAGACAATGTTATTGAGTCATTGGGAAAGGCAGTCAGCAGCAAGGTGCATGTGACTTTAGACACGTGATCCAGCAAGCATGGACAGGGTCGTTACATTTCCTTCACGGCATACTGGGTAACTCTGATTGCAGCTGGGAGGGATCCAAGACAGGGTTCCGTGCTGGAGCTTGTTCATCCACCACGCCTCCAGAAAGCTGCTTGTATGAGGTCTGTCTGCTCCACCACCACCACCTCTCCCTCTTCCTCCTCCTCCTTCTGTGTCTCTGGCGAAGTGGCAGTTAAACCGACGCCTGACAGGGTCAACGCAATGGCTCAAGCAAAAAGAAGCCATACTGTGCTTGAGCTGCTTTGTTTAGGGGACAGGAGCCACACCAGGCCAGAAATTCTGTCAGCTCTGCAGGGCCAGGTGCAGAGATGGTTAACACCACGCCAGCTTCAGCTGGGAATGATCGTCTGTGATAATGGCAGCAACCTTCTCTCCGCCCTACGCAAGGGTAAATTGACGCATGTACCATGCCTAGCACACGTCCTAAATCTAGTGGTACAGAGTTTCCTGACCAAGTACCCAGGGCTGGCAGAGCTTCTCAGCCAGGCCAGAAAAGTCTGCAGCCACTTCAGACGGTCATTCCCAGCAAGCGTTCGCCTGGCAGAAATTCAAAGAGAATTCCACCTTCCCACAAACCGACTGATCTGTGACATGCCCACCAGGTGGAACTCGACATTAGCAATGCTGCAGTGTCTGCACAAGCAGCAGAGGGCCATCAATGAGTACCTGTGTAAGTATGGCACAAGGACAGGTTCAGGTCAACTTGTTCCCCCCCGCAGTGGCTGATGATCAAGGATGCATGCACTGTACTGTCACCATTTGAGGAGGCAACGAGGATGGTGAGCAGGGACAGTGCATGCATCAGTGACACAATTCCTTTAGTGTTCCTGCTGGAGCACACTCTGCGGGGAATTATAGATGTGGCTCTAGAGGCAGAGCAGCGGGAGGAAGAGGAGGCCTTCCCTAGCTCTGAAGCCCCCAGTCTTTCCGCAGACAGCATTCCAGCGGGTCCTACTCAGATCAGACAGGAGGAGGATAAATATTTAAGTAGTGGGGGCATTGAAGGTGGGGATTCCTCAAGGGAGGGTTTTGTGTGCCCATAAACGCAAGGGCTAGTGCGTGGCTGGGAGGAGGAAGTGCACGATGGGGTCATCCTCATTGACCAGGAAGACTCGGAAGCTAATGCCGCCTCCAACCTATGCTGCATGGGCTCCCTTATAATGCAAAGCCTGCTAAAGGACCCCAGTATTTGTGCTATCAAGGAGAGGGATCATTACTGGTTGGCAACCCTTCTTGATCCACGATACAAGGGTAAAGTTGCAGAGCTCATCCTACCCGCACAGATGGAGCACAGCAGGGGTCAAGTCCTGGGAAAAAAAGTGAGGGAACTCACCCACGAATTCCACAACCCCTATTACCTGAAGAAAAAATATATATAATCACGAGTATAGCCGGACGAGCCGGTGATACCATTTTTATTAGGTTAACTTTACATTTAAAAGACAAGCTTTCAAGAGTGTAAACTGGAAACTATACTGATCAGTGAAAGGTATCACTACGTACAGGTATACTCGCGATTTTGGCAACTGGACTAACGCGTTTTATATATAATCTATATATATATATCCAGGCACAGACCCCCCAGAATTATATACACAGCACTGGTTATATGGATATATTTTCCCAGTTCACATGGATAGAATTGCCCCAGCTCTCATGGATAATGCCCCAGCTCTCATGGATAATGCCCCCAGGTCTCATGGATATTGCCCCCAGGTCTCATGGATATTGCCCCCAGGTCTCATGGATATTGCCCCCAGGTCTCATGGATAATGCCCCCAGGTATCATGGATATATGCTCCCAGGTCTCATGGATATTGCCCCCAGGTCTCATGGATAATGCCCCCAAGGTCTCATGGATAATGCCCCCAAGGTCTCATGGATAATGCCCCCAGGTCTCATGGATAATGCCCCCAGGTCTCATGGATAATGCCCCCGGTCTCATGGATAATGCCCCCAGGTCTCATGGATAATGCCCCCAGGTCTCATGGATATTGCCCCCAGGTCTCATGGATATTGCCCCCGGTCTCATGGATATTGCCCCCAGGTCTCATGGATACTGCCCCAGCTCATGGATATTGCTCCCAGCTCATGGATATGCCCCCCAGCTCATGGATTTGCCCCCCAGCTCATGGATTTGCCCCCCAGCTCATGGATATGCCCCCCAGCTCATGGAAATGCCCCCAGCTCATGGAAATGCCCCAGCTCATGGATATGACCCCCAGCTCATGGAAATGACCCCCAGCTCATGGAAATGCCCCCAGCTCATGGAAATGCCCCCCGCTCATGGATATGCCCCCCAGCTCATAGATATGCCCCCCAGCTCATGGATTTGCCCCCCAGCTCATGGATATGCCCCCCAGCTCATGAATATGCCCCCCAGCTCATGAAAATGCCCCAGCTCATGGATATGCCCCCAGCTCATGGATATGCCCCCAGCTCATGGAAATGCCCCAGCTCATGGATATATGCCCCCAGCTGATGGATTTGCCCCCCAGCTCATGGAAATGTCCCCAGCTCATGGATATGCCCCCCAGCTCATGGATATGCCCCCAGCTCATGGAAATGCCCCCAGCTCATGGAAATGCCCCAGCTCATGGATATGACCCCCAGCTCATGGAAATGACCCCCAGCTCATGGAAATGACCCCCAGCTCATGGAAATGCCCCCAGCTCATAGATATGCCCCCCAGCTCATAGATATGCCCCCCAGCTCATGGATTTGCCCCCCCAGCTCATGGATATGCCCCCCAGCTCATGGATATGCCCCCAGCTCATGAATATGCCCCCAGCTCATGAAAATGCCCCAGCTCATGGATATGCCCCCAGCTCATGGATATGCCCCCAGCTCATGGAAATGCCCCAGCTCATGGATATGCCCCCCAGCTGATGGATTTGCCCCCCAGCTCATGGAAATGTCCCCAGCTCATGGATATGCCCCCCAGCTCATGGATATGCCCCCCAGCTCATGGATTTGCCCCCCAGCTCATGGAAATGTCCCCCAGCTCATGGATACTGCCCCCAGCTCAGCTCATGGATAGTGCCCCCAGCTCACCTCTCTGCGGCGTCTGCGCCGGCGGCCGCGTGCTTCCTGTTAGAACGGCCGCAGACAGGAAGTGGAGCCGCTCGCCTGGGATGAAACAGCCAGGCGAGCGGCTCCACTTCCTGTCTGCGGCCATTCTAACAGGAAGCACGCGGCCACCGGCTAAGTACGGCGGCCGCCTGCTCCAGCCTTTCGGGCTCGGGCCACAGCGGGAACGCTGCGTTCCCGCAGCGTTCCCGCTGTGGGAGAAGTGCGGGAACGCCGTTCCCGCGCGTTCCCGCTCGACTCGAGCCCTGGAGCACAGGATGAAAAAACTTGAGGACGCTCTAAAGCGACTCTTGTGTAACACCTTTCCAGGCACTGGTAGGTTACCAAGTGATGACACACATGCTTCTGAGGCTGCGGATGATCAGAGGAATAGTGGTGAAGGCCAGGGCCGCTTGACTGATGCATTTTTAAATTTTTTTAGTCCACGATGCCCAGGGACGTCAAATGTAGGCACCCATTGCCAGAGTCTTCACCATGGGCGTCCACAGCATAGGGCAAGGGGGGGCACTCCCCCCGGATCAACAGGCTTAAATTATGATAATTTATCCTCACGCTGCAGCTCCTGGGCTCTCCACTAGGCTGCACCAGCGTCACATGCCCACTCCACCTCCAATCCACCACGTGCTCTCCCTCACTTTGCATGCTGGGAGAGGCAGGGCTGAGATGCAGCTGCTATTATGGGCCACAGGAAAAAAGGTAATGATTGTCAAATACTTTTTTATTAAGCTTGATGCCAGTGTCTTTATTTGAGAGTTTACAATCTAAGAGTAGAGGGGACCCTGCTAAGAGGAGAAAGATTGTAAGCTCTGGAGCAGGGTCCCCTCTCCTCTTAGATTGTAGGCCCTGGAGCAGGATCCCCTCTTAGGACACTGCTCCAGAGCTTACAATCTAAGAGGAGAGGGGACCCTGCTCCAGAGCTTACAATCTAAGAGAAAGGACACGGCTTCAGAGCTTACATTTCTTAGATTGTAAACTCTGGAGCGGGGTCCACTCTCCTGTTAGATTGTAAGCTCTGGGGCAGGGTCCATTCTCCTCTAAGGCTAGGGTCAGACGAGCGTGATTTCTACGGACTGTACGTCCGTGCAGTACGGACATCGTCAGTACGGATGACGCAGTAGTGGTCACACAGTCCGTTTTTTCACTGAAGTTATTTTTGACGGATGTAGGAGGGAAAAATAAATTACAATGAAAAAACATTCTGTCCGTCAAAAATGCTGGACGTATAAATGCAGTCCGTCTGACCATGCTCCATCACTCACACACAAAGCTATGCGGATGTTGTAGACGTGGCGCACTCCGCACGTCCGTTCTAGCAGTATTACGTTCTTGCCTAACCTGCGTCCGTTTGCAGCGTCCGTCATGCGTCCGCAGTTCAGTGCGGACGTACTTCATGTGTCAGGCTCCAATGGACTTTCTTTCATGCTATCACGGACGTACTTTTAGGCGCAATCACGGACGTGAACACTACGCTCGTCTGACAGCAGCCTTAGATTGTAAACTCTGAAGCAGGGTCCCCTCTCCTCTTAGGACCCTGCTCCAGAGCTTACAATATTTCTCTTAGATTGTAAGCTCTGGAGCGGGGTCCACTCTCCTCTTAGATTGTAAACTCTGGGGCAGGGTCCGTTCTCCTTGATTGTAAGCTCTGGAGCAGGGTCCACTCTCCTCTTAGATTGTAAGCTCTGGGGCAGGGTCCATTCTCCTCTTAGATTGTAAGCTCTGAAGCAGGGTCCCCTCTCCTCTTAGGACCCTGCTCCAGAGCTTACAATATTTCTCTTAGATTGTAAGCTCTGGAGCGGGGTCCACTCTCCTCTTAGATTGTAAGCTCTGGGGCAGGGTCCGTTCTCCTAGATTGTAAAATCTGGAGCAGGGTCCACTCTCCTCTTAGGACCCTGCTCCAGAGTTTACAATATTTCTCTTAGATTGTAAGCTCTGGGGCAGGGTCCGTTCTCCTAGATTGTAAGCTCTGGAGCAGGGTCATAAGAGGAGAGTGGACCCTGTTCCAGAGCTTACAAAGAGAACGGACCCTGCTCCAGAGCTTACAATCTCTCTCCTCTTAGATTGTAAGCTCTGGAGCAGGGTCCCATCTCCTCTTAGATTGTAATCTCTGTAAGCTCTGGGGCAGGGTCCCCTCTCCTCTTAGATTGTAAACTCTGGAGCAGAGTCCCCTCTCCTCTTAGATTGTAAACTCTGGGGCAGGGTCCCCTCTCCTCTTAGATTGTAAGCTCTGGGGCAGAGTCCCCTCTCCTCTTGGATTGTAAGCTCTGGAGCAGGGTCCCCTTTCCTCTTAGATTGTAAGCTCTGGGGCAGGGTCCCCTCTCCTCTTGGATTGTAAACTCTGGAGCAGGGTCCACTCTCCTCTTGGATTGTAAACTCTGGGGCAGGGTCCCCTCTCCTCTTAGGACCCTTCTCCAGAGCTTACAATCTAAGAGGAGATGGGACCACATATTTATAGTGGGGAGCCTGGTGTGTGTCAGTATCTGTGTGGGGGGGGGGGTCATGGTTTGTGTATACAGAGATGGCCTTAAAAAACACTTCCTTTAGTGCCTTGATCCTGGGTGTGTGACTAGTTCGGTGCATTGAATGGCATTAACAGACTAGAAAATGCAACACTCAGATCAGACACTTACACCTTTATTCTTCTATTAGACTTGCATCATGTTTTGTAGCCTTTGTATTACTACGCTTTATTTTATGACTGTCCCCTTCATGACATTGTCAAAACGGCAGAATATGGATGCCATTAAAATTTTGCCCCCCCCTGGAAAAATTTCTGCGGACGCCCATGGTCTTCACCATATGGTGCAGGACTACCTAGGGGCAAGGGCAGACCTGGATACGTTTCCAGCAGATGATCCACTGGCCTACTGGGTTTTGAGATTGGATCACTGGCCAAAACTTAGCTAATATGCTATGCAGCTACTAGGTTGCCCTTCATCTAGCGTGCTTTCTGAAAAGACGTTCAGTGCCGCTGGAGGTTTTGTCACAGACAAAAGAGTGCGTCTGTCCACCGACTCTGTAGACCGGCTGACATTTAAAAAAATGAATCAGTCCTGGATCAGCAGCTATCAATCCCCTGATGCTGAAGTAACGGAATAGATCGGGGATGTCTTCTGCATTCACAAAACCTCCGGCACTGAACTCTTCCACAATACCACAAAAGGGTTACGGTGTGAAGGCACTTGCTGCCATGAAAGGCACAATATTTGGCTGCACTGACGCCTGTGCCACATTTATATAATTTTAAATTTTTGAACCGCAGGGTCCAACCCTGCACTCTTCCACAATACGACAGAGGGGTTACTGTATGATAGTACTTGCTAGCCTGGCACCAAAAGCACAATATCTGGGTGCACTAACGCCTTTACCAGATGCATATCTTTTTAATATAGGACCACATGGTCCACCCCTGCATTCTTCCACAATACCACAGAGGGGTTACTGTATGAATGCACTTGCTGGCCTGGCACCAAAAGCACAATATCTGGGTGCACTAACGCCTTTACCAGATGCATATCTTTTTAATATAGGACCACATGGTCCACCCCTGCATTCTTCCACAATACCACAGAGGGGTTACTGTATGAATGCACTTGCTGGCCTGGCACCAAAAGCACAATATCTGGGTGCACTGACGCCTTTAACAGATGCATATCTTTTTAATATAGGACCACAAGGTCCACCCCTGCATTCTTCCACAATACCACAGAGGGGTTACTGTATGAATGCACTTGCTGGCCTGGCACCAAAAGCACAATATCTGGGTGCACTGACTCCTTTACCAGATGCATATCTTTTTAATATAGGACCGCAAGGTCCATCCCTGCATTCTTCCACAATACTACAGAGGGGTTACTGTATGATAGTACTTGCAGGCCTGGCACGAAAAGCACAATATTTGGGTGCACTGCCACTGAAGCCTGTATCAGATTCATATCCTCAGAGGGGTTACGGTGTGACGGCACTGTTGCCAACGCTAAAGGCCCAATTTTAAAGCACTTATTGTTACTTTCATCCAAAGCCTGCATAAGTTTCACAATAATTTAGCCAAAAAAATCACTAAACGTTTTCTACGTGTCCGAAAATGTCTCCTCTTTTCATACAGACTGCCGCCCCAAGCAGTTGTTTATGGATAGATTAAAGGAAAAGCATTTTTCCGTCTTTTGAAACGTAATTTTTTTGTTTTTAAGTGTTTCTATACATCCTAGAAATCCGCCACTTCATGGGCAGGTTATGGGGACCTCAGAGTCCTAGGCACGATATTTGAAGGAATTTTCCGTTTTTATTTTTAACCCCTATTTCATGGAAAACTCACTGTCCGTTTAAAAACTTTTTTTTAAACTTTTTATCCTTGTTTCCTGTCCCCCAGGGCACTACCCGGACCCCCATACACCTTTTATGGCAAATATCTAGCATATATGCCCTCTTGGAGGGCACTCTAAAAATCAAACTTTCAGCCCCATTGACTTGTATTGAGTTCGAGTTCGGATTCGAACATTTGGAAAGTTCGAGTTCGAATACGAACCGAACTCGGGGGTGTTCGGCTCATCCCTACTCAATAGGTGAAGACCTATCCTGACCCAGGGAGCAAGTGCACTGCTGGCCCTATATATAGGGCTGAGCAGGTCATGTGACCGCAGAGTATCAGCCAATGTGAGATGGTCTGCAGTGACTAAGCCTAAAGTCCACTAAACTGATGAGTCCCGCTCTCACCACCAGGGGGCATGGCAAAAATGTGACAGTTTCTGTGTGCAGGCCTTTGCAGTGAGTAAATGAGATGTCTGGCCATACATTTCAATATTAACAAACAGGACATTTTTAATCATATAATTATGTTTTGGAATGCCATCACATGACATTAAAAGTATCAGTGCTTGGTCTCTATACATGGCTCCCCCTGTGCCCACCCCCCTCATGGGTGTTTACTTTTTTATACTATTCCTGGTGATATTTGTTTAATGTAAGCATGCCACATAACAAAACACAAATACAAACAAATGTACATACAGGAATAAACCCTAACTAAGGTGGGGCTTTCCCTGTAGTAGCCACACTTTATTGTGACTTTTTTTAGACCTACCCCCCATCCAAAACATCATTGAGCCACCACCATATTTCACGGTGGCGATGGCAATTCCTGTTACTTGAAAGGAGTTTGTTGACCCCTCTCCAAACATAGTGCTTATGGTTATGAACATAATGCTCTATTTTGGTCTCGCCCCTCCAAATTACAGTGTGCCAGAAGCTGTGAGGCATGTCAAGGTGTTATCGGGCATATTGGAACCAGGCTTTTTTGTGGCAGTGGCGCAGTAAAGGCTTCTTTTTGGCAACTTGACCATGCTAATTTTTTTTCACGTTTCGTCGCATTGTGCTCCTTGAAACAACCACCCCATGTCTCCTGAAGTTATGTGTGTTTTTCTTTGTATCCCGAACAGTGGCGTCCTTGGGGGGTGGCCCACACCGGGTGACACCACCCCATAGGATGACTCCCTAAAAAAAAATATATATATATTTTCTTTACTTTTACAAAGTATTTTACCAGAAAGGATACATTGAGATTTCACTAATTTTAAAGTATGTCCTGGGTAGGCAAGGCCTAGGCTGCCACTTTCCAGGGAGGCGGCAAAAAACCCACCACTAAAGGAGTTACTCACAGAGCACTGAAATGACGCCAACATTTTTGTGTTCTGTTGTTCCCTGCACTTCGGGGAATCAAATTTCCCCACCCAGCAGTGAATTCACCATTAACTGCAGGGTCCCCGTAGTGCAGGGAGTCGGCCGCCGATTGCCACCGCCACAGCAAACCCATGGCCTGCTGATTTAAAAGAAAACTACTGAACGAAAATGTCTTGAATTTACATACAAGTTCCTTTGATTGATAATAAAAAGGTCTGTTACAGAAAAAAGAAAAAACGCTATTAAAAAAATGGAAAAAAAATTGCTGAAAAAATTCGGAAAAATAACTAAAAGATACAAAAAAATAATCAATAAACAAAGAGACTTTTTACTGCATATTAAAATAATAAATGGTTTATTAGATATTGCATAAAAATGGGAATATTTTTAACATTGAAACCTATGGTGTTCACCTGAATAAACCTGCTGAATGAAACCACCAAACATCAGGGCATTTCACTGACATTTCTCTGCTGTTCGGTGTTCTCTGAATGGATTAACCATTTCTTCTCTATGGGGATTTGCATTGCCTTTGAACAGCATCGTACTTGCTGGCAGTTATCCAAAATTTGTGTGTGAGCATATCACAGAGCTCTAGTGGCGTACTTAGGGGAGGAGTGGGGGTGGGCCGCCCCAGGTACCAGTGATTATTGGGGTGTCATTAGGGGGTACTAGGAGGTGCCGCTGTCACTGTGTGTCAGCTTTGAGTTGTGTTCTCAAACAACGAGCAGTGGAGCAGGGCGTTTGCATTAGGAGAATAAAAATCCCCTTCTCTCTCCATAGCTCCTCCCCTGCCCCGCAGCAGCTCTAGGAGAGGGGGTGTGTGTGATTTGTGTGCAGAGAGAGATGACCGTAAACGGCAGGTAAAGGGATATCAGCAGAATATGAAGCCCTGTCTGCTTACTGCTGTTTAAAGTGGACCTTTCCTAAACCAGCACTGCAGTGATCAGAAATGTGTCACTGAGCTGCCTGGCTCCTGGTGAGGTCCTTCATAGAGCGGCCCAGGCTTCATTCTCTGCATCACCAAGGAATAGACAGCCCAGGGTAAACAGGGACAGGGAAGAGGGAGTCTTAAAAAACTGGAATAGTAAAGAAAAAAGACCATAGCAGCATCTCATACCTGCAAAACACATACCCATTCTCTGCTCAGCAACTCCAATCCACCCAGTACACACACCAACTCCAGTCCGCAAAACCAGCCACCCAGCACACACACAAACACAACTTCCATCACACAAAACCAGCCACCCACACACACAACTCTCATTACACATAACCAGCGACCCAGCGCACACACACAACTCTCATCATACAAAACCAGCCACTCACACAACTCTCATCACACAAAACCAGCCACACACACACACAACCCCATCACGCAAAACCAGCCACCCACACACAACTCCCATCACACAAAACCAGCCCCCCACACACAACTCCCATCACAAAAAACAGCCACCCATACAACTCTATCACACAAAACCAACCATCATAAAACTCCCATCACATAAAACCAGCCACCAACACACAACCCAGCCAACACACAACTCCTATCACACAAACCCAGCCACCCTAACACACACATAACTCCCATCAACAAAATGTGTACTTTTGTTCATAGCATGAGGATGGATATGTTGTGAGTTTGAAAAATCACTTAAAAATAACAATTATTCAAAAATAATCTACACTCGCCTCTTATTGCACAGCATGACACATGATCCACCATCGGCAGATTCATAATATATCATTATTATATGTATACGTCATGTCCTGACAGAATGCTATAACTAAAATATATTTTTGAAAACATTAAAAAAAGTGTGTGTGATTTTTTTTTTTATTATTATTTTTTATTTTTACATTTTAAAGTTGGGGGGTGCCAAATATAGGATCCGCCCTGGGTGCTAAATGTTCTAGGTACGCCCCTGATACCGAACACTTCTTCTGGCAGTTGTGGCTGTAATCTTTCTTGGTCTACCTGACCTTGGCTTTGTATCAAGAGATCCCTGAATCTTACCCTTCTTAATAATTGGTTGAACAGTAATGACTGCCATTTTTAAGGCTTTTGATATTCTTTTCCATCTTTATAAAGTTCCATTACCTTGTTACGCAGGTCTTTTGACAGTTCTTTTCTGCTCCCCATGGCTCCGTATCTAGCCTGCTCCATGCATCCACGTGAGAGCAACAAAATCATAGTAATTAACGTTTGTATATAAATAGTCAATTTAAAATGCCACAGATGTGGTAAATTAACCTTTTATTTGCCAGTTTAGTGTGTGTGTGTATCAAGGCCAAACATTCCAGGGTGTGTGAACTTTTGATCAGTGCCATTTGGGTGATTTTTGTTATGATTTAAAAAGGAGCCAAACAACAATGTGATAATTATAGAAAAAAACTGTAATGCCTATTCCCACCAGGGCAGCTGCAACAACCAGGAGTAACCAACCCAGTTCACGTATAAAACATAAGAAAAAAAAAAGGTGTGATCTGCGCTCATTTCTATAGCTCCATGTGAAATAAAAAACAGAGGTTTTGGTTTACTTGAATGGCCATTAAAGTGTAAGCTCACCTACCCCGTCAAGGCACCTCTAGTCAGGTGAATTTTACCTAATGAAACCAACCATTTTGTCCTACCTAATGAAACCCACCATTTTGTCTCTTAGCCGAAAAGCAGCATGAGAGTGTACGGTTGCTCAGAGGAACAGCTCTTGGTTTCATTAGGTAAAACTCACCTTACTGGAGGTGCCTCTGTGTTTTGTTTCACATGGAGCTATAGAATTGAGTGCAGATGACACTTTTTTTTTCTTTTTATATTTTATACATGAACTGTGTTATTTGCTCCCAGTTGTTGCAGCTGCCCTGGTGGGAATAGGTGCGACAGTTTTTTTATATATGTATGTATGTTTTGCTGTAACCCCTGCCAGGTCATTTTTCCTGCTGTTCCTTTCCATGTTTTTGTTTTTCATCCCAAATTGGAAGTATTTGGTGGTATAAATGCAACCCACCATTTTGTCTCTTAGCTTAAAAGCAGCATAAGAGTGTACGGTTGATCAGAGGAGCGGCTCTTGGCTTCATTAGGTAGGACTCTCCTTACTAGAGGTGTCTTGACGGGGTACGTGACGGTGAGCTTACACTTTAATGACCGTTCAAGTAAACAAAAATCTCTGACTGGGTTTTTTTTCACATGGGGCTATAGAAATGAGTGCAGATCACACCTTTTTTTCTCTAACTATGATAATAAATGGCTTCATATGATCACTATCCTTGAATAAGTTTTTTTGGCATGATCAGTTATATTTTCAATATCAATGCCAAAATTTCACGACTTCTGCCAGGGTATGCAAACTTTTGAGCACAATTGTGTACCACATGATTTCTTATTTGAAAGTGTGTTTTCCCACCAAATGAGGTATTTCTTTTTCGTATAACTGTCAAGTGAAAATCCGTAATGGTGATCATCTGTCAGTAGCCTCCAAATGAAGTAAATATTGATCATGTGTCATGGTTTAGATAAACCTCTTTTTTTTTCGCAGGGATATATAAATTGTATATGTTGAAATGTTCAGCAGAGATCATTAAAACATTAACAGTACTAGCTAATTTTTTCAACTTTTTTCTTCTTTTCCTGGGGAAACAGAACTTCTTGCATATTCAACATTTTCTTTAGTATGTTGCAGCACAGCATAGTACCAGAAGAGGGCAGTATTCATGCATTGCATTGTGTGCAGCAACTCTTAACAGCTGTGTCGCTGGTTTGCCCTCTGAGCTGCCAGGTCAGTATGTGCAATGATACACTTAGGGTGTTGGCACATTCAGGCAATTTATGTATCAGTAAAGGAAATTAACAAACTGGTTTCCTTTGTTTAACCGGAATTTCAAATCCCATAAATCCCAAAACAAACAAGCAGTACAAGCTCCAAAACCTCAATGTAACTCATGCGGGCTATTTTATTCCGAGGCATGCATACAGCTGCCACTTGTTATTCCCTAATAACTTTATTTATTTATTTATTGCTTTTTAAACTTGTGAACGTCCGGTGAATGCATTAGGTACACTTCTATTTACATTTAGATTTAGAGGTGCAAGAAAATACTAACATAATACATACAGTGGCAAGAAAAAGTATGTGAACCCTTTGGGATTACGTGGAGTTTTGCATGAATTGGTCATAAAATGTGCTCTGATCTTCATCTAAGTCACAACAATTTGAAAAACACAGTCTGCTTAAAGTAATACAACACAAACATTATATGTTTTCATGTGTTTATTGAACATAACATGTAAACATTCACAGTGCAGGGTGGAAAAAGTATGTGAACTCCTAGCCTAATGACTTCTCCAAGAGCTAATTGGAGCCAGGAGTGAGCCAACCTTGAGTCCAATCAGTGTGATATTATTGGATGTGTTGCTGAAAGCTGTCCTGCCCTTTAAAAACACACACCAGATTTGGGTTTACTGGTTTCAAGAAGCACTGCCTGATGTGAACCATGCCTCGCAGAAAAGAGCTCTCAGAAAACCTACGATCAAGAATTGTTGACTTGCATGAAGCTGGAAAGGGTTACAAAAGTATCTCCAAAAGCCTTGATGTTCATGTGTCCACGGTAAAACAGACTGTCTACAAATGGAGAAAGTTCAGCACTGTTGCTACTCTCCCTAGGCGTGATCGTCCTGTAAAGATGACTGCAAGAGCACAGCGCAGAATGCTTAATGAGGTAAAGAAGAATCCTAGAGTGTCAGCTAAAGACTTACAGAAATCTCTGGCACATGCTAACATTTTTGTTGACACATCTACAATAAGGAAAACATTAAACAAGAATGGAGTACATGGGAGGACACCACGGAGGAAGCCATTGCTGTCCAAAAAGAATATTGCAGCACGTTTGAAGTTTGCAAAAGACCACCTGGATGTTCCACAGCACTACTGGCAAAATATTCTGTGGACAGATGAAACTAAAATTTAGTTGTTTGGAAAAAACACACAACACTGTGTGTGGAGAAAAAAAGGCACAGCACACCAACATCAAAACCTCATCCCCACTGTAAAACATGGCGGAGGGAGCATCATGGTTTGGGCCTGCTTTGCTGCCTCAGGGCCTGGACGGATTGTTGTCATTGATGGAAAAATGAATTCCAGAGTTTATCAAGACATTTTGCAGGAAAACGTAAGACCATCTGTCTGCCAACTGAAGCTCCGCAGAGGATGGGTGATGCAACTGGACAAAGACCAAAAGCATACAAGTAATTCAACAAAAGAATGGCTTCAACAAAACAAAATACGCCTTCTGGAGTGACCCAGTCAGAGTCCTGACCTCAACCCGATTGAAATGCTGTGGCATGACCTTAAGAGAGCGATTCACACCAGACATCCCAAGAATATTGCTACACTGAAACAGTTTTGTGAAGAGGAGTGGTCCAAAATTACTCCAGATCATTGTGCAGGTCTGATCTGCAACTACAGGAAACGTTTGGTTGAGGTTATTGCTGCCAAAGGAGGGTCAAAAAGTTATTAAGTCCAAAGGTTCACATACTTTTTCCACCCTGCACTGTGAATGTTTACATGTTTTGTTCAATAAAAACCTGAAAACATATAATGTTTGTGTTGTATTATTTTAAGCAGACTGTGTTTTTCAAATTGTTGTGACTTAGGTGAAGATCAGAGCACATTTTATGACCAATTCATGCAAAACTCCACGTAATCCCAAAGGGTTCACATACTTTTTCTTGCCACTGTAACCCAATCTGGTCTTATATAAAAAGTATTAAAACACTTAGGGCCCTATTACATTCCTAACGTTAGCGTTAGCGTTCACCTGTGTGAGCGATAACGTTAGCTGTGGTTTCCCTAGCGCGGGCGCACCATATTACAAACCAAACGCGTTAAAAAAAATGTACTTTGCGCTCTCTATGCTTAATGTAGGGAGCACAAAGCGTTAATTAGCGTTAGGATTACAAAGTCCTAACGTTGATTACCGTCCTGCTGCGGTTAACTCAAATTTCGTTGGAATCAGTCAGCACCAGCAGAAACACCCCCCCCCCAAAAAAAATCACATACTCACCTCTAATCCCACGGCAAGAATGGCAGCTCCATCCGCCTCTTCTTGCCACCGGGAGCAGATGGAGAGTGGGGAAAAAAGTCCCCCAGTCTCCCTCTGTAGATCACTACGCTGACCTGCTGGATGTCGCGAGGCGAGATCCTGCAGGTTATGTGACTGGCAGCATTAGCCTCGATGGAGTCCTATGCCATGGAGGGGATGCTCATGGCGGCGCTTAGTGCTGCCACGAGCATCCCGAGGCTTAGCGCCGTGTTACAGTGCAGGCTGCTGGATTAACGCCTGAACCGTAATATCACGCTAAAATGTGGACGCTAACAAGAAACTGTAGGCGCAGATTTTTCTCCTTAGCGGCCCTGTTTTAGCGTTAAGATTGTAATACTGCTCTTTTTGTAGATTACAGTATTGGCTCCATCTTGCATAGTATCTGGGTGTCTTGTCCAACGTTGGCCTTTCATGGTGCCCACCTCCATTTGCATCACATACTTGTGACTCTTCAGAATACATCTGCTGAGGCTTGACTGACAGACAAACAGGGGAATTTAGGGATGTATTCTGAAGCCTCAGCAGATCAAAGCATCATACAAGTGTCATGATCTGGTGATGTCCTTCGCTGAAGCAAAGATGCCTATGAAATGTTTGCTTTCATTAGGTTACAAAATTACAGTTATTTTCACAAAAATATGTAAGGATCTTCACTAACTGACACTTCCTGGTCTGAACTGACACAGCAAAGCACGTTGACATAGAACAAAGGTATTCAGTTTAAATGTTATTTGTTTCTTTTTCCATTTGTAGCACTGCTTTAAAGACTGTGTTCTGCTGCATTTAATTATTATGGCCGCCAGAGGGAGATAGAGACATAATGGACTATGCTGGACAAACACTGAACTACATTTTCCATCATGCTTTGCGTGAGGACAGGAAGTGGGTGGTGTAGGAAGAGGAAAGACATCAGCAGCCACGTGCAGGGGAGAAGCAGAGTGAGCTGAGCGGGGAAAGGTGGAGGATGCACGTGAGAATTGTCAAGGATCGTGACCAGGCCGGAGTACAGGCGCTGCCTCACTGGTGCTTGAGATCGGGACAGTGACCGTGCTGAGACCTACCTACGCAGCGCTGAGAGGTCTGGATGACAAGTTGGTTCCGGCTGGACCCCGAGTTAGGAGACCGCGCTGATCGATTGGGAGTGCAGGCGGTGGATCGTTGTTCCAGCTGCGGAGATTCGACAAGCAGGGAGCGGATCCGGTGGCACAGAGTCCCAGTACACGGCGGGAGAAGATCCTTGATCGGGTGCTGGACAGTTTGTCTATCGGATGGGTGAGAGGCCTCCCAGGCCGCAGTTCCAAAATAAGAAACGCACGCTGCAGTATTGTTTAAATCCACAGGGGCCCAACGTGACTAGTCGAAGATTGTTTTGTTTCATTCACTGGCCAGTTGAATTCAGTACCCGGGTACCCGAGACAATACACATACGCATTTCTGAGCTATTATTCACTGGACTTACACTCCAGAACTGAGAGGGTTAATCTTTTTCTTTTGCCGCCGCGTGTTTTTCCCGCGTTACGAAATCCTGTCATTTAAATACCGTATCTACGTAATATATGCTGCTTTATTGGGATCAGTAAAGAATATAATATATAAAAATCCACAACAGTGCTGGTGTATAGTTATTCCCTAGTGCGGTGAGACTAACCCGAGGTTAATTCAGCGGCTCTTTTGGGAGTGAGCGCTACACGTGGGGGCTCGTTCCGGGATTCCAGTCTCTGTAGATACCGCATTTAAAGGGTTAATTATGGATCCAGACACTGCTGCCAAATGGTGTGAGGAGCACAATAGCCAGATAGGGTTAAGCATAGTCATGGATATTCCTGCAGACACTTGGGCCGAAGATCAGATTCGCCGGGCTGTGGCCGCGCTGACACCAGATCATCGGGTGTTATTTCTGGACATTAAAGCGAACCCAGATACTTCTCACACATATGTTCTTTTTGAGTGGAGAAAGGGTGTTCCAGTGTGTTTTCAGGGCACGAGTGTAAAGCTGACAGACGAGGTGGAAGTTCAACTGATTCAGCCAAGTGCGCCACGTGGCGAACCCACGAACGTTCCCACGACCAGTCCACTGGCCATGATCGGGCCTGAATTTATAGTGGCTATCGGAGATTTGCTGGCTAAATGTCAAAGAACAAGCCCTCCTCACACTAATTTTGGTTATCGATGGTTGAGGAATTTTACAGGAAACGTACCAACTCCGGCGGGAGAAGAAACCTTTGAATAATGGGTAGAACAGGCGATGCAGGCTCTGGATGAATGGGACGTCCCTGAAGCGCAGAAGAAGCAAAGAATTACTGAGAGCTTAAAGGGACCTGCGTCAGAAGCCGTCAGAAACCTGAAGTTGAGTAAGCAAGACTGCACTGCGTTAGATTACCTAAATATATTACAGGAAGTCTTTTGGGCGAACAGAAAAGGCTGCTGAGCTCATGTACCAGTACGAACACACCTACCAGTGAAAAGGTGAGAAAATGACTGAATATATGAGGCGCCTGGATAAGATTCTGCACCAGATACTTCTTAAGAAAGGGGCCGAACCGGCCACAATAGATAAAATCTGAATGCAGCAGATATTGAGGGGCGCTCAACCTCTAGATCCTGTGATGTTACAGCTGGAAACCAGAGAAGGTAGCCGAGAATTGAAATACCTGGAACTGATTCGAGCTGTTAGAGAGGAAGAGGCTCTGCTGGAAGAAAAATCCTTAAGGAGAGGAGAAAGAGCTTACGCACAACCCGTGAGGCATAACGAATATTTGCAGACTGAAGATGATTTGTTGCATGCCTATGGGTCCGAAGTTGACAGACAAGAGCATCTGGTAGTTCCTATATCCACAGAGAGTGCTGCAAAAGAGTCAACCATTCCTGCATATAGTGAGATACAAAAGACCGTTAAGAAGGTGCAAGAAGCTCAAGCTGAACTGGAACAGGCACACACAGACCTGTGCCGAGTACTTTTGAAGGTGGCAGAGACACAGACCGATATGCAGAAGTTCCTCACTGACATGCGGACAACGGGAGTTGCTGTGGCATCTGGCCAGGGTCCTTCAACCGATTCACCACGAGCAAGTGTGCCTCCGTCTTCAAAGAAGAGATGTTTCAGTTGTGGGGAAATGGGTCATTTCCGAGCACAGTGTAAAAACCAAAGGCCTGAAGTAAAAAGAGTTGAAGAGTTCCTAAAGGCCTTGGAAGGGCTGCTATCTACCTCACAGGTGAGAAACGCCAGAGGGCCCAAGTGAAGGAGTGAACTAGGTGCCCAATGGTTGAAAACCGCTCCAAATTTCAAGCCAGAACCGAAAGGCCGAGAGGGCCCGGATCCTTGCCAAATGCTGAGCCTACCAGGACTGAAAGAGTTACTCTCTTAGTATCCGGTCCTATGTCATGGGAAAGCAATGCACACCAAAAACCTCCACGAGTCAGGAAGAAGGCTAGGGTACAGCGAACTCTGTGGTCTATACCTCCTGCGGCTACGAACAAGTTTCCTGACCAGCTGATAGGTCCTTCTCCCATCGTTCCAATCCAAGTAGAGGGAGTCTACACTAAAGCTCTGTTAGACTCAGGTGCCCAAGTGACGTTGATCTATCGAGATTTCTACGAGAAGCACTTGAAACATATACCTCTAAAGAAATTAAAGGACCTTGAGATCTGGGGTATCGGAACTGAGAAGCTTCCCTATGATGGATATCTACAATGTCATCGGACAGTCTGGAGGTTGTGATGCATTGGCCATTGTGTGTCCTCGGCCTTCAGGAGCCAACAGAAGTTCTATGATAGTGGGGACGAATACTGATCTGGTGAGATGTCTTCTGACTCCCATAGTGATGGAAGAAGGTTCTACCAGAGGAGTACACCTGATGTTACGTCCGGTCTATCAACGAATGGTCGAAGAACAGAGGGCACCTGCCGAAGTGGGGCGTCTGTGGAGATTGGGAGGAACAGAGAAGGTTCAGGAGAAGTGGCGAGCTTCCGGGCTTCAGTCAAGTTGAACGGATCACAACCGGGTCCTTATGTGGTACTGGAAACTGATCTCAGTCATGGGAGTGAGGCCGGAGTAGAATCCCTGAGATAATCTCTACAAGAGCTTTGAAACGGACATGAGGAAGAGTTTCAGTTAGCGTGTGTAATGTGTCGGATTCTCCAGTGGTCCTGAAAGCACGAATGCCCATCGGACAAGTAGCTTCTGTTACACCTCTCTCCTCTACTGATTTAAGGGGGGGAGTGAATAAAGAGATTCCAGCTGAACGGTTCTATCCTAAAGACGCTCCCATCTCGCCTGAATGGAAGAAACGACTTCAGTCCCAGATTCTAAAATGGAAGGACTTGTTCTCGAAGGATGAGTTCGACGTGGGATTAGCTAAGAGTACTGAACATCGCATTCGACTACAAGAAGATAAGCCGTTTCGAGAAAGGTCAAGACGAGTTCCGCTGGGAGACTGGATGATCTACGAGAACAGCTAAATGAACTACAGAGGACTAAGGTGATTCAAGAGTCCAGGAGTCCGTATGCTTCTCCAATAGTGATGGTTCGAAAGAAGAATGGTTCTATCAGTCTATACATAGACGGATAGAACCAATCGCACGCTAAATCAGAGGACCATTCCGGATCAATATGCCACTCCTCGGATTGAAGATGCCCTACAGTGTTTGTCTGGAGCAAAATGGTTTAGTGTACTAGACCTGCGAAGTGGGTATCATCAGATACCAATGCATCCTGAGGACAAAGAGAAGACTGCGTTCATCTGCCCACTTGGGTTCTTTGAGTTCAACAGAATGCCTCAAGGCCTTACGGGGGCTCCCGCCACGTTCCAACGGTTAATGGAGAAGACAGTCGGGGATATGAACTTGATAGAAGTGTTGGTGTATCTAGATGATATTATTGTGTTCGGGAAGACTTTGAAAGAACATGAGCAGCGGTTGGAGAAGGTCTTGAAGCGGCTCCACGAAGAGGGGTTGAGACTGTCCCTGGAGAAGTGTCAATTTTGTCTACCTTCCGTTACATACCTGGGACATGTTGTTTCGGCAGAAGGTGTTTCAACGGATCCTCGAAAGTTGGAAGCCGTAGCTTCCTGGCCTAGACCCCGGAATGTTACTGAACTTAGATCTTTCCTGGGGTTCTGCTCATATTACCGAAGATTCGTAGGAGGATTTGCTAAAATAGCTCAACCCTTGAATAAGCTCCTACAGAAAGAAGAAGTGGAAGAAGGCTCCAAGGCCTCTGATCGAAGTTCGTCGGCTCAAGGGCCAAGGAAGGCTCGAGAATCCATCCAAGAAGAATGGACTAATCAATGTGAAAGCGCCTTCATGAAGTTGAAAGAGAGTCTGACTCGAGCTCCCGTCCTGGCTTACGCTGATCCTCATAAGCCGTACGAATTGCATGTGGATGCCAGCAGAGAAGGTCTAGGGGGAGTCCTATACCAAGAATATGATGGATTGTTGAGGCCTGTAGCGTATGTAAGCCGAAGCCTTACGCCTTCAGAGAAGAACTATCATACCCACAAATTAGAGTTCCTAGCCTTGAAGTGGGCAGTAGTGGACAAGCTGAAAGATTATCTGTATGGGGCTGAATTTGTGATAAAGACTGACAACAATCCTCTTACGTACGTCCATACTACTGTGAAACTGGATGCAAGGGGACATCGGTGGTTGGCCGCTCTGTCAGGGTTTCAGTTCAGCCTTAAGTATTGCCCTGGAGTGAATAATCGAGATGCAGATGCTTTGTCAAGAAGACCCTACAATACAGAATGGACTCAGCTGACTCCAGATGGGGTGCAAGCCTTATGTCAAGGGGCAGAGTGCCGGGTAAAGGGAGTAGTTGAAGCAGAAGCTATACGAGTTATGGCTGCGGCTGTTCCAGAGTTTTATTGTAATCCTACACAGCTGAGGGATGAAAGTCTGCCTACTTTTTCGAAACAGGACCTGAGAGCCGATCAGGCTGGAGATCCTCTGATTGCGTTAACAGTGAAGGCTATAAACGCGGATCAAAGGGAAATTCTACTGACAAATTCCCCAGAAGGAGCTCGATTGGTATACAAAGAATGGGAACGGCTGAAGATGTTGGATGGGGTGGTCTACCAAAGGGGCCCCTCGAACAATGCTGAAGAGACACAACAGTTGTTCCTTCCCACCAAACACAGAGAGGGTGTGCTGAGAGCATTACACGATGACCATGGACATTTGGGTGCAGAGAGAACTTTTAAGCTGGTGCGAGACAGATTTTATTGGCCCTGTATGAGATCTGAAGTTTAAAGTTACTGCCATTCATGTTTAAGGTGTATTCAGAGAAAGACCCTACCAACCCGAACTGCTCCAATGAGCCACCTGCAAAGTCAAGGACCCATGGATTTGGTGTGCATTGATTTCCTGTGCTTAGAGCCTGATGCTAGTGGGCAGGGAAATATTCTAGTAGTGACTGATCATTTCACCCGTTATGCCCAAGCTTTCTCTACTAAAGACCAACATGCTCCTACAGTGGCAAATGTTTTAATGCAGAAGTTTTTTGTTCATTATGGCCTACCAAGGAGAATCCACTCGGATCAGGGCAGAGACTTTGAGAGCCGACTTGTTGGGCAATTGCTGGAACTGTTAGGAATTCAGAAGACCCGAACTACTCCATATCACCCTCAAGGTGATGCTGAACCGGAAAGATTTAATCGCACGCTGTTAAATATGTTGGGGACACTGTCAAACAGAGAGAAGCAGAATTGGAGTCGTCACATAGCTACGCTGGTGCATGCGTATAACAGTACGGAGAGTGACGCTACTGGATACTCACCTTACCGTCTCATGTTCGGAAGAGAAGCTCGGCTGCCTGTTGACTTTGACTTGGCATTTGGGCTATCTCTTGATCAGACGTCTGTGGCCTCTCATAAAAATTATGTGGATAGACTTCGGAAAAATTTGGCTTCTGCGTTTCAACAGACCCATTTGACTTCAGGTAGCAGAGAACAGAGGAATAAGCAAACCTACGACTTGAGAGTTCGTATACAGGATCTACAACCCGGTGATAGGGTTTGGTTGAAGAACTTGGGTGTTTCTGCAAGGCATAAGCTGGCGGATAGATGGAGTTCTCAAGTTTACATTGTCTACAAGCAACTGCCGGGTCTGACAGTTTACCAAATCCGGCCGGATGGAAAGGTCGGGCCTCTAAAAAACTGGCACCAAAATCATCTGTTGCCTTTGAGAGAAGCTGTACGGATACCAGTTGGAGACGAACTTTCTTTGCCGAACCCGCTTGTTCCACGCTCGACTCCCGTTACTCGGTCTCAGCAGTCACGGGTTGTTGAAGAAAGTGAAGAGAACAGTGAGGAAGGAAGTTTTTGTCTGGACTGGGTGCACCCGCCTGAGCCTGAAGAAGTCATTCCAGTTTCTGAACGGTGTGAAAGTAACCTGAGGCCTGAGGCTCCTGAATTCAGATTTGAAGTACCTGAGACTTCGGAAGTTCCTGTAGTTCCAGAAGATGCGTCCATAGATTATAGTTCTATGCCTTCACTGGAAGGCTCATACTCAGAGGAGGTGTCTGCTCCAGTTGTGGATGAAAGAATTGAGCCCGTAAATGTGGCCCTTCCACCCGAAGAGGAGATGATTGAACCAGAGTCCAAACGTTCTATCCGACCCCCTCAGAGACTTACCTACGATTCACCGGGACATAGCATAGATGAGGCTGTTACCACTGTGCGAAGGTTGCCTGAAGTGTCTGCTATGCTAGCTGAGGTAGTCAGGAGCATGAGTCAGCTTGAGGATGTATATCTGACCCATTATATGTTTGCTACTGAGCCTTAATATATTGCTTAATGTAAATGCTGAAATGTCATGTATCTGTTACACTTCCTTGGAGAGACCCAAGAGTTCAAGGGGGGAGAGTGTAGCACTGCTTTAAAGACTGTGTTCTGCTGCATTTAATTATTATGGCCACCAGAGGGAGATAGAGACATAATGGACTATGCTGGACAAACACTGAAATACATTTTCCATCATGCTTTGCTTGAGGACAGGAAGAGGAAAGACCTCAGCAGCCTCGTGCAGGGGAGAAGCAGAGTGAGCTGAGCGGGGAAAGGTGGAGGACGCACGTGAGAATTGTCAAGGATCGTGACCAGGCCGGAGTACAGGCGCTGCCTCACTGGTGCTGGAGATCGGGACAGTGACCGTGCTGAGACCTACCTACGCAGCGCTGAGAGGTCTGGATGACAAGTTGGTTCCGGCTGGACCCCGAGTTAGGAGACCGCGCTGATCGATTGGGAGTGCAGGCGGTGGATCGTTGTTCCAGCTGCGGAGATTCGACAAGCAGGGAGCGGATCCGGTGGCACAGAGTCCCAGTACACGGCGGGAGAAGATCCTTGATCGGGTGCTGGACAGTTTGTCTCGGATGGGTGAGAGGCCTCCCAGGCCGCAGTTCCAAAATAAGAAACGCACGCTGCAGTATTGTTTAAATCCAGAGGGCCCCAACGTGACTAGTTGAAGATTGTTTTGTTTCATTCACTGGCCAGTTGAATACAGTACCCGGGTACCCGAGACAATACACATACACATTTCTGAGCTATTATTCACTGGACTTACACTCCAGAACTGAGGGGGTTAATCTTTTTCTTTTGCCGCCGCGTGTTTTTCCCGCGTTACGAAATCATGTCATTTAAATACCGTATCTACGTAATATATGCTGCTTTATTGGGATCAGTAAAGAATATAACAGGGCTCAAAATTTCAAGTACCAAGCTACTAGCCAGACCTTAAAAGTTACTCGCCACCAGTTGCCCCACATACCCTGCGCTAAACTTCACCCCTAAACACTCCTTAAATTATCTTATGAAATTTCACCGTTAAAGGTTTTATTCAGAATAAAGTTACAAAAATAAATAACATTAATACCCAGGCATCAGCCCCAGATAAGTAGTATCATCCATGAAGTACAGACTCCTCTCCAACAGTTTTTAGGACCAAATTATTTTGTGGTTTATGCATCCGATATATCAAGTGTAACCTAATACTCTCATTATTCATAGGCCAGGTTATCACTAGAGGTTAGACCCCAAAGTCAGGTTTCCCCCTTGGATGCTTATAGAGATGGATCCATTAATATTTGTGAGCGATACTTCCATCCCCGTTCTTTTTTTGCTCCTTCTGTATCACCAATTTTTCTTTAGATTTATTTTGCATACCCTCAAAAGCCTATGCCTCCACTTCACCAATTATGGCCCCTCACGGGAGTTGTAGTAGCGGCACTGATTTTGGCCTCACTTCCGGTGCACTGGCAGCTCAGCAGCTTTTTACTTTCCCTTAGTTTACACCAGGGGTGGGGAACCTTTTTTTATGGCAAGGACCCCCCTTTAATTAATTTCTCTCCCCACTTTAATTTCTTCCTCCCTTTAATTCATTTCTTTTGCCCAATTCATCTCTCTCCCCATTTATTTCATTCTCTCTCCAATTCATCTCTCTCCCCATTTATTTCATCTCTCTCCCCATTTATTTCATTTCTCTCTCCAATTCATCTCTCTCCCCATTTATTTCTTTTCTCTCTCCAATTCATCTCTCTCCCCATTTATTTCATTTCTCTCCCCATTTATTTCATTCTCTCTCCAATTCATCTCTCTCCCCATTTATTTCATTTCTCTCCCCATTTATTTCATTTCTCTCCCCATTTATTTCATTTCTCTCTCCAATTCATCTCTCTCCCCATTTATTTCATTTCTCTCTCCAATTCATCTCTCTCCCCATTTATTTCATTTCTCTCCCCATTTATTTAATTTCGCTCTCCATTTATTTCATTTCTCTCTCCAATTCATCTCTCCCCATTTATTTCTCTCCCCATTTATTTTATTTCATTTCTCTCCCCAAATTAATTTCTCTCCAATTCATCTCTCTCTCCAATTCATCTCTCTCTCCAATTCATCTCTCTCTCCCCCAATTCAGCTCTCTCTGCCCCCCAATTCATCACTCTCTCTCCCCCCAATTCAGCTCTCTCCCCCCCAATTCAGCTCTCTCTCTCCTCCCCAATTCAGCTCTCTCTCTCCTCCCCAATTCAGCTCTCTCTCCCCCATTCAGCTCCCCCCCAATTCAGCTCTCCCCCTTCCAATTCAGCTCTCTCTCTCCCCCAATTCAGCTCTCTCCATTTCACCCCCCCTGCCGTTTATTTCATCCCCCCCTTACCTTGCGAATAGTAGAATGAGGGGGCGGGGATTATCCACACTCTGAGGCACGCTGGATCCTCCTTCACGCTGTGCCTGGAAGATGAGGTGAGGCAGGAAGCAGCATGAATCACCGAGTGGATAATCCCCGCCCCCTCATCCTGCAGCGTGGAGGAAGAAAATCCAGAGAGACAGTAAAGTCTGGTAAAGGGGCTGCGGGAGAGAGAATTTGCAACCCCCCCCCCAATTGTTTTCCTTACAGGGACATTCTGTAGCTGGCAGAGAAAATAAGAGGCTGCTGAGTGGCCGGTCAGCGCGCCGGAAATGACTCAGGCAAAGTCTGGCTGGTCCTGAGCACGTTGACGGCAGGAAAAAAAAAACCCCGCCGCTGGAATACACAGCGCAGGCAGCACAATGTAATTTATCGTGCTGAATCCGGGGGCATCTCCACTCGCCAGCAGTTAATTTCCTCTCACAAAATGCGAGCAGGCGAGAGGAAATTTTGAGGGCTGGAATATAATATATAAAAATCCACAACAGTGCTGGTGTATAGTTATTCCCTAGTGCGGTGAGACTAACCCAAGGTTAATTCAGCGGCTCCTCCGAGAGTGAGCGCTACACATTAATTGTAAATATATTTGCTATATAAACAATACAAATGGGAGTAGTTTACAGCCTGGGTTTTCCCTTTAAAAAGCAGCAGGAATAAACAGAAATAAACGGACAAACCTGTGGAATGATTTAAAAATAGTGCAGACCTTTTTTTAGAAGAGAGAGACACACTCCAGAGCGCAAACCTGTACCTAATGAAAGAGTGGGAGGAGAGGTCTTTTCTCTCTAGGTGGCGTAATGCTCAAAGGTTGAGTCTGTGTACATATATTCACACAAAATTGCATACATTCACACAAAATTGCATAAGCAAAGATGTAAGCATACATATATCATATAAAATATAAAAACAGCATTGCATATATGGTTTGATTGATATTAAAGATCCTTTGTAATGCAGTATTGGTGGTATATCACCACCTACAGGGTTATTCAGAGAGCGTGAAAAGCAGGAGAATGACTGGAGAATGACTGGAGAATGAAAAATTTTAGGTCAAAATAGCCGATTTGGAAAGTGAGATGAAAGGGAGAATTTTTCTGGTTTGGCTATTTTGACCTAGAATTTTTCATTCTCCAGTCATTCTTCTGCTTTTCACGCTCTCTGAATAACCCTGATAGTGTCCGTATTTCAAAAAGTCTTTCAATTGAAGAAATGTGTAATAAATCAAAGTTCTTTCTGATCTGCGGCACTTCTCTGTCTCTCTTGTACCTCAGAGAACAGGAGAGTCCATGACTGATGAAGCCGCCACCTGAGCGGTCAGGGGCGTAGATAAGGGGGGATAGGGGGGTTCAATATATATATCCATGTGAGCTGCCTGGGGGCAATATATGCATGTGAGCTGGAGCAAATATATATATCCATGTGTGAGCTGCTGGGGCAATATGTCCATGTGTGAGCTGCTGTAACCCCATAGCTGGCTTGCCAGAGCCTCCACGTCCCGCTAGACACCTGTCACCGCTTCACCTTGCTGGGCAGGAAAAGTGCAGCCCTGCAGTGTGAATGTTCCTATGCTGCTGGAGGCAGGTTTTTCTATAAAATAGCATTAATCCTCAGGAAAATGGATTACTCAGGTCCCTGACTGTAGCTTGTGAACTGTGCACACTGCAGGGCAGCATTCTTCATGAATTCCCCATGAAAAATATTGCTAATTTCTGTAGCAGCCTCAGAGCAGCTTGTCTCGGTGTATTTTGGGCGACGTGGTTGGTGGGGCAGCATTTCATCTTGTGCTGACCCCCCCCTAGGAAATTTTTTTATCTACGCCCCTGTGAGTGGTGAAACGCGTTTTAAAGGACACCATTTATTTAAATTTGTTTTATATCTCCACCAAGCCCATTTATTGTTTTTTTATACTTATGTGAATAAAATCCACTTCTTTATTGGCCACCCCTGCTTCCGGTATTGCTTTCGACCAAGGCACCATACAAAGAATCCTAGCACCCCCAGAAGGGAAGTCCTGGATCTGCTGGGCCCTGGGACTTATCACCACAGGAACAGAGGAGTAAGCACCAAAAGAAGAGTGGTTTCAAAGACCAGTCGCTTGCAGCACGAGGAATAAACCTGCGTAAGTGTGCATCCATCATTCAGATCATTAATATACAGTGCTTGGCACAATTCTAATCACACTCTCCTGTTCTCTCGGAGGTACAAAAGAGACAGAGAAGTGCCGCAGATCAGAAAGAACTTTTATTTATTACACATTTCTTCAATTGAAAGACTTTTTCAAATACGGACACTAGGTGGCGATATACCACCAATACTGCATTACAAAGGATCTTTTATATCAATCAGACCATATATGTGTAGCGCTGGTTTTAAATCCCCTGCCGTGTAGTACTTATTTTTGGCCACCGGAGGGAGACAAGCGCGATGTGAGACACTGAACATTGGGACTACATTTCCCGGCATGCTTTGCGGGCGGACACAGGGAGAGGGTGGGAGACAGACGCTGACATCCTGAGCCTCGTGGAGAGAGCTGGCAGAGCGCGCCAGGGAGTGAGAGGAGCAAGACGCAGTGCAGCAGAACGTGATAGTGACCAGGCCGGAGCGCAGGTGCGGCCTGACAGAGCTAAAGACCGGGTTATTCCGCCTTATAAGAGGAAGACCCAGTGATTCACCAGAATAACCCACGCTGATACCAAGTGAGCTGGAGGACCCCGAGTTAGGAGCACCGCAGATCGATCTGACAGGGAGTGCAGGCGGTGAGCTGGACATCTTGCGGCAGCTATAGAAAAGCAAGACAGCGGATCCGGTGGCCCAGAAAATCCCAGTCAAAATCGAGCGGAGAGACGTCCTGGGTCGAGCAGAGCACCAAGTATCTGGTGGATGGGTGAGAGGCCTTCCAGGCCGTTGTGAAAATAGAAAGCACGCTGCTGTTTGTTTCAAAACCCACAGGGCCCCAACTTGACTAGTCGAAGATACCTCATAAATAATTCACTGGCCAGTTGAATATTGTACCCGGGTACCATCACACACACACACCTACATTCTTGGGACATAACCTGTACGGACTCACTCCCAAACCACAAAGGGGGTTAAAGATATATTTTTCTCTTTTTACGCTGCGCATTTCTCGAATTACGAAGCATTGTATTTCTTTTCCGCTGCGCGTTTCCCGCATTAAGAAGTACTGTAAATATATATACGTATACCGTGTTATTCATTATATGCCATTTATTCTAGTAAACTATATAATTTATAAAATCCACGACGGTGCTGGAGTATATTTATTCCCTAGTGCGGGGAGACTGACCCGAGGTTCAATTTCAGCGGCTCCTCCGGGAGTAAACGCTACATATGCAATGCTGTTTTTATATTTTATATGATATATGTATGCTTACATCTTTGCTTATGCAATTTTGTGTGAATATATGTACACATAGACTCAACCTTTGAGCATTACGCCACCTAGAGAGAAAAGACCTCTACTCCCACTCTTTCATTAGGTACAGGTTTGCGCTCTGGAGTGTGTCTTTCTCTTCTAAAAATTGTTATTACAGACAGAGTGTTTTGGGGTTTTGACTCTGTCAACCCACTCATCACAGAGCTGCACCCAAAAGGTACCCTCACCACCTCACCCAGCGCTCCATATAGGTATTGTGAAACCTTTTCCAGACCTTTATGTTGTCAGAAATTCTAGGTGGCTTGGAGAGACACTCACAGGATCTTGGACAAGAAGTTGTATAGATGCTCTAACAGCACTGCTCGAATTGATCCCTTCCGACCTCCGTTGTGCATGGGTAATCACCAAAGTAGTGAAACTTCGAAGGAATCTGGTGACTCAAGGAGATAGTATTTACAAGGCATGTGAAACCATAAAGCATACAATATTTAAAAATAAGGTTATGGCGTTAAGTGCTTCGTCGCAATATGGATAACGTCTTCAGGGACATCAGCAGACCCAAATACAATTGAGAACAAATGTAAAAAGTTATTTTTCGTGGGTTCCTCCATGACTATATACGCTTACTGCTAACTATGTACCCACTCATAATCTCCAAACAAATAGGAAACCACTGTTGTAAACTTCCAGTATCTCAAATATTTTGCTGGTATGGATCAAGTGAATGCGTCTGTCTAAATGTAATTTCATTTGGAGGTGAGAAGTGATATCCGCATCAGCCACTGTGAATGTTGTGGATAGCCAGCTCGCTTGCCACAATTCTTGTCATCCTGGTACGGCTGAGGCTAGGGTCAGACGAACGCATTTTTCACGTTGTCCGTGAAAAAGTGCGTCCGAACGAACGTACGTATTTTTTCCCGGAATACGCGATAGCGGTCATACGATGCGCCCTTCCGTCCGTGATTTTGTACGGATCATCAATAAAACACTTTTTGTGTCTGGACGTTATGTTAGCCGGACATTAGCAGCGTCTGACGTCTCCTAATCACACACACACGCCGCTATGCGGACGCAGCGCACTCTGTACGCCAGTAGTAGCGGTTTGACGTTCTAGAAAAAATGCGTTCGTTTGCCACTTGCGTTGCGCGGACGAACTTTCGTGCGGCCGTTCTTCGTGTGTTCCCCAGCATTGGACGTCATTTGCTGCTAGCACGGCCGTGATTTCGTGCCGCTAAACGCACGTTAAAAATGCGTTCGTCTGACCCTAGCCTGAAATAACTAGTGGTTTGAATTCCTCTGTATAACCATGAAAAAGTAATGCCTTTGGAAAATGCTTCAAATGCGATATCTCCCCCCCTTCCTATACGTATTGGAATAAATATCTACACTAGACTTGTGAACAGTGTTATATTTCTGTTTCGGATAATTTTGGACTGCAGGGTTTTTGTTACGGACCATTCGTCATCCTATCGCGTTTCATATTTTCGGATTGATCCGAAAATGTGGGATACTGTTTTTCAGATCACTTAGTTTTTCGTTTTGTTAGTTAATTAGTTTTTCTTTTTTATACGTATGTGTTTTTGGGAGTTTTTCATATTTTGCTGTGATCGTATTTTCGATTGGTTTGTAATTTCAGAACAACACATTTCCGTTTTCGTTGGATATTTCACTTTTGACTTGATTCGTATTTCATACCGATTCTTATTTAGTTTAATTTGTGTAGATTGGTGTAATTTCGGACGACCCGTTATTTTGGACGATGTGTGATTTCGTAGCTGCCAGCCTGAGCAGGGAACATGCACACGTTTATTATTTCTTGTATTTTGTTCCTTAGACTGGGGATTTAGGAATCTTATTCATATTACTGCATTCACATTCACTATGTACTGGGTGGGTAGGTACTAATGGTATACTGAAGTTCACACTGACCTTCCTGCCAGCCAATCATAGAGCTTGTCCAATGTCCCACAATGCATTACTATTGTAAAAGGAACTAATCCCAATCCTGAATGCACCTTAAAGTTTACAACACTGTTTTGATGATCCCTCATGTCATGAAGAGACATGATGATGATCCCTCGTGTTTTCTGCTGTGGATGTGAATCCGAATTAAAATGCTTGGTTTATTTTTAATATTTTCGTTATTTTGCCAATTCGTATTTTCGTTCTATCGGACAGTTATGTATTTTTGGAATTTCGTTCTGCTGGTTTTTCCCAGATTGCCGTACTCAATTTTCATTTTTCTCTTTTTCATTCAGTTATTGATTCCGATTTTTGTCTTTCTTCCATATTAGTTTCGTATTTTCGTGTTTTTATGGTCTGATGACTATTCAGTTTTCGTACTTTTGAAATTTCGTTCCGTTTGAATTCGGAATTTGGTATCAGTCCTAAACAACAAAAATGCAAATTTTAGGCGAAAAACACTATCAGGGTTATTCAAAGAGCTCCGAATTGTGGCCAAAAGGTAACCGAACAGTGAAATTCAGTGTACGTTTACCTTTCCTGGCCATTCGGCTATCCAGAGAGCAGGCAATTCGCCAAATGTTGGCGAATTGCCTGCACATACGGTGCCTGTTCGTTGCCTGTTCGAGGGCAGTGAATTCCCCATAGAGAAGAAATGCTTCATCTATTCAGGGAACAAAATCCAGCAGTGAAAAGTAGCCGAATTTCCCTGCTGTTCGGTGGTTTCATTCAACAGGTTTATTCAGGCGAATCCCATAGGCTCCAATGATAAAAATATTCCCGTTTTAACACAATATCTGATAAACCATTGATTATAATATTCTGCAGTAAAAAGTCTCTTTATTTATGGATTTTTTAAGGATCTTTTAGGCATTTTTTGGAGATTTTTTTGCGAAATAATTTTTTCCGTTTATTTTTTTAAATTGTTTTTTCTGTAACAGCCCTTTCTATTATCATTCATTGGACCTTATATGTAAATTTAGACATTTATGTTCTGCAGTTTCTTTGCAAACAGCGTTTCACTTTTCAAACATTCAAGCGTACTGTTTTTTTTTTTTTTTGGTTCACTCCATTCATCTGCGGTGTCGGCTTTTTCCAGAGTCTGCTCTGCGCTGTGATCGGCGGCTGCTCGGGTTTCTCCAGCGTGTTCGGCGGAGTTAATCCAGATGTTTTTGCGGGTTTCGGTGTACCTTCACCAGGTTTTGCGGTTAGTGTTCGTCGGGTTTGCGGCGACTTTTCCCTGCACTACGACGGCCCTGTGGTGCTTGCTGAATACACCGCAGGGTCGCCAAAATGGGATCGCCAAATCGCACCAAATTGAAGAGAACGAAAAGTCACCGAACGTGAGGTGACGTTTTGATTCTCTTTGAATAACCCTGTATATTGAAAAGGTTGGCAAGGCAAAAGACAGTACGTCCAACATATTCCATAAGGTAGACAAGTCATATAGCAGCATGGAAATGACAAAACAATATACGGTACATTGCGGACGAGCATCATTTGTACAACCGAATGCAATACCTGAAAGGAATGCAGCCAGCTAAGTAATAGAAGCAGTTGAAGAAGGCAGATTGGATAACGGCGTAACCCCGCTCACCTTCTGTAGACATCCCACTACGATATCTCCCTTCGTAATCACTAAACTGAATTCAGGAGAACAGTAGGACGGGGAGAGAAGCAGATAGGGGAAACAGAGCCTCCCCTGAGGCGTCACAAAAGAGAAGAAGAGATCAGCGTTAACAAGTTCCTTGACAGTGTCATGTACCGCATGCAAAAAAGAGATCAGCGTGGGGTAAGACCAACACATTTGAAGGTAGGAGCCATTAAGTAAAGAACAACAATGCGAAAGAGTAGGGTCGGCGTCCTGTACCAGCAGGTTAGTAGCTTATACGCCACTTCCTATAGATGGTGGTGTCGTACTCCTTTATGCGTTAGCGTATACGTCCTGTCCCATTGATCCGGGGAGAAAGAACTATCCAGGAGCCTCTCCCATATGGCTTCCAGAGGCGGGTGAGTGGTGTGCGCAGTCGAAGGGAAGAGAGCATCGAGTAGTGAGACACCATGGCTCAGTGGGATACAGGAGATACAGAATTGTTCAAAGGGGTACATAGTCCGTTCATAGTCAAAGAACGGCGAATACCTGCCGGAAGGGCCAGGTTGTCAGCCAAAGGGAATAATGCCGAAGAGTAGGAGGGCAGCACATATTTGCGTTTTAACAATGTCCACACCAGAAAGGTGGTCATCAATGGAGCATGTCGGGGAAGACCCGGGGCGGCCTTCTTTGGATTTATCCAAGGGAAGGACCAAAGCGAACAACGTGCATCCGCCACCTCCAAGTCCTGCCATGGCATACCTCTACCACCCAGCGACCACTCCACAACACGTTGTAAGTGGGTACCGTGGTAGTATGTTAGGAAATCCGGGTAACCAAACCCTCCCTGGCAAGATGGGCATGTCAATGTTGCAACCCCCACCCGCAGGGCACGGCGAAACCAGACAAAACGTCAACAGGTCCACCCAAGGTCTGCAAAAAAATCCACGGGATTCTGATCCTGGAAGAGGTACATCAATCGTGGGAGCACTTTCATCTTTAGGAAGCCTATGTAGTCAAGCCAATAAAGGTTCAGTGGGCACCAGCTATCCAGGTCTTTGCGTATCACCCATTTTCAACGAGTGAACGAAGGTCAGACATATTTCATTTTGACATTCCAGACCTCAGACACAGGGTGGCTGGCAGAATGCTGTGGTCCCTCGGGCTGGCACTGTTCCAGTGAGCAGCCTTCGGCAAGGTTGCTTCACTGGGGCTGCGCTCTAAGATCTCGTGAGTGTGTGGCTGTAGGACTCAGTAAGCGTTCACTTGTAACTCGGGGCCTGGAAGAATGCTCTTGGTGTATTCTGCCACCCCCAAATACTGCCCAGTAAGCCAGCCTAGTGCTGGCTTCCGATATAGGTAACGGGGTGGAAATGTATCCAAACCGAATGCCAGGACAACATTTCTAGTTGCCCTGGCGCTTGGGTTTTGTCGAGCCCTGTTTTAGAGGTTATTCACTAACCTCTAAACTGCACTGAACTTTTAATTTCGTGTCAATTCGTTTATTCACTAAGCTGTCAATTTGCCAAATACTGGCGAATTGACAGCACAATACAGTGCAATTTGGTGCCACCGAAATTGTCCCAAAGAAGACTATCATGTCTTCTATACACAGAACCCCAAAATTCCAGCGAAATGACATGATTTTCGGTGTTTCAATTTGACAGGTTTAAACAGGCAAATCCCATAAGTTTCAATCTAAAAAAAAGTAGTCTTATTAACCCTTTCGCTGCTGAGGCTTTTCACATCTCTGTGCTGAGGTCATTTTTACCGCTTTCGCTCATCATGTTTAACCGCGTTTTGAAGCCATATTTTGATATATGACCCAGACATATTATATATCGTTCTTTCCGGCAGACTTTGCAGATTCATAATATGTCATTATTATATGTATACGTCATGTCCTGTCTGTATATTATAACAAAAAATGTAATAAAATTTGAATTTTCAATAATTTATTATGTGTTTTTTTTTCACATTTTAACATGCAATCGTTTGTGGTTATATTTTCTATGGGGTGCGCTTGTTAAAAAAATTAGAAATGGGGACTCGTTACATTTTTTTTGTGGAAAATGTCACTATTTTTAACAAACGCACCGCATACAAAAATCATTAGTGCAGCATCATTGTTCACATTATAATTAAATGGGAACAATATTGCTGCATTACAAAACAAAACAAAAAAAAGCTTGTTTATTTTTTTTTAGAATTTTTTTTAAAATATTTTTTAATTTTTATTTTTAATTTTTATTTTTTTTTAAAAACCATTTTCTTTTTTTTTTTTCAATATAAAGATTTTTATTGAGTACCATCATAAGGTTGAAGTACAAAAATATGAAAAGACATAAAGGCCGCGCAGGGCCTGTCAACGATATAGTCACATATGTGCAGGTAGATTGTTGTCAACATTTTACGGTACAGTTTACATTTAAAATAAACAATAAGGAACAAATACAGTGGTTAATACAGTAGTTGAATAAACATAGACGAAAGAGAGAGGGAAAAGAAAAAGAAAAGGGAAAACAAAGAATAAAATATGCGGTTCGACAGGTTGAAAGTAATTTTAAGAGGATTATTAGGAGGATTTTTAAGAGGATCCCTTGGAGGATCTATAAGATATCCAACCTTCCCAGGTAGCCTGGTACTGTGGAAGGGTGTTATGGGCCGAAGCGAACATTTCTTCGTATTTACAGATACTATCTAAACGGGTCAGGATTTCTGGGAGTGAAGGGGTGAAGGCCGAGTTCCAGTAACTAGCCAACACTAATTTGGCAACCCCGAATATTGCCGATATCAACCCTCTGGGTGGTATTTGAATGGTAATGGGGATGAAGTGTAACACGTACGTTTCGGGCTGGAGAGGAATATCCAACGAGGTACATAGTTTGACCAGGCCCTGGACATCAGCCCAGTAAGGGCTAATTTTCGGGCAAGACCAAAAAACGTGTAGCAAAGAACCCTTTTCTATTGAACAACGCCAACATAAGTTGGCACCTTGGAGATATGGTGCAGTCGGGGTAAGGTACCAGCGGTGTAATAATTTAAGATGTGCTTCTCTCATGCCAGTGCTCTTAGATAGGCGATACACCGATGACGTGGCATAAAACCAGTCCTCTCGCGAGAATGATAAATTTAGGTCCTTTTCCCATCTCAACATATATGGCAGTTTGCGTTCCTTATTAGGTGACACTAAGCATCGGTAACATAGAGACAATGGTTTCCGTAAGTTTTTTTTACCCAAGCACAGCCTGTGGAAAGCTGTCATATCTTTGTCTGGTATCGCCCCGACCCTGTGCGTTTAACAATATATGTTTAATACGAAGGTAGGTAAAGAGTTCGTTGAAGGGAATACCAAATTCTTGTACTAAGTCTGGGACAGTTTAATAGAGGTTGGAGCGAGGAGATTTTGGACAAGGGTCACTCCCTGAAGCGTCCAGGAGGCAAGGTTTAGGTCAGGAGACAATCTACTTAAAAAACTAAGAGGTGCAAAACTGAGCAGTCGAAACGGTTTTAATAACGGTCTACCCCAGTGGCGCCAGGTCAGGACCGAGAGATAAGAGGAGGGAAGTATCCCTTCCATTTTACTTCTAGGGAGAGGGTCATACCACATAAAGTCATGAATAGAATTAGGAGCGATAACGGCATTTTCCAGGCACAGCCATAAGGGAGGTTCTGAGGAGTGCAGCACAGCTAGTAATTGGGCTAATAGGGAAGCTCTATAATATCTCAATAAGTCAGGGAAGCCAAAGCCACCCATCTCTCTCGGAGTTGTAATTGTAGTAGCCGAAACTCTAGGGGGCTTGCGTTTCCAGATGTGGGCAAATAGCATTTTCTGCAGACGTAGGAGGATATGTGCTGGGAGAAAGATCGGAACATTGCGAAAATAGTAAAGGATTTGCGGGAGGATTGACATTTTTAAGGAGGCCATGCGGCCCAGCCAGGACAGATCCACTGAGTGCCATGATTGCAGTTGTTTTTCAATGATTGCAGGAGAGGGAGATAATTGTGTTTAACGATGGAGCTCCTATTTTTCGTTAGGAAAATACCTAAATATTTAATAGATTCCGAACGCCAGTCAAACGAGTATTGGGTTTTAAGATCCATCAGTGAGAGACCAGGAATATGCAAAGGGAGGGCCTGAGTCTTACCAACATTATTTTTATAGTAGGATAGCCGACCATATTTCTCAAGTAAATTAAAAAGAGGGGGGAGTGGAGTTTCTGGGGTGGATAAGTATAGGAGAATATCATCTGCGAATAGAGCGAGTTTCTCTTCGCCTGCCGGTGTAGGCAGACCTGATATAGATGTGTTCAATCTAATATGAGATGCTAACGGTTCCAACGCCAAGACAAAAATTAGCGGGGATAAGGGGCAACCTTGACGAGTGCCGTTCGTAATTGGAAAGGTAGGGGACGAAAATCCCATGCTCAACACCTTTGCCGAGGGGGTGGAATACAGAGCCATAACACTTTGGATAAACAAGGCGGGAAATTGAAAGGCCTCCAATGTTTGGCGCATGAAGCCCAGTGCATGCGATCAAACACTTTTTCTGCGTCTAAAGACAGTAGGAGCCCGGGGGTCCCAGAACGATTAGCTAGGTCTATTATATCGAACAAGCGACGTGTATTATCAGGTCTGCCTCCCCTGTACAAATCCTGTCTGGTCCGGGTGAATCAATTTAGGGAGCAGGGGCGCGACGCGCGAGGCCAATAATTTTGCATAAAGTTTAATATCAACATTTAGTAGGGATATGGGGCGAAAATTCGCGCAGTGAGTGGGGGGCTTGCCAGGTTTAGGGAGTGTGACTACGGTGGCCAGGAGCATCTCTGGGGGAACTTGGCCAGTGGTTTTAATGTTATTAAATAAGGCTGTCAGAGGGAGGCGAAGTTTTGATAATAAAGATTAGATAAGCCATCAGGGCCGGGTGCTTTACCTTTCGGGAGAGCCCGAATCGCTTTGTAGACGTCCTCCTCAGAGAAAGGGGCCAGCAAGTCAGCTTGCTGATGGGGCAGTAATGTCCACAAATGCGCTTCTGTTAAAAATGTGGATATCTCTGCTGAGCAGGGTGGTGAAATGGCCGAGTCAAGTTTGAGATTGTAAAGGGAGCTATAGAAGTTGGCAAATTCCGAGACAATCAGCGCTGGATTGCGCACTATTTGTCCCCCTAAGCTTTCAATATGGGTGATTTTAGTTTGAACGCGTCTAGCCCTGAGCTTGGAGGCCAGTAACTTTCCCGCCTTGTTACCTGAGTATAGGAAGTGTAATTTAGTTTGCGTAGGGATCGTTCCATAGCTTGTAGGTTTAAGTGCTCCAACTCTTCCGCAAGGAAAGCAATTGAGATGCAATCGATGGGGTCGGCTTATTCTTATTTTGGGATTCTAAGGAGGAGATTTGTTGTAAGAGAGTTGATGTTTTAAGAGTATACTGTTTCTTTCTATAAGCCCCCTGTTTAATGAAATGACCCCTGATAACTGCTTTGTGAGCTGACCACACAGAGGAGATCGCCACCTCCTCCGAAATGTTCAATCTGAAGTAGTCCTCAAGAACCGATGCTGCCCCATCCCTCCCAGCCGGGTCCACAATTAATGAATCATTTAAACGCCACGAGCCCATACCTCGAGCCGGAAAATGAGCACGGAAGGACAGAATCAAAGGAGCATGGTCAGACCATGTCATGGGTCCTATTTGAGCATCTAAAAGATGGTGGACCATGGTCCGGTGTATAAGGCATAAATCAATTCTGCTATAGGAGGAGTGCACCTGGGAATAAAAAGTGTAATCCCTAGTCTGGGGGTGGGAGATGCGCCAGACATCATACAGGTCAACAGATTGCAGGAATTCAGTGAAGCGTCGGCCAAGAGACTTCGCTTTTTGAGAGGGGAGGCGACCTCCAGAGGACTGGCAGTCAACCATGGGGCAGGGAGTCATATTAAAGTCGTCACAGATATACACCGCACCTTGGCTAAGAGACTGAATTTTTTTGTGGGCTTTCCTGAGGAACTGCAACTGGTTAATATTCGGAAAATACAAATTAACAATAGTCACCGGAACATCATTTAAAGAGCCAGTCAATATCAACATTCTCCCCTCCTTGTCCTGGTGTTGAGATGCAACCTGAAACAACCAATCCCTATGGAAGAGGATGGAGACTCCTCTTGATTTGGTTGGAGACATAGAGTGATAAGCTTCAGGGTACATCTGAGACCGAAGACGGGGGGCATCGTGAGACCGAAAATGTGTCTCCTGTAAGCACACTACCGCAGGTTTATATTTATGCAAATCTCGAAACAGGCAGTGTCTTTTAAAAGGAACATTCAAACCTCTAACATTTAAGGAGAAAAATTTCAGTTCAGGGGAACCCATCAATCAAATTTAAAGATGACACACATTGGGAAACATCAGTTGGTGAGCGTTTCCATCCCCATCCAATCCCACAATGCAGGCAGTCCCCCATGAGGAAGAAGCTTACGTCCTCCCAGGGACCCGTACAACAGGAGAACTGAAGGGAATAATGGACTAGACGAACCAAAAAAGAAAAAAAGAGAGGACGAAATAGGGAAAAAAAAATTTGAAAAATACAGTAACAAAAAAACACTGCGAGCCCGCAGTGTGAAGAGGTGTAACTCGCCGTGGTGAAAAATGCGAGGTAGAAACTCAGGGAAGTAAACACCCACAGGGGGGTATCCCTGGCCTACCAGGGAAGAAAAATATCCAGATCAATAAGATCGTGTCAAGTATGAGCCACCAACAGGGGGGTGAGGGGGCTCGGTTCTCTGTTAAGTAGTGGGTCTTCCCAACCTCGAAGAAGAAGCAGAAAGCAGCCGGGATCAGCTGGGCAGAGGGGAACGATATCGATATAGGCCCAGACACAGGGCCGCCGTTCACTTCGGCTTGACCCGGTGGCACTCTGGCGAAACTTTAAGTGGAGATGTCGTTACCACGCGAGGGGGGGTGTACTCCTTCACAAACCCCCATTCCTGCAGGAGTTGCATGCCCGACGGGATGTTGGTGATAGCATGTAGCCTCCCTTCTCTCCATATAAGCAATTTGGTCGGGAAACCCCACCTGTAAGCCACCTCGTGGTTCCTCAAGAGCTTCGTCAAGGGGAGGAATTCACGCCTCTTCGCTAGGGTCATCGCTGATAGATCCGCAAACAATAGCAAGGTAGCGTACGGAGTAGGCAAGGTTGGGCCTTTTCTAGCAGCAGACATTAAGGACTCCTTAATATGATAAAAGTGAACTCGGACAATAACATCTCGGGGAACATCCGGTGAAAGATGTTTCGCTTTGGGCAGTCGATGAGCGCGGTCTAGGAGTAAGTCCTGGAGGGAGGCTGATGGGAGTAGAATTTGGAAAACCTCCATGAGATATGCCGGAAGATCAGCCAGAACCACCGCCTCCGTTACACCACGGATCCGCATGTTGTTTCTGCGCACGCGGTCCTCTAAGTCAGCAACTTTGGTAGCCAGCGCGTCATGAGCTATTTGCAGATTCTGGTGTCTGTCCACAAGGTCATTATGAGCCAGACAAATATCGTCAGATTTGGTCTCGAGGTTGTCAGTGCGCTCACCTAGATCCTGAACATCACGGCGCAGCTCCTGCAGCGCCTCTTTGAAGTCAGCCTGGAGGGTAGCGCGGAGTCCCTGGAGCATATCATGCATTGCCCTCTCAGATGCTGGGTATGTGTTAGAGAGGAGGTCCGCATCCTGTTCCTCCAGGTCCAGGCCAGAGATAGAGGAGCCAGAGATCGGGGAGCCGCCATCTTGGATTTTGCGGCCTTTTTCAGATCGGTTGGTCCGGGTCCCTTCAAGCTGCCGCTGGGCCTTTGGAGGGGCCATCCTGCGTCAGGAGGGTATTAGGACCCCGAGGGAGGTAAGTTGAGGTTGGGGTGCCCCTTGTAATAGCCGCTGGAGTGAAAAAACCGAGCGCCGCACACAGAGCTCTCAGAACATGCGGCTGCTCGTGTCGCTGGCTAGCCACGCCCCCTTAAAAACCATTTTCATGGTCATGTTTGGCATCGTTGGAAAGGCCATGCTCTGGCCGATCCAACAATTTGAAACATTAACCCCTAGCTGCCACAGATCGGGAGATAGGGGGTTCATTGGACCACCCTATCTCCACCATTGCTGGCAGCTAGGGGTTAACTCCAGGACTGGCGTCATCGTGCTCTGCACGATGACACCAGTCCTCAGGGGGAGTTCCCGGAGGCTTGGCCGACATCCAAGATGTCGGCCAGCTTCGGGAGAGGATCACGATCTGGCGCTTTTCGGCACCAAATCGTGATCCGGCTCCCCAGGGGTTAATGACAGCCACCGTTTGGAAGGGCAGGCTGTGCCCTTCCAAACGGTGCCTGGATTAACCCTGTGCACCCCGGTGATCGGGAAGGAGAGACCGCCGCCGCGTTGACAACTAATGGCCCTGCCGGGGTCCCCGAGTGCTGGGCTGACATCGAGGATGTCAGCCCGCACTGGGGGGCACAGCGATCGGCCGGAATCCAGCCGATCGCTGGCTGCAAAGGGAGGAGGCGCTGAGCGCGTCCTGCATGGAACAGCACTGCGGGTGGACGCGCTGAGCGCGTCCTCCGCAGTGAAAGGGATAAATTATCTTAAAAAGGGTTTTTGTAAAAATAAATTTTTTTAATGTTTTAGACCACCTTTGTGGTTTTTTTCTTTTTAGATGACATTTTTGTTTTTCTTGTTTTTTAAAGACTTTATTTTGTAACAGAACTTTTAATATTTTTTTAAAGGACCTTTTTCTTTAGACACATTTTTATTTATACTTCTATTGGGAGAATAAGAGTCTTCCGTTTTTTTCCCCTTTAGTGGAATTCGACAGTTTTCACTGATGTCCATTAACTGCTTCAGTGACACCAATTTTGGCAAAATACTGTGATTGTAACTGCACAGCTCTAAAGAAATGGCTTGCTTCATACTGATGTCTTTTTGCTCTTTATTTGTCTCTTTTTATCTGACACTGTGAAAACTACAAAAGAAAAACAAATGTTCAAAATATGCATAAACAGTCTTTACAAGTCTCTCATGCAAAATGAACATGTCTTTACAACAAAAATATGATAGCCAGTTACATCATTAACAGATCACATTGTACTTGTAAAGGAATATAAAAACATTATACACAATATAAAACAAATACTGAGGTAAATTACCGTGTGAGCCTCTCAGACCAATGCAGATAAGTTCTTTTGAGGAGTTATGCAACAAAGTGTGGCTCTCCTCTATGCATCTGCTGCAGCTCTTGAAACCAGGAAGTTCTGGCTCCCACATCTCCAAGCATGCAAGGGACGACACATCTCCAAAAAAACATGTCCCCTGACAGTTACAGCGATCATTTGCTATATAGTGAATTCACTGTATTTTCGGTGAAATGGAATCGCCAAAATTGTGGCGAATTGCAGGGAAACACAAAGCACTGAAATTGCACGCATTTTTGGTGCTTTGTGAATAGATCCTGTCATTTTTTGGAGCAGACTTGGCAGATTCAAAACATATCGTTACTACGTGTATTTGTCATGTGACGTAGGAATGCTATATCAATATTCATAGTTGCTGTTCTTGCAGCTGCGGGGAACTCTGGCTATCCAGAGAAAAAGATTCCACAACAGCAGGGGAAGTTGCTGCAAGCCATGCTGGACAACAGTACTAATGTTATTTTTTTTGTAAATGAGTAAACTAGGCTATTCTCCAATTCGATTTGTTACCGTTGTTCGCAACAGAGATTTTTAAAGATCGCCAGCTTTTCATTGAGCAACGATGAAGACAATGGTAAATAAAGCACGAGCCAACTTCGAATGAAACGCTGAATTCTACACTGAATGATATCAGCAGAAACCACTGAAATACTGGTAGAAAACGAATAATTTTGGCATAAACTATGGTGGAAAGAACTCCAAAATCTATGCTGGCTGTTCCCTAAATAGAGAATTCACTATGTCGAAGTAAATCTACCATTCTTTCAATGAAGGAATGGTGCTTAGTGAATAACCCTTACAGTGTTTTTATTTTAAGGGAAAGTAAATCCGTTAAAATAAACAGTTTATGAAAACAACAAAGGGTAACTTTGACCATTAGTTGGTTTAGGTTGGCCTTTGCTGAATGTGTCTGGTGGTTGTTTTGGGGAGGATTTATTGCCCTATATTATTTTTCTTTTCTCATTACAGGATTTATCCCATCCCCACTCTGCCATGTCAACAAATAATTTTAAAACAATGTGGTCTTAAAATAGAACACTATTCACACTATTCCCTATAGCGTAACTTTACTCTCTCACATCTGCTCACCTCATTGGGTCATGTAAAAGAAACTGTGTGAAAAGACAGACCTTGTACACATATGTAGGTACATTGACAAGACAGTGTCATTTTTATTTGTAAATGAGTGACTAATGACAAATGTCCTTTTCATCCCACTCTCCCCTCCTCACCATAAACCCTGAAGGCTGCAGACAATGAGCTAAGTGTTCTGCCCCGCTTATCAGAATAGCTTTGAGGCCAAAAGAAGGACACTATTCCCTGTTGTGCACCTACTGGACATTATGCTTATGCTTATAATGCGGTCTTTCGTAGCGATAACATATGAAGGGAATGCAGAGGATTGTCATGCAGCAAGACTAGGATAAATAAAACGTATATATGAAGAGCCATGATGGGTATAGGAACTGGGGATAATGGGGGGGGGGGAGACAGCTCCCCCCCTCCTGTTATCATAGACGTACACTACAGTGTATGCCTGAGATTTGATCTATAGAGGAGTTTGTTCCTTAGTTGAAACTATATAGTTGCTGAATTCCCCCAATTTATTAAAAGTAAGAATAGCGAACTAGTAAACTAAGCTTGCTAAATGGCAGGTTGTTAGATATATTATGTTATTCTGCTGCTATACATTTATAAGGCTATACCCTAGATTTCTGGGTGTTCCTACACCAATACAATCATTTATACTTTTACAAAGAACTCCTGATCTGAACAGCACAGCATATACAGTAGTTACATTGTTGGTTGCAAAGTTCGAAAAAAAGACGTCTAATTCAGCCTTTCTCACACCCACTGCTGTTGATCGAAAAGAAGGCAAAAAAAACCCCAGTCTAAAGCGCTCACCAAAATGAAACATACTGGGGGGAAAATTCCTTCTTGACCCCAGATGGTGGTCAGATTTCTCCTTGGATCAAGCAGCTTTTACCCACATATTAAATATTATCGAAGTTTTAGCCATGTGGGCATAATACCCAAGGAGCTAAAACTGTTTGAAAATCGGCTAGGGAATTTCGTTGTCATGTATAGGTTCCAGGGTGGAACTTGATTGAGGGGATATGGCCCAAGATACAGTATCTACACACAGGAGTGGGTGGAGGATGGTGAACAGATTGAGACTGACCAGACAGTGGCGTAGCGTGGGTTGTCAGCGCCCGGGGCAAGGAAAGAATTGTGTGCCCCCCCCAACCTGTGGACATGGTAACACACCCATCAGTAACACACCCATCCACCAGTAGAGTATTGACCCCCTTACCCCACAAGCACATGTATTGTATATTTACAAAATACTGATATAATAAAAAAATTAAACACACATGCCCACCACGCTAGGCCACTGCTACCAGTCACCCTGTCCCAGTATACCCTAGCATAGTTCCACTCTCACACTATACCCAGTCACCCTCTCCCAGTACCCCCAGTCACTCTCTCCATCCAAGTATCTCCAGTCACTATCTCCCTCCAAGTATCCCCAGTCACTCACTCACTCTTAGTGCACACAGTCACTCTCTCCCAGTACTCCAGTCTCTCTCAGTACCCCTACTTTCTCCCACTACCCACACTTTCTCCCAGTACCCCAGTCATACTCTCTCTCCAAGTACCCCCAGTCATTCTCTCCCCAAACCTCCAGTCACCCTCTCCCTGTATCCCCTATACCCCCTCTGTGTGTGTGTGTTGTTCACGCTGCTCTGGTGTCACACAGTGCTGCCTACCTACGTGGAGTTGCTGGTGGCCAGGGAGTTGTCCAGAGGGCTTAGTGGAGACCGGATTATAAATGTGCTGCAGGGCAGGTGCCTCCCTCCCTCCTTCCTGTTCAGTGGCCGCAGGGCTGCCAGTGGCGCGGGGCTGGCACAGGGCTTCAAGGGGGGCTGACAAGCGTGGTACAGGGTGTTCTGTCGAACAATGCTGCGCTGCTTCACGTGACTCAGCATTAAGGAGGAGTCAGGACAGGACCAGATTTTTCTTCCGGACCCGGAGTGCTACTGCTAAGTCAACGCCGGCGAGTTCAAAACTGGCGGCTGCCCGTGCAAGGGTATCTCACGGACACTGTGAGCAGACACCTTGCTGATCCCTGCTGGAAAATATTAGTGGTTCAAATACCTTTTAAAATTTTGCGCCCCTTGCGCCCCCCCCCCCACGCCACTGACATGGTACCTGGAGAGGGAGACTGGAGACACGGTGAATGCTGGTTTGGAACACGGTGCGAAATTTGGTAACGTCACACAGGGATCACACAGGAGCAGGATATGGGATAAAGGGATCACGGGAGGTGAGGGTCTCAGAGCAGAGAATAGAACCTCACTCTGCAAGGGATGGAGCAGTAATACTGAAGCGCAGGTCACAGGGGGCGTTGGTCTTTATTCAGGTGAGTCTGAACTTCGTGTTACGTGGCCTGTGGTGTGTTTGTAACTGATTTGTGATCCATGTGTTTGATGAACCAAAGGGTTAAATCCCAACCAACAGCTGGTTCTGCAGAAGAGGAACACAGGAACAGGGCTGCCAAGGGATCTTTCATGGGGGGACAGTGCTAGGTTGGCCCTTCCTGCAGCATAAGGCTGGACAGCACTGATATATGCAGCCGATACACAGAGTCACAAGCTACAGTTCTAACTGCAGGAACACCTTTTGGCCAGTAGATGGCGCCATCTACCTGCCAAATAGATTATTACAATTGGGAATATTCCCAATTTGTTTATTTTACTGTATAATTAATAAAAAATATTTTCCAAAAAACCCACTGGTTCCTGACAGTGGATTTGTGGAAAATCACTTGGTAGTGAAGGGGTTAAAGCTGCCAGAACTAAAACGGCTAAATGCAAAGAAGAAGAAAGATTTACTGGACAAGAGACATCCATAGATAGCTATGACTATTGTCAATAATGGCTTCTCCCTCGTATAATGGCAAGTTTGACAGAATGCACATTTTCTGAACATCATAAACAGGTTTATATGTTTTAGTGAACTATAAAAAAAGTATGACTTGTTTAACTGACTATTCCTTTATGAACAGTTTAAAGATTACAACAAATCGACTTCTATTGCTGGATCCACATCCATTCTTACTGGCAATGATAAGGTGTCCTCACTAATGAAGTGTCAATAACACTTCCTTCTCTAACAATAATATACTAAAACTCACTGCGATAAGGGAAATGTGTCAGTTGTGCCTTTGACATATTAGACTAACCTTTCTGACATGTGAAGAGAACCATCTGTTAGAAGTATCATTAAAACATTGCATTCTAATGTGATGGGATGAAATTTCCCTTCTAAAGCAGCAGGTCACACTATTCTGTTTGCTTTAAAAAGGTTCTACAACAAACCTCAATCAACACAGGCATGTTCCAAGACATGATAGTGTGGGGTACACTGATCTAATCATCCCTGCAATGACCCTTTGAAATGCCTATATACAGTGAGGGAATAAATTATTTGATCCTCTGCTGATTTTGTACGTTTGCCCACTGACAAAGAAATGATCAGTCTGTAATTTTATTGGTAGGTTTATTCTAACAGACAGAATAACAACCAAATCCAAAAAAACAAATTTAAAAAAAGTTAGAAATTGATTTGCATTTTATTGCGTGAAATAAGTATTTGATCCCCTGTCAATCAACTAGATTTCTAGCTCCCAGTTGTCTTTTATACAGGTAACGAACTGATATTAGGAGCCCCATCCACAGAAGCAATCAATCACATTCCAAACTCTCCACCATGGCCAAGACCAAAGAGCTGTCCAAGGATGTCACGGACAAGATTGTAGACCTACACAAGGCTGGAATGGGCTACAATACCATCGCCAAGCAGCATGGTGAGAAGATGACAACTGCTGGTGCGATTATTGGCAAATGGAAGAAACACAAAATAACTATCAATCTCCCTCAGTCTGGGGCTCCATGCAAGATCTTGCTTCATGAAATTTAAATGATCATGAGAACGGTGGGGAATCAGCCCAGAACTACACAGAAGGATCTTGTCATTGATCTCAAGGCAACTGGGACCATAGTCACCAAGAAAACAATTGGTAACACACTACACCGTGAAGGGCTGAAATCCTGCAATGCCCACAAGGTCCCTCTGCTCAAGAAAGCACCTGTACAGTCCCGTCTGTCGCATGCCAATGAACATCTGAATGATTCAGAGGAGAACTGGGTGAAAGCGTTGTGGTCAGTTGAGACCAAAATCAAGCTCTTTATCATCAACTCAACTCGCCGTGTTTGGAGGAGGAATGCTGCCTATGACACCAAGAACACCATCCCCACCAACAAACATGAAGCTGGAAACATTACACTTTGGGGGGTGTTTTACTGATAAGAGGGACAGGACAACTTCTGTCTCTCACTGTTAGACTGATCATGTATTTGTCAGTGAGCAAATGTACAAAATCACCAGGGGATCAAATATTTTTTCCCTCACTGTTTGCTTACTGGGGTGGATAAAGAACAATTCCTATGACCTTTGAATAGAATGGATATATTGGAAAAAGTGTTTAATGCATATGCTGCTGTTTTTCCTACCGAAGGTTGAATTTATAGCAATGTAATAATAGCAAATTACAGAAAATTATTATTATTATTTTCTTCACTTTGGTTCAAATTCACTGTGTGAACATAAAAGAAAAAATAGCACGTGCAATAAAACTGAATATAAAATCTTCATCAATGTTAAAAATGAACAAACTCGTCAATTTGACTCCCGAGCCTCATTCCAGTGTGGCCTTTCCCCGCCTGCCAAAGACCCTAAGGTCGTTATGGGATATCCACAAGCTCTATAAAGCGTGCGGTCTATAACTATGCTATATTCCTGTCATGAACTTACAAAGTGATGTATATCGTGCTCTGAGATCCCCCTCCCCCTTTTTAGACAGTTGATATTATTTTTATTTTCCTTTCCTGCTTGTTTATGTGTATATGTTTTGTATTTTTCTGAAAACACTAATAAAAATTTAAATTTAAAAAAAAAAATGAACAAACTTGTGAAAGCCAAAAATTTTATTTTCTTAAATGTCACACAGGCAATCTACATCCTCTGTATTCTAGCTGATGGCCAAAAGACTTCAATAAACTTTCAAGTCCAATTAAATTATCCAAAATACAGGGTGTCCATAAAGTCTCTTTAACAATTTCAAAAATTTATGACAAAGGCAAATGAAAAGACAGATACTGTATGTGAAAATTATTACAAAAGTGATGTATATATTAAATTTTTCTGCCTCATTTAATATACCTCTATATGGGCACCATTAGTTGCACGAAGCACATCAAGACGGTACTCGAATTCTTGCCATGTTCGTTGTAGCATACCCTCATCAACGGTGGCAATGGCATCAGTGATCCTCTGCTTTAGATTAGTGATGTCCCGTACCTTTGTTCGATACACGATATCTTTTACATAACCCCATAGAAAGAAGTCGAGGGGAGTGATATCTGATGAACAAGGTGGTGTCACGGTTGGCTCTGTTCTGGGGCGCCTGGCAGCAGATTCCTCGCTGCTCGCTGGCCAGGCGCCGAATAATAACGCCACCGGGTGCGCTCACGTGGGACGCCGGGGGGCGGAGCCTGGCGTTATGACGCGGACCCGCCGGGTTTAAAACCCGGCTTCACTAGTCGCCGGGGCCCTGACGTGGTATTCACTTCCCGCAGAGCTCTTGTGTTTTTGGCTAAAATATCTGTGTATGACCCCTGGCATTGGCAAACGAACCGTTCTGTGTATGACTCCTGGCATTGGCAAACGAACCATTCTGTGTATGACTCCTGGCATTGGCAAACGAACCATTCTGTGTATGACCCCTGGTATTGGCAAACGAACCATTCTGTGTATGACTCCTGGCATTGGCAAACGAACCATTCTGTGTATGACTCCTGGCATTGGCGAACGAACCACCCTGTGTATAACCCCTGGTATTGGCATTTACTCTTCTCACGGTTCTGCTCTTAACTTTGGTACCAAGGTCAGTCTATGTGGCACCCTAAGCACACATCAGACTACCTCTGATATTACTAAGGTCCTAGGGAGAACGAATACTCTATTCTGTACCTCTGTCTGGTGTTTACCCTTGCTTGTCTTTTGTCTGGTTAGTGATCTATCTAGTTGTGCCGACCATTCAAGGATCGGAAGAGTAGAGAGCGGTCTACGTAAAGGGACCACTATTTTGGTATTCAGGGGGATTCGTGACATTACGTCAGGGCCAATGGATCCCGCAGACCTCTCTAACCAGTTGGCACGTATCGCAGCCAGACAAGAGGAACAGGACCATAGGATGGACCAGATTTCTCTCGCTCTACAGACCCTGTTAAATCGGTTAAATACAGGTACCACAAACCCTCCAGACCCAGTATTGCCTAGGGTCAGTTCGGTCTCTCCTGAAAGACATAGGCTTAGTATGAAGGCACCCTTACGCTATGATGGTACACCAAGCTTATGCCGGGGTTTTTTGACCCAACTCGAGATCTTGTTTGAGAACAACCCAGGGTCTTGTATATCTGATAAAGCCAAAGTAGGCTATCTGATTAATCATTTAACAGAAAAAGCTTTATTATGGGCTACGCCGTTGTGGGAAAATAAGAAACCCATCATATATGACTATGAGGGTTTTACCTCTGAGTTAAAACGTACCTTTGATCCCTCTAGAAGGGCTACCAATGCGGGTAGGTCCTTGTTTCACATTAAACAAGGTAATAGGAGGGTCTCCGACTATGCCATAGAGTTTAAGACTTTGACGTCAGAGGTGCTTTGGCCGAACGACGTTTTAACCTTAGCCTTTACCGAAGGCCTGAACGAGGCTTTTATGTTCGAGCTGGCTCCCTTAAAATTACCAGAAAATCTGGACCATCTGATTGACTTTTGCATAGCCATGGACGATCAAATTAGGGAAAGGAGACACCCCAGAGACAGACCCAGAAGGGTCTTGCCTCCTTTACCCTTATTACCCAGACACACCAGTACGTCAGGTAACCCGGAGAACGCAAAAACAGATATGCCAGTCGTTGAACCTATGCAAATAGGAAAAACAGGTATTTCGGAAGCAGAAAGAGCTCACAGAAGAGAAAAGGGGCTCTGCTTCTATTGTGCAGGGGCTGATCATTTCCGCCTTCAATGTCCTCAGAGACCCAGGGTGAGCAGGGGGGAGAGTGGCAAATCGGGTCAAAGAACAGCCAATACCCAGGTTATCGGTTCTCTGTATGCCTCCTTTGTGGATAGTGAAAAAAAAAATCCAGGATTCTGTTACCGATCTCCCTAACCTGGGAGGGGGTTCACCTCAAGACTGAGGCGTTCTTAGACTCTGGGGCCTCAGGTAATTTCATGGATAAATATTTTGCTGCCAAAAACCTCTTACCTCTGGTTCTCAAGGAGAAGCCTCTAATGGTGGAGGCCATAGATGGTAAACCCCTGTCATGTCCACATATCACTCACGACACTGTCGATGTATGTATGAAAACAGGAATTTTGCACCAAGAAACGATAAGATTTCAAATTATTGAATCTCCCTCATGTCCTGTCGTTCTTGGGTTTCCATGGCTAACAGAGCACAACCCGGTTATTGATTGGGTCCAGAGAGACATAAAATGTTGGGGTCCTAGTTGTCAGTCTAATTGCCTAGGCAGAGTCAATGTGATTGGTAGCCTCAATATTGCCACAGCCCCTCCTTTATCCACAGAGGTCCCTGAATGTTATCTAGCATTAAAGGAGGTGTTCTCTAAAGCCAGGACTGAGGTCCTACCACCACATCGTCCATATGACTGTGCTATTGATTTACTCCCCGGTACGATGCCTCCTAGGGGACATGTATACCCTTTGTCACAAAAAGAAAACGACATTATGGAGGAATACATAAGGGAGAATCTAGAGCGAGGATTCATTAGACGGTCCTCATCTCCAGCAGGAGCAGGTTTCTTTTTTGTCTCCAAAAAAGAGGAAGATCTGCGACCTTGCATCGATTATAGAGGTTTGAATAGGATAACTATAAGAAATGCATATCCCATACCTCTTATAACAGAATTGTTCGACCGATTAAAGGGGGCCCGTATATATACGAAGCTCGATTTACGCGGAGCTTACAACCTGGTTAGGGTTAAAAAGGGCATGAATGGAAAACGGCTTTTAATACACGTAGCGGGCATTATGAATACCTGGTGATGCCCTTTGGATTATGTAATGCGCCAGCCGTTTTTCAGGACCTCATAAATGACACCCTAAGGGATTTTCTGCAAGAATTCGTCATAGTATATCTGGATGACATCCTGATATACTCTCCTGATGTGGACACTCATCACGCCCACGTGAAACAAGTATTGACTAAACTATTGAAGGCTGGATTATATTGTAAGCTAGAAAAGTGTCTGTTCGACATAGTAACGGTGCATTTCCTTGGTTATATCATAACCCCTGAGGGTTTTCAAATGGATCCAAAGAAACTCTCAGCAATTCTTGACTGGCCTCTACCCCAAGGGCTTAAAGCCATCCAGAGGTTTCTGGGGTTTACTAACTACTATCGGAGATTCATTAAAGACTTTTCAGCCTTGGTAGCTCCCCTCACGGCTTTGACTAAGAAAGGGGTGGGAAATCAGAAATGGACACCACAAGCCACTCAAGCCTTTGAGGCACTTAAACAAGCATTCACTACTGCCCCTGTTCTCCGACATCCAGATCCGGCTCTGCCTTTCCAAGTAGAAGTTGACGCCTCCGAACTAGGTCTTGGTGCAGTCTTGTCCCAAAGGGAGGCACCCGACAAACCCTTGCATCCATGCGGCTTCTATTCTCGGAAATTGTCCCCGGCAGAGAAGAACTATGACATTGGAAATAGAGAATTGTTAGCAGTCATCTCGGCCTTGGCAGAATGGAGATACTTATTGGAGGGGTCTAGGGACCCCGTCGTTATCATAACCGATCATAAGAATCTCACGTACATTGGAGATGCTAAACGTTTAAATTCCAGACAAGCGAGATGGTCATTGTTTCTTTCAAGTTTTAATTTCGTGCTTACCTATAGACCTGGGTCCAGAAACATTAAAGCAGACGCATTATCGAGACAGTATGAATCTTATGAACATAATATCCAAGATCAGCATCCCATTGTACCCCAGGAAAGGATTATAGCCTCTACCACGATTAGTGTCTCGTCTCCTCTAGTGAAAAGGTTGCAGACCGTCCAGGGTGCAGCTCCTGGGGAGAAACCTCCCGCGAAACTCTTTGTACCTGAGAACGAAAGAGAGGAAGTACTTAACGTTTATCATGACAATAAAACCTCTGGGCATATGGGTATCACCAAAACTGTGTCTAGTATCCGTAAACTCCTCTGGTGGCCCACGTTGCGCCGAGATGTTAAAGATTACATAGCTGTGTGCGAGGTGTGCACAAGACATAAAAGTCCCAAAACAGCACCCATTGGTTTACTCCAGCCTTTGCCGATCCCCGAACGACCATGGTCACATGTAGCCATGGATTTTATAGTAGATTTACCTGAGTCAAGAGGGAATACAGTTATACTTACGGTCATAGATCGATTCTCCAAGATGGGTCACTATGTGCCTCTTCGGAAACTACCTTCGGCAGCCGAACTGGTGCCCATATTCATTTCCAACGTGGTCCGCATACACGGTGTTCCTCTGGAGATTGTCTCTGATAGGGGGACACAATTCGTCTCCAGATTCTGGAAAGGGTTTTGTAAGAATGTGGGGATAGACTTGTCCTTCTCTTCGGCCTATCACCCCCAGACCAACGGAGCAGCAGAACGAGCCAACCAAAATATAGAGAAATATCTCAGGTGCTTTATATCAGAACAACAAAATAACTGGTCAGACCTGTTACCATGGGCAGAGTATGCTTTGAACAGTGCAGTAAGTGAATCCACAGGACATTCCCCTTTCTTCACTGTTTATGGTTTTGATCCTCCTGTGCTCCCCGCTACGTTTCCTGATACCACGATTCCTGCTTTGGATGAGCATTTGGCATCATTGCAAGAGACTTGGGAGAGAGTCAAACGGGCACTGGAGGAGAGTAGTGTCATCCAGAAAACCAAGGCCGACAGACACAGGAGGCAGGCACCCGTGTATCAAGTTGGGGACAGGGTTTGGCTTTCTTCACGGAATATCAAGCTCTTAGTGCCTTCCATGAAGTTGGCACCTAGATATATCGGCCCCTATAAGATTCTGCGGCGACTCAACCCTGTCTCCTATGCTTTGGCATTGCCCCCCCATATTAGGATACACAATGTGTTCCACGTAAGCCTTTTGAAACCGTTGTTATGTAACCGGTACACCAAGGTCCGTGCTCCACCTCCTCCTGTCTCTGTGGAGGGCGAGGAGGAGTACGAGGTTGAGGCCATTCTGGATGCCAGAAAGTCTAGGGGGTCCTTACAGTACTTGGTCGATTGGGTGGGTTACGGTCCGGAGGATCGTTCTTGGATTCCGGCTGCAGAGGTCCATGCCCCTCGGTTGGTGAAGGCCTTCTATTTGGCGCACCCCCGTGCCCCTGGGGGTCGTCCAGTGACCGCCCGTGGAGGGGGGGTTCTGTCACGGTTGGCTCTGTTCTGGGGCGCCTGGCAGCAGATTCCTCGCTGCTCGCTGGCCAGGCGCCGAATAATAACGCCACCGGGTGCGCTCACGTGGGACGCCGGGGGGCGGAGCCTGGCGTTATGACGCGGACCCGCCGGGTTTAAAACCCGGCTTCACTAGTTCGCCGGGGCCCTGACGTGGTATTCACTTCCCGCAGAGCTCTTGTGTTTTTGGCTAAAATATCTGTGTATGACCCCTGGCATTGGCAAACGAACCGTTCTGTGTATGACTCCTGGCATTGGCAAACGAACCATTCTGTGTATGACTCCTGGCATTGGCAAACGAACCATTCTGTGTATGACCCCTGGTATTGGCAAACGAACCATTCTGTGTATGACTCCTGGCATTGGCAAACGAACCATTCTGTGTATGACTCCTGGCATTGGCGAACGAACCACCCTGTGTATAACCCCTGGTATTGGCATTTACTCTTCTCACGGTTCTGCTCTTAACTTTGGTACCGAGGTCAGTCTATGTGGCACCCTAAGCACACATCAGACTACCTCTGATATTACTAAGGTCCTAGGGAGAACGAATACTCTATTCTGTACCTCTGTCTGGTGTTTACCCTTGCTTGTCTTTTGTCTGGTTAGTGATCTATCTAGTTGTGCCGACCATTCAAGGATCGGAAGAGTAGAGAGCGGTCTACGTAAAGGGACCACTATTTTGGTATTCAGGGGGATTCGTGACAGGTGGCCAGGGAATTGGGCCTCCTCTTCCAATCCACCGGTCTGGAAATGTTTCATTTAGGAACCCACGAACATGCAGTCCCCAATGTGGTGGTGCACCATCTTGCTGGAAAATAATGGTCGCTGAAGGTTATGTAGTTGTGGTACCACGTATTCAGTCAAAAGGTCAAGGTAAACATTTGCAGTAATTGATGTCTTGCCGAAGAAAAACGGACCAATGATTCGATTGCACATGATCCCACACCACACATTCATCTAAAGCAGAGGATCACTGATGCCATTGCCACCATTGATGAGGGTGTGCTACAGCGAACATGGCAAGAAATCGAGTACCGTCTTGATGTGCTTCGTGCAACTAATGGTGCCCATATAGAGGTGTATTAAATGAGGCAAAAAGAAACTTAAATTTACTGTATACTTCTCATTTTGTAATAATTTTCACATATCTGTCTTTTCATTTGCCTTTGTAATACATTTTTGAAATTTTTAAAGCAACTTAATGGACAGTATAATGGGCGTAGCATACTACCAAAATACACAATGACAAAATATGTTTCTATGCGTTAAAGTAGAGAATAAAACCGTGTAAGAAGGATTTTCTAGGTCCATGACTGGATGGAGATATGGCCATTTGCATATATTTAACACCTTCCCTGCTGAGCCATTTCACCCCTGTGCGCTGAGCTCATTTTGACCTTTTTGTGCTCATCATGTTTAATACTGTTTTGAAGTCATATTTTATTATAGAACCTAGTCAAATGATATATCATTTTTTTCAGTGGTCTCAGGAGATTCAAAATTTATCATTATTATGTGTATACGTGATGTCACGTCAAAATGTTAGAACAAAAAATGTCAAAAAAGTCTATTCAAATTATTTAGAATATAAGATAATTTTCCCATATTTTTTCATCCAAACCTTTGTGGTTATATGTTTTATGGGTTACTCGTGTTAAAAAAAAAAAAAAAAATGCAGTAAGTTTCCCAATCCCCATTTCTAACAAATGACATAATTTTAGCCAATTGTAATCAAACACAAGGTCCCACCTGACCCAAACGTCTGATTGCTAAACATATTCCCCAGTGAAACAAAAGGACTTAACCGAAAAACCAACAAAGACTCAATATATATATACACTGCTCAAAGAGAGCACCCCCCATAAGGGATAGTGGGTAATCAAGTGTTAAAATACATCCTTTTGTTACAAATTCCAAAAGTAGTTGGATTAACAGCAATAAAAGATAAAATGATTAAAGAAAACAAGAAAATGTGCAACCTCCGGTATACTCAATACTAATTGAGCAAGGAAGCAATCAGAATATATTATTATGAATGAGTGTATGTTACATTATAGTGCCCTCTTTTCTGCATAGCAGCTTAAAATACACCATATATAAACTGTATCCCGGTTATAACTGTCATGGAGCTGACGTGGCGCTCCACGCTTCAAACCCCAAGAGACTTTATGTTCATTTGTATCGTGTGATTTTAAATATATTTTACATCGTTTGGTTTTAGTTTAAATTAGTTTAGTGTAAAACGGCGTAGCTTTAGTTTTAAATACTTATATTCCTGTAGGTAAATGTGTTTTTGTATAGCCAGTAAACAAGCTTTACTGCTGTGTAATTTATGCAACAGGGCTTTTCCCCTTATCTGGCTGCATGGTGGATTCAAGAAGTCTGGGATAGTGTTTGTCTTTAATCTGATGTGTTAGAACAATAGATTATGTAAATGTTGTGTGAGCTAAAGAATGTTTATTGTAAATATCTGACATAATGTTATTAGCATTTTAGTAGGACGATGTGCGTCATTTATGCAAATTATGGCTGTTGGATTTCAGCATAAGTAGTGGCGTTTTTGTTCATTAAAGCACTCAGAGAGAGAGAATCCTGTTGGAACATACAGCCGCGTCTGGTGTCTCCTTCAGCTACGCTACACTACACACTCAACCTCAGAAGGCACAGAGCGGCCTCCTGGAAATTCCTAACGGCTCCAGGGGAGAGAAACAGAAGCAGGCAGGTCAAGCTCCTCGAGGCGCTGAGGACAGCGCTCCCAGTAGCCGGGCTGAACACAACGAAGGGGTGTCTGGAGAGTCAGGACAGGCGGAAGAGAACGATTCCGTCACAATAACTACATAAACATGTTCATAAAAAACCCAGTTCCACAGTCCTCAGAGACCAGCACTTCAAGGTGCTAAAAAGATAATCTACATCTGAAACAGGTTTCCATAAAATCAGGATGGTTTTCATATATGAAAAAGGAAATACAATCCAAGATCTACTCAGGGCACATATTGCTTATCCATGATAACCACTCTATTATTAAATTCACATTCCTCTACATAGGCTTTAATTCACCTAATGGGTTGCTAACTTTAATTTCTTGCGCCCAGTGAACAAGAAGAAAATCCAATGTACATATGACTGTTAAAACCGCTCAATGCATTTCACCACTTTAACATTGTGGCTTCCTCTGGAGCAATCGCCTGTCCTTACACCTCAGTCTCCTTAAATCACCTAACCGATCGGCGTCTCTCCGTTCTTACATGAATGCGTGTACAGTATGATGGAATGGGCGCAGAATTACCTTTTAGTAGTTGATCCTAATAAAGATGAGCGTTTTATTTAAAATAACTTATACACTGCATATGTGAGACTCATAGTCTTATTTGTGCTGGAGATTATTAAGGGTTACCCTTCTTTTAGCACTGTAAGTTAAAAATCACTATTTATATCCTGTGTTTCCCTAAGTTCATTGTTTGTCTCTTTTGGTGATTAAGTTGAGAAGCAATTCTTGATTTGAGCTGGAGTGATGATGTACAGACATTTTGGATTTCACTAGAACAGGGATATCCAAACTCCGGTCCCCCAGATGTCTATGAACTACAACTCCCATGCTTCTCCATCCATCTAATGCAGTCATAGATTTCTGGGAGTTGTATTTCAGGAACATCTGGGGGGCCGGAGTTTGGACATCCCTGCACTAGAAGATTCACACAACTCATGGAAGCACATAAAACGAACAAAAGACCAGGCAAGTATTCAGAAATTTTCCAACATGCCCTAGTCTCATGTATAGCAAAAAAAATGATTTCCCCCTTTAAAATACTTTTAGCATAAATAAGTGATTTTCAAAAATCGGTCAGTAAGAATCCCAGTATACACAGACATATGAACTTGTAAAAAGCACACCCACAAGGCTATATTCCCTTGGTAAGAGAATAAACAAACAAGTTTGTACCACCAACAATAATAAAGAGTAGGGTACTCATCAATGTCCAGTAACTTCCCTCTTAGTTACTTGAAATATATGCCAAAATAAATTTACATGAAAAACATGTATTAGGATAGGTCAGTGGTCCTAAAATAACAGAACAGAAAACCGTATATTACTGTAAGACCCTAATCGTATTTCAGGCGTACACTCACAAATGAATTGGGAAAGGCACTTCCAGAAATGGTGTGCCCCTTGTTGGTCTGCTTCTGCCTCCTGCTCCAGAAAGTGCCACCCTGTCATGTACCATGCCCCTGGGGCTGCCTGGCACCTGGCAGTGCCGCCCTCGCTGCTCGGTGGCCGGGTGCTGAGTGATATGCTGGCCCGTGGCAGTCACATGGGTGCCCGGGAGGCGGGGCGTGGCATGATGACGCGGAGCCGCCGGAATTAAAAGTCAGTCTGCTACACTTACTCCTTGCCCTGACATTGAGTTTACTTCCCCAACGTTTCGAATTATTATTTGATGTCTGAGAACCCTGCTTTGTATATTAACCCGTCTTTGTCTGAGAACCCCAAATTGTGTACCAACCCGATTATTACTGAGAACCACGCTTTGTATACTGATCCGGCTTTGTCTGAGAACCCTGCTCTATATACTGACCCAGCTATTTTTGAGAACCACGATCTATATGTTGACCCGGCTAGTCTTTGTAATCCTGCCTCGTACATCGTCCTTGATATAAGGGTGACCCTAGTCCTGGCATTAAGATCAGTACTGTCTGGGCCTGCTCTGTGTTTCTACTCTGGGGCCTGTTAAACCTTATACACTCAGCAAGGGTTGAGTCCCTGAAGGTAGTCCGTTATACCGACCATTCAAGGATCGGAGGGGTTGATAGGGTAAATGCCACAGCCTACCTGAGTATTGTTGCTGACCATGTCCATATACAGGACCGATATCTTGGTATCAGGGGAATCCATGACACACCCCTTCAGGATTAATGCCCTAGATAAGTTAACCTGCCTGGCGGTCTATTTATTCTGAAATTTCTTGTCTAAAAGCAGTCAATTCCCCCCCCTAGCGGTATCCCGAGTGTGGCTCAGGGTTAAATTCCTATGTTGGAAGCGGTAACCCCGAGCAACACTCGGGATGCCGCTGGATACATCACCTCTCCCTGCGCTCCCTCGATGTCCCCGCAGTCTCCTCCGGCGATCGCGACCTCATTACTTCCTGGTTTCCTCCTTGCGAGAAAGAAACCAGGAAGTAAAACGCCGCGATCGCCGGAGGAGACTGCAGAGATCAGCGAGGGAGCGCAGGGAGAGATGATGTATACAACCCGTGTGTGTCTCTGGGTTACCACTCTCAGCGGTGACATTTAACCCAGAGACACACTCGGGAACACCGCCAGGGAGGTTAAGGCGCATTTCAGCATCAATTTGGCCTTATCTCAGGCATCAATCCTGAAGGGTTGACATTGTCTGGAGAAGTCAAGTGGAGGCAGTGAGGCAATCTCCATTTCATATTTGACTTAAAACAGTACAACCTCCTAATTAGGGAAAAAACGTTTCATACACCTTAGTACAAATTTGCATTTCTATAATCATTCATCCCTCATCAATAGCTTTCAATTTTCACAACTGTGCCTCTTCTTTAAGGATTGCTGTCACTTACATTTAGGCACTGGAATCACATAACTTTTGTCCCTTTTTCAGTTGGTTCCTATGAGTTTTCTTATCCAGTTTCCCAATATTTTAATATGATAAAATGATTACAAAAATGTATATCTGCACTGCACTTTATCACCCTCTGTAACTTGTGGAGTGACCACTGATATGATATCAAGAGGTTCCAACCTGTTTGCCAATTCACAAGTATCTTGCCACTGTGTAGTTCTATAGTTGGCTCTATCCCCAGTTTTATTCTGTCTTACACAATTCAATGGACAAGAGACGTTACAACTATAACATGCAATGATGTCTTTAAACCTGTTTTCAAAATACTGTACATATTTTTAATTACATTTTTAACCTATATAAAACAATGTTCTTCAGTCATATATACTGTACTTATTATTGTATTATCTGTGAAATGAGCTGCATTATACACTCACCGGCCACTTTATTAGATACACCCGTTCAATTGTTTGTTAACACAAATTGCTAATCGGCCAATCACATGACAGCAACTCAGTGCATTAAGCCATCTAGATGTGGTGAAGACAACTTGCTGAATTTCAAACCAAGCATTAGAATGGGGAAAAAGGGTATTTAAATGACATCAAACGTGGCATGGTTGTTGGTGCCAGACAGGCTGGTCTGAATATTTCAAAAACTGCTGATCTACTGGGATTTTCACGCACAACCATCTTTCGGATTTACAGAGAAGGATCCGAAAAATACCATCTCTGAACACACAACACGTCAAAACTTGAAGCAGATGGGCTACAGCAGCAGCAGACCGGGTGTCACTCCTGTTGTCAACTAAGAACAGGAAACTGAGGTTACAATTTGTACAGGCTCACCAAAATTAGACAATAGAAGATTGGAAAAACGTTACCTGGTCTGATGAGTCTCGATTTCAGCAGTGACATTCAGATGGTAGAGTCAGAATTTGGTGTAAACAACATGAAAGCATCCTGTCTTGTATCATCGGTTCAGACTGGTGGTGGTGTAATGGTGTGGGGGAAATTTTCTTGCTACAATTTGGGCTGTTTAGTACCAATTGAGCATCATTTAAATGCCACAGCCTACCTGAGTATTGTTGCTGACCATGTCCATCCCTTTATGACCACAGTGTACCCATCGTCTGATGGCTACTGCCAGCAGGATAATGTGCTATGTCACAAAAATCAAATCATCTCAAACTGGTGTCTTGAACATGATAAAGAGTTCACTGTACTCCAATGGCCTCCACACCACAATCACCAGCTCTCAATCCAATCGAGCACCTCTGGGATGTGGTGGAACGGGAGATGCACATCACGAATGTGCAGCTGACAAATCTGTAGCAACTACGTGATGCTATCATTTCAAAATGGACCAAAATCTCTGAGGAACGTTTCCAACACCCTGTTGAATCTATGTCCTGAAAAATTAAGGCAGTTCTGAAGGCAAAGGGGGGGGGGAGTCCTACCAGGTACTAGCAAGGTGTACCTAATAAAGTGGCCATTGAGTGTATTTAGTACAGGATTTCATTCTATTAGGCTTAGAAGTTGTTCAAACAGGACAATAAACTAGTCTGGTGATTACTATTCAGGCTGTAGTCTGTACAGTTCCAAATCAGTTCATCTAAGGTCTATGTTGACCCTTTTGTCTAAGGTTATCTCCCCGTCGATTTCATACGGGATATGTGTTTTGTTCCAAGAATATAAGCATATATTGTTGATACTCTATGGCTATGGTAACACAGGAAACGCCCTCTGCATCTGTCTACTTTTCTTTGTGGCAAAGCATCAGTCACAACGCAGGGTTTCGGAAGCTCCCAGTAGGGCCGCACGTGTGTCTGAATGTACCTTTGTTCTTCAATTACATTTCCATCACATTTGGATGACATACAGAATCCGGAAAAGAGAGAAAGGATTTAAGATTGATTGATGAATGGTTAATGGGTATCTAGATGCTGTGATCAGTGGTTCTCTTTTTTCTCTTAAAAACATGATTGTTTTATGGTGGTAAATGTTGTATGAATGGCACACTTTTATCAGCGTTTTATTTTTGGTTTTCCTTTACCCACTTTCTTGGTAATTTTCGATTTGAGATGATCACATAGTTTATCATTAATCAATAGAGAGAAGAGGAAAAGACAAGTCAGCATTTAAACCAGAAAACAGTGCTTTTCATACTCAAAGGTTTCAAAATATAAAGGGAGAGCAATGAATTGCACTGTACGGTGCAATTTCGTGGCCATACAGCTAATCTAAAAGTTGGAGATTCACCAAGTATTTGCAAATTGCAAGTGAAATGTAATTCTCCATACAGAAGTAATGGTTAATCTATTCAGAGAACACCAAACAGCTGTGAAAAGTTGTCGAAATGCCCTGATTTTCAGTGGTTTCATTCGACAGGTTTAAACAGGCGAATCCTATAGATTTCAATGTCAACAAAATTCCCCGTTTTTATTAAATATTTATTCAACCGTTTATTCTTTTCATTTGCAACAAAAAGTTTTCAGTATTTTCTTAGGCTTTTTTTCGTGATTTTTTTGGCAAAATTATGAATTCTAATTCTTTGTTTTACCTTTTTTTTTAAATTCTGTAACAGACCTTTATGGTTACTCATAGGACCTTATATATTGTTTCCAGGCACTTTCATGCACTAAATATTTTTAAAACGCCTTTTAAAAGTTGCATTTTTTTTTGTTTTACCCCAGTATGGCGGCTGGTCGGCTTTTTTCGTATGCATTCAGCGGTCTATACGGCAGATCGTCGGATGCATTTGGCGGTTTATCGGATCGATTCAGTGGTTTGAGGATGCGCTCGGCATTTTTTCGGTAGTTTATTGGATGCGTTCGGCGGGTCCATTCAGCGCACTTCAGGGACCCTGATGTGAACGCTGAATTCACCGCAGGGTTGGCGAAATTGAACTCGCCGAACGAGAGAACACTGAAATGTCTGAGACATTTCGGTGCACTCTGAATAACCCCTATATAGTCTTTCAAATGAATTCAGCTCAGAATATATTGTTTAAGAATTTTTTGACTCCATAGATAGCTCCAGAGCCCTGCTGTCCTTGGTTCTGAATCAGCACCATGGATAGCTCCAGAGCTATCTCTGGAGCTATCTATGGTGCTGAAATATACAGGATTATTCAAAGAGAATCGAAAAGTCACTGCACGTTCGTGACTTTTCGTCCTCTTCAATTTGGTGCGATTTGGCGATCCCATTTTGGCGACACTGCGGTGTATTCAGCAAGCACCACAGGGCCGCAAACCCGGCGAACACTCACCGCAAAACCCGGCGAACGTACACTGAAACCCGCAAAAACATATGGATTAACCCCACCAAACAAGCCGGAGAAACCCGAGCAGCCACCGATCACAGTGCAGAGCAGCCGCTGGAAAAAGCTGACGAATGGAGTGAACAAAACAAACAAAACAGTATGCTTGAAGGTTTGAAAAGTGAAACACTGTTTGTAAAGAACCTACAGAACGAAAATGTCTGAACTTTACATATAAGGTCCAATAAATGATAATAAAAAGGGCTGTGTGACGTTTGGGGGCCCACAGAGCATGTGCACAATGTCTTTCACAAACAAAACAGCTTTATTCACCCTTTCAGGGCAGTCAAAAAGGCAACATAATAAGTGCACGCTTGGATTCAGCGAAATTAAAGCAAAGTCCTGATCTTCAGCACAAATAAACAGAAAAATAATGATGGCTCACCAACGCTTTAAACCGTCCCAAACCTGGGGAATCCTTTCCCCAGTATGTAGAAGCCTCTCCAGCAAGGCACAGCACGTCTCCTGCTTTTGGAACACCAACACACACAGCTTCCACTGATTACTTTCCTTTTTCCTAAAAACTCCAACAATCCTATCTGGGAGTTGCTGGCTTTAAAGATCTTCCTGGACAGGAAGATTAACCCTGTGGTTGCACTTAAAGGGACCACAACCCAAATAGGGGTGAAACATAGTGTCCATCCAGGACCCTGCCCTGCCGACCTCTACAGCTGTTACAGGAAAAAAAACAACAGAATTTTGAACAAAAATGAAAAATGCCTAAAAGATCCTAAAAAATCTATATATAAAGAGACTTTTTACTGCAGAATATTATAATCAATGGTTTATTAGATATTGAATTAAAACCGGAATATTTTTAACATTGGAGCCTATGGGATTCGCCTGAATAAACCTGTTGAATGAAACCACCGAACAGCAGGGAAATTCGGCAACTTTTCACTGCTGGTTTTTGTTCTCTGAGTATATGAAGCATTGCTTCTCTATGGGGGTTTCACTGCCCCTGAACAGGCCCCAAACAGGCACCGTATGTGCAGGCAATTCACCAACATTTGACGAAATGCCTGCTCTCTGGATAGCCGAATGGCCAGGAAAGGTAACCGTACGCTGAATTTCACTGTTCGGTTACCTTTTGGCCACTATTCGGATCGCTTTCAATAACCTTGATAGTATTCATTGCGGAACACAGCTGGACTGAAAGAAAATAATACAGCTGCGTTCAGCAAAGAAAAAAAGCCTTGTAAAATAAATTAGGAAACATAAAATTTAAACAAAACAAATGCCGAAAACATCCTAAAAAATAAATAAAAATACTCTTTGCTGCAAGTGAAAAGAATAAACGACTAAATAAATATTTTAAAAATTGAGGATTTTTTTTTACATTGAAACCTATAGGAGTTGCCTGATTAAACCTGTCAAACAAACCACCGAATGTCAGGGTTAGATATTAGGGTTAGAATTACCAACCCTAGCAAATAACCCTAATTTCTAACCCTGATTTTCGGTGGTTCGTTTGACGGGTTTAATCAGGTGAATCCTATAGGTTTCAATGTAAAAAAAATCCCTGATTTTATTCGTTTTGGATCATTTCGTTTCGTTCTTTTTTTTTTGTTTCAGATCATTTTCGTTCCGATTGTTTTTTTGGCTTTTTCGTTATGCTACCGTGATTCGTATTTTCAGACGATTCGCTAATTTGGACGGCCAGTTTTTTGGGTGATTTTCATCTGTATTTGTATTCGGAACGAAATGAACTGCACATATCTAAACCATAGTTTGTGCATCTTCAAAACATGTATAATATTCATAAAAATATAAGGTTTTCCGGACAGAGTAGATTGGATTTTCTTTTTATTTCAGAAGACCCTTACTTGCTTTTACCCGTGCACAAATATAAAGTTGTTTCTATGCAGAGAAGCGATCTTCTACAGATATAGGGAGATTATGCTTTTACGGGTTGTAGGGCTATCTGAAGTATTTCTAATTCTTGCTGATAAGAATCATTACTGGTGACTGTTCAGTGCCTTGAATTCAATGTTTGTTTGAACCATCTCTTGGGAGCCCAGTTTTAAATTTAATATGCCTACTTTGATGTCTCTCCTTGTTATTTTAACTGTGAAGCTTTGCGACCGGTTTAACCCCTAGGCTGTGACTTTAAATATATTTCCTATTAGCTATGAGGTTCTAGATCCTTCAGTGAAAACAGTGTTCTGATTCTAAAGAGCTTGTTCACAAAGGTCCATATTTATTTATTTATTTATTTATAAATGATTTTACCAGGAAGGATACATTGAGATTTCTCTCGTTTTCAAGTATGTCCTGGGTTCAAGAACATTGAAGTGTTTACAGTTACAGAAATACAAAGTAATACAATGCAAGATATAAAAAAAACAACACAAATATACAGAATAACAGAAAATAAATCTGTAGGAAATATAGTCACTAGGTTACATGTTTACAGGTGCATTCTGTATTGAGGTATGTTAATAGGGAGCTCTTGAGTGCACGCTGAAACAGTAGGATCCATAATGAGATGGTAATGTACTGCCCACCTCTCTCAGGCAGCTCTTTAATGAACTACCATTAAAAAGAGCTAGTTAGGAGGACCTGCCAACCCTCCAGGACATAACGTGGTTCTGCTAAGCCTATATGCATTCTAAAATAGAGACCTCAGCAGTAATTGAAGCCATATTGCCAATATTGCTGAATCCTGCTGCTCATAAAGACTTCTTATCCCATCAGATTAACGGGTATAATATTTCTTTCTATAGAAGCATTATATTGTACCTTTACTTGTTTAGAAGTAGCCAAATGTAATTCAGTAGAGTGATGTGCAAAGATGAAATAGATCAAATTTTTATGCAAGCTATAAATTAATGGTTCAATATGTGCTAGAATAAAAAATAAATCCCGCACCATTGAAGTTCCTTAACTGGATGCAAATCCCCAGGCTTGGCAGTAATCTTATCAATTTCATAAACAGCCGAATCTAAACCTACATGTGAATTCGATTCAACATTTAACTATACTAGAACTGCACAGAGATGACACCCCCCCCCCCACCCCGGCATCTTTGTTGACATGAAAACAAATTGACATATACCCATGTTGTCTACAACACCCCCTTCCATCACTGCTATCAACATAAAATGTTAGTAATTATGCTTCAGGCCTGGTTCACACCTAGGCGTTTTACAGCGCGTTCCTACGCGCTGTAAAATGCTCAAACACAGAAATCCAATGATTTCCTATGGGCCTGATTCACACCTGGGTGTTTTACAGCACGTAGGAGCGCGCTGTAAAATGACCTACGCCCAAAGAAGTACAGGAGCTTCTTTGGGGCGTATTACAGTGCGTTCGCGGTTTATGGCATAACCGTGAACGCTCTGAAATCGGCGTTTGCGTATTTTCGTAATCGCCCGAAAAAAACGAGCGTATGAGATACGCTCAGGTGTGAACCCAGGGTAGTCTTTGAACAGAAACACACTTTTCACAAGTAGGATGCCATAATCCTATCAATATTGTGACAGAAAACCACAATTTGTGCAGAAACCTAGGACCTAAAAACTCAAAGGGCTGTTTTCCAAGCCTGGTGTAAACTTATCCGCAGCTGTTGTAAACTTACCAGAACCATTCAAATCTGTGGAGCTGCTACATTTACCACAGCTCCGATTACGTCTGCCCCCCTGGCTTGGCATACAGACCAAAATTTGGTTCATCATAGTGGTAATATCGAAAATGTACAGACACTTCTTTGCATCAAGTTCCTCAGTGTAGGCTAATTCGAGAGGCATTTGCCCACCTTGACGGCTCATCTCGTATATTTTGACCAATGTTATATATAAAGGGACACTACAACGAAAAAAATTAAATGGCATTATTGTGTTTATTTTATATGGCTGACATCTTACATGTGATTTGTTTCTCTCTTGTATGTTTAGTTAAGAAAATATTTCACTCTATATGTGTCACTGGGCACATCCATTTCATGTTGTAAACTACCTCACCCCAGTATCTGTACATCACTTGCTCCTCACTGAGCGGCTATGGACATAGGATGGAGTCTATGGGTCGATCACTGATTCAAATCATTGTATTTTGTGGGATGTATTCAAAGGACATCACCGGGTGGTAGATTAGAAGTCTTTTAAGGTCATTACCACTCCCTCTCGTTCAGCTGCCAGCTCTCATCTTGACAAGCCTGAAGAATAACAGCCACCTGCTGCCCTATCTAAACATTCACTTCTCTATTCCATTAAATGATTAAATACTGTAGATTAGATAAAGCTCAGCCACAAAGTAAAACTTCTGGATAGATTTTAGTAAATGTTGCATCATGGGAAAAATCCACAAAATGGAAAAAGGAGATAAAAAACCCTACATTTACTTTTCATTTCTAGATGCAAACACAGAGAAAAACAATCAGCATGTGTTCTATAGGGTGGTTTTGTTTGTAATGCACAAGTAATCTATTTACAGCTTACAGTCAGGTCCAGGAATATTGGGACATCGACACAATTCTAACATCTTTGGCTCTATACACCACCACAATGGAGTTGGAATGAAACAAACACAATGTGCTTTAACTGCAGACTGTCAGCTTTAATTTGAGGGTATGTACATCCAACTCAGGTGAACGGTGTAGGACTTACAGCAGTTTGCAGATGTGCCTCCCACTTGTTAAGGGACCAAAGGTAATGGGACAGAATAATAATCATAAATCAAACTTTCCCTTCTTAATACTTGGTTGCAAATCCTTTGCAGTCAACCACAGCCTGAAGTCTGGAACACATAGACATCACCAGGCGCTAGGTTTCATCCCTGGTGATGCTCTGCCAGGCCTCTGCTGCAACTGTCTTCAGTTCCTGCTTGTTCTTGGGGCATTTTCCCTTCAGTTTTGTCTTCAGCAAGTGAAATGCATGTTCAATGGGATTCAGGTCGGGTGATTGACTTGGCCATTGCATAACATTCCACTTCTGTCCCTTCAAACACTCTTTGGTTGCTTTTGCAGTATGCTTTGGGTCATTGTCCATCTGCACTGTGAAGCGCCGTCCAATGAGTTCTGCAGCATTTGGCTGAATGTAAGCAGATAATATTGCCCGAAACACTTCAGAATTCATCCTGCTGCTTTTGTCAGCAGTCACATCATCAATAAATACAAGAGAACCAGTTCCATTGGCAGCCATACATGCCCACGCCATGACACTACCACCACCATGCTTCACTGATGAGGTGGTATGCTTAGGATCATGAGCAGTTCCTTTCCTTCTCCATACTCTTCTCTTCCCATCACTCTGGTACAAGTTGATCTTGGTCTCATCTGTCCATAGGATCTTGTTCCAGAACTGTGAAGGCTTTGTTAGGTGTTGTTTGGCAAATCTCTAATCTGGCCTTCCTGTTTTTTGAGGCTCACCAATGGTTTACATCTTGTGGTGAACCCTCTGTATTCACTCTGGTGAAGTCTTCTCTTGATTGTTGACTTTGACACACATACACCTACCTCCTGGAGAGTGTTCTTGATCTGGCCAACTGTTGTGAAGGGTGTTTTCTTCACCAGGGAAAGAATTCTTTGGTCATCCACCACAGTTGTTTTCTGTGGTCTCCCGAGTCTTTTGGAGTTGCTGAGATCACCGGTGCGTTCCTTCTTTTTGAGAATGTTCCAAACAGTTGTTTTGGCCACACCTAATGTTCTTGCTATCTCTCTGATGGGTTTGTTTTGTTTCTTCAGCCTAATGAAGGCTTGCTTCACTGATACGTGACAGCTCTTTGGATCTCATCTTTAGAGTTGACAGCAACAGATTCCAAATGCAAATAGCACACTTGAAATGAACTCTGGGCCTTTTATCTGCACATTGTAATTGGGTTAATGAGGGAATACCACACACCTGGCCATGGAACAGCTGAGAAGCCAATTGTCCCATTACCTTTGGTCCCTTAACAAGTGGGAGGCACATCTGCAAACTGCTATAAATCCTACACCGTTCACCTGAGTTGGATGTACATACCCTCAAATTAAAGCTGACAGTCTGCAGTTAAAGCACATTGTGTTTGTTTCATTCCAACTCCATTGTGGTGGTGTATAGAGCCAAAGATGTTAGAATTGTGTCGATGTCCCAATATTTCTGGACCTGACTGTATGTAAGTGGTAGTGTCCCTTTAAGGAATATCAACAGTGACAGGCAGTCCAACAGCAGGTGATACATATATTCCATGCACAGTCAACCAAGCAGGCTTGCCCTCTTCATCATGTCCTTATCGGTGCCACAATATCCATCACAGTTTATAAACATCCTCCTAGTGAATGACTGTATAGGTCACTTCCCTTCCTGCTGCTTGCAACGTAGCACAATGAATGCTATTTTAAGAGACCGAATGAACCAAAAAAGCAATGTCGTATTTATCTAAAAGGATATATCAGATTGAATTGTATAGACTGTATTCATTAAGTTCTTTATTAAAACAAGAAAGATTATAATTTTTAAATGTTTAGTTTCCATAATTTTACATATCTTTCAGTATAATGTCGTGTAATCACTCTGAACACAATGTTTCAGGTTAATCTCGGGCTCCTTATTCCACACCATTGTAGAACTTGCTGTTGACTCTGTTGAATTTGCTGTTGACTTGCTGTTGACACTTTACTTGAGGCTGTGGAGTGGATATCTGCTACCACCCATAGAGTCTAGGCCGTATATTGCTATCAATCACCTCTCACCGCATTACCAAATCTGTTTTCCAAGCTCATCATACTAAGCTCTTTGTAGTGGGTTTTCTGTGAAAGGCAATTTGAAGATTAACCCTTACCCTATGAATCAGAAACCAGGTTCGCAAACCTTTGGCTCAAATTGACACCAAGCCTCTAAATCTCTGTGCATCAATGTATCAGCCCTGGTTGCTCAAATGTATTAATCCAAAATTATGCCTTTTCATTTAAGGTAATGACAAAATCCATACATTAAATGGTTTCAATTCACCCTCACTCCCCGAGATTAGATTTCAATTCTTCCATGTAATCAGTGTGCAAAACACATATGGATGACAGATTTCCCTACTTCTTATGCCTTAACATAGGATCCTTGGGCCATAAATTATTTTTGACAGTCTGTATATAAATGTATAGCTATACCCTGTTCTCTATGCTACCTTGTCATATGGTTTTTAGAAGAGTGCTATGGAAATATCTTCCCTTATTCCAAACGGCCCTGTCTATTTAAGGCCTTATAGTTACAACTCCATATCAGTGCAACAGCTAAGCCATAAGGTTAAAGGAACTGCCTACACACTTCTCAGACAGGATTGCCTAAAGGCCGAGATTATTATTATTATTCTTTATTTATAAAGCGCCAGCATATTCCGCAGCGCTGTACAATAAGCACAGTATAGACAGGGTTACAATACATTGAACAACATTTGACAAACAGTACAGGAGGAGATGAGGGCCCTATTCCTGTAGGAACTCACAATCTAGGAGGGTTTGGGTTGGAAACAGGAGGAGAGGACTGTAAGGTGAGAGTGATTGATGGTTGTGTCAGTGAGTTGGGTGGTAGGCTTCCCTAAATAGGAATGTTTTAAGGGAGCGTTTGAAGGAAGAGAAGTTAGGGGAAAGTCTGACAGTACGAGGGAGAGCGTTCCAGAGAGTGGGGGCTGCGCGTGAGAAATCCTGCAGTCTATCATGGGAAGAGGTGATGCGGGGAGAAGCTAGGCGCAGGTCACTATTTGACCTTAGGGAGCGGGCTGGGGTGTATCTGGTGATTAGTGAGGACAGGTAGTGGGGCGCTGAGTTAGTGAGGGTTTTGTAGATCTGAGGAAGGCTACAATAACATTTTGCAGCTGCAATAAATGTCCCAAGAATACAGTAGCCACCATAATTCTTCAATGGAAAAAGTTGGGAACAACCAGGACTCGTCCTAGAGCTGGCTACCTGGCCAAACTGCGCTACTGGGAACAGAGAGCATTGGTAGGAGAGGTTACCAAGAACCCAATAGTCGACTTGGTGAGCTCCAGAGATCATGTGTGGAGATGGGAGAAACTTGTGTAAGGACACCCAACACTGCAAGACTCCACTGATTTGACCTGCACGGCAGGGAGACAATTACAAGTATTTATAAAGTGTCAACAAATTCCTTACCGCTGTACAATGCATAGAACAAAACACACCAAATCAACATATTATATAAAGGTATGGTGTAGCACTTTCAATGTCCCTTTGGAGAAAACTGGTACTTCATTGTACTTCTGGATGTTTCACTTGTTCTCCAGTATCCTCAAATATAAGCAGAGATAATCAACATAGTCTTTTTGCACACGCGGGTTATACTAAGGATTGTCATCAAGTATCACTCACATGGTTAAGAGCCCTCCTGGCTCTGGGACTGGGTGGATGGCCTCAGGGTTATTTGTCGGCCACCCAACTGCCCCACTGTAATCGCTGTATATCTTCACCCTTAAACATGAATGATACACAACATAGCGCATACATTCTATCTGTAATTAGGATAAGGGTCTAATGTAAACTGCACTGTGGGAAGGGGGGGAATTACTAATTACAGATAGAATGTCATTATTTTATCCACATAAAACGATAATTTCCCTCGAACTGTAGTTGTTATCAATATGCAATGTATTCTATTCTGAAAGTATATATATATAGTTATTTAGCCACCTATAGGGCCCTATTACAATCTTCGCGCAAACGTCAGCACATGTGCAAAAACGCATTAACTCGAGGGGCAAAAAACATTGCGCAGAACGTCGTATTACAATGTCAGCGCAACAAACGCGCGTATACGTCTACCGCGGGTGAACCTGCGCGAATGTTGCGCGAGCTTACTGTACTTTGCGCGTCCTATACTTAACATTGTGAGCGCAAATGCGTTTGTGCTCTGGTACGCGGATGGTATTACAATCTATGCACAGTTTGTAATGCACAGCCTTTGCGCGCATAATTTTAGCAACTCCTAAAAGCTGGTATTAATGGCAAATTCGATCAACCTGGATGAACCCAAATACACCAGCCCAAAAAAAATACGCAGCAAAGTATAGTTACACATTCTACACATACCAAACCAATAAATTTGAGAAGTTGTGTGCGTTTTTTTATTGATGCAGCATATATGCGCAGATTCACTTTAACAGGCGCAAAAACTTAACGTGAGACAATTGTGGTTCTTAATTCTGATTGGCTGAATCGCGTGAAAAAAACAGTCCGCACACTGATTTCTACGCGCACCGTTGCTGTGCGCGCGTTATTTTTTGACGGATGAAAAAATGCGCGAGGATTGTAATACCAGCGTTGTTTTACGGCGTGATAGTTTAACGCTTCGCGCAAAAATTCACGCGTTGCGCGTGCGTTTTTGCGTGAAGAATGTAATAGGGCCCATAGTGTTTTAGAAATATTTGTAGATAGTCAAACCATTGGTATGTAGTTGAAAAAGACATACAGGGTTATTCAGAGAGCGGTGAAAAGCAGGAGAATGACTGGAGAATGAAAAATTCTAGGTCAAAATAGCCAAACCAGAAAAATTCTCCCTTTCATCTCACTTTCCAAGTTGGCTATTTTGACCTAGAATTTTTCATTCTCCAGTCATTCTCCTGCTTTTCACGCTCTCTGAATAACCCTGATAATATCTCATAACAATAGAGACATATTATTTTATAAATAGTAGAAATAGCAGCTAGGTCACACCTATTTTCTAAAACTTGTAATTTGGTTCATTATGTTTAATAAGATCTGTACCTGGTTGCCAGGTTCCCTTTAATATATTTCCATTTCAGATTAAGAAATTCAACATATAAATTAAATTATCTGTAGGATTTGAGAACAGCATCCTTAAGATATAACCTTAGCCCCAATTCCATACAAAGTATTCTAGCAGTTATAATTATTGTATGAAGTAAAAAGGGATAAGTTATCCTAATTAATAATTTATTCCCTTCCTAGAGACCATCATAGGAAGACACAATTGCCATAAAAGTGTCGGGGACAGAACTGCGGCGAGTGAAAACGAATGTAAGGACAGAATGACGATTACACGCAAGCACACCTGAAAGGAAAGTTGCTATACCGGAAGTTGTCATACCAGAAGGTCCGCAGGTGCCATCTTGGGACCCTGGAAACTGACAAATGAGGCTGGGCGAATACACCAAGGTCCAATTACTGAACTTGTTTAAAAAACGGACATACAAACCCATGCATCGAGACTCTTACTGGGACTGATAAAGCTGGCATTGTAGCCAGCAAAACACGTATCCCCTACTTTATTTGATTTTATACCACATTGAGCGCATTTTTATTTCATTGCCAATAAATTTATGTTTTTACATATATACTGTATATTGGCCGCTGTTTACCTCTCTTAAATCCATTGATTCCCAGTTGCAGTATGTCCCAAAATCGGATGGCTGATGCTCAGAGATATTGAATACATGCAGACATGGTGACCCACCACTGGAAAGAACAGGCAATTTATCTAAAAATACAAGTACTTTTAAACATAGGCGACTCTACAGGGGGGCAAGGGGGGGCAATTGCCCCCCTAGGTTATTCCTTGCCCCCCCATGTGCCCCCCCACCAAAAAGCAGCATCCAGCTTCCCACACTTATTCAGACAATGTATCTCCGTCGCTATGCATCGTATATGGACGATATAGGTGTCATTTGAACGGGCAGATTCTGGCCTTTCCAATGATACCCAACATGACCATATTCATAGGCGACTCTACAGGGACTCTACAGGGATATTCCTTGCCCCCCCATGTGCCCCCCCCCCACCAAAAATCATCATCCAGCTTCCCACACATCTTCGGACCAACGTATCTCCGTAGCTATGCATCGTATATGGATGAACTAGGTGTCATTTGAAAGGGCAGATTCTGGCCTTTCCAATGATACCCAACATGACCATATTCAGTGTGAAGTAAAAGTCATAAAACATCAAATAAAAACGTGCACTTAAACGTAAACATTTTCACAGGGTTGAAATGGCTCAGCAGTGAAATGGTTAATGTTCAGACTATACATTACATTGTGTATTACATTAGTTTATGCCTTGGTTTAGTTGTATATTAAGGGTTAATGGGCAGGCTTCATCCCTCACAGTATACATTTGTTTTTTCCTTGATTAATGGCATTTTACGGGTTGATGGGTAAACTACATGCCTCAGTGTATTCATTTCAGGTTTTCCCTTGATGAATGGCATTTTACGGGTTAAGGGGTAGCTAAATGCAACATTGTTTATTATTTTTATTGTATTTCTCTGGTTTAAGGCATTTTAGGGGTTATTATGGAAGTTAGAATCTAAAGGGTCTAATGATCTGTAGACCCTCTGCTTTCTGTCACATTTCGGGGAATTTATTTTGCAGAAAATAAGGTGAATTCCCTATTTAGCGAATGGTCCCTGTAATTTGCTAAAAGTGGAGTCGCTGAAGCAGCTATCAGACATTCAGCGGAAACTGCCGAATTGCGTCAAATAAAATATTGAATTTAAGTATCAGGTTAGTACAACAAAAAGGCATCATTGCATCACATTACTCTGGGGTTTTGTAATCTTATTTATATATATACTTATTTAGGGCACTATTACCTGGTGTGAGCTAACCCTTGCGTCGGCGTGATTTTAATTCAGTCTAGCGCCTGACCAACAGATCGTTTGCCTCCCGCTACAAATGGGAAAAATTACTTAGCGCGGCGCTATTAGCGATTTGTACAGCGAGCTTACTGTACTTTCCGCATCCTCTACTTAACACGGGGGAGTGCTAGATATCTTTACAGATCACTTGATGCCAGCACTAAATTGAGGTGCACTAATTGCAACATTTTACCTACTGCTCAGCCCTGGTGCTAACTCCAAAAAAACAGAAGAACCAGGTCCTCGTCCAAAATTAACAGGCAATTGAAAGGAATGCAACACAGGTGTTCTCTTGGCCCCATACACCATAGTAATAGATATGGTCAGCAATGTCGCTGCTGTTGCAGTCGGCTCTATTATAAATGTATCCTTTATCCACATATATCCTAATTCTAATATATTGCCTAATTTTAAACACTTTATGCTGGGGGCTATTCATAGTATGTAAGCAGTTGATTATTAGGGTGACTGTGTGGACCATGTTTAAAGGAACACATGGATAAGTCTTGCCCTGAAACATGTATTGTTTATATGCTGTAGCAGGGAAATTTTTGTCGCTCACCTGGCCTTCCTTTTGGATCTATTAAATGCAGTGTAATGATTCTACATGCTGCTGGGAGGCATTTATCATGCAATGCCCATCAGCCTTAATATATGTGTGCATCAAAACATGGATGATACGGCCACCGTGGAGGATTTTAATAATGCAGGGTGTGAGGTTATTCACTGGATGTGTTCATATTCAAGCTTGTGATGGTGGGGGATAGGTATGGAAAAGAAAAAAACATTCTATCCTGTACACAACCGCATTAGCGCTGGGTCTCAACTTGGTCTTAGAGTTTCCCTAGCGTGCGCCAAACGACCTTGTTCATGGACTACTGCAGTCAAGGTGATCTGTTAGTAGGTCTTCAGGCACTAACAGGGTTATTCAGAAAGCGGTGAAAAGCAGGAGAATGACTGGAGAATGGAAAATTCTAGGTCAAAATAGCCGATTCTTTGACCAAGAATTTTCCATTCTCCAGTCATTCTCCTGCTTTTCACCTCTCTCTGAATAACCCTGTAAGTTTTAGCGACTCGCACTAAATTTTTCCTTTAGTGATGGTGTTTTAGCTCACACCAGGTGACAGGGCCCTTACTTTTATTCAGTGGTATGATTTAGTGGTGAAAATTATTAGTGCCCCCCAGTTTTGACTGCGGTATCTTCTGTGCCCCCCTAAATATTGTTACTAGAGTCGCCACTGACCATATTCACTGTGAAGAACAAGTCATAAAACACTGAATAAAAACGGGCACTTAAACTTAAACATTTTCACAGGGTTGAAATGGCTCAGCAGTGAAATGGTTAATGTTCAGACTATACACTACATTGTGTATTACGTTAGTTTTTGCCTTGGTTTAGTTGTATATTAAGGATTAATGGGTAGGCTTCATCCCTTACAGTATACATTTGTTTTTTCCATGATTAATGGCATTGTAGGGGTTAATGGGTTGGCTATATGCCTCAGTGTATTAATTTCATGTTTTCCCTTTATTAATGGCATTTTAGGGGTTAAGGGGTAGCTAAATGCCACATTGTTTATTAAGTTTATTGTATTTCCCTGGGTTTAAGGCATTTTAGGGGTTATTATGGAAGTTAGAATCTAAAGGGTCTAATGATCTTTAGATCCGCTTCTTTTCGTCACATTTCGGGGAATTAATTTTGCCAAAAATAAGATGAATTCCCTATTTAGCAAATGGTCACTGTAATTTGCTAAAAGTGGAGTCGCTGAAGCAGCAATCAGACATTCAGCGAAAACTGCCGAACTGCGTCAAATAAAATATTGAATTTATCATTGCATCACATTACTCCTTGCGTCACATTACTCATTGCATCACATTACTCTGGGGTTTTGGAATCTTATTTATATATACTTATTTAGGGCACTATTACCTGGTGTGAGTTAACCTTTGCGTCGGCATGGTTTTACATTAGCGCCAGGTTAATTGAGTCTAGCACCTGACCAGATTGTTTCCCTTTCGCTACAAACGGGAAAATCACTTAGCGTGTCGCTATTAGCGATTTGTACCACGAGCTTACTGTACTTTCCGTGTCCTTTACTTAACACGGGGAGCGCTAGAGATCTCTAGTGCTTTTGCAGCTAACAGATCACTTGGTGCCAGCACAAATTTTTTGAGGGAAGCTGATTGCAACATGTTACCTACTGCTCAACCCTGGTGCTAACTCCGAAAAAACAGGTCCTCTTCCAAAATAAACAGGCAATTACCAGGCAATGTAAAGGAATGCAGCACAGGTGTTCTCTAGGCCCCATTCACCATAGTAATGGATCTGGTCAGCAATGTCGCTGCTGTTGCAGTTGGCTCGATTATGATATAAATGTATCCTTTATCCACATATATCCTAATTCTAATATATTGGCTAAATTTAAACATTTTATGCTGGGGGTTATTCATAGTATGGAAGCGGTTGATTATTAGGGTGACTGTGTGGACCATGTTTAAAGGGACACGTGAATAAGTCTTGCCCTGAAACATGTATTATTTATATGCTGTAGCAGGGAAACTTTTGTCGCTCACCTGGCCTTCCTTTTGGATCTATTAAATGCAGTGTAATGATTCTACATACTGTTGGGTGGCATTTATCATGCAATGCCCATCAGCCTTAATATATGTGTGCATCAAAACATGGATTATACGGCCACCTTGGAGGATTTTAATAATGCAGGGGTGTGAGGTTATTCACTGGATGTTTTCATATTCAAGCTTGTGAGGGCGGGGGATAGGTATGGCCCGGCACTCTGCACTGGAAAAGAAAAACAGTTCTATCCTGTACACAACCGCATTAGCGCTGGGTCTCAGCCCGGGTCTTAGAGTTTCCCTAGCGTGCGCCAAACAACCTTGTTCATGGACTACTGCAGACAAGGTGATCTGTTAGTAGGTCGTCCAGCACTAACAGGGTTATTCAGAGAGTGGTGAAAAAGCAGGAGAATGACTGGAGAATAGAAAATTCTAGGTCAAAATAGCCGATTTGGAAAGTGAGATGAATGGGAGAATTTTTCTGGTTCGGCTATTTTGACCAAGAATTTTCCATTCTCCAGTCATTCTCCTGCTATTCACCTCTCTCTGAATAACCCTGTAGGTTTTAGCGACTCGCGCTAAATTTTTCCTTTAGTGATGGCATTTTAGCTCACACCAGGTGATAGGGCCCTTAGTTTTATTCAGTGGTGTGATTTAGTGGTGAAAATTATTAGTGCCCCCCCCCCAGTTTTGACTGCGGTATCTTATGTGCCCCCCCTAAATATTATTCCTAGAGTCACCACTGCTTTTAAACATTTATATGCCATATAGATATATGACACCTCTTGTTCATATGATATAGTAAAAATACCATTGCGCTTTTGGAATTATCGTTAATTTTATATGTCTATTTTTAGCAATCCTATTGAGAGGATGGATTGCAACTTGTCTTGGCGCTAATTGTATCACACCGCACCTTCTGGATTTTACATATATATCTGGTCCATCTGAGTGGGTATATATATATACAGTCATGGCCGAAATTGTTGGCACCCCAGACATTTTCCCAGAAAATCAAGTATTTCTCACAGAAAAGTATTGCAGTAACACATGTTTTGCTATACACATGTTTATTCCATTTGTGTGTATTGGAACAAAACAAAAAAAGGGAGGAAAAAAAGCAAATTGGACATAATGTCACACAAAACTCCAAAAATGGGCTGGACAAAATTCTTGGCACCCTTAACTTAATATTTGGTTGCACACCCTTTGGAAAAAATAACTGAAATCAGTCGCTTCCTATAACCATCAATAAGCTTCTTACACCTCTCACCTGGAATTTTGGACCACTCTTCCTTTGCATACTGCTCCAGGTCTCTCATATTGGAAGGGCGCCTTTTCCCAACAGCAATTTTAAGATCTCTCCACAGGTGTTCAATGGGATTTAGATCTGGACTCATTGCTGGCCACTTCAAAACTCTCCAGCGCTTTGTTGCCATCCATTTCTGGGTGCTTTTTGACGTATGTTTGAGGTCATTGTTCTGCTGGAAGACCCAAGATCTTGGACGCAAACCCAGCTTTCTGACACTGGGCTCTACAGTGTGACCCAAAATCCTTTGGTAATCCTCCGATTTCACGATGCCTTGCACACATTCAAGGCACCCAGTGCCAGAGGCAGCAAAACAACCCCAAAACATCATTGAACCTCCACCATATTTCACTGTAGGTACTGTGTTCTTTTCTTTGTAGGCCTCATTCTGTTATCGGTAAACAGTAGAATAATGTGCTTTACCAAAAAGCTCTATCTTTGTCTCATCTGTCCACAAGACGTTTTCCCAGAAGGATTTTGGCTTACTCAAGTACATTTTGGCAAACTGTAGTCTTGCTTTTTTATGTCTCTGTGTCAGCAGTGGGGTCCTCCTGGGTCTCCTGCCATAGCATTTCATTTTGTTTAAATGTCGACGGATAGTTCGCGCTGACACTGATGCTCCCTGAGCCTGCAGGACAGCTTGAATTTCTTTGGAACTTGTTTGGGGCTGCTTATCCACCATCCAGACTATCCTGCGTTGCAACCTTTCATCAATTTTTCTCTTCCGTCCACGCCCAGTGAGATTAGCTACAGTGCCATGGGTTGCAAACTTCTTGATAATGTTGCGCACTGTGGACAAAGGCAAATCTAGATCTCTGGAGATGGACTTGTAACCTTGAGATTGTTGATATTTTCCACAATTTTGGTTCTCAAGTCCTCAGACAGTTCTCTTCTCCTCTTTCTGTTGTCCATGCTTAGTGTGGCACACACAGACACACAATGCAAAGACTAAGTGAACTTCTCTCCTTTTTATCTGCTTTCAGGAGTGATTTTTATATTGCCCACACCTGTTACTTGCCCCAGGTGAGTTTACAGGAGCATCACAAGCTTGAAACAATCTTATTTATCCCCAATTTTGAAAGGGTGCCAAGAATTCTGTCCAGCCCATTTTTGGAGTTTTGTGTGACATTATGTCCAATTTACTTTTTTTACTCCCCTTTTTTGTTTTTTTCCAATACACACAAATGGAATAAACATGTGTATCGCAAAACATGTGTTACTGCAATACTTTTCTGTGAGAAATACTTTATTTTCTGGAAAAATGTCTGGGGTGCCAACAGTTTCGGCCATGACTGTTTATATATATATATATGGTCATAGGTCTGAGTGGGTGTATATATATATCTGGTCTTTGGTCTGAGTGGGTGTATATACACTATATTGCCAAAAGTATTCGCTCACCTGCCTTGACTCGCATATGAATTTAAGTGATATCCCATTCCTAATCCATAGGGTTCAATATGACGTCGGTCCAGCCTTCGCAGCTATAACAGCTTCAACTCTTCTGGGAAGGCTGTCCACAAGGTTTAGGAGTGTGTTTATGGGAATTTTTGACCATACTTCCAGAAGCGCATTTGTGAGGTCACACACTGATGTTGGACGAGAAGGCCTGGGTCTCAGTCTCCGCTCTAATTCATCCCAAAGGTGTTCTATCGGGTTGAGGTCAGGACTCTGTGCAGGCCAGTCAAGTTCATCCACACCAGACTCTGTCATCCATGTCTTTATGGACCTTGCTTTGTGCACTGGTGCACAGTCATGTTGGAAGAGGAAGGGGCCAGCTCCAAACTGTTCCCACAAAGGTGGGAGCACGGAATTGTTCAAAATGTCTTGGTATGCTGAAGCATTCAGAGTTCCTTTCACTGGAACTAAGGGGCCAAGCCCAGCTCCTGAAAAACAACCCACACCATAATCCCCCCTCCACCAAACTTTACACTTGGCACAATGCAGTCAGACAAGTACCGTTCTCCTGGCAACCGCCAAACCCAGAATCATCCATCAGATTGCCAGATGGAGAAGTGCGATTTGTCACTCCAGAGAATGCATCTCCACTGCTCTAGAGTCCAGTGGTGGCGTGCTTTACACCACTGCATCCGACGCTTTGCATTGCACTTGGTTCTTGAGCTAATCTGAAGGCCACATGAAGTTTGGAGGTCTGTAACAATTGACTCTGCAGAAAGTTGGCGACCTCTTCGCACTATGCGCCTCAGCATCCGCTGACCCCGCTTCGCCAGTTTACGTGGCCTAACACTTCGTGGCTGAGCTGTTGTCATTCTCCAAACACTTCCACGTTCTTATAATACAGCTGACAGTTGACTGTGGAATATTTAGGAGCGAGGAAATTTCACGACTGGATTTGTTGCATAGGTGGCATCCTATCACAGTTCCACGCTGGAATTCACTGAGCTCCTGAGAGAGACCCATTCTTTCCCAAATGTTTGTATAAAACAGTCTGCTTGCCTAGGTGCTTGATTTTATATACCTCTGGCCATGGAAGTGATTGGAACACCGGATTCTGATTATTTGGATGGGTGAGCGAATATTTTTGCCAATGTAGTGTATATATATCTGGTCTGAGGTCTGTGTGTGGATATACAGTACACAGTATATGTATCTATGAGGTCTGTGTGTGGATATATAAGTATATAGATATGAGAGAGGAGGAACACGGGGGATGCTATGTATCATGAGAGGGGGGACTTGGGGTGCTATATGATTAGAGTTACTTTTTTCTATATTTTTTATACTATTCCGATTAAATTGGCAGTAATTTATATGTATTTTATTCAATAGAAACTTTTTTGCCTATATGAATTGCGCTTTGTGAAAATAAAGGAATTTTTTGGCACGTACATTTTAATTTAGTTGTTGGATCCCTGTTCAGTGTGCACAGAAACAAACGTAATCCAGTGTAGACTGGCTGTGAGGTGGAGCGTAGTGAAGTCAAAGCTGCAAAATATTTGCTTCGCTTTGCTTCATTACGATTTGCTTCACTACGCTTGCAGTGTATCACAGGCTTTATAGATGAGTAATTAACAGGATGCATGGGGCTGTGTAGGAGATAGATCAGAAAAGGTGCAGCAGTGAGGGGATTATGGAGTGAGCAGATAGACCTCTCTGAAGTAGTGTGTTTTTAGAGGCTTCTTGAAAGTTTGGAGGAAAGGAGAGAGTCGAAAGTTGCATTGGAAGGAACTTCATAAAAAGAGGGCTGTGATGGAGCGACTGTACCCTAACTGAGTACCTCCACTTGCGGGCTCTCTTCCATGTAACAGTCTCCACCGTCGCTGGAGCAATCTTCCTTAACAGCTCCCCCAAACTTTAACTGCAGTCGAAAGTAGGAGGCACACCGTTGAAAATCAAAAAGCAGAATGACTGTTTATTCACACAGACACACAGCTATACAGGCAAATAACAACCTCCTTCATGAGTACAACCAAACAGAAAACATCACAGAACAAATTACTGCACAGGACCTTCAAACAATGGACAATGGGAATATTTTATAGAGAGAATGTACACAATAGAGAGAGCAGGCGGTAATACAGAGGTCTACGCTATACAGAGAGGGGTTATATAATTGATGGAATGTACGCTGTGACGGCACCATTCTCTTCCGTCTGTCCTGGCTCTCCAGACACCCCTTCGTTGCGGTCAGCCCGGCTACTGGGAGCGCTGTCCTCAGCGCCTCGAGCAGCTTGACCCGCCTGCTTCTGTTCCTCTGCCCTGGAGCCGTTAGGAATTTCCAGAAGGCGGCTCGGTACCTTCTGAGGGTGATAGTGTAGTGTAGCGTCGCTGAATGAAACACCAGACGCGGCTGTATGTTCCAACAGGATCCTCTCTCTCTGAGCTTGAGAGTTCTCTGACTTTTAATGAACAAAACGCCACCATTTATGCTGAAGTCCAACAGTCATAATTTACATAAAATGACGCACCTCGTCCTACCCATACTAATTACATTATGTCAGTTATTTACAATAAACATTCTTTACATTCTTTAGCCTTCAGCTCACACAACATTTGTATAATCCATTGTTCTAACACATCAGATTAAACACAACCACTATCACAGATCCCTTGAATTAAACATGCAGCTAGATAATGGGAAAAACCCTGGTGCATAAATTACACAGCAGTAAAGCTTGTTTACTGTCTACACAAAAACACATTTACCTACAGGAATATAAATATTAAAAAAACCAAAGTTACGCCATTTTACACTAAACTAAATTAAAATAAAACCAAACGATGTAAAATATATTTAAAAGCACACGATATAAATGAACATAAAGTCTCTTGGGGTTTGAAGCATGGAGCGCTACGTCAGCTCCATGACATACGCAATATACACAACAGGAGAATCTACAATAACTACATAAGGGAATAATACATAGACATCAGAAATCTTTTGTTTTCAGGGGAATTTTTAATCCAGTGCAAAACTGAATATATTTAAAAGGTCCACCAGTTCCCCAATAGTTTATTTCATGGGCCATAGTCGCTGGGCAGGAGGCTAGCCCACAGCCCCCGCCAGATACCCCAGTGACGGTAGGTTCCGTCACAGGGGCACCTCAGAAAAAGTAATGAAAGCAAGAGGTGGAAAGGACAATAACAATTCATTGGCAGAGCAAAGTGACTGGCATGGAACAAACTTGCTAATAAGAGAGGAGATGTAGGCAGAGACATTAGTAAATGGAGAGCTTTATATGTGAGGACCATTATTTTGATTTGAATTCTACAGGAAACGGGGAGCCAGTGCAGAGATTGACAAAAGGGCGAGGTGTGAGAGGGATTGTGAGGTAGATGTGTTCATTACCGACTGTAGAAGGATAATCTGGGATCAATTAGGATCACAGAGGAGATGGCTACTGTTGTCGAAGTGGGAGATAATAGGTACTTGGAAGAGCATTTTAGCAGAATCCTGGTTTAGGAATCTGAGAGGATCTGCACAGATGAACGGCAGAGGCTCAAACTACCCAGATCCAGGTTTGCAAAGATAATCACCTCCTAACCAAGAATATTTTATAGGCTGTAATTTCTTGGAAAGGCGCTTCAATGAATGGACAATGGGAACCCAACTGAGTTACCCCGAAGAGAGGGATTCTCGTCACCGATGGTCAGAGTCCATGATGAGGGGGTAACCCTAGGCACATAGCCTATGACCGTTTACAAAAGAAACACCTTAGCAGGTTTATGGGCTCAAAATTGGTAAAAATTTACTTTTCTTGAAACCTATAAAACCATTTAGACCAATACATTTGGTCGTAAACACAAACAATTAAAACAGTGTAGACCAAAATTATTTGGTCAGAGTACTCTGGATCTAAAAGAAAGAATATACCAAAGCATTAAATATTGGTAAGAGCTATATCAGCGGTTCAATGAAGTACTGAATTAAAGGCCGGATTACTTTTGGTCAAAATGATATTTCAGTATTTTTCTTAATAAATTTTGTAATTATTTCTAAAATCAGTTTGTTTTTTTATAGCTTTGTCATTATGCGTTATTGAGGGTATATTGTCGTGGGAAACGGAAACAATTTTAGCATAATGCTGCAACTTAAAAAATGTAAACAAAATGAGAAGATCTGATTTTTTTCTGAATGCGCTGAATATAGTGGGGATGCATATTACTTTTAACTTCCATTGAAAAGTGCAGGAAATCTTTAGAAGTGAGAGCAAGTAGGTGGAAGTCTTTTTAAAATGAAATACTGTTAATAAGCCATAATGTATGTACTTGTGTCTGTGTGCGTTTATAATAAGTATATTATTTAATTTTTATAGAAAGTAATCCATTGTATGACTTCATACAGCTCAAGGGCTATTGAAACCAGCGGTCTCATGATTCTTTATGTATGGCGATAAACCAGAGGATTCCCAATCTCCCCTTTCAGGGTCCTATCTGTTCATCAGCAAAGCTAGGTACTCAATAACAGGCATGATGTCAGGGTTCCCATATCTTATGTAGCAAAAGAACACTTCACCATCCCTACTGCACTGCATCAAGCGTTCAACAGACATGGGAGAAAGACTGCTCACATCACATACCTTTGGAGTCTTGCATTCTTCATGTGTGAACTTTCACTGATGAAGGGGTCATCTAAATATTTCCCAAGGTCTGGTGCATTTTAGTCATACACAGATAAGCTTATCAAAGAGCTTCTGGGGCTTCTAACCAATATTCCTTAAATGCTTTGAAGATTAGTAGGAGATAGGAGATTTCGGAGTCAAGTATAGCATCCTAATGTGTAGTGCTGTCTATCGGACTGTCTGGCTGTAACGTAAATTCGTCATACAGATACAACAATTGTGTATATATAATAGATATATGAGGGCTGATTTTGTTTTTTTTTGGGGGGTTGTTTGTTCTTTTTTTAGTAAATGTTTGCTTAAATGTATCCTCACCATCCATATTGAAAGTAACAGTGTGAAAATATTTTTTTGTAAGAGTACATACCAATGTTCTTCAAATAATTCCCTAACCCAGTGGTTCCCAACTGCGGTCCTCAAGTACCCCTAACAGATCAGGTTTTCCATATATCTGATGCACAGCATTGGTGATATGATTTTCTGCTCAGTGATTGCAGGATTCAGTCTGCTCTTCTCCAAGGTAATCCTTAAAATCTGGCCTGTTAGGAGTACATGAGGACCGTGGTTGGGAATCACTGCCCTAACTTATAAAACTAGAGATTCGTTAAAATCAGGTTTTCTTCCGACCTTGTTTCTGCCCAGACAATCCCAGGGCTCTGTTCTGTAGCGGCGAGTAAAAACCCTTCCACCGTATAATAGACCACCCCTTTGTGTGTCCTATCAAACACAGGCCTGCCTACACTAAAGACAGACTTTGTGACCCTTGAAGAAGTGTCGGTGCCAGGCAGCCTTATCCCCACAAACTATGGGCCATGGCAGTGTGGTCAACTCATTCGCAACGGTTAACCCAGTACCCACTGTTTTCATAGATAATTAGATTCACTATTGAGATATGTATATAATGGGATTAGAGTTTGAGCATTGTTCTTGTGTTATCCTGTGTGAAGTCATGTATCGTCGTAACTATTCTTTGTATTATTCTTTTGTTTGACTTTGTGTTTTAAATAACTGGTAAATGGAAATATAAAGTGAAACTCTGGAATTAATAAATAGGCTCTATTTTCCACTCCACAAAGGTGTGTCTGGCTGTTGGTTGTGGGAGACTCTGTTTATCTGGGTATCATCACAGGTATGTAATAGAGTACCTATCTTTTTGTATATTCATTGTCAACTATTTGTTGGAAATAGACGCCAAACTGTTTTTTCTGCACATATGTATATTTTGTTGTATCCCCATCCAGGTAATTATTACAGCTGCTCCTTTCCGTGTTTTTCTTTTTAATCCCAAAGTGGAATTGTTTCTGGTGAGGGTATAAATGTAAACCCACCAGTCTCTCTCATGACTGATAAGCACCATGAGCATATGTGGTTGCTTAGAAAGCAGCTTTTAGTTTCATTAGGAAGGACTCACCTGACCAGAGGTGCTGTGACATGGCGGGTGGGCTTACACTTTAATGGCCATTCAAGTAAACCAAAACCTTTGATTGTGTTTTGTTTCGAATGGAGCTACAGTGGTGAATGCAAATGACAACCTTTTTCCTTGTTATATTTGTAGATTTCGGACAGCAATAGCATTGAATCTTTTGACAGATAAATGTGGCTGGTGAAAAATAAATTCTCTTCTACCACTAGGCGGCAAAGTTACAGCGCATACAGGATATTTGTGACATCAATTATAGAGGTAGTGAACCGAGGAAAAAAACAATGGTTTCAAGATTACACTTAGGTAGGGTATATTTTTTAGCCTTTACATGATAAAATGCAATCATGTCAGGGAACCATTTCCAGGTCTTTGACTACACTTTGGTTAAATGCTGGTTGGACAGAAATAATGAAAAAGATCTCCTCTATGACTTTCACTGTGCTGCTGAAAAGTTAGCATCTGTGTTGATATCCATTTTGTCTTGTAATGTATGTAGAGTTTATCGATATTTAAATGCGGCGACATCTTTCATTAAGTAGATTAATTTACAAATTACCTGTGAAGTCACAAATACTTCCTAGGACAGCTTATAAAGCTAATTAATGTTGATTTGCTAACTTGGACACTTGGGAGTTTGTAAATGAATGGCAAAATAATCTTATGTACCTCAGGAGATTTTGATGTAAATGTAGGGGCTTAGGCCTTGATTTCATTTGGCCCTTTCAACACCAAATTAGTAATTTTTCAATTAGAGAGGGATAAATAAGGGCTAACTGTCATTTTGATTCCTGATTACAAAAATAAAAAATAATTTGAATATCAATACTAGCAGCAACTTTTAACCACTTGGCTGCGGAGGACGCGCTCAGCCCATCCAAGTGCTCCTCCTGTGCGATGGACGCGCTGAGCGCATCCATGCACAGGAGGCAGCAATCGGCCGGGATTCCGGCCGATTGCTGACCCCCCAGTGTGGGCTGACATCTTGGTTGTCAAGCCCGGCACTCCGGGACCCCGGCGGGGACAATAGATGTCATCGCGGCGGCACGATGACATCTATTTCAGGCCCCCCGCGAGTGCAGAGAAGGTGCCTGAAAGGGAGGGGGGAGGTCCTTTGGACCTCTCTCCCGATCGCCTGGGGCCAGCGATTAAAAGGTAGGCATCGTTTGGAAGGGTACAGCCCTTGGGGGCCGGATCGCAATTCGGCATCAAAAAGCGCTGGATTGCAGTCCTCTCCCGGAGCTGGCTGACATCTTGGATGTCGGCCAAGCTTCCGGGATCTCCCCCTGATGACTGGCATCATCGTGCATAGCGCGATGACGTCAGTTTTAGAGTTAAACCCTAGCTGCCACCAATGGTGGAGATAGGCGGTTCATTGGAACCCGCTATCTCCTGATCCGTGGCAGCTAGGGGTTAATGTTTGGTATCATTGGATCAGCCAGAGCATGGCCTTTCCAACGATACCAAACATGACCATCTTAAAGGTAACATAAAAAAAGTAAATAAAAAAATATTTAAAAATAAATAAATTAAAAAAAACAAACAGCTTTTTTTTGTTAATGCAGCAATATTGTTCCCATTTCAATTATAATGTGAACAATGATGCTGTACTAACGATTTTTGTATGTGGTGCGTTTGTTAAAAATTGTGTGATTTTCCCCCAAAACAAATGTAACGAGTCCCCATTTCTAATTTTTTAACAAGCGCAACCCTTAGAAAATATAACCGCAAACTCTTTCAAGTTAAAATGTGAAAAAAAACACTTTACACGTTGTAAATTATTGAAAATTTAAATTTTATTGCATTTTTTGTTATAATATACAGACAGGTCATGATGTATACATAAAATAATGATATATTATGAATCTGTCGAGTCTGCCGGAAAGAACGATATATAATATGTCTGGGTCATGTAATAAAATATGGCTTCGAAACGCGTTTAAACATGATGAGCGAAACCGGTAAAAATGACCTGAGCACACAGGCGTGAAATGGCTCAGCAGCAAAAGGGTTAATGGATATTTCGGCTCCAGAGTTTCAAATAAAATATAAAGTCATGAATGGGGTTGATAAATGTATTTTAAGGCAGGGAATATTTGTCTGAAACCTTTTGTTTAAACATCAGATTTTTAAAATAGGCATGCTTAATAGCAAAAATGATGGCTAATAATACATGTATGTTGTGGGCATTTTACCAGCCAACTTTTTTCAGACCAGGACCTTATTTTCAATTTTCAGCTCTGACCCAATTTTTTTCAATAGAATAAGCCAACATTTAAAAAAAAGTATTGTATAAAAATGAGCCCTTAGTGTTGAATAAGATGGGAGATGTTAAGATTTGTCAAGACAAGAGATCAAGCAAACTCAAAGGCAAATAGACACATGTTCCCATACTGTCCATTTTGTAACTTCTCAGTTTCAAACTTATGTTTACAATTCCCTTCAGTGGGCAGTCCCATTTGGCTGATATTCATCATCCAGTTGTTCAAAAAGTCTTAAGTCACTCTTAGATAGTGATCAGCAACCTTGTCCCTCCAGATATTGTGGCACTACATCCCCAATGATGCTCAACTACTCATTGGGTTTGCGGAGTCTCATAGGAAATGTTTCGAAACATCTTGAGGCCTAGGGTTGCTCACCTCTGCTCTAAGGACTATAGCGCACTGGAGGAGAGTTGCAAGAAAATTGCAAATTGTAAGACAAAATAGCCAAACAGGGTTTTCTTCTTAGTTTCATTATACTTCCGTTCAAATATTTTTGCCTAAAATATTTAAATCTTCCAGCAATTTATTGCTTATTGTATTAAAAATGTCATGGATATTAATTTAAGGGGGGGGCATTCTAATGGTGGCTGAGGCTAGGGTCAGACGAATGCATTTTTCGCATCGTCCATAAAAAAGGGGGTTCGAACGCATGGACGTACTTTTTCATGGAATACGCGTTAGCGGTCATACGATGCGCAATTTCAGCCGTGATTTCATACGGATCCAAACCAGGACACTTTGGGTGTCTGGACGTTATGTTGGCCGGACATGAGCAGCATCTGAGGTCTCCTAATCACACACACACGCCGCTATGCGGATGCAGTGCACTCTGTATGTCAGTACTAGCGGTTCGACGTTCTTGCGAAAATGCGTTCGTTTGCGGCTTGCGTTGCGCGGCCGAACTTTCATGTGTGGGCCTGCGTTGGAAGTCATTTGCTGCTACCACGGCCGTAATAAAGTGCGGCTAAACCCACGTTCGCACTGCGTTCGTCTGTCCCCAGCCTTAATCGATTCAACATGTTGAAAGAAGTATTTTTCTAATTTACATCTATTTTTTATGTTCGCTGCTTTTAGAGCATTATTCCAAGTTATAGAAAGGATTCATGGTTTTCTACTTGACCTATATTTATTCCCATTACTTATCAAGATCAGCACGAAATTTTGATACTGCTGTACATTGATATGGACCTCATATTCTTGCTGAATTGTTTCAAAGTCTGGTTTTCCCACCTGAAGTGCCTTCTGTTAGGTCAGGAAGGCCAAGTCTGTGGACTCCTTTAAACAGAAAAAAGTTACGAAAAAAGGTATGAAATAATAAATGCTAATTAGGAAAATGTTATATACACATACTGAATTAATTTAGGTAAATTTTATGATCATCTATCAACTCTTTCAAAGCAAGCACCGTATTTACTGTGATCAGTGGTTGATTTTTTGCTGGTAATTAGATAAAACTTGAGCTACTTTGTCTTTAGTAACAGGGAAAATATCATTACATGTGGACCAGTTCGAAATAATGTGCTGTAATTTAAGAGACGGTGCAGGCAGTGACGCACACACAAGCAAATCATTTCTTATTTCCCCCATTATTTTTAATTGTGCGTTCATACAGCCCTGATTTGGTTTCGGTATAAGCGGAGAAAAGCAGTTCCGAGAATTTCACTAAGTGTGATGTGTCTGTCCTTGAACACCCCTCGGTTGAGTCACATAACAGCCCTGGTGATTACAAGAAGTGCGGCTTATATACACCTTAACCCATGAACAAACAATACAGACCTACAGTATATCAGTTTTTTAGAGTCCCACTTTGACCCAGAACATCAAGTTATAGAAACATAGAAACATAGAAAAATGTCGGCAGATAAGAACCTTTCGGCCCATCTAGTCTGCCCAATTACATGGATACTTTACCTGGATTTATCTTATGCCTATCCCATGCTTGCTTAAATTCAATTACTGTTTTGGCCTCTACCACTTCAACTGGAAGGCTGTTCCATGTATCCATCACCCTCTCAGTAAAATAATGCTTTCTGATGTTACTTTTAAACCTTTGCCCCTCTAATCTAAGACTATGTCCTCTTGTTTTGCTACTTTGTTTCCTTTTAAATATACTCCCTTGTGGATATATCTACCTTGTGGATTCCCTTTACGTATTTAAATGTTTCTATCATATCTCCTCTGTCTCGTCTTTTTTCCAAGTTATACAGTGTCGGTAGGCTATATACCACTACTAATGGTAAATAAGGACATTCTCTGTGTGTAAAGAAAGTATCTACCCAGGACATACTTGAAAACGAGAGAACTCTCAACGTATCCTTGCTGGTAAAATACTTTATAAATAAATAAAGATTTGATATTGCAAGCTGTAGTTGACCTATTTTTATGTTCTAGTTTTACCAAATTTTATCAGTTACAGTTGCAAGCATTTTTAAAGCACCAACAAGTTCAATAGCGCTGTACAATGGGAGAGACAGAATAACAAATATGCGTACACATTACACACAGAACAGTAGGAGAGAGGACCCTGCTCGATAGCTACAATCTAACCGTTACCATCATTTTGCCAGCCATTGCTGCATGTAATGGGGACACTTATATTACTGGGAATTATTAAAAATCTCATTTGGCATTTCTTTTCACCAAACAGCAATCCACTATTTTATATTTGTACTGCTTAAAAAAATATACTTTTCATAAATTCTATGCTACTAGCCATATATAAAAATATTTTTTTATAGTTGGGGTGTAAGGATGGTTTGTCTCCTTAAACATACTAGGTATTTAATAAACTGTAAATAGTTGGGAATTGGCAAAAGATTTATATTTTATTAAGCTAAATAGCCTGATTGTAAATTGTATTAATCGTTATGAGGTTTCTCTAGTTTGGCCTAAAATTTGAAATCGCTTGGGCAATTTCTGATTATTATTTAAATTGTTGTATTATTGGGAACTAACAAGATTAACTTTGTGTGCTTTATTTTCCTCCTCCATATTCATTACTTGGACTGCGTGTACTTGCATAAGTAAATATCCCTCTTGTGGAGAGAGATAAGTTTATCTGTGGTGTTTAGCACCTATTGTTAGAATGGTATACCTATTATTCTGTCATGGATTCACCCCCCACAGACCTACTTTTCAGCTATTCAAATGGTTTAATCCTACTTTCACCTATTTGAATATACAGTGAGGGGGTTTAAAGTGTTTCATTTGTCATGTCCTCTTGGTTGTGAGGCACGTATGTTTCATATAATATCGTGTTCATCATAGAATGAGGTGTAAAGGACATCCTGATCCTCTCAGACCTCCTGTTTATGTTGTCTCCATCATCACTTCAGTGTGACGAGGTGACAGACACAAAACAAAATGGCTGATTCATAATACACCTCAGAAAGCAAATATCCATCCTGCCTTCAAATGAGTCAGCTACAGTCAAGTACTGGTGTTAAAATAATCGTGCTAATTAGCATCAATGAGATTGCCTGGAAATTCATCTACAGGAGATAATATAAAATCACAAATTTGTTAAACTAGTTCCTTCCTTAAACAAACAGGCGCTCCATCTTGAAAACAAGTTTGAAACGGTTTTCAGCTCCTAGGCAAATGTTGCATCTGTTTGTTATTATGTTTGTCTGCATAGGCGTCTCTACAGGGGGGGCAAGAGGGGTAATTGCCCCTCCAGGTTATTCCTTGCCCCTAACCCCAGAAATCAGGATCCAGCTTCCCACACTTCTTCAGACTGCTGTATCTCCGTCCCTGTGCATCGTACATGGATGATCAAGGAGTCATTGGGAAAGGCTGGCTTTTCCAATGATAACTAACATGGCCACATTTAGTAAATGGCTCATCAGGGAAGTGGTAAAGGTTCAGACTATACATTACATTGTGTATTACAATTTTGTTTTGCCTTGTGTAGTTGTATACAGGGCCGGACTGGGGATAAAAACCAGCCCTGGAAATAATTTCACACCAGCCCCAGTAATGTGCTTTGAGGGTATCGCAGAGCAAAACAGTAATGTGTGGTGTGTTTGAGGGTATCGCAGAGCTATACAGTAATGTGCGGTGTGTTTGAGGATATCTCAGAGCTATACAGTAATGTGCGGTGTGTTTAAGGGTATCACAGAGCTATACAGTAATGTGCGGTGTGTTTGAAGGCATCGCAGAGCTATACAGTAATGCGCAGTGTGTTTGAAGGCATCGCAGAGCTATACAGTAATGTGCGGTGTGTTTAAGGGTATCACAGAGCTATACAGTAATGCGATCGGAAGGCATCGCAGAGCTATATACAGTTGTGTTCAAAATTATTCAACCCCCACTGAAATTGAGTGTTTTGGCCAGTTTGACATTGATTTTGATCATTCAGTCATCTTGCTTACAATTAAATCAAAGAGGCACGTGTAGGTCAGACAAATATAACATAACATTTATAATGAAATAACCACAAATGTCTTTTCTGCGCTCACATCATTATCAGTTTTATTCAACCCCCAAGTGACATTCAATCTTAGTACTTAGTACAACATCCTTTTACAGTTATAACAGCTTTTAAACGTGAAGCATAGCTTGACACAAGTGTCTTGCAGCGATCTACGGGTATCTTCGCCCATTCGTCATGGGCAAAAGCCTCCAGTTCAGTCACATTCTTAGGCTTGCGCACTGCAACTGCTTTCTTTAAGTCCCACCAGAGGTTCTCAATCGGATTTAAGTCAGGTGACTGCGATGGCCACTCCAAAATGTTCCAGCCTTTAATCTGCAACCATGCTCTATTGGACTTGGAGGTATGCTTGGGATCATTGTCCTGTTGAAAGGTCCAACGTCTCCCAAGCCTCAGGTTTGTGACGGACTGCATCACATTGTCATCCAATATCTCCTGGTACTGAAGAGAATTCATGGTACCTTGCACACGCTGAAGCTTCCCTGTACCTGCAGAAGCAAAACAGCCCCAAAGCATGATTGACCCCCCGCCATGCTTCACAGTAGGCAAGGTGTTCTTTTCTTCATAGGCCTTGTTCTTCCTCCTCCAAACATAGCGTTGATCCATGGGCCCAAACAGTTCTAATTTTGTTTCATAAGTCCACAGAACACTATCCCAAAACGTCTGTGGTTTGTCCACATGACTTTTGGCATTCTGCAGTCGACTCTTCTTATTCTTTGGAGACAGCAAGGGGGTGCGCCTGGGAGTTCTGGCATGGAGGCCTTCATTACGCAGTGTGCGCCGTATTGTCTGAGCTGAAACTTCAGTACCCACATCTGACAAATCTTTTCTCAGTTCGTCAGCAGTCACACGGGGACTTTTCTCCACTCTACGCTTCAGGTAGCGCACAGCAGTCGAAGTCAGCATCTTCTTTCTGCCACGACCAGGTAGCGTTTCAACAGTGCCCTTTGCCTTGAATTTGCGAATGATGCTTCCTATGGTCTCTCTTGGTATGTTTAACATCTTTGCAATCTTCTTATAGCCATTGCCCTTCCTGTGAAGAGTAATCACCTCTTCTCTTGTCTTCCTGGACCATTCTCTTGACTTCACCATGTTTGTAACCACACCAGTAAATGTCTAGAAGGAGCTGAGTATCACAGTCATTTTAAAGCTGCCTAATTGGTGCTTATTATGCTTTATTGCTGCTCCGTGACATCCACAGGTGTTTTCAATACCTGATTGAAAACACTTGAGTGAACCTCTGTTCTTCAGAGTGGTAGTCTTTAAGGGGTTGAATAATTGTGTCAATGAAGAATTCACAAAAGAAACATTTACTACTGTATTACAAAACCAATTGATGTCATTTTAGTTGCATATGGTTCTTTAAAAAGTCCTTGCAGGATTTCATTCTGAATACAATTACAAATGTACACTAAATTCCCTAAAACCCTTTACAGCATTGGGGGTTGAATAATTTTGAACACAACTGTAGTTACGCTGGGTAAGGCCAGGTGCACACGGGACATTTTCTTTAACGCACAGTACGTGCGTTAAAAAAACGGCATCCCACTCAACGCCCGCCCGCCCCCCTCAGTGCTGCCCCGTCAACGCTCATCCTAGCGCATCATCACTGTCGTTTTTTTAACGCACGTACTGTGCTTTAAAGAAAATGTCGAGTGTTCATCTGGCTTAAGAGGGTCCCTTCAGGCTACATGAAAAAGTTTAGATTTAGTAGAGAAAGACTAGCCAGGAGTCTGCATGGCGCAGCCAGGACCCCAGCAAGCACTCATCCTGTGTACTCCGGCAGGGGATTAGCGAGCACTTCGCACAGCCTATACTAATACACAGGCTACTTGAGGAACAGACCTAGCTTCTCCACTCCCTGACCTTACCAGAGAGGGAGACCTGCCTGCAGTGTGCTCGCGCTGCACTCTCCACCTCCCCTCGCTGCACATTGCACGCTCCCTTGGGGCCGCGCAGACTGAGCCCTGTATACAGGGGGTGCTGACACAGAGGGGCATATATAAACGCTATGGGGGGGCGACTGCAAACCTGTCCTAGAGCTTAGGGTATGCTCTGCATAACTGCCAAGTGTCCCTACCCAGGAACACCAGTCCCTATTTTGTGACGAAGTCCACTTTATTTGCCTAACTCCCCCCCCTTTTTAAGGTCTCCTCCATATATTTTGGGGAGTATATAACAGAGCTGCAAAACAGCACAGCTCCCAGCAATGAGTCTGTGACCTGAGGTCTTGACCCCGTTCCTGCCCCATCCCACCACACTCACCATGGCCTTGGTGATGGTCCTTTGCCGGGCACTCATGGTGTCAGTCTTCCCACCGTGCTCGAGTGAAGCTGACATGTGACCTCAGCGTGAGGAGGGCCGGCGCTGCCAGCCCAGGAGCCTGCAATGGGAGTTGATTGGCTGGCCTGGCTGGCCTCCTGTTATGTTATGTGCGGCCAAGCCACTAGTGGTGCGTGAGATGCGCGGGGACGTTCTGCACCTGCGCGTCTCTGTGCATCACGTGGTGGTGGAGGGGGCAGCCAATAATGTGCCTTCCCAGCCTTGTGTTCAGTGTCTGGGAAGGCACGCACACTGCAGCGGCTGTCAGCCCGGCTCCTCACAGAGGGGCCGGCGGCAGCGGGCAGCCTGTAGTGTCAGAAGGCAAATCAGCTCCACCTCCCTCCGAGAGAAACACACTGTACAGCAACACACACAAGATGGCAGCGACGGCCAGACAGTGTGTAACCCGCAGGCTGGCCCAGCCCCTGCTGGCCGCTACTAGCCTGCGGTTTCTCAAATAGATGATGCTGCATATGTAAACTTTAAAAACAGCCCCAAGATTGCAGCAGCCTATCGAGATTCCTCCCGGTATCCCGGTAGGCCAGTCCGGCCCTGGTTGTATATTAAGGGTTAATGGGTGATTCATCCCTCACAGTATACGTTTTATTTTTTACTTGATTTTATGGCATTTTAGGCCCGCGTCAGACGAGCGCACTTTTTGCATCCATCTGACCGCATTGTTTGCTGTCCGTTGTAGCTGTTCAAAGGAGTCAATACAGAAAAACACACGAAGCACGTGCGCACTTTTTCACGCACGCACAACGCATGTTGCAATGGATGCCAAAATGGCATCAACGTGAAAAAGCTAGACGGACGTAGAGAAACAACTGCATACAGTTTTTTTTCTGTTTCTTTTATTATTATTATTATTTATTTATAAAGCGCCAGCATATTCCACAGCGCTGTACAATAGGCACAGTATAGACAGGGTTACAATACATTGAACAACATTTGACAAACAGTACAGGAGGAGATGAGGGCCCTATTCCCGTAGGAACTCACAATCTAGAAGGGTTGGGGTTGGAATGCCTTGGAAACAGCAACATCAGTCAAAATTAACTGATACAATGTAACCACAATCTCATCAGTTAAAAAATAGATCCATTACTGTGCGCAGTCTGTGCGCTCGTCTGACCCCAGCCTTAGGGGTTAATGGGTAGGCTACATGATCAGTGTATTTATGTTTTCCCTTGATTAATGGCATTTTAGGGGTTAATGACTAGGATACATGTCACACGGTTTAATACTTTTATTATATTTCCCTGGGCTTATGGCATTTTAGTGGATATTATGGAAGTTGGAATCTAAAGGGTCTAATCATCCTTAATCAGCTTTTTGACAAATTTTGGGAATCAATTTCACTGAAAATATGGTGAATTCCCTATTTAGCAAATGGTCACTGTAGTTTGCTAAAATTGGAGTCGCTGCAGCAGTTATCGGACATAGGTGAAAATTGCCTAATTGCTTCAAATAAAATATTGAATTTAAGTATCATTGCATCACATTACTCTGGTGTTTTGGAATCGTATTTATATATACTTGGGGCACTATCACATGGTGTGAGCTAACCCTAGCATTGGCATGGTTTTGCGTTAAAGCCAGGTAAATTCAGTCTAGCGCCGGACCAACAGATCTTTTGCCTCCCACTACAAAAGGGAAAAAATTACTTAGTGCGTCACTATTAGCGATTTGTAGCGTGAGCTTACTGTAATCTCTGCGTCCTATACTTAACATGAGGAGCGCTATAGATCTCTTGCGCTTTTGCAACAGATCATTTGGCGCCAGCGCTAATTTTTTGAGGGGCGCTATTTGCAACATTTTACCTACTGCTCAATAGGGATGGGCGTTCGGTTTGATTCGAACATGAGTTCGATTCGAACATCGGCCGTTCGAAGTTCTGGAACATCGAACTTTTTGGGACGTTCGCCAAAAGTTTGGGAAAAAAAATAGAATTTTTTTAAACAAATGCTTAAAAAATCCTAAAAAAAATCTAAAAATAAAGAGACTCTTTACTGCAGAATATTATAAGCAATGGTTTATTAGATATTGAATTAAAACGGGAATATTTTTAACTTCGAAGCCTATGGGATAAAACATTCTTGTTGCTAAAACATCAGGCAGACGAGGCCCTCTAATCAGGCACTGTAGAGGGCAGCCCGCCGGAGCCTCCCAAGGACCCCTTGAGGAGCATGCGGCCGCAGGATGACAGAGCTGCGACTGTGCGGGCTGGCCAGCCGGGTGCATGTGGCAGAGAGGTGGCGCAGGGAGGGAGCCATGGCAGACCCCCCTCCACAACCAGGATCCAGGGAGCCCCCACTGACCACCAGGCTAGGGTAAGACGACACATTTTTTAAAATAAATAAAATCCGAGGACATCTTTAAATATCCCCTGGAACATAAAATAAAACTTTTTTTTTCTTTCTAATACTTACCTGATTCCTGGATCCACAAACAAGCGCAGCCTCCTGTCAAGGAAACTACGCGTGCTGCTGCGAAAGACGCTGGGTTAAGCTGCTCACTATCTGTCTATCCTAGACCCAGATAATGACTGCGTGGACAACAATCCCTGCGCGCTCGCTTACCTATCCGTCCTCGCACACTTTCTCTCGCAACAGGCACGTAGAGAGCAATGGTCCCAGGATTGCAACGCAGTACCAATCTTCTCTTGAATTGGGTAGTGACTACGTTTCCCACAATCCCTATGCCCACTTTCTTATTCTATTAGTTACGCTGCCACCAGTTCCCCTGAACACTACGCACGTCGCAGCGAAAGACGCAGGGCTAAACAACCCACTATCCGTCTATCCTAGACCCAGATAATGACTACGAGGACAACAATCCGCCACTCGCTTACCTAACCATCCCCAGCGACCGCAACTCACAATTTCGTAGCTACTCGAGCTTAACACAACAAGCAATACTCCAGTCACTTTAGTTAGCGATGCAAAATGCGCAGCCGGCTTCCCCGCTACACTGATAGCATATCTTCTCGTTAAAGCTAGCATCAGACTGTAGAGGTGCTGCCTGCCCGGCATTGTGAGGATTCATATGCTGCATTATTATACTGTAAAGGTACTGCCCGGCAGTGTGAGGATTCATATGCTGCATTATTATACTGTAAAGGTGCTGCCCGGCAGTGTGAGGATTAATATGCTGCATTATTATACTGTGAAGGTGCTGCCCGGCAGTGTGAGGATTCATATGCTGCTTTATTATACTGTAAAGGTGCTGCCTGGCAGTGTGAGGATTCATATGCTGCATTATTATACTGTAAAGGTGCTGCCCGGCAGTGTGAGGATTCATATGCTGCATTATTATACTGTAAAGGTGCTGCCCGGCAGTGTGAGGATTCATATGCTGCATTATTATACTGTAAAGGTGCTGCCCGGCAGTGTGAGGATTCCTATGCTGCATTATTATACTGTAAAGGTGCTGCCCGGCAGTGTGAGGATTCATATGCTGCATTATTATACTGTAAAGGTGCTGCGCGGCAGTGGGAGGATTCATATGCTGCATTATTATACTGTAAAGGTGCTGCGCGGCAGTGGGAGGATTCATATGCTGCATTATTATACTGTAAAGGTGCTGCCCAGCAGTGTGAGGATTCATATGCTGCATTAATTATTCTTCTTACAAATTTGGTTACTTAACCCGTTTGTGTTTGGATTGTAATATTGTGACCTCCAGGGCCCGGGTGGCAATCGGGGGGCCCCGGACGCATGGTGCCGCCAGCTGGCCGAATCCCAGAAGCTCCGGCGGCACCCGGCGCAGCTGTGAGTGATCAGGGGGCAGGGCGTGGTGTGGGGCCCCGGGTGGCAATCGGGGGGGCCCCGGACGCATGGTGCCGCCAGCTGGCCGAATGCCAGAAGCTCCGGACTCAAAATTAGATTTTTAGAGTGCCCTCCAAGAGGGCATATATGCTAGATATTGGCCATGAAAGGTGTATGGGGGTCCGGGTAGTGCCCTGGGGGACAGGAAACAAGGACAAAAAGTTTTTAAAAAAAAGTTTTTAAAGGGACAGTGAGTTTTCCATGAAATAAGGGTTAAAAATAAAAACGAAAAATTCCTTCAAATATAGTGCCTAGGAGGTTCCCACAACCTGCCCGTAAAGTGGCGGATTTCTAGGATGTATAGAAACATTTAAAAACAATGTCCGGGTCCGGGTAGTGCCCTGGGGGACAGGAAACAAGGACAAAAAGTTTAAAAAACAGACGTTTTTAACACCTTCACTGCTGACGACGTGTGGAACACGTCCTCAGTTACTCCGACTGTATGCTGAGGAGGACGTGTCCCACACGTCATCAGCTTTGCGGGACCCCCGGCGGAGATACTCACCTCTGTCCGGGGTCCTCAGACGCTGAAGTCAAGCTCCTCCCGAAGTAAATGACATCATTGCGCCATGCGCGATGATGTCATTTCCAGGCGACCACCCGGCAATGCCGGGAGATCGCCTGGAAGGGAGGGGGGATCCGTTCGGATCCCTCTCCCTCCCGATCGGGAGGTCCCACAAAAAGAGCCAGGCACCGCTTAAAAGGAGAGAGTCTCCCCTTTTAAGCGGTGCCTGACTTTAACCCCTTAGGCACCGGGTCGCACTTCGGCGCCTTGCGGCCAAGCTCCAGTGGGGGCCGCCATCTTGGATCGCGGTTCCTCCCCCGGGTCCCCCCTCACTGCCTGACGTCCTCACGCATAGCGTGATGACGTCAGATAGCCGGGGAACCCCTAGCTGCCCGGAATCCCCTGGTGGAGATAGGGGGTTCATTTGAGGGTTCACAGAGATGCTGTGAGGTTGTGTATAGAGATGCTGTGAGGCTGTGTATAGAGATGCTGATGGGGTTGTGTATAGAGATGCTGTGAGGTTGTTATAGAGATGCTGTGAGGCTGTGTATAGAGATGCTGTGAGGCTGTGTATAAAGATGCTGTGTGGCTGTGTATAGAGATGCTGTGTATAGAGATGCTGATGGGGTTGTGTATAGAGATGCTGTTTGTGTATAGAGATGCTGATGGGGTTGTGTATAGAGATGCTGTGATGCTGTGTATAGAGATGCTGTGAGGCTGTGTATAGAGATGCTGATGGGATTGTGTATAGAGATGCTGTGAGGTTGTGTATAGAGATGATGTGAGGTTGTGTATAGAGATGCTGTGAGGCTGTGTATAGAGATGCTATGAGGTTGTGTTTAGAGATGCTGATGGGGATGTGTATAGAGATGCTGTGTATAGAGATGCTGATGGGGTTGTGTATAGAGATGCTGTGAGGCTGTGTATAGAGATGCTGTGTATAGAGATACTGTGTGACTGTGTATAGAGATGCTGTGAGGTTGTGTTTAGAGATGCTGATGGGGTTGTGTATAGAGATGCTGTGTATAGAGATGCTGATGGGGTTGTGTATAGAGATGCTGTGAGGCTGTGTATAGAGATGCTGTGTATAGAGATGATGTGTGACTGTGTATAGAGATGCTGTGTATAGAGATGCTGATGGGGTTGTGTATAGAGATGCTGTTTGTGTATAGAGATGCTGATGGGGTTGTGTATAGAGATGCTGTTTGTGTATAGAGATACTGATGGGGTTGTGTATAGAGATGCTGTTTGTGTATAGAGATCCTGATGGGGTTGTGTATAGAGATGCTGTGTATAGAGATGCTGTGCGGTTGTGTATAGAGATGCTGTTTGTGTATAAAGATGCTGATGGGGTTGTGTATAGAGATGCTATGTATAGAGATGCTGTGAGGTTGTGTATAGAGATGCTGTAAGGATGTGTATAGAGATGCTGTGTATAGAGATGCTGATGGGGTGTGTATAGAGATGCTGTGAGGCTGTGTATAGAGATGCTGTGTATAGAGATACTGTGTGACTGTGTATAGAGATGCTGTGAGGTTGTGTTTAGAGATGCTGATGGGGTTGTGTATAGAGATGCTGTGTATAGAGATGCTGATGGGGTTGTGTATAGAGATGCTGTGAGGCTGTGTATAGAGATGCTGTGTATAGAGATGATGTGTGACTGTGTATAGAGATGCTGTGTATAGAGATGCTGATGGGGTTGTGTATAGAGATGCTGTTTGTGTATAGAGATGCTGATGGGGTTGTGTATAGAGATGCTGTTTGTGTATAGAGATACTGATGGGGTTGTGTATAGAGATGCTGTTTGTGTATAGAGATCCTGATGGGGTTGTGTATAGAGATGCTGTGAGGCTGTGTATAGAGATGCTGTTTGTGTATAAAGATGCTGATGGGGTTGTGTATAGAGATGCTATGTATAGAGATGCTGTGAGGTTGTGTATAGAGATGCTGTAAGGCTGTTTATAGAGTTGCTGTGTATAGAGATGCTGATGGGGTTGTGTATAGAGATGCTGTGAGGTTGTGTATAGAGATGCTGATGGGGTTGTGTATAGAGATGCTGTGAGGCTGTGTATAGAGATGCTGATTGCTGATGGGGTTGTGTATAGAGATGCTGTGAGGCTGTGTTTAGAGATGCTGATGGGGTTGTGTATAGAGATGCTGTGTATACAGATGCTGATGGGGCTGTGTATAGAGATGCTGTGAGGTTGTGTATAGAGATGCTGTGCGGTTGTGTATAGAGATGCGGATGGGGTTGTGTATAGAGATGCTGTGAGGCTGTGTATAGAGATGCTGATGGGGTTGTGTATAGAGATGCTGTTTATGTATAGAGATGCTGATGGGGTTGTGTATAGAGATGCTGTTTGTGTATAGAGATGCTGATGGGGTTGTGTATAGAGATGCTGTGAGGCTGTGTATAGAGATGCTGATGGGGTTGTGTATAGAGTTGCTGTTTGTGTATAGAGATGCTGATGGGGTTGTGTATAGAGATGCTGTTTGTGTATAGAGATGCTGATGGGGTTGTGTATAGAGATGCTGTTGGTGTATGGAGATGCCGATTGGGTTGTGTATAGAGATGCTGTGAGGCTGTGTATAGAGATGCTATGAGGCTGTGTTTAGAGATGCGGATGGGGTTGTGTATAGAGATACTGTTTGTGTATAGAGATGCTGATGGGGTTGTGTATAGAGATGCTGTTTGTGTATAGAGATGCTGATGGGGTTGTGTATAGAGATGCTGTGAGGCTGTGTATAGAGATGCTGTGAGGCTGTGTATAGAGATGCTGATGGGGTTGTGTATAGAGATGCTGTTTGTGTATAGAAATGCTGTTTGTGTATAGAGATGCTGATGGGGTTGTGTATAGGGATGCTGCGAGGTTGTTTATAGAGATGCTGATGGGGTTGTGTATAGAGATGCTGTTTGTGTATAGAGATGTTGATGGGGTTGTGTATAGAGATGCTGATGGGGTTGTGTATAGAGATGCTGTGAGGCTGTGTATAGAGATGCTGATGGGGCTGTGTATTGAGATGCCTTGCGGCGCCAAAGTGCGGCCTAGCTCCGGTGGAGGCCGCCATCTTGGATGGCAGCTCCACCCCCGGGTCCCCCCTCACTGCCTGACGTCCTCACGCATAGCGTGATGATGTCAGATAGCCGGGGAACCCCTAGCTGTCCGGAATCCCCTGGTGGAGATAGGGGGTTCATTTGAACCCCGATATCTCCAGAACCGTGGCAACTAGGGGGTCATGGAGGGTGTCAATCGAAAGGCCTGAGCATGGCCTTTCGAATGATACCCAACATGATCAGGTATAAAGTAACATAAAATAAAAACATGTATTTTTTTTGTGTGTTATTTTTATTAATGCAGCAATATTGTTCACATTTCAATTATAATGTGAACAATGATGCTGCACTAATGATTTTTTTCTATGGGGTCGTTTGCTATAAATCACGTAATTCCCCCCACAAAATGTAACAAGTCCCCATTTCTAATTTTTGCACAAGCGCACCCCATAGAAAACATAACCGCAAACGCTCATGTGCTAAAATGTGAAAAAAAAACACTTTACACGCTGCAGATGATTAAAAATTCAATTTTTATTGCATTTTTTGTCATAATATACAGGCAGGACATGATGTATACATATAAAAATGATATATTATGAATCTGCATAGTCCGCCGGAAAGAACGATATCTAATATGTCTGGTTCATTTAATAAAATGTGGCTTCAAATCGCGTTTACACATGATGAGCGAAAGCAGTAAAAATGAGCTGAGCACACAGCAGTGAAATGCAGGGTTAAGGGGTTAAACAGCATATCAGAGGAAGATTTAGTAGAGAATTGAACACTTCTCAGAAGCACAGGTGTTGTTTGATACATGTTCTGGAGACACCACACCCTCAGTCTACAGACAATGTATCAAATTCATCAGACCAGACTAATTAAAAGCACATGTTATTTCCAAACACTAATTAACACCTGTTGTTTATGGCGTTTGAGAACACAGGTCATTTAGAGGTGAGAATCTTTGCACGTAGACATTATTTTTGAATTCAATATCTAATAAACCGTTGCTTATAATATTCTGCAGTAAAGAGTCTCTTTATTCCTAGATTTTTGTGTATTTTTTTAAGCATTTTTTATACTTTTTTCAAATTATTTTTTTATTTTGAACATGCCAAAAAGTTCGAAGTTCGCGAACTTGCGAACAGCCAGAGTTCGAATCGAACTCCGAACTGATCGAACTGAACAGCTCATCCCTAGTCCTCATCCAAAATTAACAGGCAATGTATAGGAATGCAGCACAGGTGTTCTCTCGGCCCAATACACCATAGTAATGGATCTGGTCAGCAATGTTGCTGCTGTTGCAGTAGGCTCTATTATAAATGTATCCTTTATCCACATATGTCCTAATTCTAATATATTGCCTCATTTTAAACATTTTATGCTGGGGTTATTCATAATATGTAAGCGGCTGAGTATTAGGGTTTTATACCATTTTTAAAGGGACAAATGGATAAGTCTTGCCCTGAAGCATGTATTATTTATATGCTGCAACAGGGAAATTTTTGTCGCTCAACTGGCCTTCCTTTTGGATCTATTAAATGCAGTGTAATGATTTTACATGCTGTCGGGTGGCATTTATCATGCAATGCCCATCAGCCTTAATTAATATATGTGTGCATATAAACATGGATGATACGGCCACCTTGGAGGATTTTAATAATGCAGGGTGTGAGGGCTCTTCACTGGATGTGTTAATACTTATACAAGCTTGTGAGGGCAGTGGATTGGTATGGACTGGCACTCTGCACTGGAAAAAAACATTCTATCCTGTACACAAGAGCATTAGCGCTGGGTCTCAGTGCGGGTCTTAGCGTTTCCCTAGCGTGCGCTAAACAACCGGGTACACGAACTCCTGCGGAGAAAGTGATCTGTTAGTAGGTCGTCAGGCACTACGTTTTAGCGACTCGTTCTAAATTTCTCCTTTAGTGATGGCATTTTACCTCACACCAGGTGATAGGGCCCTTAGTTTTTTTCAGTGGTATGATTTAGTGGTGAAAATTATTACTCCGCCGCCCCCCAGTTATGACTGTGGTATTTTACGTGCCACCCTAAATATTGTTCCTAGAGTCACCACTGTTTGTCTGAGATAGGGTTGCCTCCATGTTTTCTGTGAAACCTATAATTTATTCATGCTGATTGGCAGTGCATGCAAGATAGCTCCCTGCAGTAGGCAGAATTCATATGCCGCACTAAAGAAATCAGAGAGGATTTCCAGATGACCTGCTTTGATTCACTGGTGGATCCAGAGAAGTGGTGTCATGTTTCACATGCCTTGTGATATGCCTTTAAGAATTGCACATGTCTTATCTACACCTGAGTTTCTCTCCTCCCCTCCTCATGGTGCAATGATTTCCTGTCCAAATAGCTCCACCCTTGTTGTCTTCCCAGTAATCCTTTGCAAGCCTTATGGACTCAGATTCACTATGATTTTTTGACCTATCCGATGTATATTGTTGTGGATTTTCTACAGTTTTGGAATAAAACGTCAACAGATCTTCAAGGTGTCATCTGGATTGAGTAACTGTCTGTAATTCAACTAAGGCTGGGAGTTATCGCCATCTCATCACAACAGTAAGTTAAGAGATCACATTCTCAGTGCTTTGGTGGAGAAACAGAACAAGGGGCAAAGGAGGCACATGCACCCCCCCAAGCTGAAATGACATTGTAGGAAATACAAGGTTGGCTAGACCCCTGTATTTCCATACATCTTACACAGTCAAGTGTGTCCTTTCTAATGACACCAAACATGACCCGCCATGTACAATACACATTTAAAAATTCACTTGGGTTTTTTTATGAGACTTTTTTTCCAATTTTGGTTAAAACTGCATATTACCTTTTAGAAATATACTGTAACAGGTTCTTCATTTCTGACTTGTTTTTAAGAGTGACCTTTAGAATATATAACCACAAAGGTTGGATGATGAAAATGTGGGAAAATTAATTAACATAATGAAAATGACCGAAATCTGAGAAGAAATGTACCTGTTTTCAATCTTTTCTAATATTGCAATCAAAATGTAACATGACATATACACATACTGACAAGGGTGGACTGACAACTAATGGGACCCCAGGGCAATAGGAGATCATGGGGCCCCCTTGTGCCATGCCCACAGAAGGCCATACCCATACAAAATCCCACCCATTCAATGCAGAATCCACATGTACATTGAAAATTGTGCAAAGAAATAAATTGTACAAAGTAATTATTTTAATAAGTTAAGAAAAGCCACCCAGGCCGACCAGTGAACTGGAGAATCCATTGTGCCCCCTCCAGACCTAAAGATGGTCATCACTCTGTTGCAGCAGCCATCATCCACTCATTGCAATCGAGGCTGCGCTGCAGCACACAAGGTCTCTTTGGCACGCATAGGAAGCTGTCGATCACTTTTTATAGGCCTGTTCAGTTCCTCAGCAGCTGCTGAATTGCTACATTGCAGCAGTTCAGTTTGCTGCAGCAGTCTCAATGAACGTTTTGGCTGTGAATATTGAAGCAAAAGGGCAGAGGATTGCTTAATGAAAGGTGCTGTTTCTGCAATATCCACGGTTGTCCATTTTATTAGCACTTTATTGTTAATGTTTACCATGTTCCAATAATTATTTGGTGTTTTGGTCCACCAAACCTTCAAACTGAACATTTCCTTATTGGATTATGTGCTCCGTGGAGGCAGCCATCTTTCCCACGTCACCTCTCTACTTAGCTGCAAGTGCTACTTTAACAGGGTTGAGCGCTGAACTGCAACACAGCGCTCAGTGCCAAGTTGCTAACTTAGCACTTGCAACCTCTGAGGAACTGAATGCGCCTTTGGTTTATAAGATACTGTAGATTACTGATACACTTGTACACACTGCACATTGCAGAACTCCGCAGCAATAAACCTCTCAGCAATATGCGTTGTGTATGAGCGCATCACAGAGCTCCACAGCAATAAAACTCCCAGTATTGTGCAGTGTGTATGAGCATATCACAGAGCTACATAGAAATAAAACTCACAAACAATTATTTAACTTTTTATTAAATTAAAGTATGTATCAATATACAGTATAATATTAAAGTTTATTTAAATAAAATAATTATAATATAGTGTAAATATCCCAAAATATCTCTATTCCGTTCCTCTCTTTGCCTAATGTCAATCTTTTAAGAAGCTCCCTTATTTATTAATTATGTGCAGGTGTATAACAGAGCTGCAAAGCAATAAATCTCTCAGTATTGTGCCTCTAAACTATAATAAATTGTGTTACAAATTGCTTTGTATAAATAAGATACTTTGCTTTTGTTCTAAATCATTTTGATTTATATTATTATTATTTATTTATATATTAAGCGCCAACACATTCCACAGTGCTGTACAAAGGTGCAATGGGAAAAGACAGGACAATTCTACAATACATACAGGAGACAGGTCAGTATGCCAGCAGATACCGGAAGACATGAGGGCCCTATTCTCGTGAGAATTTACAATCTAGATGGCCCAATAGTTTGATTCCAAATACAAAGTCTGGGAATATCCTAATTTCTGAACCTGCCTCCAGCAACTTCCCTAGATGGTATATGTGTATGTGTATATAGCTATGTATGTGTTTGTATCTCTGTGTGATATGCCTGTCCCTTTTTATGCAAACCGAACACCAGGATTCGTACAGTGCCCCTCCCATGTTTGGACCCACCCCTGCTTGATTAGGTATTTGATTTAACCACTTGGCTGCTACGGACGCGCTCAGCACGTCCAGCCAAGTGGTTCTACTGTGCTACGGACGCGCTGAGCGCGTCCTAGCACAGGAGGCAGCAATCAGCCAGGATTCCGGCTGATTGCTGGCCCCCCAGTGCGGGCTGACATATGCATGTCAGCCCGGCACTCCGGGACCCGGGGGGGGGAGATAGATGTCATTGCGGCGGCGCAATGAAATCTATTTCAGGTGCCCCCCCCGCGAGTGCGGAGGAGGTGCCTGAAAGGGAGGGGGGGGAGGTCCTTCAGACCTCTCTCCCTCCCGATTGCCGGGGTCCTGCGGCTGAAGGCGGGCACGGTTTGGAAGGGCACAGCCTGCCCTTCCAAACCGTGCCTGTCTTTAATCCCTTGGGTGCCGGATCACGATTCGGCACCGAAAAGCGCCAAATCGTGATCCTCTCCCGGAGCTGGCCGACATCTTGGATGTCAGCCAAGTTTCTGGGAATGCCCCCTGACGACTGGCATCATCGTGCATAGCACGATGACGCCAGTCCTGGAGTTAACCCCTAACTGCCACCAATGGTTGAGATAGGGGGTTCATTGGAACCCCCTATCTCCCGATCCGTGGCAGCTAGAGGTCAATGTTTGGTATTGTTCGATCAGCCAGAGCAAAAACAAAAATAAAATTTTAAAAAAATGAACAAGTTTTTTTTTTGTTGTTAATGCAGCAATATTGTTCCCATTTCAATTATAATGTGAACAATGATGCTGCACTAACGATTTTTGTATGCGGTGCGTTTGTTAAAAATAGAAAAATTTCCCCCCCCAAAAAATGTAACGAGTCCCCATTTCAAATTTTTTTAACAAGCGCAACCCATAGAAAATGTAACCGCAAGTGCTCGCATGTTAAAATGTGAAAAAAAAACACTTTACACATTGCATTTTTTGTTATAATATACAGACAGGACATAACGTATACATATAATAATGATATATTATGAATCTGCCTAGTCTGCCGGAAAGAACAATATATATAATATGTCTGGGTCATATATTAAAATAAGGCTTCAAAACGCAGTTAAACATGATGAGTGAAACCGGTAAAAATTACCTCAGCACAGAGGTGTGAAAAGGCTCAGCAGCGAAAGGGTTAAACTCCAGAAGCATGTGAATTATACATACTGCAAAGTGTTACCTTCCCTGTGCTTCCCATTTGCAGGAGATCGTAATCTGTCCAGGAAAAACATAACTGATCTGTCAAATCATCATCCACGCGTAGTTTTTTGGAAGTGGTGAACATTAAATGACATCACAGTATTACTCCGCTTTCTCTTGAAATGTCACATTTCTTAAGAAAAAAAGGTATCAATGTGTCACACAGTGTAACTGCGAAAAATGACAATGAGAACCATGCCTATTGCATTGACTTTTATAAGCAATGTCCTGTGCACCAAAGCCCTTTCTTTTATTCCTTGTGACATAATGGACATATATCATGTCTACAGGCTGACTGCCAGCACATGAAGAGTGCTGCCTTTTTTCGTATTTAGCAATCATATACTAAAGCTGGGATGAGCAAACTTGCCCTCCCTGATGTTTTGGAACTACATTTCCCATGTGACTCCGCCAACCTAATGAGTAGCTGAGCATCATGGGAGATGTAGTTCCAAAAACATCTGGAGAGCCAAGGTTGCTGACCCCTGTTCCATTTCCCCTGAAGGAATTTAATTGATTTTCTTTGTGCAACATGCTACTTAAGGCTAGGGTCAGACGATTGCATTCTGTGCGGACTGTACTGTGCGTCCGTGCACAACGGACGTACTTTCTGACTGACGACAAGGTAGTGGCCACACGGTCCGTTTTTGCGACTGATTTTTTTTTGACTGATGTAGAATGGAAATAAAATTAATATGAAAAACTATTTTGTCTGTCAAAATGCTGGACGTCATAAATGCAGTCCGTCTGACCTCGTTCATCACTCACACACAAAGCTATGCAGACGTGGTGCACTCCGCACCTCCGTTCTAGCGGTTTTATGTTCTTGCCTAACTTGCGTCCGTTTTCCGCGACCGTTGTGCGTCTCCACTTCTATGCGGACGTACTTCGTGTGTGGTCTCTATTGATCATAATTGGATGCTACCACGGACGTTAAAATGTGCGGCAACACAGACGTGAACACTGCGCTCGTCTGAGCCGAGCCTTAAAGGCGGTACTTTTTAGGTCTTGCTCATCATCACACTCGCTTCAGCAATTAAATGATAACATTTACCTTTTTGGGAATGTAATGGAGCTCTTCAGAAAAGTAATAGAAACCATGATATAACGGAGTTCCTGAGTTCAATTCCTTAAAAGTTTCAGCCTCTAAGGCTAGGGTCAAACGAACGCATTATTCGCAGCGACCGCCAAAACGTGCGTCCGAACGCATTGACGTACTTTTTCACGGAATGCGCGAAAACGGTCAGAGGACGCGAATTTCGTGCGGGATTTTTTTTACGGATTGTCAATAAAACACTTTTTGTGTCTGGACGTTATGTAGGCTGGACATTAGCAGCGTCTGACATCTCCTAATCATGCACACACGCCGCTAGCAGACGCAGCGCACTCTGTACGTCAGTACTAGCGGTTCTGCGTTCTCGAAAAAATGCGTTCATTTTCCACTTGTGTTGCGCGGCCGGACTTTTGTGCGGCCGTACTTCGTATATTGGCCGTCATTTGCTGCTACTGCGGCCGTAATTAAGTGCGCCTAAACGCAAGTTAAATATGCGTTAGTCTGACCCCAGCCTAAAACATGTTTCTAAAAGCTGCAAATACTGGAAATTTGTAAGAAATTGAGAATTTTCAAAAGAAAATATCTATAATAATATATATGATATATTTTTTATCATATACATTATGTATTAAACGGAGGATCAGCTTTATCCTCAAGTTTAATTCTAAACAAGGAATTACAAAAGGAATTGTAATGATTGTATTTACGTTCAGCTAATGTGTCACCCCTATCCTCCTAGATTGTAAGCTCTTGAGCAGGGTCTTCTCTCCTACTGTTCTGTGTGTGAGTAACATGTATGTATATTTGTTACTCTGTCTCCCATTGTACAGCGCTACAGAACTTGTTGGCGCTTTATAAATACTTGTAACTGTAATGACTTATATTACTGGTAGAGTCAGAAAATTGGTAAAACTGCCATGTCTCAAAAGTCCTGGGAATACAAAAAATGTAATTTTGGAGTTTTAGGCTCGTGTCAGAGGAGCGCAGTGTTCACGTCCGTGTTGCCGCACATAAGTACGTCCATGATAGCATACAATTGTGTTAAATGGAGCCCCACACACGAAGTACGTCCGCACAGAAGTGAGGACGCATGACGGATGCGGCAAACGGACGCAGGTTAGGCAAGAACGGAATACTGCTAGAACGGACGTGCGGAGTGCTCCACGTCTGCAACGTCCGCATAGATTTGTGTGCGAGTGATGGAACTTGGTCAGATGCAGTGGTGTATTTAGGTTTTGTGCTGCCCTAGGTCTGACTAAACTCGTGCACCCCCTAATTTAAATTTGAGCCACCCCTTCCTATCAAGGGCACACCTCTTCCTGGTTAATCACCACCCTTCCTCTTTAAGCTCCACCTTTTCCTCTTAGAGCTCCGCCTTTTCCTCTCTTTATATTAAAAGTGGATACCAAGTGCCTACTTGTATATTTTGTATACCATTTCAAATGTATCTATTGAGATAAATAAAATTATGAAATGTTTAAATTCAAGCATTTTTACAAAGAACAGCCACGCATGTCAAGTATACTGGATCACAGCCGCTCTAATTGGTTGAACAATAAAATCCACAGAAACGTGCACTGCATATGAGCGTATCACAGAGCTGCACAGCAATAAAACCCACAGAAATGGGCACTGTGTATGAGCATAGCAGAGCTCCAGGGCAATAAAACTCACAGTAATATGCAGTGTGTATCACAGAATCCACAGCAATAAAACTCCCAGCAATGCAATGTGCAGTGTGTATGAGTGTATCAGAATCCACAGCAATAAAACTCCCAGCAATGCAATGTGCGGTGTGTATGAGTGCATCAGAATCCACTGCAATAAAACTCCCAGCAAACCGAGTGAATATGAGCACACAGCATTTATTTATTCTATATTTACCGGCCTCCGTCCGCGGTAGGACTGTGTGCAGAGTCAGCAGGGACTGTGTATGGACTCAGCAGGAGGTCCCTCCAGGCCACGTTAGGATCGCGGCTCTGCCTGTGCGTGGAGCCATCTTGTCAGCAGTGGGGTGCCACTGCCAGAGGGTGCATCGTGGCTTTGATTCCCTTCCCGGTGGGTGTTCAGTCCAGAATAGACTGAACAGTCTATTCCTAACAGGGGAATAGTGCATCCACCTCCCCTCTCCTAGAGCTGCTGCGGGGCAGGGGAGGAGCTATGGAGGGAGGAGAGGGGGATTTTTATTCTATTCGATTTTATTCCGTATGCAAACGCCCTGCTCCGCTGCTCGTTGTTTGAGAACACAGCTCAAAGCTGACACACAGTGACAGTGGCACCTCCTAGTACCCCCTAATGACACCCAAATAATCACTGGTACCTGGGGCAGCCCGCCCTCCGCCACTCCCCTAAGTACTCCACTGCTCTGTGATATGCTCACACACAAGTTTGGCGAACTGCCAGCAAGTACGGTGCTGTTTGAAGACAGCGCAAATCCCCATAGAGAAGTAAAGGTTAATCTATTCAGAGAACACCAAACAGCAGAGAAATGGCAGTGAAATGCCCTGATGTTCGGTGGTTTCAATCAGCAGGATTATTCAGGCGAACCCCATAGGTTTCAATGTTAAAAATATTCCCGTTTTTATGCAATATCTAATAAACCATTTATTATTTTAATCTGCAGTAAAAAGTCTTTGATTTTTTTTTTTTAGTACCTTGTAGTCATTTTTCAGCAAAATTTCCCCCCCTTTTTTTTAATAGCGGTTTTTCTTTTTTCTGTAACAGAACTTTTTATTATCAATCATAGGATCTTATATGTAAATTCCAGACATTTTCGTTCAGTAGTTCTTTTGAAAACAGCAGGCCACGGGTTTGCGGTGACAGCATTCAGCGGCCGACTCCATGCATTTTGGGGACCCTGCGGTGAATGGTGAATTCACTGCAGGGTGGGGAAATTTTATTCCCCGAAGTGCAGGGAACTATAGAACACCAAAATGTTGGCGTCATTTCGGTGCTCTGTGAGTAACCCATTTAATGGTGAGGTTTTTTGCTGCCCCCTGGAAAGTGAAAGCCTAGGCCTTGCCTACCCAGGACATACTTGAAAATTAGTGAAATCTCAATGTATCCTTCCTGGCAAAATACTTTGCAAAAAAAAATTAAAAATTTAGGGGTGGGGCTACCAGTGCGGGCCGCCGTCCCCTGGAAAGTGCCGGCCTAGGCCTAGGCCAAAATACACCACTGGTCAGATGGACTGCATTTATACGTCCAGCATTTTTGACGAACAAAATGTTTTTTCATTTTAATCTATTTTTGCTCCTACATCTGTCAAAAATAACGTCAGTCACAAAAACTGACTGTGTGGCCACTACTGCGTCTTCCATCAAAAAGTGCGTCCGTACTGCACGGGTGCACAGTCAGTAGAAAACGCAGTCGTCTGACCCTAGCCTTACCCAGGTAATCTGCGGACTATCCATCCTAGGGTTCCCACCTGTCCGTTTTTGACCCGGACTGTCCGGGTTTGGAGTCATGTGTCCGGGTTTGACACCCTCTGCCACCCGGACACATGAATCCAAGGTTATACTTACATTTCCTGCGTTCCCCCGGCGCCGCGGTCTTTTCCTCCTTCCATTTTTTTCTAGGCTGAAGAGGGATTGGCTGATCTGCGTCACGTGTCGTCCTCTGAGCCGCTGTCATGGTCGCGCAGGCGCAGTGGGCTCACTCTCACGTGACGTCGTTTCACGTGGTTGCTCGTGCAGACTGCTCCCCCCCTAGTCCTCCGGCCGGGCAGTGTGCAGAGCGAGCAGCTAAGGAGAGGACGTGCTCTGTCTTCATCCGGATTCCGGACCTGGAACGCGGTCGATCTCGCCAGTCCAGCCAGCAGCTCTCCACTCCATCCACTCTGACGCCACCGCCCGCCGGTCAACTCCAAGGGAGGCTCGCAGATCAGCTCAGCTCAGCAGTCAGTCAGTGTGCCCGGCGCCAGGCCAGCCTAGCTGCGACTCACTGAGACTGAGTGACGCCAACAGGACAGGGAGTGTGCCAGCCTTTGTTTCCAGTCTGCTGCAGCATAAATAATACCAGTGTGTGTCATACAGTGTGCCAGCTTTTCCAGTCTGCCAACTTAGTATAATACCAGTGTGCCAGCCATACCAGTCCGCCATGCATAAAACCAGTGTGTGCTATACCAGTTTGCCAGCCATACCAGTCTGCCATGCATAATACCAGTGTGTGCCATACCAGTGTGCCGTGCATAATGCCAGTGTGCCGTGCATAATACCAGTGTGCCAGCCATATTACCAGTCTGCCATGCATAATACCAGCCTGCCATGCATACCACGTGCCATATTATATACACATAATGCAAATATACGCATAATGTATACGCAACAAAAAAAATGTCCGCCCAAGCCAAACACTAGACTAGAGTGTTCGGGTTTGGCTTGAAGAAAAGGTGGCAACCCTAATCCAACCGCCTTTGGGTAAAACTGATTAAAAGGGTTAGGCCCGTGTGAGACAAGCGCAGTGTTCATGTCCGTGTTGCCGCACATAAGTATGTCCGTGATATCATACAATTGTTTTAAATGTAGCCCCACAAACGGCAAACGGACGCAGGTTAGGCAAGAACGTAAAACTGCTAGAACGGGCGTGCGGAGTGCGCCACGTCCGCATAGCTTTGTGTGTGAGTGATGAATGAGGTCAGACGGACTGCATTTATGCGTCCAGCATTTTTGATGGACAAAATGGTTTTCATATTTAATTTATTTTCCCTGCTACATCAGTCAAAAATAACGTCAGTTAAAAAAATGGACTGTGTGGCCACTACTGCGTCTTCCGTCAAAAATTGTGTCCATACTGCACGGACGCACAGTCTGTACAAAATGCGCTCGTCTGACACCAGCCTTAGGGTTTTATTAGATTAAAAGTGAATTTTGTTATTATCATCGGATAGGAGTAATCCTAGGTTTTCGGTTAACTATAAGCTACTCAATATGCTTAAAAATTACCTAAGTGTCTGGGTTCATCGTGGTTTACCTGGTAGACTCCAATGTTTTATTTTATATTGGCTTTACCCAAAGCTGCTGGGGTTTTTTACCTGGGTAATCCTAGGTTTATCCACATTCTTACAAGGGTAAGTAGTCAATGTAATAGAGCATCAGGAAATGCTGGCAGAATGCTTGGTTGTGTAGGGAGAGGTATTAGCAGTAGGAAAAGGGAAATGCTCATGCCACTGTACAGAGCACTGGTGAGACCTCACTTGGAGTACTGTGTGCAGTACTGGAGACCGTATCTCCCGAAGGATATAGACACCTTAGAGAGAATTCAGAGAAGGGCTACTAAAATGGTGTACAGCTTGAAGGAGAAAAGTTACCAGGAAAGGCTTAATGATCTTAACATGTACAGCTTGGAAAAAAGACGAGACAGAGGAGATATGATAGAAACATTTAAATACGTAAAGGGAATCCACAAGGTAGAGGAAGGGAGTATATTTAAAAGGAAACAAAGTAGCAAAACAAGAGGACATACCCTGTTTCCCCGAAAATAAGACCTACCCTGAAAATAAGGCCTAGTGTGTTTTTTTGATAACTGCTAAAATATAAGACCTACACCGAAAATAAGACCTAGTTGTAGGCCAACTTGAAGAGCCGTGGGAGAGAATCATTTAAACCCGGCGCCAGAGGAAGTGAGGCGGCAACAGAGGGAGCAGAGACACCTAAAGCTGCAGTCACACGAGCGTTCTTTGAGCAGAACGAACATCTGTGGGAGTGGACTTTCCTTCCACTCTGATATCCGTGTGGCCACCTTGCTGAGCGCAAGTAGTGCGCTCAGTGCTACGAAGCTCAATCCTCCTAAGGAGGATCGTGCTTTTCAGCCTTGTCTACGTCGTAGCTTCTTGACAGGGAGGCTGAAATCACGACTGGTGGTAGCGCACGCAATTCATGCGCACGCTACACCATTTGGCCCTCCCTATCCAGCCTTCACAAAGCTGTGACAGACGCAGGGGAAGTGCGGTCACACGGACGCTCTCATTGCGTTACTTCTGCTCGAAGAACGCTTGTGTAACTGCAGCTTTAGCTGATGCTTCCTCTAGCGCTGGCTCCTGTCACAGGCGGAGTGATACCAGATGCACACCGCCAAAAAAAACAACACACCAACATCAAAAAAATTAAGACCTACCCCGAAAATAAGACCTAATGAGTTTTTTGGGGGCGAAAAAAATATAACACAGTGTCTTATTTTCGGGGAAACACGGTAGTCTTAGATTAGAGAGGCAAAGGTTTAAAAGTAACATCAGGAAGCATTATTTTACTGAGAGGGTGGTGGATACATGGAACAGTCTTCCAGTAGAAGTGGTAGAGGCCAAAACAGTAATTGAATTTAAGCAGGCATGGGATAGGCATAAGGCTGTCCTAAACAAAAGATAAATCCAGGTAAAGTATCCATGTAATTGGGCAGACTAGATGGGCCGCAAGGTTCTTATCTGCCAACATTTGATAATTTCCAGTCTTCTGGGACGACTCCCGTTAATCACAATGAAAATTGTTGTCCTGTAGTCTGTATGGTATGTTTTTGGTGATACTGGTTTTTGACGACGTCAACTTTAGAAGCTAAATCCACGTTTTAATTAGGTATATAATAAAAATCCCTACCCCAAACACTTTTTTGAGGGGGAAAAAAAAATAATGGAAATGTGGGATTTGTCTTGGAATCCAGTCCACTACTCAATAAGTCTTGGTTTTCAGGAACGCATAGTGAGGTTTGTGTATATTCTCCACAGAACAGTGACTAAAGCATTGCTCTTAAAACTGTGTTATTCATTGTTCTCTAATCTCTACTACTTAAAAAAACTAGTGATTATTTTGTATTCAGAGGTTTTTGTTTTTTTCGGGGGAGTATTATAAATTTTACCTACTATTCCAAAGCAAGATTACAAATTCAATTCAAACCCTGCATGTTCCAATAAGGCGTGATACTGGAAAACTGGAGCCAAACAAGATAATTTAATTTAAACAGTGACACAGACAGGCTTGTAAGTAACCCCTTTGAGTGCAGAGGTTAGCTTTCCAGACACCAGCTGTGTTTGGGTAAATAAGGTCTTAATTGGTAATTATCCTAAAATTAGTTAGGCATAATTAACTTTATTATGCTTATTGCTTAGTATATCCTGTCAAACTTATCATACATGTAAATACTGCAACCAAATTAAGGCATTATAGCTTCAGTGCCCTTATATAGAATAACCAATTATTCACAATTTTAAAGTGCATTGTGCCATGTTTAGGTAATATTTGTAATTTATAATGAATTTAAGTCATCAAAACTCGGTTATAAACATTGTCTTTTGTGTTAATTTGCAATAATGTTCTCACGAAATAAGCATGTAAAAGGTTTTCTACAACAAAAAGCTCTTAAGTAGAAACATGATTCTAACCCTTCTTGATCATCTTTATCCTGTGTTCCTGTATTTTCATTAAATTGTAAGCTCATGTGATCCTATTTCAGCATTTGTTTCTGATCATATTAATTGGTCTGATATATTCGTTGCTATATATCGTTTATATCAGGTTTATATTAATTGGACAGACTAGATGGGCCGACAGGTTCTTATCTGCCGACATTTTCTATGTTTCTAAATTCTTCTATGCTAAGGGAAAAAAGTATTGTGATATTAATGATCATAGATAAGGGTGGTAAATTTATCTCTGAAGTGTATGGCAGGTTTAATAATTGTTCACTTTGGAGCTGTGCAAAGATCATTGTATGAAATGGGCATCTTCTAATGGATTATAGGAATATTTGTTTTAAATAAATTATATATTATTGAGAATGGGGTTGATCTTATCTGATGGCTCTGATCACACCTGATCTAGCAGGGTTCTAATCAGATTCAGTTCATCTATTTGCACGGTTTTATAAAACCAATATATATCTTTGGAATGGAAGAAAAATCCTAATTTTCTTCGATCACTCCTGTATGATAGGTCACTTATATAACCCAGCTTTCCCTGTTGAACCTAGAGGACAGAACAAGCACTCTGGGATCTCTTAAAACAGATTTATTAACATGGGACCTACATAGTTTGGGATTAAACCCCTTAGAGCTAGATATTTACCATTTAGGATCATGTGCATCTCAAGATCCTGGACTGCCCGTACTTTCTTTGGCATACAATGAAGTTGTTGGGAAATGGTCAGCCCTGGTTCATGGTGGCAACCACGGTAATTAACATCTATCTCATATGGCAGGAGTCAGCAACCTTGGCCTCCAGATGTTTTGGAACTGCATCTCAGCCAACCTAATAAGTGTCTGGTCATTTTGGGAGTGCCAAGCAGGCCACTTTTTCAAGAACACATATTACCATTTCATGCAGAGTGGGAGCACAGGGGAAAAGTGCTTCCCTGCAACATGGCCGCAAACGCGCTGTAATATGCCCCAAATGAAGCTCCTGTACTTCTTTGGGCATAGGGCGTTTTACAGCACGTTCCTACGCGTTGTAAAATGCCCAGGTGTGAATCATGCCCATAGGAAATCATGAGATTTCCATGTTTGAGCGTTTTACAGTGCATAGGAACGCGCTGTAAAATGCCCAGGTGTGACCAGGCCTAATTAAACCTGGCCTGTTAGGGGTACTTGAGGACCGCGGTTGGGAACCACTGCTATAAACCCACAGTATTGAAATAGTGCCTGTAAAGTTCAATAAATGTAAAGAACAATCAACAATTTGGTGAAGTATAAACTAAACAAAGTGTGATGTTTATTGAAGCTATTTTTGCAGGGATAAGTTAAGCTTTCTATTTAAAGTAGAATGCCATAATGTGTGTAATTTTATAATAACCAAACCCATTTACGTAAAGTATCCATCTCCAGGCATGGGATGGATGTGTTTTGCCTTCAGTTAAGGGAAACCAGTTGGTTTATTTAAACATGGGTCATGAGTCATCAGCAAAACCATAAAACATTGGAAGGTAATAGGTGAAGACAAAAGACTATGACCTCTGGGGTCATTGCAGACCTGCTTCTGCTCACAGGCACATGCTCTCCCACTTGGTGGCTCAGTCTCGTACTCCTTAATGATCCAGGCTGGTCAAGCTTCGATGACAACCTTCAGGGAGTATCCGATAACAAGGTGTAATGGAGAAGGCTTCAGTACAGAGGAACCATTTACAAATGCTACACCAGCTCTACACCATGTTTATGCTGCATTTGTGGTGCAAACAGGATTTAGTGTTAAAAGAAACCCAGATTGACCTGAACAACAAAGTTTGCATCTTTATTTTCTGATGTTTGTTATTTTTAGGAGCACAGGTCTCAATGACTTGTTAGTGATTGTATGACAATGAGGACAAGTCTTAATGGTATAATCACTGGTTTTGGTTAGGCAGAAGGAAATACCACCCTTGAATGACCCCCAACTTCAAAATATTATTGTCAATTCAGGCTTAATCCTGCCGGTGACACAGTAGGGTAAAATTCAAATAAATCAATGTCATTCAAATGCCAAAATGTAGGATATTTGATGATTTACGTAGCTGTTTTCACTCACTTTTCCTCAACTGGGATTTCAACCATTCCTGGATTTTTCATTTTCAATTAGTTCAAAATTTCAGTTTGTTCTAGCATACATTAAAAATAAAGACACTTCCATCCTGTTTAATCGTTCTCACATCTTAAAAGGTAAAAATTACAAAGTATCTTGAACCTTCTAAATCTTATGTGGGCAAAATCAAAGAATATGAGTGAAACCTACATGTAACCTGATACACTATGCAAAATCTGTAGATAATGATCAGTTTATCCTCTTCTCACATCGCATCTCATTCCAGCTGTGGAGGTCAAATTTATGGCAAATTTCCATGCATGACTTTAATGTCTGCTTGGAAAATTAATGAATTTTCCATGTGTTTTAGTGAATCATGATGACACAATGGGTGGTTTTATACTTTTCTGTCTTCTACCTAGTTAAAGATATATTCTAGTCACCACGACTTCCAAATACCCTCTCCCTCATTCTGCCTGACTGCTGAGACTACTCTTAAAACGGAGGTGCTACCTTCCTGATGGCTGTTAATCAGCACCTGCTGGACAATCTTGTCGGATGTCTGCCCAACCAGGGCCAAAAATTATGGTAATGCGCACACTTAGAAAGTTTGAAGAGGACTCACAGGTTTGTATTGGCATTCAATGTCCTAGCCCTATACGTCCGAGTGCTCACTACCTGTGCATGCGCCAATTGTTGTTAATTCTTCTCAACGAGAAGCATGGTGTTTGAATGCCGGACAACCATCAATGTTCTGTAGCTGCCTGGTGCTGGAAACAACATAAAAAGATGGACTGAAAGACTATCAGGGTTATTCAGGGTTCAAGTCCTGGGAAAAAAGTGAGGGAACTCACCCACGAATTCCACAACCCCCATTACCTGAAGAAAATATATATATATCACGAGTATAGCAGTGCGTGGTGACAGGGCCGGCCCTTCCATGGTGCAGGGTGGAGCAGCCGCTCCAGGCAGCCCTTTGTCAGGGGCAGCATTTTGCCACCCTGGCAAAGTCCGTGGCATGGAGAGCGCTCGGCTCGAACAAGGCACGGCCCTCCGGAAGGCTGGTGTTTCGTGGAGAAAGCCAGCCGCGCCCACCCCTTTCAGCAGGCCTCGCCCACCTCTTATTAGGGAGAGACTGGCCGCTTCTTCTGCCCAATGAGTGATACCCTGGATTGTGGATTAGAGATATGGAGGTGCTTCAGACCTGTCTGACCCCATGGATAATATTGGTGCCCATCCGTGTGTATCCATGGGGCTCTGTTTAATGTGTTGGTTGTTTCTGGGAGAACAGGTTTTGAGCTAGACCGGTTTCTGGGGGAGGGACTTTACGTCTTGTCACTGCAGGAAAAGCGGTGCTGGCCAGGATCCGGGATGCTGCAGGCTCAGGGCTCCATGGCTGAGTCTTTTCGATGGAGACGAGCTGGGGAGTGATGACGGGTTCCATGGAGAGAGGCCCTGTCGCACCTACTACTACCTTTACCTGTACCAAGCAGGGAGGTCAGACCTGTGTATAACACTCACACTGTCTGGGGAAGGGGTCATTTACCAGACTGAGACACCTGACCCCTGTATTACACACAGCTATCAATTTCCAGACTGACAGATCAAATCTCTATATAACACTCACTGTGCATGTTGTTCTTTTGCAGCCTGTCACAGCTGCTCGCAGCCAGTGAGTTTTATTGCTATGGAGCTCTGTAACGCTCATACACACCACACATTACTGAGTTTTATTGCTGTGGAGCTTTGTAATAAGCTCATACACGTTGCATTTTTTTTGGGGGGGGAGCAATTCGTCCATCGCTCCAGGCAGCACAGTGGCTTGGGCCGGCCCTGCGTGGTGATACCATTTTTATTGGGTTAACTTTACATTTAAAAGACAAGCTTTCAAGAGTGTAAACTGGAAACTATACTGATCAGTGAAAGGTATCACTCCGCACAGGTATACTCGTGATTGTGGCAACTGGACTAACGCATTTTATATATAATATATATATATATATCCAGGCACAGACCCCCCAGAATAATATACACAGCACTGTGCCCCCAGAATAATATACACAGCACTGGGCCCCCAGAATAACATACACAGCACTGAGCCCCCAGAATAATATACACAACACTGAGCCCCCAGAATAATATACACAACACTGAACCCCCAGAATAACATACACAGCACTGAACCCCTAGAATAACATACACAGCACTGAGCCCCCAGAATAATATACACAGCACTGAGCCCCCAGAATAAAATACACAACACTGAGCCCCCAGAATAATATACACAACACTGAACCCCCAGAATAACATACACAGCACTGAACCCCTAGAATAACATACACAGCACTGAGCCCCCAGAATAATATACACAGCACTGAGCCTCCAGGATAATATACACAGCATTGAGCCCCAAGAATAACATAATAACATGCACAGCACTGAGCCCGCATAATAATATACACAGCACTGAACCCCAAGAATAATATGCACAGCACTGGTTATATGGATATATTTTCCCCAGTTCACATGGATATAATTGCCCCCAGCTCATATGGGTATATATTGCCCCAGCTCTCATGGATAATGCCCCCCAGCTCTCATGGATAATGCCCCAGGTCTCATGGATATGCCCCCTGGTCTCATGGGTAATGCCCCCGGCTCTCATGGATAATGCCCCCAGGTCTCATGGATAATGCCCCCAGCTCTCATGGATAATGCCCCCAGCTCTCATGGATATGCCCCAGGTCTCATGGATACTGCCCCCAGGTCTCATGGATTCTGCCCCCAGGTCTCATAGATACTGCCCCCAGGTCTCATGGATACTGCCCCCAGGTCTCATGGATACTGCCCCCAGGTCTCATGGATATTGCCCCCAGGTCTCATGGATATTGCCCCCAGGTCTCATGGATATGCCCCAGGTCTCATGGATACTGCCCCCAGGTCTCATGGCTACTGCCCCCAGGTTTCATGGATACTGCCCCCAGGTCTCATGGATATTGCCCCCATGTCTCATGGATACTGCCCCCAGGTCTCATGGATATTGCCCCCAGGTCTCATGGATAATGCCCCCCCAGGTCTCATGGATATGCCCCCAGGTCTCATGGATAATGCCCCCAGGTCTCATGGATAATGCCCCCCAGGTCTCATGGATAATGCACCCCAGATCTCATGGATAATGCCCCCAGCTCTCATGGATAATGCCCCCCCTCTCATGGATAATGCCCCCAGCTCTCATGGATAATGCCCCCATGTCTCATAGATAATGCCCCCGGCTCTCATAGATAATGCCCCAGGGTCTCATGGATAATGCCCCCAGGTCTCATGGATATGCCCCAGGTCTCATGGATATTGCCCCCAGGTCTCATGGATAGTGCCCCCAGGTCTCATGGATATTGCCCCCAGGTCTCATGGATACTGCCCCCAGGTCTCATGGATATTGCCCCCAGGTCTCATGGATATGCCCCAGGTCTCATGGATATTGCCCCCAGGTCTCATGGATATGCCCCAGGTCTCATGGATATTGCCCCCAGGTCTCATGGATACTGCCCCCAGGTCTCATGGATACTGCCCCCAGGTCTCATGGATAATGCCCCCAGGTGTCATGATATTGCCCCCCAGGTCTCATGGATATGCCCCCAGGTCTCATGCATATGCCCCAGGTCTCATGGATACTGCCCCCAGGTCTCATGGATATGCCCTGGGTCTCATGGATATTGCCCCCAGGTCGCATGGATATTGCCCCCAGGTCTCATGGATAGTGCCCCCAGGTCTCATGGATATTGCCCCCCAGGTCTCATGGATACTGCCCCCAGGTCTCATGGATATTGCCCCCAGGTCTCATGGATATGCCCCAGGTCTCATGGATATTGCCCCCATGTCTCATGGATACTGCCCCCATGTCTCATGGATACTGCCCCCAGGTCTCATGGATACTGCCCCCAGGTCTCATGGATAATGCCCCCAGGTGTCATGGATATTGCCCCCCCAGGTCTCATGGATATTGCCCCCCCAGGTCTCTTGGATATGCCCCCAGGTCTCATGGATACTGCCCCCAGGTCTCATGGATATTGTCCCGAGGTCTCATGGATAATGCCCCCCAGGTCTCATGGATATGCCCCCAGGTCTCATGGATAATGCCCCCAGCTCTCATGGATAATGCCCCCCGGGTCTCATGGATAATGCACCCCAGGTCTCATGGATAATGCCCCCAGCTTTCATGGATAATGCCCTCCAGCTCTCATGGATAATGCCCCCAGCTCTCATGGATAATGCCCCCAGCTCTCATGGATAATGCCCCCAGCTCTCATGGATAATGCCCCCATGTCTCATGAATAATGCCCCAGGGTCTCATGGATAATGCCCCCAGGTCTCATGGATATGCCCCAGGTCTCATGGATATTGCCCCCAGGTCTCAGGATATTGCCCCCAGGTCTCATGGATAGTGCCCACAGGTCTCATGGATATTGCCCCCCAGGTCTCATGGATACTGCCCCCAGGTCTCATGGATATTGCCCCCAGGTCTCATGGATATGCCCCAGGTCTCATGGATACTGCCCCCAGGTCTCATGGATAATGCCCCCAGGTGTCATGGATATTGCCGCCCCAGGTGTCATGGATATTGCCCCCCAGGTCTCATGGATATGCCCCCAGGTCTCATGGATATGCCCCAGGTCTCATGGATACTGCCCCCAGGTCTCATGGATACTGCCCCCAGGTCTCATGGATAATGCCCCACCAGGTCTCATGGATATGCCCCCAGGTCTCATGGATAATGCCCCAGCTCTCATGGATAATGCCCCCCAGGTCTCATGGATAATGCACCCCAGGTCTCATGGATAATGCCCCCCAGCTCTCATGGATAATGCCCCGAGCTCTCATGGATAATGCCCCCATGTCTCATGGATAATGCCCCCGGCTCTCATAGATAATGCCCCAGGGTCTCATGGATAATGCCCCCAGGTCTCATGGATATGCCCCAGGTCTCATGGATACTGCCCCCAGGTCTCATGGCTACTGCCCCCAGGTCTCATGGATACTGCCCCCAGGTCTCATGGATATTGCCCCCATGTCTCATGGATACTGGCCCCAGGTCTCATGGATATTGCCCCCAGGTCTCATGGATAATGCCCCAGGTCTCATGGATACTGCCCCCAGGTCTCAGGGATATTGCCCCCAGGTCTCATGGATACTGCCCCCAGGTCTCATGGATATTGCCCCAGGTCTCATGGATACTGCCCCCAGGTCTCATGGATATTGCCCCCAGGTCTCATGGATAATGCCCCCAGGTGTCATGGATATTGCCCCCCCCAGGTCTCATGGATATGCCCCCAGGTCTCATGGATAATGCCCCCAGCCCAGCTCACCTCTGCTGCTGCTGCTGTCGCACATTGCCGGCGGCCGCGTGCTTCCTGCTTCAGTCGCCGCTGACAGGAAGTGCAGCCGCTCGCCTGGGATCGATGAAACAGCCAGGCGAGCGGCTCCACTTCTGGTCACCGGTCGTTCTAATAGGAAGCACGCGGCCGCCGGCAATGTGCGGCGGCCGCCTGCTAAAGCGTTCGGGCTCGGGCCACAGCGGGAACGGTGCGTTCCCGCTGTGGGAGAAGTGCGGGTACGCCGTTCCCACGCGACTCGAGCCCTGGGGTTATTCAGAGAATGTGAAAAGCAGGAGAATGAAAAATTCTAGGTCAAAATAGCCGATTTGGAAAGTGAGATGAAAGGGAGAATTTTTCTGGTTTGGCTATTTTGACCTAGAATTTTTCATTTTATAGTCATTCTCCTGCTTTTCACACTCTCTGAATAACCCTGTTAGATTTTTTAATTTTACCTTTCTTTCTACTTAAACAAGCAGACCCCACTTGTTAATCGTAACAGCTCCGGTCCAATTTCTACCAAGTTACAAACTCTCCTTGCATCTTAGCTGTTATAGCTGCCTACTATAAATTAATGATTTGTATACTTTTGCTGGCAGCCAGAGAATAATGAGTGATTTCAAGACAGATTTTCTTTTCTTGAGCTGTTATTTAAAAAATATATACATATATAACCTGGTGTTGAGTGACTGTGCATTTTAAAACCTCTTACCACCCTGACAAAAGAATCAAATACTCACCTATGGTCTCATAGTACAGATGATGGCGTGAATCACCGCAAGTGGAAGGACTCTGGAAACAAATCGTTCCTTGTGTGCTTCCACTGGCCCTGCAAGATCACATCCATGCAATCTCACATAGATGCAGTCTATCTCTGGTCCCTATGCAGTGGTGTGTGGTGCTACTGCTTGTAAGTGTTTTGGGGCACCCAATTATTTCATGTCTAAACGATAGTATGGAGATGATATTTAATAACAGCTTCAATGACTTTATCTATTTGCAGCTCCCCATTACCAGCTAAGGCCGGGTGCACACTAGGTGTTTTCTTCTGCGCACTAGCGTGCGTTAAAAAGGACGCACTTGGGGCGGAGCTAACAGCCGAGGAGAGAGGACACATGCAGCCGGGCTCCGCTGACTATTTTGCTTATTCACTTGTATCCCCGGCTGACATCGACCTCATAAGTGACCCCAAACCTGCACAAGGACTGTTTGTGAACACCTGGAGCTGTCTCACCAAGGAGCGGTGATTTTTCAGGACCTAGCCGATCTCCAGCAATACTTGCAGCCTATTCCGGTTGGCCATCTTGAAACCGCAGAGTTTCCTAGTCCACTCACAGGCGATCTTCTGGCCTCTGTTTTTGCTATCTGCTGGCTGAGTGTGGGTAAGAAGTTACTCCGGGACGCCTGCCGCGTGCTTCCCTACACGTACCTTGCAACCTGCATGCACGTCGTTTGTGGGGATCCTAGTGCTGCCGGCTTGGGAGAACCCCGGGAGTGAGACCGATTGAGAAACGCTTTGCCAGGCGACCATTTTGGTAGACTTACACCCCGCTGTGACTCTACTCGGACCGAACGGCCAGTCCACTGATACTTTAACCCTTTCGCTGCTGAGCCATTTCACGCCTCTGTGCTGAGCTAATTTTTACCGGTTTCGCTCATCGTGTTTAAACGCGTTTTTAAGCCTTATTTTAATATATGACCCAGACATATTATATATCATTCTTTCCGGCAGATTCATAATATATCATTATTATATGTATACGTCATGTCCTGTCTGTATATTATAACAAAAAATGCAATAAAATTAGAATGTTCAATAATTTACAATGTGTAAAGTTTTTTTTTCACATTTTAACATGTGAGCATTTGCGGTTATATTTTCTATGGGGTGCACTTGTTAAAAAAATTAGAAGTGGTGACTCCTTACATTTTTTTTGGGGAAAGTTATGCTAGATGTCAGCCCGCACCGGGGGGCCAGCAATCAGCCGGAATCCCGGCTAGGACGCGCTCAGAGCATCCATAGCACAGGAGAACCACTTGGCTGGACGCGCTGAGCGCGTCCTTAGCATCCAAGTGGTCAATGGGGAGGAAGACCGGGAAGAAACCCCTGCTACCGGACGGCTCCCAACAGCGGGACATCCGTGATGCACTAGGTGAGGTCCGACGAAAGCGACAGGGCGAGCCCCACACATATTTGTCACCCACAATGAGCTCTGCGGAAGATGAGGACCCATGTTGGTCAGAGACCTCGGTGGCTGCCCGGCACTCACCCCGATCGTTGTGGGCAACGAGTCGATTGGGGATGGCCCCTGGAGACCCAAAGACATCAGTGGAACGACGGCTGGGGACTCCATCGGACCACTTGGATTCTGCTGACTCCCTTCCTGCTGCCCCTGGGAAACGGATGGGCGCGGACCGCCTGTCCTTTAGGAGGGCGGATGTTCGCAGCTTGCTGGGGGAAGCACTGGATGAGATGAAGGCATTATGGAGGGCGGATTTCGCTGCCATGTCTGCAGACCTGACGCAGGTTAAAGATCATTTGACAGCTGTGGAGGATCATGTTGATGAGGTCGAAGCGACCCGGACACTCCTTACACCGCAGGTGGAATCATTACAGTCACAGGTCGCGCTGCTTACAGGAGCGGTGGAGGCAGCTGAAAAACAAAATCGCCAGAAGAATGTCTGTATCCGGGGGATCCCGGAGACGCTTGCTGACGCCGACCTCCTGCCATTTATTAATAAATTTACATCTACGATGATTGAGTCCCCGAACAGTCCTGTTTTTCAGAATGCTATCCAGCTTAGGAAGGTGGCCACGGCCCGGTGGACTCCCCTCGAGATGTGTTGGCAGTGGCGGGGTCGGCGGCTGATAAACGCCGCTTGATGTCGCTCCCTACAGCCCGAGCCCCGATCGTTTTTGAAAATTTATCTTTGTCTTTATTTAACGATCTCCCATTTGTGACACTGATTTCCCGACGACAATTTCGAGAGATCTCAGCGTTTTTGAGGGGCTGTGGGGTTAGATATAGGTGGGGGGGTGGCGGGATCTATGTACATATACCATGATAATCTGTCACACCTGGTAACTACACCTGAGGCGGCATGGTCCCAGCTACGTTCACTGGGTCTTTTTCCAGCCCTGGTGGTGAGTATTTCTGGTCCAGATGGTCCCTCCTCTCCTATGATAGATCCGGGTTAAGATTGGACCTGGAGTCAGGCAGAGATACACCTGGACCTTCCGGACTCTACTGCCTTTAAACGCCCTTTTCAGATTGAGTTCCTCCTTTTAGTTAATTTTTTCTTCTTTCCCCTCCCTTAATAGATGTGCTACAAGTATTGCTAATTTTTTGTGGACTCTCAATTTTTTCTCCCGCTGACTTACTTTGGCAACCTGTACGTCCCCGGATGGGGACACCCTAGAAGTGCCCTTTTTGCTCTTTGAGGGAACTTCCTCTTCTGATATCTCCCCCCCCTTTCCTGATATTTTGAATTTCTGTATGGTAATCTTCCCCCTCCCTTTACTTTTTTGTGGGTCTCTTCTCAGGATTTTCAGCTGGTTTACAATGTCTATTTTCGACTTTATATGTGACTGTGCTGTTTGGCCCTGCGAGGTCAATTTCTCGGGTCGATTTGTGACCTCCTCTCTCTACAAAATAAAAATTTAAATTAAAAAAAAAGGACGCACTTTGTGACGGAAGAGATGGTAGACGCCAGACGATACGTTAATTTTGACGCACGTCGTAACAACTGAATTTGAGTTGAATGAAAAAAAAGCTGGGCTTTTGACATTTGACATTCAGCACGCGGCCAACGTCGCGTCAATCCTAGCGCAACAGTATTGGTGTTTACACGACGGGCATCTTCAGCGCGCATTATGCGTTGCGCACGTACTACGTGTGTTCTTATCTATCCGCGTAATTACATGCTACAACGCACGTCATAACGCACGCTAGTGCACAGAAAAAACACCTAGTGTGCACCCGGCCGGAATAAGTGGGAATAGAGCTCATGGTTAATGAACCCCTGTTTTCAGGGCCGGCGCTGCTGCTAGGCCAACTAGGTGGGCGCCTAGAGCGCAGCACCCGCCTAGGGCGCAGCCGGCCCGACCAAGTGTAAAAAAACCATTAAAAAAAAATTGTAAAAACAAATGCCCGCGGGGCAGCCTGGGGAGGCCGCGTGCTGCAGCCAGCCCCAATACGTGCCGTCGTCGCCGCCGTCATCAAGGAGATGGAGGCGTGGACTTGGTGCTTCCAGCTTCCTGGACCAAGTCCACGCCTCCATCTCCTTGACGCCAGCGGCGACGCCAGCACGCATTGAGACTAGCTACAGGAAGACGGAGACAGCGCTGGAGGCAAATACCCATGTGTGAGCTGCTGGGCAAGTATCCTTGTGTGAGCCTAGGGGGAAAATACCCATGTATGAGCCTGGGGGCAAATACCCATGTGTGAGCCTGGGGGTAAATATTGATGTGTGAGCCTGGGGGCAAATATCCATATGTGAGCCTGGGGGTAAATACCCATGTGTGAGCTGCTGGGCAAGTATCCTTGTGTGAGCCTAGGGGGAAAATACCCATGTATGAGCCTGGGGGCAAATACCCATGTGTGAGCCTGGGGGTAAATATTGATGTGTGAGCCTGGGGGTAAATATCCATGTGTGAGCCTGGGGGTAAATACCCATGTGTGAGCCTGGGGTCAGATATCCATGTGAGAGTCTGGGGGCAAATATCAATGTGTGATCCTGGGGGCAGATATCCATGTGTGAGCCTGGGGCAGATATCCATGTGTGAGCCTGGGGGCAGATATCCATGTGTGAGCCTGGGGGCAAATATCCATGTGTGAGCCTGGGGCAGATATCAATGTGTGAGCCTGGGGGCAGATATCAATGTGTGAGCCTGGGGGCAGATATCAATGTGTGAGCCTGGGGGCAAATATCAATGTGTGAGCCTGGGGGCAAATATCAATGTGTGAGCCTGGGGGCAGATATCAATGTGTGAGCCTGGGGGCAAATATCAATGTGTGAGCCTGGGGGCAGATATCCATGTGTGAGTCTGGGGGCAGATATCCATGTGTGAGCCTGGGGGCAGATATCCATGTGAGAGTCTGGGGGCAAATATCAATGTGTGAGCCTGGGGGCAGGTATCCATGAGTGAGCCTGGGGCAGATATCCATGTGTGAGCCTGGGGGCAGATATCCATGTGTGAGCCTGGGGGCAAATATCCATGTGTGAGCCTGGGGCAGATATCAATGTGTGAGCCTGGGGGCAGATATCAATGTGTGAGCCTGGGGGCAGATATCAATGTGTGAGCCTGGGGGAAAATATCAATGTGTGAGCCTGGGGGCAGATATCCATGTGTGAGCCTGGGGGCAGATATCAATGTGTGAGCCTGGGGGCAGGTATCCATGTGTGAGCCTGGGGCAAATAACAATGTGTGAGCCTGGGGGCAGATATCCATGTGTGAGCCTAGGGCCAATATCCATGTGTGAGCCTGGGGGCAAATATCCATGTGTGAGCCTGGGGGCAGATATCCATGTGTGAGCCTGGGGGCACATATCCATGTGTGAGCCTGGGGGCAGATATCAATGTGTGAGCCTGGGGGAATATATCAATGTGTGAGTCTGGGGCAATATCTCCATGCCATGTGTTAGCTGAGGCAATATATCCATGTGTTAGCTGGGGCAATATATCCATGTGTTAGCTTTCAGCACGCGGCCAACATCGCGTCAATCCTAGCGCAACAGTCTTGGTGTTTCCACGACGGACATCATCAGTGCAAAAAAAATGCCCGCGGGGCAGCCTGGGGCGGCCGCGTGCTGCAGCCATGTGTGAGCCTGGGGGCAGATATCCATGTGTGAGCCTGGAGGCAGATATCCATGTGTGAGCCTGGAGGCAGATATCCATGTGTGAGCCTGGGGGCAAATATCAATGTGTGAGCCTGGGGGCAGATATCCATGTGTGAGCCTGGGGGCAGATATCCATGTGTGAGCCTGGGGGCAAATATCCATGTGTGAGCCTGGGGGCAGATATCCATGTGTGAGCCTGGGGGCAAATATCAATGTGTGAGCCTGGGGGCAGATATCAATGTGTGAGCCTGGGGGCAAATATCAATGTGTGAGCCTGGGGGCAATATCTCCATGTGTGAGCTGGGGAAATATCTCCATGCCATGTGTTAGCTGGGGCAATATATCCATGTGTTAGCTGGGGCAATATCTCCATGTGTGAGCTGGGGCAATATCTCCATGTGTGAGCTGGGGCAATATCTTCATGCCATGTGTTAGCTGGGGCTATATCTCCATGCCATGTGTGAGCTGGAGGCAAATGTACCCATGTGAGCTGGGGGCAATTGTACCCATGTGAGCTGGGGGCAATTGTACCCATGTGAGCAGTGGGGCAATTGTACCCATGTGAGCGGGGGGCAATATATCCACCATGTGAGAGCTGGGGCAAATATACCCATGTGAGCTTTTTTTTTCGGGGGGGGGGGTGCAAGTAGCTGGTCTTGCCTAGGGAGCAAAATAGTCTAGCACTGGCCCTGCCTGTTTTTGTTTTAGTGTTATTGTTTTCATTAATTGTAGTTAACATAATCACATGAGTTCTCCTATTTTATGTCACATGCACATCAAGGTTTTCCTAAAAACTATATGCCATAGACAAAAGAATTGCTTCACTGGGAACTTTATTTTGTTTGACAAGTATGAATGGACAATGCGCTGTTTCTGTAATATTCCATCTTTGACTTAACATGATCCAGGTCTAGTTTTCGTATTTGAGCGATATGCAACGCTCTCCAAACTAACAACTCTGACACAGATATATAGAGTGTCATCACAAATAATACAGAGTTTTTGGAGTACCCTTTACTCGCATTGTAGAGATGGATCCTCTCACCGTCTTACACAGGGGTCAAGTCCTGGGGAAAAAAGTGAGGGAACTCACCCACGAATTCCACAACCCCTATTACCCAAAGAAAAAATATATATATCACGAGTATAGCAGTACATGGTGATACCATTTTTATTGGGTTAACATTACATTTAAAAGACACATTTTCAAGAGTGTAACCTCTCCTCTTCAGGTCTGGAAACTATACTGATCAGTGAAAGGTATCACTACATACAGGTATACTCGTGATTTTGGCAACTGGTCTAACATGTTATATATAATATATACAGTTGTGTTCAAAATTATTCAACCCCCAATGCTGTAAAGGGTTTTAGGGAATTTAGTGTACATTTGTAATTGTATTCAGAATGAAATCCTACAAGGACTTTTTAAAGAACCATATGCAACTAAAATGACATCAATTTGTTTTGTAATACAGTAGTAAATGTTTCTTTTGTGAATTCTTCATTGACACAATTATTCAACCCCTTAAAGACTACCACTCTGAAGAACAGAGGTTCATTCAAGTGTTTTCAATCAGGTATTGAAAACAGCTGTGGATGTCACGGAGCAGCAATGAAGCATAATAAGCACCAATTACGCAGCTTTAAAATGACTGTGATACTCAGCTCCTTCTAGACATTTACTGGTGTGGTTACAAAATGGTAAAGTCAAGAGAATGGTCCAGGAAGACAAGAGAAGAGGTGATTACTCTTCACAGGAAGGGCAATGGCTATAAGAAGATTGCAAAGATGTTAAACATACCAAGAGAGACCATAGGAAGCATCATTCGCAAATTCAAGGCAAAGGGCACTGTTGAAACGCTACCTGGTCGTGGCAGAAAGAAGATGCTGACTTCGACTGCTGTGCGCTACCTGAAGCATAGAGTGGAGAAAAGTCCCCGTGTGACTGCTGAGGAACTGAGAAAAGATTTGTCAGATGTGGGTACTGAAGTTTCAGCTCAGACAATACGGCGCACACTGCGTAATGAAGGCCTCCATGCCAGAACTCCCAGGCGCGCCCCCTTGCTGTCTCCAAAGAATAAGAAGAGTCGACTGCAGTATGCCAAAAGTCAGGTGGACAAACCACAGAAGTTTTGGGATAGTGTTCTGTGGACTGATGAAACAAAATTAGAACTGTTTGGTCCCATGGATCAACGCTATGTTTGGAGGAGGAAGAACAAGGCCTATGAAAAAAAGAACACCTTGCCTACTGTGAAGTATGGCGGGGGGTCAATCATGCTTTGGGGCTGTTTTGCTTCTGCAGGTACAGGGAAGCTTCAGCGTGTGCAAGGTACCATGAATTCTCTTCAGTGCCAGGAGATATTGGATGACAATGTGATGCAGTCCGTCACAAAACCTGAGGCTTGGGAGACGTTGGACCTTTCAACAGGACAATGATCCCAAGCATACCGCCAAGTCCACTAGAGCATGGTTGCAGATTAAAGGCTGGAACATTTTGGAGTGGCCATCGCAGTCACCTGACTTAAATCCGATTGAGAACCTCTGGTGGGACTTAAAGAAAGCAGTTACAGTGCGCAAGCCTAAGAATGTGACTGAACTGGAGGCTTTTGCCCATGACGAATGGGCAAAGATACCCGTGGATCGCTGCAAGACACTTGTGTCAAGCTATGTTTCACATTTAAAAGCTGTTATAACTGTAAAAGGATGTTGTACTAAGTACTAAGATTGAATGTCACTTGGGGGTTGAATAAAACAGATAATGATGTGAGCACAGAAAAGACATTTGTGGTTATTTCATTATAAATGTTATGTTATATTTGTCTGACCTACACGTGCCTCTTTGATTTAATTGTAAGCAAGATGACTGAATGATCAAAATCAATGTCAAACTGGCCAAAACACTCAATTTGAATAATTTTGAACACAACTGTATATATCACATACATATACAGTGGCAAGAAAAAGTATGTGAACCCTTTGGGATTGCGTGGAATTTTGCATGAATTGGTCATAAAATGTGCTCTGATCTTCATCTAAGTCACAACAATTTGAAAAACACAATCTGCTTAAAATAATGCAACACAAACATTATATGTTTTCATGTTTTTATTGAACAGAACATGTAAACATTTACAGTGTGGGGTGGAAAAAGTATGTGAACCCCTAGCCTAATGACTTCTCCAAGAGCTAATTGAAGCCAGGAGTGAGCCAACCTTGAGTCCAATCAGTGTGATATTATTGGATGTGTTGCTGAAAGCTGTCCTGCCCTTTAAAAACACACACCAGTTTTGGGTTTACTGGTTTCAAGAAGCACTGCCTGATGTGAACCATGCCTCGCAGAAAAGAGCTCTCAGAAGACCTACGATCAAGAATTGTTGACTTGCATGAAGCTGGAAAGGGTTACAAAAGTATCTCCAAAAGCCTTGATGTTCATGTGTCCACAGTAAGACAGACTGTCTACAAATGGAGAAAGTTCAGCACTGTTGCTACTCTCCCTAAGCGTGATCCCTGTAAAGATGACTGCAAGAGCACAGCGCAGAATGCTTAATGAGGTAAAGAAGAATCCTAGAGTGTCAGCTAAAGACTTACAGAAATCTCTGGCACATGCTAACATTTTTGTTGACACTTCTATAATAAGGAAAACATTAAACAAGATTGGAGTACATGGGAGGACACCACGGAGGAAGCCATTGCTCTCCAAAAAGAATATTGCAGCACATTTAACGTTTGCAAAAGAGCACCTGGATGTTCCACAGCACTACTGGCAAAATATTCTGTGGACAGATGAAACCAAAATTTAGTTGTTTTCAAAAAACACACAACACTATGTGTGGAGAAAAAAGGCACAGCACACCAACATCAAAACCTCATCCCCACTGTAAAACATGGCAGAGGGAGCATCATGGTTTGGGACTGCTTTGCTGCCTCAGGGCCTGGACGGATTGTTGTCATTGATGGAAAAATGAATTCCAGAGTTTATCAAGACATTTTGCAGGAAAATGTAAGACCATCTGTCCGCCAACTGAAGCTCCGCAGAGGATGGGTGATGCAACAGGACAATGACCCAAAGCATACAAGTAATTCAACAAAAGAATGGCTTCAACAAAACAAAATACGCCTTCTGGAGTGGCCTAATCAGAGTCCTGACCTCAACCCGATTGAAATGCTGTGGCATGACCTTAAGAGAGCGATTCACACCAGACATGCCAAGAATATTGCTACACTGAAACAGTTTTGTGAAGAGGAGTGGTCCAAAATTACTCCAGATCATTGTGCAGGTCTGATCTGCAACTACAGGAAACATTTGGTTGAGGTTATTGCTGCCAAAGGAGGGTCAACCAGTTATTAAGTCCAAAGGTTCACATACTTTTTCCACCCTGCACTGTGAATGTTTACATGTTCTGTTCAATAAAAACATGAAAACATATAATGTTTGTGTTGTATTATTTTAAGCAGACTGTGTTTTTCAAATTGTTGTGACCTAGATGAAGATCAGAGCACATTTTATGACCAATTCATGCAAAACTCCATGTAATCCCAAAGGGTTCACAGACTTTTTCTTGCCACTGTATATATTCAGGCACAGACCCCCCAGAATTATATACACAGACCCCCCCCCCAGAATTATATACACAGGCACAGACCCCCCCAAGAATTATATATCCAGCAATGGACCCCCAGAATAATATATACGGCACTCAGCCCCCAGAATAATATACCCAGCACTGAGCCCCCAGAATAACATACACAGCACTGAGCTCCCAGAATAATATGCACAGCACTGGACCCCCCAGAATAATATACCCAGCACTGGTTATATGGATATATTTGCCCCCAGCTCATGGATATAATTGCCCCATCTCATATGGATATATTTGCCCCTAGCTCATGAATATATTTGCCCCCAGCTCATATGGATATATTTGCCCCCAGCAGCTCATAGATATATTTGCCCCCAGCAGCTCATGGATACATTTGCCCCCAGCAGCTCATGGATACATTTGCCCCCAGCAACTCATGGATATATTTGCCCCCAGCAGCTCATGGATACATTTGCCCCCAGCAGCTCATGGATATATTTGCCCCCAGCAGCTCATAGATATATTTGCCCCCAGCAGCTCATGGATATATTTGCCCCCAGCTCACCTCTCTGCCAGGTGCCAGGCCCGAAAAAATTTAGCTTCCGGCCCGGCGGCCGCGTGTTCATCCTCTAAGCGACGGCTGGAATTTAACGCGCGGCCGCTCGCCTTTGATCTATCCAACAGACAGCCGCGATCTCGCAGCTGTCTGGTGGATAGATCAAGGCGAGCGGCCGCGCTTCATTCCAGCCGCCGCTCGGAGGATGAACACGCGGCCGCCGGGCCGGCAGCTAACTTTTTTCGGGCTCCGGCCACAGCGGGAACCTACGAGCCCTGTTACACCTGTTTTCATCAAAGCAGCTAGAAAAGGTCTTCTGTCTTGATCTTTAGATCTCCAGAAGCAGAGATGTATAGTTCTAACAGATGATGGTGCTTAGAGAACCCTCCACCAATTGATGGAACCTAGATTACTATGTAATTTAGTAGTACAGGTAATATATAGGTAATATATATATAGTACTAGAATAATAGTGGCTCAAGTCCACCAAGTTTAACATTTTTAAGATTCTTATTAATCAAAGGTTAGTTGCTATTTGCTTGCAATGCACATCATTTAGATGGGCTCATTATCATCTTATTTCTAACACAAGCGTTATATCCAACCAATGTAAAGGGAGACAAGTGTACACATCTAAAATTAAAATAGACCTGTTAGACCTGCATAAGCCCCCTAGGCATGTGCAGAAGGTGCGAATGGTGTACCCAAAAATAGAACATCCGATATGTGCCTGCTCCATATCTATAACTTTGAAATATTCATTGTATGTGTCAAGAGAAATGGCATGAAAATTGATTGTCACTGTATAAATTTTATACACGTGACTTAAGAGATCTCTATTAACATACCTTGATACTGAATGCACCTGTAAACATGTAACATAGTGAGCATATTTCCTACATATTTATATGCTTTGTTAATCTGTATATTTGTGTTTGTTTTTTAATATCTTGCATTTTATTACTTTGTATTTCTGTAACAACTGTAACAATTCAATGTTCTTGAACCCGGGACATACTTGAAAACGAGAGAAATCTCAATGTATCTTTCCTGGTAAAATACTTTATAAATAAATAAAATAAATAAATATTGCTAAGCCCAAATTTTCCATTTTGTGTCTCTTTTGTTAACTTCCTAAGGACCTTATGAGGGAATGGTTGTGTCAATGCATTCCAGCTTGTAAAGATCAATACTGAAAATCGTCCTGCTATATGCACAGTGTTGAGTATATATAGAGCTGAGGGCCAAACGTTATAATGATATTAAAAATAGCTGTACCTGTCATCAAGGGGTTAAGCTATATTTATAAATGTAGCTATTTTTTTTTCGGAAACGTATAATTTTATTTGCATATCAAATATAACAGAGGGGTTCAGAAAAGCAAAAATAGGGGAAAGACAAGGCACATGGGTGCGTTAGGCATGGCAAACCGCAACAAAGGGTAGCGTAAAAAACTCAACCGACCCAGGACAATCCCAAGCCCCACCCACCCCCAAGGTCAGAGTCACAAGGAGGGGAACTCGGACGTCTCCCCACTCGGAACAGCGGAAGGATCGTGGACCATGGGGGGGAGGGGATCGCAAGCAAAGAAATGAGGAGAAAAAGATAAAACAAAAAAAGAACAAGCCCCAGGGGCTACTGGACTATGCGTCAAAGAAAAAACACGGCAAGCCTCAACCAGAGAAGGTAAGATCCCTGAGAGGCGGGGGCGCGAACACCTCAAGCCATGGAGACCACACCCTCTGGAAGTGCAGCATATGGTCATGCCGCACCAAAGTCAAGCATTCCGTGGACATGACGTACCAAATCTTGGAGGTAATCGTCTATTGAGGTGCGTGGAGGGGGCCCCTTCCACATGAGCGCCAGGCACAGGGGGCAGGGGGGTGCGCAAAAGCATCTGCTCCGGTCATTAAACACGTCATCCCAAATGAGTCTGACCATGCCACAGGTCCACCAGGAGTGAAAGAACCCCCCCTCCCACATTACCGAAAACACTCAGAGGAAGCCCCCGGGAAACACCAGGCTAGCCTAGTGGGGTGTAGGTATCAGCGAGCCATCACCTTGTAGCAGTTCTGTGCACACTAACATTTTTCTTTTAACTATAATGTAGCATTTATATGTAGTTCATAAGACTGAACTTTTTTCTTTTCTCCTTTCCTCCCTTCATTTAAGATTGATTTTTTGTTTTTGTACATGAAAATAATAATTTTTACACTTCCTAAATTCAATACATGCCAAGTTGATTAATTTTTATTCACTTCCGTTTTCTATAGAACGCTTGCATCAAAAATCCCCATCTTTCACATACTGATGAGCCACACATCAGGTTTCCGGTCTGTGGTTATATTTTATATATTTATCTGATATATATAAAAAAAGTATCACCACATACTGCTATATTCGTGATATATATCACGAATATAGCAGTAGGTGGTGATACCTTTTTTATTTGACTAACCTTACATTTAAGGCTATGGTCAGACGAGCGCATTCTGTGCGGACTGTGCATCCGTGCACAATGGACGTACTTTCTGACTGACGACAAGGTAGTGGCCACACGGTCTGTTTTTGTGACTGACGGTTTTTTGGACTATGTAGAAGGGAAAATAGATTAGTATGAAAAACATTTTGTCCGTCAAAAATGCTGGACGTCAAAAATGCAGTCCGTCTGACTTCGTTCCATCACTCACACACAAAGCTATGTGGATGTTGCGGACGCAGCGCACTTTGTGCGTCCGTTCTTGCGGATTTACGTTCTTGCCTAACCTGTGTCCGTTTGCCGCGTCTGTTATGCGTCCGCAGTTTGGTGCGGACGTACTTCCTGTATGGGGCTCCATTGGTCATAATTGTATGCTACCACGGATGTTAAAATGTGCGGCAACACGGACGTGAACACGAGCCTAAAAGACAAGCTTTCGAGAGTGTTCCTCTCTTCTTCAGGTCTGAGGTATACACTCGAAAGCTTGTCTTTTAAATGTAACGTTAGTCCAATAAAAAAGTATCACCATGTACTGCTATATTCGTGATTTTGGCATCTGGACTAACATGGCCTATGTAATCTATATATATATAATTACATTATCAGATTTGAGTGGATTTACATTGTTTAATTTTTAATACCCCGGTCAATGATTAGGCAATCCTCAAAAGGCTTAGTGGAGGAACTTTAGGTGGAGGTGAGAGTAGGTAATTTGGTAACATCAGGATAAAGCGGTGACACAGTGCAGTAATTCAGTCCACTCCACAATAAGTGACACTACAGGACACAATGGCTGTTTCTCATTGATTGACTCAGCATGGCATTTGCTCTCATGCAGTATAAATGAGATCAAAGCACTTGTGAGTAGAGTGTCAATTACAGATTTGTTATTGGAGGAGGTAGTGGTGGGGGGACTCATCAGCACAGTCTAGCTCTTCAGCTAATCTTAGCCCATATGTAGCCTTGAGGCTATGTTAGGAGGAAATAAGGAAGGGGCACTCATCTGACACATGCTGGGACCTTAGTAAACTATTCCAATTTAAAGGAACTCTATTAAATTGTGAACATCATAGAAATTCACACATTGGAGAAACAAAAATCCCCTTCTACCCCTGGTCTTTTAAACAAATAGCACATTTATTTTTCTCAGTAATGTTAAAGTAACATGTCTTGTAAATTTGTATTGCTGGTACAATCAATCAATCAATCAAATCAAAATAAGCTTTATTGGCAGGACCAAATACATTTTAGCATTGCCAAAGCATATGGGGAGGTTATATGGGGTGGCGGGGGGGGGGTAGTGGGACATATATGGGGGGGAATGGGCAAGTCCATTGACATTATCAGGGGTAAGGGATAATGTGAAGTGGGATGGGGGCGAGTCGTGTTGGGGATTTATAAGTATGGGATCTCTCATGTTCCTCTCAGTCTGTGACATATTGGGCAGATATTTTCACCGCCGGCTCCTCTTCTCCCAGTATGATGTGGAGTTTCCTCGTCTCTTCTATAGAGGTGAAGTCCGGGATGAGAGCGGAGAGTCTCTGGTACTCTCTGGTTTTTACTTTTTATTGACTTTGGATCAGTGGTGTATTTTGGCCTGGGCCGACTAGGCACAGGCCTAGGGCGGCACTTTCCAGGGGGCGGCGGCCCGCACTGGGTGGCCCCACCTCTAGAATTTTTTTTTTTTTTTTTTAACTTTTGCAAATTATTTTACCAGGAAGGATACATTGAGATTTCACAAATTTTCAAGTATGTCCTGGGTAGGCAAGGCCTAGGCTTTCACTTTCCAGGGGGCAGCAAAAAACCTCACCACTAAATGGGTTACTCACAGAGCACCGAAATGACGCCAACTTTTTGGTGTTCTGTAGTTCCCTGCACTTAGGAGAATAAAAATCCCCACCCTGCAGTGAATTCACCATTCACCGCAGGGTCCCCAAAGTGCATGGAGTCGGCCGCTGAATGCTGCCACCGCAAACCCGTGGCCTGCTGTTTTCAAAAGAACTACTGAACGAAAATGTCTGGAATTTACATATAAGATCCTATGATTGATAATAAAAAGTTCTGTTACAGAAAAAAGAAAAACTGCTATTAAAAAAAGGGGGGGGGAATTTTGCCCAAAAAAATCTGAAAAATTACTAAAAGGTACTAAAAAAAATAATCAATAAGTAAAGACTTTTTACTGCAGATTAAAATAATAAATGATTTATTAGATATTGCATAAAAACGGGAATATTATAAAAACATTGAAACGTATGGGGTTCGCCTGAATAAACTGGCTGATTGAAACCACCGAACATCAGGGCATTTCACTGCCATTTCTCTGAGTCTCAGTACCACATGAATGGCTGAACCACGTGAAACGCACGTGCGCAGCTGCCCACCCTTTCGTTAACACAGACTCTATTCTGGACTGAACACCCACCGGGAAGGGAATCAAAGCTACAGTGCACCCTCTGGTAGTGACACCCCACTGCTGACAAGATGGCTCCACAGCATAATTGCTGTGTGCTCATATACACTCGGTTTGCTGGGAGTTTTATTGCAGTGGATTCTGATGCACTCATACACACTGCACATTGCATTGCTGGGAGTTTTATTGCTGTGGATTCTGATACGCTGACACACACCACACATTGCATTGCTGTGAGTTTTATTGCTGTGGATTCTGTGATACACACTGCATATTACTGTGAGTTTTATTGCCCTGGAGCTCTGGGATACGCTCATACACACTGCACATTACTGTGAGTTTTATTGCTGTGCAGTTCTGTGATATGCTCATACACACTGCACATTTCTGTGGGTTTTATTGCTGTGCAGCTCTGCTATGCTCATACACAGTGCCCATTTCTGTGGGTTTTATTGCTGTGCAGCTCTGTGATACGCTCATATGCAGTGCAAGTTTCTGTGGATTTTATTGTTCAACCAATTAGAGCGGCTGTGATCCAGTTTACTTGACATGCGTGGTTGTTCTTTGTAAAAATGCTTGAATTTAAACATTTCATAATTTTCTTTATCTCAATAGATACATTTGAAATGGTATACAAAATATACAAGTAGGCACTTGGTATCCACTTTTAAAATAAAGAGAGGAAAAGGTGGAGCTCTAAGAGGAAAAGGTGGAGCTCTAAGAGGAAAAGGTGGAGCTTAAAGAGGAAGGGTGGGGATTAACCAGGAAGAGGTGTGCCCTTGACAGGAAGGGGTGCGTCAAATTTAAATTAGGGGGTGCACGAGTTTAGTCAGGCCTAGGGCAGCACAAAACCTAAATACACCACTGCTTTGGATGTCGCAGTTATTGATAACTGGCTATATATTGATTTAAGAGGGAATCAAGACCAGGGAAAATCAGACACATTTTCCACTGTATCTTTCCGCCAATGTAAGAGAAAATTCTAGATTTACCATTATTTTAGGGTCCTTAGATAATTCACCAATATGCAAAGTTTTGTTGTTTTGAAATGAATAGGTGTATCTGAATGGATTTCTTGCGCAGATTCCGAAAATGACCTTAAAAATTCCGTATCACGTCAAGTTTTTTCACAAATGACGGAAATGTGAAATTTAAAAAAACGTTTCATGAATGGTCTTTGTGCGAGGATTTCAAGGTGATTGGAATATTGCTCGGCCAACAAGCAACAAGCAACTTTCCTTGCTTTTTGTGTGAATGGGACTCCAGAGCAAGGACAGAACATTGGGTTCAGCAGCAGTGGCCAATCAGAAGTACATTCACACCTGGTGAAGAAAACATTGTTTCACTTCCACTGGTTGATCCCTCAAATACTGTTGCCACCTTTACACATCAAACTTGGCTTAATGAAGCAATTCGTGACAGCTTTAAGCAGGGACAGTAAATGCTTTCAGTATCTTGGTAAGTTTCCATCCATTACGGCTGAAAAAATTAAAGCTGCCATTTTCATAGGCCCTCAAATAAGAAAATGAATAGCAGACAACATATTCGAGGAAACCATGAGTTTCGAGCATGGACTGCATTCAGAAATGTGGTACACAACTTTTTGGGGAACACGAAGGCTTCAAATTACACCACTTTAGTCGAGGATATGCTGGAATCCTATGAACTGCTTGGTTGCAACATGAGCGTCAAAGTTCACTTTCTTCATGCTCATCTAAATTACTTTCCTAACAATCTCGGTGATTTTTCGGAAGAACATGGCGAGCGCTTCCATCAGGATATTAAAGTGATGGAAAAGAGATACCATGGAAAGTGGACTGTACATATGATGGCCTACTATAGTTGGATGTTGAACAGAGACTGTACGGACGCACGCCGAAGACAATCCAAAAAGAGGAAGTTTGAAGGGGAGCCCAGTGGCGAATGTTAGGTATGTGTCTATTCCTTAAACAATCATTCCGCCCCTCCAGAGAACATTTTCACACGTTTCAAACGTTGCCATATATCAATGTCGTTAAAAATAAAGTTTTTTAAATTTTCACATTTCCATTATTTGTGAAAAAACCTGACGTGATACGGAATTTGGAAGGTCATTTTTGGAATCTGCGCAAAAAAATCCATTCCGATACACCTATTCATTTGAAAACAACAGAAAAAGGTTGAAAAATTGCAGATCAGTGAATCCATGTAACCATCACATCTTGATCCTTTAAGACGTTATATCTGCACTGAATGTCGAATGTCATTGTTGTTAGATGCTTTATACAGGCTTGCAAATACTTAATGACCTACAGGGTTATTCAAAGAGCTCCGAATTGCTGGCGAAAGGTAACCGAACGCTGAAATTCAGACATTTTTCACTCCATTCGTCTGCGGTGTGTTTTTCCGGCGGCTGCTCTGCGCTCTGATCAGCTCCTGCTCGGGTTTCTCCGGCGTCTTCAGTGGGGTTAATCCAGATGTTTTTGCGGGTTTCGGTGTGCATTCGCTCTGGTTTTGCGGTGAGTTTTCGGCGGGTTTGCAGCAACTTTTCCCTGCATTACGGCGGCCCTGTGGTGCTTGCTGAATACTGATCTCCGCAGTCTCCTCCAGCCCCTCTCAACGTCACACTGCCTGGTTCTCTTCTCACGAGGAGTGAAACCAGGAAGTGTGACGTCGCAATCGGCTGCAGTGTGACTGCGGGGACAGCGAGGGAGTGCAGGGACATGTAAGTATCAGCCCGAGTGTGACTCGGGAATATTGCTTTCAGTATTGAAAGTTAACCACCGAGCCACACTAATACTGCTAGGGGGCCAAAATAAATAGGAACGATTTTGACATATAAAATATGTCAGAATCGGACCGCCAGGGAGGTTAAGCTGGGGGCCACAAGAGCTCCCTAAGTGCGTCTGTTCCCCCCCCCCCCCAGCGTCGTCCTAGTGTTTAGATGGATCAGCTGGGAGGACCGCACGAGGTAACGAGGCGTACTTTTAGCGCATATGGCAAAAGATATGGATTTTACCTCCCATCAAACCCATTCGACAGACATCAGACAGGTCTACAAAGCCCAAGCCTCCATAGGTGGCCACACAGGTGTCCAGGTGAAAAGAATGTCCGATCTCAAGGATGTTCTTTCTGCGCCCATGTGGCCCAAGCCTTAGAGGTCCATTTAGTAATTATGTCATAAAATCATAAAATACCCAATATTCCCCTGTGTATTATAGTAGCTATAGTTGTCCATCATCATGTAATTAAGTGCTGGTGTCTGCATTTCGAGTCCAATAACAATTGGAATACAAGCTGTGGTCGTAATACCATATCACATAGCTTTTCCAATGAGCCCAAGTCTGGAAGACCTATTGGATGGTAGACATCTAGTTTCAACCAACCATAGTCCTCCCACTAAAACAGTGTTTCCCAAACATGTCCTCAGGACCCTCAACCAGGTCAGATTTTGCAGATCACATTGGGGAAACGCAGACTGAATCCTGCAATCACTGAGCAGAAAATCATAACACCTGTGCTGTGCTTCAGATATCTGGCAAACCTGGCAAGGCGGAGGGTCCTGAGGACAGGTTTGGGAAACACTGCACTAAACTGACAAAATTTCACAATAGTCCCAAAGTTTCTTTAAATTTTAATGATAAACATAATAAATATGTGTAAGGAAATTAATAATACATGATGAATATTTATTGGTATATGTTAACACCTACCACCTTCATTTGATTGGAAACTCCAAACATTCTAAATTCACTCTGTCCTAATATTTACATTATGTCTTATTCACTTCCTACTCATTGTGTGTTGTATTCAGAGATGTATGTATATCTCCAGATGACCCAGAAACCCCGGCATCTCACAATTATAATGCAGTTAGTGACGTCAAGGAAACTGTCCTTCTAATGAGATTGGGAGGATGGATGAATTAACGATCTCCCTCCAGGGCTGGTGACTCATGGTTATTTTCCTGAGCAGTGCTAATCAAGTTATACTAACTTTCTTTTGCATTTATTACTTTCTTATTGTTATTTTTAGATTGCTTTTTCCCCTGCGAGATGCCCAATAAAGGATTATTAGCAGTCCAGTGGGGTCAAGCACCACAATACCTTCACATTTACAAGACTTTCTATAAAAAATGGAGATGCTAATAGATGTTTTTCTCTGTACAATGATATTAAGCCAGTTGCTGTTGTGCAGAACGGATATTCTTAATTCTGTATCTTCAGGTGAAGGCGTAATTTTACATGTGGGTTCTCTAAATATCTGCAGGACCAAATTAAATGCCCAAATATTGCGTCTATACTGACAATGTACACCTGCCTGTTTTATTTTTATTCCTTTATATATCATGATTCATAAGTAATTAATTTACTTTATTTTTACGTAATATGTTTTTTTTATTAACATGATAGAAAGTAAGGGACAATGCAACAATATGTATAAAAAAAACTAAATTTATTTAAAAAAAACAACAGTAAGGAAAAATAAAAACTATAATAAATCTACAAAAACGGAACTAGATATCGATTATCAAAGAAAACATACATACAGGTTTATTCAGAGAAAGGTGAAAATCAGGAGAACTGCCAGGGGAAGAGAACAATCTAGACCAAATAGCTGATTTAGAAAGTGAGATAAATGGGAGAATTTTTCTGGTTTGGCTATTTTGACCTAGTCATTCTCCTGAGTTTCACCTTTCTTTGCATAGACCTGATAGGATTAATAATGAAAAGAGTGTGCTGACATCATCGGATCTCAGCAAGTGCCCTGAGAGAGCAGCCAATGGATTGGGTCTGTGCTCCAATCCATTGTTCTACCCAGGAACTTCAGAACATGCATAGTTTGCGTACAATATAGGCAAGTTCCAAAGTGATGTACAATTTGCGTATCCTACGCAACGCAAATTGCGTAGGTATACAGATTCCGTTTAAAAAAAGTAGGGACTTCTGCATTTTGGAAGCCCTGAGCTGACAGTGACGAGTAGCGTACTCTGAGGGAAAAAATGCATTTTCATTTAAGATTAAAAAAAACGAAGAAAAAATATTCCCAATAATCTGCCCTATTATTTAAGGGCAAAAAAAGGGGGGGGTTACTTTAATAACACTACTCACTTTTCCCAAAGCACCAGTGGCCGAACACCCCTCATCCCTCCTGCCTCTGCAAACCCAGGATCCTTCTATCTAGAGTGTAAGCTCCCTAGGGAATGGGTCTTTTATTCCTCATGTATCTACTTTGTTAGTGTGATTAAATTATTTATATTCTACCCTTCTATTTTAATATTAAACAGACATACCCTATTACCTAGATATAATGGCACCTATGGCAAACACTACAATTTGCCGCCCCCTCTCCACATTCACATGCAAATTCTGGTTTTAGTGAGCAGAACCAATCCTTATGAATGGTTGCCTAGTATCACAAGTGCTCACTCTGGATTGATGGATCAGCACCAACCCATCAGCTGAGAACTCTACAGCATCATCTTGCATGGAGTGTCCCATTAAGATAAATGTTATTAATAAATAATTAAATAGGAAAATTAAATATTAAAATATATTAAGATAAATATTAAAATACACTACATTTTTAATACCCAAATAAATATATATATTAAAATAAATATAATTTAAATAAATGTAAATATGAACTATATTAAAGTAAATATCATAACAAATATATACAAGCTGCACCCTTTCCAGCTCATTTTTTGCCTGGACCAAAGACCCTGCGAAAAATAGAAAAATCTTTTTTTAAAAAAGTAGAAAATAAATAAAATTAAAAAAAATTAACCCTTTCACTACCAAAAATGAATTAACTTGATTTTGCATTGTAATACATTGAAAAGCAATCATTAGCATATCAAAACCTTATTTGCATACCATTTTTAAAAGCAAGATTAGTGTTCCACCTGTGAAGAAACAAAATTCTCAGGGTTATTCAGAGAGAGGTGAAAAAAAAAAGCAGGAGAATGACTGGAGAATGGAAAATTCTAGGTCAAAATAGCCGATTTGGGAAGTGAGATAAATGGGAGAATTTTTCTGGTTTGGCTATTTTGAAGTAGAAGTTTCCATTCTCCAGGCATTCTCCTGCTTTTCACCTCTCTCTGAATAACCCTGTCAGGGTTATTCAAAGAGAATCGAAAAGCCACCGCATGTTCAGGGACTTTTCGTTCTCTTAAATTCGGTTCGATTTGGCGATCCCATTTCGGCGACCCTGCAGTGTATTCAGCAAGCACCACAGGGTCCCCAAATTGCAGGGAATGGTCGCCGAAAACTCACCGCAAAATGAGGGCGAACGCACACCGAAACCAGCAAAAACATCTGGATTAACCCACCGAAAACGCCAGTAAGGCTGGGGTCAAACGAGCGTAGTGTTCACGTCCGTGATTGCACCTAAAAGTACGTCCGTGATAGCATGAAAGAAAGTCCATCGGAGCCCGACACATTAAGTACGTCTGCACTGAACTGCGGACGCATAACGGCCGCGGCCCACGGACGCAAGGCAGGCAAGAACGTACAACCCCTAGAACGGCCGCACAAAGTGCGCTGCGTCCGCAACGTCTGCATAGCTTTGTGTGTGAGTGATGGAACGTGGTCAGACGGACTGCATTTATACGTCCAGCATTTTTCACGGACAAAATGGTTTTGCTTTTTAATTTATTTTCCCTCCTACATCCGTCAAAATATACGTCAGTGAATAAACGGACTGTGTGGCCACTACTGTGTCTTCCGTACTGACGTACGTCCGTGTGCACGGACGCACAGTCCGTAGAAATCACGCTTGTCTGACCCTAGCCTAAAACCTGAGCAGGAGCAGATCACACGCAGCGCAGCTGCCAGAAAAAGCCGACACCGCAGACGAGTGAAGTGAATAATTAGAAAAACAGTTTGCTTGAATGTTTGAAAAGTGAAACGCTGTTTCCAAAGAAACTACTGAGTGAAAATGTCTGAAATTTACATATGAGGTCCAAGGAATGATAATAAAAAGGGCTGTTACAGAAAAAATAAGTAAAGTTAAAAATATTTTTTAAAAAGATCGGAATTTTTTTAAAAAAAAATCCCGAAAAATGCTTAAAATATCCTAAAAAATCTATAAATAAAGAAACTCTTTACTGCAGAATATTATAATCAACGGTTTATTAGATATTGAATTAAAACGGGAATATTCTTAACATTGAAGCCTATGGGATTCGCCTGAATAAACCTGCCGAATTAAACCACCGAATGGCAGGGCATTTAGGGAACCTTTCACTGCTGGTTTTTGTTCTCTGAATAGCCGAAGCATTGCTTCTCTATGGGGATTCACTGCCCTCGAGCCGGCACCGAACAGGCACCGTATGTGCAAGCAATTCGCCAAGATTTTGCGAACTGCCTGCTCTCTGAATAGCCGAATGGCCAAGAAAGGTAACCGAATGCTGAATTTCAACGTTCGGTTACCTTTCGGCAGCAATTCGGGTCTCTTTGAATAACCCTGTGTGTGTTTTATCTTTCTCCAGTCAGCCTGTAGATGGATAATGTAAGCTGCATATAGCAGTCCCAAACGTCACTCTAACAAAAGGGCCAACAATCTTTGTGGCTACAATACAACAGTCATGGAGAGGACAGAATACAGGGAGAGCCCTGGGATCACTCTCTACTGTACAGGGATAAGATGCAGGGAGTTATAATGACTGGAAATCTATGCAAAGTACAGATACAAGGTGTTACTGTAATTTCCATATACATGCTTTATGTCCATATTTAGAAATTCTTTTTACACCGTGTTGGTATTTTTGGAAGCTACATTGATAATGAGCTCCTTATGATCACTAAAAATCCCCATAAACAGGATATGTGTCCATTTTAATTGTTTCTCCTTATCACAATTTGCTGTATTTGACACAAAGGCTATTTCTGTGTGTGGCTAAGGTGTGTATGCTGTGAATTCTGGGCCCCATTTGAAACTGTGTAAGATAAGGGACAATATTAGAGAATATATAAATAAATAAAGAATTAAAAATGAGTAAATTTACATTATTTAAAAATGTAACTATCTCAGAACAATCTCTGTGCAAAATTTCTACTTTATCCTATATTTAATTGTAACCTTTGCATCTCATGTTTCAAATAAATGTTGAGCTAAAAAAAGTTTCAACAAAAATTGCTTGCTAGGAAAGGGCTTCAAAATTCCATTAATCCTAGTCATATGGCAAAAAATGATACATTCACAAGTTATGAGTTTAGTTCTACGCACTCACCTTATGCATATGCAGTACGAGTGACCACCTACAGGGTTATTCAAAGATATCCGAATGGCTGCCGAAAGTGAACCGAACGCTGAAAATCAGCGACCGGTTACCTTTCTTGGCCATTCGGTTATCCAGAGAGTAGGCAATTTGCCAAATGTTGGCGAATTGCCTGCACATACGGTGCCTGTTCGGTGCCTGCTTGAGGGCAGTGAAATCCCCATAGCTTCAGCTATTCAGAGAACAAAAACCAGCAGTGAAAAGTTGCCGTATTGCACTGCCATTCGGTGGTTTAATTCGGCAGATTCATTCAGGCGAATCCCATAGGCTTCAATGTTAAAAATATTCCCATTTTAATTCAATATCTAATAAACCGTTGATTATAATATTCTGCAGTAAAAAGTCTCTTTATTTATAGATTTTTTGGGATATATCTTAAGCATTTTTCGGTATTTTTTTGCCTAAACATTTTTTCCGATTTTTTTTTTTTATTTTTTTAAACGTTTGTTCTTTTTTCTGTAACAGTCCTTTTTATTATCATTCCTTGGACCTCATATGTAAATTTCAGACATTTTAGCTAAGTAGTTTCTTTGCAAACAGCGTTTCACTTTTCAAACATTCAAGCAAACGGTTTTGTTTTTTTTACACTCCATTCGTCTGCGGTGTCGGGTTTTTCCAGCGACTGCGCTGCATGTGATCGGCTCCTGCTCGGGTTTTTCCGGCGTTTTCGGCGGGGTTAATCCAGATGTTTTTGCAGGTTTTCGGTGTGCCTTCGCCGGGTTTTGCAGTGAGTTTTCGGCAGGTTTGCGGTGACTTTTCCCTGCAATTCAGGGACCCTGTGGTGCTTGCTGAATACACCGCAGGGTTGCCGAAATGGGATTGCCAAATGGAACCGAATTGAGGAGAACGAAAAGTCGCCGAACGTGCGGTGACTTTTCGATTCTCTTTGAATTACCCTGCTAGTTTTTAAAGCGCTTGACCAGATTGAAAGATTAGTGCTGTGTGCGCACCAAATTCATGCGCATCAAAGGTTGAGGTCTCTGCAAGTGCTCGCTTTAAATGTGTTAGTATAATAAATGATTAAAATAAATATATTAAAATAGGTGAATTTAAATATGAAAACAAAATAAATTTACTATAATAAATTTAAATATGAATAACACATAATTAGATATATAAAAATATATATACCTATACACACTGTCCTCTCTCTACTTACCTTTTTTGCACGAGGTGGTCAAATCCATAGTGATCCAGTAGCACAGGGTCCATATATGGTACCCCTGGTGGTCCATTGAGATACCTTCGTCGTCTTCATCCGATTTTATGTTCCCTAGTGTGGGGGACCCTTGGTGGTCCGGGTCACGAGGGAAGCACCGAGCGCAATGCAGACCAGGGCGTAGTATTTAGTGCGGTAGACTCTGGTGTGCAGTGAGTCAGATTGCCAGCACTTTGATGTGTGGAGCTCTGCTGCTCTGACTCACTGAGCCAGCGCCAGAGTCTGGCAGCAAGTGAGATACCATGCGGTCTGTGCATTGAAGGATTCACAGACTATATTGTACTCAGTATTTCTTTTGTTACCCAGACCACCAATGGGTCCCACACACCGGGGGGACATGAAATCGGTTCCCAACGGCTGTCCTAATGGAATGTGGCCCCCCAGGAGTGCGCCCCCAGGTGCCTATGGCAGAGCGCCTGTCGCGCTCATCAGGTGGGAAGCTGGAACCCAAGGTACAGGAGGCCACCGAGGAGGTCCGATTCCCAGTACAATAGGGATTTCCGAAATCAAGGTCAAAGGTCTAGCAACTGCAAGGGGTTGAGGGTGGCAGCAAAGGTTCTATCCGTGGTAGGAAGCAAAGGATCAATAACAGGTAAATCAGTGAGATTATCTGGGAGTTCTTGGCTACAGCACTGTTTAACAATACTGAAGCAATGCCAGAGAGGAAGTTCTGGCATTATTTAGGGACTGGAGGTGGACACACCTCTGTCTCAGCAACTGCCTGTCACGGATCCCCCCTTGAACTATGATGCTGGTCCCTGTACACAGAAACCTATCTATCCCTCCGATCCTTGAATGGTCAACTTAGCTGACTAAGTTCAGAGAATAATACTCAGCAAGGGTTAACAGGCCCTAGAGGTGGAGTACCCAGTAGGCCTAACAGCATAGACCTTAAAGCCAGGAGAGAGGGTCAGCCTTATACCAGGGTATATACTCAGCGCAGGGTTGTCAGGAATATCCGTGGTCATACACAAAGCGGGTTTCTCAGAAATAGCTGGGTCAGTACACAAAGCAGTGTACTCAGGAATATCAGTAGTCATACACAAAGCAGGGTTCTCAGAAATAACTGTGGTCATGCACATAGAGGGAAATAGCCAAAAGTCATACAAACACAATATCTCACAAAGAGCGTTGGGGAAGTAAGCACCACATCGGGGCAATGAATCTGCCTAAGCAGACAGATTTTAAACTCGGCGGCTATGCATCATCATGCCACGTGACCGCTGCGGGCTGAAATATCACCCGCCAGCAAGCAGCAAGGATGGCACTGCCAGGTACAGGGCAGGGGATGGGACACAGAATGTGACACCGCCCCTCCTTCTCCTATTGGAGACTGACCCGATAGCCTCTCCCCAGGCCAAGCAGGCTCCTGGCCTGCTCTGTTCCCACCCACAAGACCTGTTAAAGTCCAAGCCAACCCCCGGGTGCCATCTTCCCCTCAAACAACGCCCCGAGTGGTCGTGGGCCACGGCCCCGGCTGCCACATCACGCAGGACACTACGTATGTGCCGCCAAGGAGAGCGACCACCCTGGCTGCCATGGGCAGAAGCCGTGGAACAGGAGCACCTCGAGACTTGTGGACCCCTGGGGAAAAGCTGGCGGTGGGTGAGGACGGAAGCGGCCGCCTGTGAGGCGCAACAGTGCCACACTTATTCTGTGCTTGTATAGCACTGTAGAATCTGTTGAAGTGCTATAAAGAAAGTAAATCATGATATTTATGTAGGGGGAATAAATGTATTATTGTTCAAGGTTTCCTCAGCTGCTCTACAAGAACCATAATGTTAATGGATTGGCATAGTGGTCACAGTGCTAGGATCACTTATGTACAGTTACAGGATTTTTAAAGCGCTAACAAGTTCCCTAGTGCTGTACAATGTAGAATCCCTCTGGTTTTAGCCAGGACATTCCCAAGAAGTCTGATATACATTTAAGCTATTCTCATTGCCCCAATCCATTCCCTTGGACTTGCAATGTTTAAAAGAGGAAATTGTTTCGTGTTGCATTGAATCAGTGGCTGCGAGCATTGGGGCATTGAGGGTATGGCCTACCGACTTGAAGCATGTTTAAGCACAGTGCAAGGTTATGGATCAGGATCACATTTACAAGTTGAGTTGGAAATGGTGTGACTTCTAACAAGTCTGGTTCCTTTAAACTCTAAGGTTGATCCTTTACACACACAGAAGAGACATATTTGCCATGTCATCATCACACAGGTCATCTTGTCAACTCAAAAGGTTGTTATACACAATATATGCGTATTTAGGATTGGCGCTGCCTTTGCCACTCTAAATTCTGTTCCCCCCCTGTCCAAAGTCAAATAAACATGAAAAAAAGACAAAATGGGTTTTATATTTATGTCAATACAAATATAATTTATACCACAAGTATTTTATTCACACAAATAGGGGTATTCACTAAGTACCGTTGATACTGTGAACAGTGAACAAACAACTGTGAATATCGGCGTTGTTACCAATGATAAACTTCAGCCGAAGAGGGAAATTCCAACAGTATCCAAAGAAACTTCATCAATGAAATTTCTCCTGAAGCTGTTTTAATTTCTATTTTTGGGAAAAACAAAGTTTATCATTGTAGTAACAACAACACAAAATAATCTGTCCCGTGCTCTATTCGCATCACTATCAATTGTTGGTGTTCAGCCAAACCATCTTACATAGAACATGCTGTAGATACTCGAGTATACCGCTAGGTTTTGGTGACAAAAATCTACCTTAAAATTGGAGGGGTCGCGTTATATTCGAGACATCTGCATCGCGTGTAAAAAAATTTTTACTTGCTCAGGGATCCCAAGTCTCCCGGCAATTCCACTAGTGTCCCTGAAATTCATGCGGGCTCCCTGACGCCCGCAAACACTTCAGGAACTCGGGAGAGGTGGGATCCATCACGGCCAGAGGGCATGCTCAGTTTAAGCCAATCAATCAAGACTGGCTTAAAACAGAGCATGCACCTTCGCTCGGTACAGCATATCAGCGGCTTCATACTTAGGATCAACTACAATCATTCTAGAGCAGAGCACCCTGGCCTGAGGGGGAGCCTGCCTGTGTAAAGACTAGAGACCCTCAAAGGATTTTAATTGTTTACCGATACAGTATACTTTTATAAATTTGCTTCTTGCGTTATATTCGAGTCGTGAGCATTCTCTCATTTCCATAATAAATCTCTATCCCTCGCGTTATAGTCGGGTCGCGCTATACTCGAGTATCTACGGTACCTCAAAAATGCCCTTTGAATCCGCCCATGCTCATGTGGAATAAAAAATGAGGCGCACTATTCCGATCATAACACTAAAATGGGGACGCTAAGGAGAAAAGCCTGCACCTGCGCTAAACTAGCAGCCTGCACCGTAACACGGCTCTAAGCCTCAGGATGCTCGCAGCAGCACTTTGTGCTGCCGCGAGCAATCCCTCGATGGAGTCCATAGGACTCCATCGAGGCTAACGCTGCCAGTCACATGACCTGCAGGATCTTGATTCACGAGATCAGGCAGGTCGGCGTAGTGATTAGGGATGAGCTGTTCGGTTCGATCAGTTCGGAGTTCAACTCGAACATCGGCAGTTCGAAAGTTTGCGAACTTCGAACTTTTTGGCGTGTTCGTTTCGAAAAAAATAATTATTTTGATTAATTTAGTATAAAAAAATGCTTAAAAAATACTAAAAAATCTAGAAATAAAGAGACTCTTTACTGAAGAATATTATAAGCAACGGTTTATTAGATATTGAATTAAAAAATAATGTCTACGTGCAAAGATTCTCACCTCTAAATGACCTGTGCTCTCAAACGGCGTAAACAACAGGTGTTAATTAGTGTTTGGAAATAACATGTGCTTTAAATTAGTCTGGTCTAATGAATTTGATACATTGTCTGTAGAATGAGGGTGTCTGGAGGTGTCTCCTGAACATGTATCAAACAACACCTGTGCTTCTGAGAAGTGTTCATTTCTCTACTAAGGCTAGGGTCAGACGAAAGCATTTTTCCCCGCGAACGTGAAAAAGTGCGTCCGAACGCATTGACGTATTTTTTCACGGAATGTGCAAAAACGGTCAGACGATGCGCATTTTCGGGCGTGATTTTGTACGGATCGTCAATAAAACTCTTTTTGCGTCTGGACGTTATGTAGGCTGGACATTAGCAGTGTCTGACATCTCCTAATCACGCACACACGCCGCTATGCCACAGCTGCGCACTCAGTACGTCAGTACTAGCGGTTCAGCTTTCTCAAACAAATGCGTGCAAATTCCACTTGCGTTGCACGGCTGGACTTTTGTGCGGCCGTACATCGTATATTGGCCGTCATTGCCCGTCATCTGCTGCTAGTGCGGCCGTAATTATGTGCGCCAGAAGGCACGTTAAAAGTGCGCTGGTCTGACCCCAGCCTTAATGTTCCTCTGATATGCTGTTTAACCCCTTAACCCTGCATTTCACTGCTGTGTGCTAAGCTCATTTTTACCGCTTTCGCTCATCATGTTTAAATGCGATTTGAAGCCACATTTTATTAAATGACCCAGACATATTAGATATCGTTCTTTCCGGCAGACTCCGCAGATTCATAATATATCATTTTTATATGTATACGTCATGTCCTGCCTGTATATTATGACAAAAAATGCAATAAAAATTGAATTTTTAATCATCTGCAGTGTGTAAAGTGTTTTTTTTTCACATTTTAGCACATGAGCGTTTGCGATTATGTTTTCTATGGGGTGCGCTTGTACAAAAATTAGAAATGGGGACTTGTTACATTTTGTGGGGGGAATTACGTGATTTTTAGCAAACGCACCACATAGAAAAAAATCATTAGTGCAGTATCATTGTGTACATTATAATTGAAATGTGAACAATATTGCTGCATTAATAAAAAATACACACAAAAAGATACATGTTTTTTTTTGTTTTTTACTTTATACCTGATCATGTTGGGTATCATTCGAAAGGCCATGCTCAGGCCTTTCGATTGACACCCTCCATGACCCTCTAGCTGACCCCCTATCTCCACCAGTGGATTGCGGGCAGCTAGGGGTTCCCTGGCTATCTGACATCATCACGCTATGCGTGAGGACGTCAGGCAGTGAGGGGGGACCCGGGGGGGAGCCGCCATCCAAGATGGTGGCCCCCACCGGAGCTAGGCCGCACTTCAGCGCCGCAAGGCATCTCTATACACAGCCCCATCAGCATCTCTATACACAACCTCACAGCATCTCTATACACAGCCCCATCAGCATCTGTATACACAGCATCTCTATACACAACCCCATCAGCATCTCTAAACACAGCCTCACAGCATCTCTATACACAACCTCACAGCATCTCTATACACAACCCCATCAGCATCTCTATACACAGCCTCACAGCATCTCTATACACAACCCCATCAGCATCTCTATACACAACCTCACAGCATCTCTATACATAACCCCATCAGCATCTCTATACACAGCATCTGTATACACAACCCCATCAGCATCTCTATACACAGCATCTCTATACACCGCCTCACAGCATCTCTATACACAACCTCACAGCATCTCTATACACAACCCCATCAGCATCTCTATACACAGCATCTCTATACACAGCATCTCTATACACAACCCCATCAGCATCTCTAAACACAGCCTCACAGCATCTCTATACAAAGCCTCACAGCATCTCTATACACAACCCCATCAGCATCTCTATACACAAACAGCATCTCTATACACAACCCCATCAGCATCTCTATACACAGCCTCACAGCATCTCTATACACAACCTCACAGCATCTCTATACACCACCCCATCAGGATCTCTATACACAGCATCTCTATACACAACCCCATCAGCATCTCTATACACAGCATCTCTATACACAACCCCATCAGCATCTCTATACACAAACAGCATCTCTATACACAACCCCATCAGCATCTCTATACACAGCCTCACAGCATCTCTATACACAACCTCACAGCATCTCTGTGAACCCTCAAATTAACCCCCTATCACCACCAGGGGATTCCAGGCAGCTAGGGGTTCCCTGGCTATCTGACGTCTTCACGCTATGCGTGAGGATGTCAGGCAGTGAGGGGGGACCCGGGGGTGGAGCCGCAATCCAAGATGGCGGCCCCCACCGGTGCTAGGCTGCACTTCGGCGCCGCAAGGTGCCGAAGTGCGACCCTGTGCCTAAGGCTAGGGTCAGACTGAGGCAGTGCGAACGCGCGTGCAGCCGCACTTAATCACGGCCGTGCTAGCAGCAGATGCCGGGCAATGACGGCCAATATACGAAGTACGGTCGCACAAAAGTCCGGCTGCGCAACGCAAGTGGAAAATGAACGCATTTTTTCGAGAACGTGAAACCGCAGGTACTGACGTACAGAGTGCGCTGCGTCCGCTAGCGGCGTGTGTGCGTGAATTGGAGACATCAGACGCTGCTAATGTCCGGCCAACATAACGTCCAGACACAAAAAGAGTTTTATTGATGATCCGTACAAAATCACGGACGAAAATGCGCATAGTATGACCACTATCACGTATTCCGGGAAAAAATGCGTCCATTCGTTCGAACGCACTTTTTCACAGACAACATAAAAATGCGTTCGTCTGACCCTAGCCTAAGGGGTTAAAGCCAGGCACCGCTTAAAAGGGGAGACTCTCCCCTTTTAAGCGGTGCCTGGCTTTTTTTTGTGGGGCCTCCCGATCGGGAGGGAGAGGGATCCGAACGGATCCCCCCCTCCCTTCCAGGCGATCTCCCGGCATTGCCGGGGGGTCGCCTGGAAATGACGTCATCGCGCATGGCGCGATGACGTAATTTACGTCGGGAGGAACTTGACTTCAGCGTCTGAAGACGCTGAAGTCAGAACCCTGCTGGACCCCAGACAGAGAGGTGAGTATCTCCGCCGGGGGTCCCGCAAAGCTGATAACGTGTGGGACACGTCCTCCTCAGCATACAGCGGGAGTAACTGAGGACGTGTCCCACACGTCGTCAGCAGTGAAGGGGTTAAAAACATCTTTTTTAAAACTTTTTGTCCTTGTTTCCTGTTCCCCAGGGCACTACCCGGACATTGTTTTTAAATGTTTCTATACATCCTAGAAATCCGCCACTTCACGGGCAGGTTATGGGGAGACCTCCTAGGCACGATATTTGAAGGAATTTTTCGTTTTTATTTTTAACCCTTATTTCATGGAAAACTCACTTTAAAAACGTTTTTTTTTTTACTTTTTGTCCTTGTTTCTTGTCCACCAGGGCACTACCCGGACCCCCATACACCTTTTATGGCAAATATCTAGCATATATGCCCTCTTGGAGGACACTCTAAAAATCGAGTTTTGAGTCCCATTGACTTGTATTGAGTTCGAGTTCGAATGCGAACTGAACTCGGGGGTGTTCGGCTCATCCCTAGTAGTGATTCGCCAAAGGAGACTGAGGGACTTTTTCCAACAGTCCCTCTCTGCTCCCGGAGCCAAGAAGAGGTGGATGAGGCCATCGTTCTCGGTGAGTATGTGATTCTTTTGAGGGGGTTTCAGCTGGTGCTGACTGATTCTGCAGAAGTGGAATCCATTAGCACCAGGTCCTAGATGTGGTAGCTTTTCAGTTAACCGCAGGAGGACTATAAGTAGCATTAGGACTTTGTAATCCTAACGCTAATTAACACTTTGCGCTCCCCATATTAAGCATTGGGAGCGCAAAGTACAGTAACCTCGTGCTGAAAGCGCAAGATTCGAATCGCTAACAGGTTTTTTAATGCGTTCAGATTGTAATATGGTGCGTCTGCGTTAGGGCAACCATAGCTAACGTTAACGCTCACACAGGTGAGCGCTAACGTTAGGAATGTAATATGGCCGGAGATTTTTGGTTTCCTAAAACAGTCAGTATAATTATAATCTCACCTAACAAGGCCAAACTCTAAGGTGAGAAAAATAAAATGTAACTCAACACCTCTCTGGTGGGTGAGAGACTCAAGGCGATATATTTGCATACAAAGCATATTAAGAAGACGAACACTAATCTGTGTACCATTTGGTTGGAATGTAAAAAAACAGTGCTTTGAGTGACTAATGCTTCACTCAAATCGAAACTTACATTTTTGTGGTTTTGACTATGCAATAACAAAGGTAAACTACAGCAAAGTATTTAGAATTCCCTTTCAAGGGTATTCACTAAGAACATTTATTATAGTTTAGAGACGCATTGCTGGGAGTTATATTGATTTGCAGCTTTGCTATACACCACTGGTGTGCGCAGCCTGTTACAGAAGGGTGTGCACCCATGGAACATTTATTATTTTTCATTAGAAATAAAAAGTCTGTAATAAGAGATACAAGAGGTTATTCAGAAAGCACTGAAATTTCACTGAAATCTCGTTCGGCGCACTTCTGCGATTTCAGTTCACCGGGCCTGCGGTGAATTCAACATTCACCTCAGGGTCCCCCGAAGTGCACCAAATGGGATCCGCTGAACAGACCGTGGAACGGAGCTGACGATCCGCCAAATGTAGCTGACGAGCCGCCGAACTCCACTGAACAGGCTGCCGAACGCCAACGAAAAAAAACAATCAGCCGCCAGACTGAGTATAAAAGAAAAAAACAGCAATTTCTTAAAAGGCGTTTTAAACAATGAAAATGCATGGAAATAATAAAGTCCTATAAAAAATATAACACAAAGGTCTGTTACAGAACAAAAAGAAAAACGTCATAAAAAAAATGGGAATCAAAAATTTTGCCTAACAAAATCCAGAAATATGACTAATAAATAAATAAATAAAACGGCTTTTTGCTGCAAATGAAATTAATAAATGGTTGTATAAAAAAAATAATAAAACCAGTAATTTTTTTTTTGGAAACCTATGGGATTCGCCTGTTTAAACCTGTCGAACTGAAGCACCAAAAATCTGGGCATTTCGCCAACTGTTCGGTGCAATCTGGCGTTCTCTTAATAGATCCATCGTTACTTCTCTATGGGACAATTTCACTGCTGCCGAAGGTGGCTGAATTGCGGCAATCTTAGGCAAACAGCACCGTATTTCACTGGCAATTCGCCAGTATTTGGCAAATTGCCAGCTTTCTGAATAGCCGAACTGCCACGAAATTGGGCCGAACGGGGAAATTCGCCGTTTGGTGCACTTCAGTTACAAGTTCGGCTCTTATCGAATAACCTCTACAGTCAGTTTTTATGCTATTAATTATGAACCAGATATGGGACATCTAAAATATCAATGTAAGAGGTGAACATGGACCTCTTTAGCCAACATTAGGGAGTGCCTGGGCACAACAGGCACACCCACTGCGCACGCCTATGCTCACTACGAATCCCAAATATATTGGATGTTAGGAAAAATAGAGAAAAAATACAGCCCCCCCTCTCCCCTGATATGTTCTTCATGGTAGGACAGGTAAGAGGAAGATATAACACCTGTGACCCAGAACCGAGACAGCACAGATGGTGTGATGTGACTTGTGCACGAGGCATAAAATTAGACCACACAATAATTCAGAGGTGTTTTTGTTGTTTCCTTAGTTTCAGCGCATTGCTGGGTAGCACTGTATAAGGTCACTTTGTGTGCAGAGCTGCACTTATGGCACTCTGCAGGTACGACAATCTGTGCCACATAAGGCGGTGTGCCAGGCACCAGAGGAGCCCATGCTACTGTGCCAATGTACAGAAACAAAGCACAGAATACTCCTCAAAACAGCAAATCACAAATTATCTAGTACTGACCTCTATTCTGTGTTAGTGACAGTGACTTAATTATGTTTAACCACTTTGCTGCAGAGAGCGCGCTCAATGCGTCATCACGAACGGGTCCAGCGTGCGGACGATGCGCTGAGTGCTTGCTCAGTTTGTATCCCACGATCGGCTGTTATTTCGGCCAAACACTGTGGTCTCCCAGTGCAGGACCCCGGATATCAGATAGGGAATTAACCCCTAGCTGCAAAGGGATTTCCCCATGGAAATCTCTCTGGTGGAAATAGGGTGGTCTTTTGGACCCCCCCCCCCCAGATCTCCCAGTCGGTGGCAGCTAGAGAGTCATGTTTGGCCAGAGCATGATACCAAACTTGACCAGGTTACGCATAAAAAAAATTATATAAAATTAAAAAATGTAAAAAAAAAATGTTTCCTTTTATTTATCTATTAATGCAGCATTGTTTACGTTTCAATTAGAATGTGAACAATGATGCTGCACTAACAATTTTTTTTCGGTTTTAGCTAAAATCGCTTATTTACTCATAAATAAACAGGGTTATTCAAAGAGAATCGAAAAGCCACCGCATGTTCGGTGACTTTTCGTTCTCTTCAATTCGGTGCGATTTGGCCATCACATTTCGGCAACCCTGCGGTGTATTCAGCAAGCACCATAGGGCCGCCGAAATGCAGGGAAAAGTCGCCGCAAACCTGCCGAAAACTCACCGCAAAACGAGGGCGAACGCACATCGAAACTCGCAAAAACATCTGGATTAACCCTTAAAAACGCCGGAAAAACCTGAGCAGGAGCCGATCAGAGAGTAGCGCAGCCGCCGGAAAAAGCCAACACCGCAGACGAATGGAGTGAATAAATTCAAAAAACAGTTCGCTTGAATGTTTGAAAAGTGAAACGCTGTTTGTAAAGAAACTACTGAGCGAAAATGTCTGAAATTTACATATGAGGTCCAGGGAATGATAATAAAAAGGGCCGTTACAGAAAAAATAAGTAAAGTTTAAAAAAATAATTTTAAAAAATCTGAAGGTTTTTTTTTTACAAAAAATCCCGAAAAATGCTTAAAATATCCTAAAAAATCTATAAATAAAGAGACTCTTTAATGCAGAATATTATAATCAATGGTTTATTAGATATTGAATTAAAACGGGAATATTTTTAACATTGAAGCCTATGGGATTCGCCTGAATAAATCTGCGCATGAAAATGGCTGGGCAACTCGACAACTTTTCACTGCTGGGTTTTGTTCTCTGAATAGCCGAAGCATTGCTTCTCTATGGGGAATCACTGCCCTCGAACAGGCACCGTATGTGTAATAATTTTACGTGCTGCAGATGATTAGAAATTAACATTTTCTGTTAACAGGACATGACGTATACATATAATAATAGAAACATAGAAACATAGAAAAATGTCGGCAGATAAGAACCGTTCAGCCCATCTAGTCTGCCCAATTACATGGATACTTAACCTGGATTTATCTTTTGTTTAGGATAGCCTTATGCCTATCCCATGCTTGCTTAAATTCAATTACTGTTTTGGCCTCTACCACTTCTACTGGAAGACTGTTCCATGTATCCACCACCCTCTCAGTAAAATAATGCATCCTGATGTTACTTTTAAACCTTTGCCCCTCTAATCTAAGACTATGTCCTCTTGTTTTGCTAATGATATATTATAAATCTGCCGAGTCTGACGAAAATAAAAGATATATAATTTGTCTGGATCCTACAATAAAACATGACTTCAAATCGCTTTTAACCACTTCACTACCGATATTGATATATCTCGGGCTTCAAAGGCACCATCTGGTGCCCCAATATCAAGATATCTCGATATGCTGATCTGCAGCCCAAAAGCAAATGAAATTTGTTTGCTGCAAGCTAAGCTTGTTTGCTATTGGCCTGCAGAAGGTGCCCCCAAAGTTTTAGCCCTGTGGGCATAATGCCCAAAGAGCTAAAACTGTAAAATCAGCTGCTCAAACCTCTGAAATATTGGCCTTTCAGAAGCTGTCATCAGCCGATACAGGAGAAATAGAAGAAAATAGACCAGCCGCTCAAACTGCTGTAACTCAATTTGGCAGTAGATGGCGCCATCTACTGGCCAAAATAGGTTATTTACAGTAAGAAATACAATGGGTATAAACTCAAATATTTCTTACTTTATAATTAATTTAAAATGATTTTACAATGTTGCCGCCTTAATTAAGCCTATTTGGTATTCATGTTTCACTGTTGTTATATTCATTGCTTCAATGGTTCTGTTCTGCAAATGAACCAACAATAAATATATTTTGAAAAAAAAAGATTTTACAAAAACCCACTGGTTTCTGATGGGTTTTTTGGAAAATCGCTTGTTAGTGAAAGGGTTAAACATGATGAGCAAAAAAGCCCATTGTACAACGCTGAGGAATATGCTGGCGTTTTATAAATAAAGAATAATAATAACGGTAAAATTGAGCTCAGCGCACAGAGGTGAACTGGCTCAGCGGTGAAGGGGTTAAACATATGATGGTCATGTCCGGTATCATTCTTTCATATATATCCCTCATCCCTCTATTATTTGGGAAATCAATAAAATTTACCTTAAAACGGGACTGTTGTTTTATTTTAAGGATTTTATACTTTTAATCCACAAGATGTAACTTGGAAAAGTCATGACATGACATGTAAGGCTGGGGTCAGATGAACGCAGCGCGAACGCGCGTGTAGCCGCACTTTATCACGGCCGTAGTAGCAGCAGCAAATGACGGGCAATATACGAAGTTCGGCCGCATGAAAGTGCGACCGCGCAACGCAAGCGGCAAACGCATTTTTTCAAGACCGTGATACCGCTAGTACTGACGTACAGAGTGCGCTGCGTCCGCTAGCGGCGTGTGTGATTAGGAGACATCAGACGCTGCTAATGTCCAGCCTACATAACGTCCAGACGCAAAAAGTGTTTTATTAATGATCCGTACAAAATCACAGACGAAAATGCACATCGTATGACCGCTATCGTGTATTCCGTACAAAAATACGTCCATTCGTTCATACGCACTTTTTCACGGACGACATGAAAAATGCGTTCGTCTGACCCTAGCGTAAGTTCTATGTCAGGGGTCAGCAACAATTTTCCTGCAGATCATGGTTTGGAACTGCATTCCCGTGAACGTAGGCATCATGGGAGATGTAGTTTCAAAACATCTAGAGGGCTAATGTTGAGCATCCCTGATCTATGTGCTGCAGGAAAGCCTCTCTGTTTCCCTTGTACCTCTGCTCCTATCTTCCCTGCCCCATCATCCTAACAAGTCTAATACAGGAGGGGTGGAGGAGAAATGCGCCTTTATTAAAGCATGTTTTATAGATACCCCAACTTCTGCTCCCCCCCCCCTCTCTCCCCGCAGTGGCACGGCCCAGAGCTACCCGGAATCGCCGCATGTCCCTTTCCTCTCCGCATGATGGACAAAAAGTATGAATCAGAGGGAGGGGCGGTGACTCAGAAAGTAGCCGGCCAATGACAGCGCGCCTCTTATTAGCATAAGGGTGAATCTGGGTGAGGCGTTATATAGCCTGGGAATGGAATGGGAGCCTCGGTGTAAAGTGGCAGCGGCAGGATGCGCGTGCTGGCTGTGATATTGGCCCTGGGGGCTGCACTGGGTGAGTGATCAGGAGGGGGGCAGGCTCTGATTACTGGGGTGCCACACATTCCTGTGAGGATATACATTTAAATAGCTATCTTGATTTTTTTAATACTTAATTCTGTGTAGTTTGAAACTTCTATACTTTATCCAGTGTGTGTATTATATGCTGTATATACAGAGGTGTTTATAAAGCTCAAACATGAAATGAGAAGTATATATAAAATCAATGTCATCTCTCTCTCATTTTGTTTATACTTCTTATTTCTGTTTGATGTATAGATCCCATTTATTTCTTATTGTGGGCAGAGGGATAACGTTTCTGGAGATCTGTCTGTCTGTCTGTCGTTCTTTGTATCAGTTTGCCTATGGGGCAGTTTTGTATCAGTTGGAGTTCCTTGCTGTCTATTAGGGGAACATGTGGTGTGAATGCAGTGACTGTCAATGTGTCCCCATGCTGTGACTGGCTGCTAGAAGTCTTCATTCCATGGCACTGTTAAAGGGATGAGGGGATCTGCTGCCTGTATTCCATGCATTTACTGCGTTATAGACCCTTAGTTGGATGGGGTGTTGTGTGACCTATTTATTTTAAGAAATCTGTAGTTTGTATCCCATGCATTAATAATAGATGTGCATGGGTGGGATGCTGGTATTTGTTGTGCTCCCTGTATCCCATGCATCATGGAGGTGTGCATGAATCCCTCTTGGGTGGGATGCTGGTATTTGTTGTGCTCCCTGTATCCCATGCATCATGGAGGTGTGCATGAATCCCTCTTGGGTGGGATGCTGGGATTTGTTGTGCTCCCTGTATACCATGCATTAATAGGTGTACATGAATCCCTCTTTGGTGGGATGCTGGGATTTGTTGTGCTCCCTGTATACCATGCATCATGGAGGTGTGCATGAATCCCTCTTGGGTGGGATGCTGGGATTTGTTGTGCTCCCTGTATACCATGCATTAATAGGTGTACATGAATCCCTCTTGGGTGGGATGCTGGGATTTGTTGTGCTCCCTGTATCCCATGCATCATGGAGGTGTGCATGAATCCCTCTTGGGTGGGATGCTGGGATTTGTTGTGCTCCCTGTATACCATGCATTAATAGGTGTACATGAATCCCTCTTTGGTGGGATGCTGGGATTTGTTGTGCTCCCTGTATACCATGCATTAATAGGTGTACATGAATCCCTCTTTGGTGGGATGCTGGGATTTGTTGTGCTCCCTGTATACCATGCATTAATAGGTGTACATGAATCCCTCTTTGGTGGGATGCTGGGATTTGTTGTGCTCCCTGTATCCCATGCATCATGGAGGTGTGCATGAATCCCTCTTGGGTGGGATGCTGGGATTTGTTGTGCTCCCTGTATCCCATGCATTAATAGGTGTACATGAATCCCTCTTGGGTGGGATGCTGGGATTTGTTGTGCTCCCTTTCTCCCATGCATTAATAGGTGTACATGAATCCCTCTTGGGTGGGATGCTGGGATTTGTTGTGCTCCCTGTATACCATGCATTAATAGGTGTGCATGAATCCCTCTTGGGTGGGATGCTGGGATTTGTTGTGCTCCCTAGCCCTTTCTTTTTAATATGTGTATAGATTGCTCTTAATTGGGTTGGATGTTGGGGTCTGCTGGCTGTATCACATGCATTTTAATAGCTCCCTGTAAGCTGTACTGGACATTGGGATTTTGCTCCCTGTTATGGTGATGGTCTCCTTTTATTCTGATGCTTGAGCCCTGCATTGTATGGACTTTCCTGGCTGGGCTGAGGGTGCACTGATACACTGTAACATATTGTTAGAGAAGCACACTGCCGGCAGACTGAGCGCTGAGCGCTTACTTTCACAGGGGTTAGAGAAGCACACTGCCGGCAGACTGAGCGCTGAGCTCTTACTTTCACAGGGGTTAGAGAAGCACACTGCCGGCAGACTGAGCGCTGAGCTCTTACTTTCACAGGGGTTAGGGAAGCACACTGCCGGCAGACTGAGCGCTGAGCTCTTACTTTCACAGGGGTTAGGGAAGCACACTGCCGGCAGACTGAGCGCTGAGCTCTTACTTTCACAGGGGTTAGGGAAGCACACTGCCGGCAGACTGAGCGCTGAGTTCTTACTTTCACAGGGGTTAGAGAAGCACACTGCCGGCAGACTGAGCGCTGAGCTCTTACTTTCACAGGGGTTAGAGAAGCACACTGCCGGCAGACTGAGCGCTGAGCTCTTACTTTCACAGGGGTTAGAGAAGCACACTGCCGGCAGACTGAGCGCTGAGCTCTTACTTTCACAGGGGTTAGAGAAGCACACTGCCGGCAGACTGAGCGCTGAGCTCTTTGTAGAGGAGTTGCATGAGTTGCATGGCTGTTATATGGACTTGATTCTCCGAAACACACTCATGGGTTACAAAGTAAAATTTAAGTATAGTTCGTTGTCTTTTTGTTTAGCTGCTTGTTTATGTTTCTGCAAATAGACATTTATTTGGAAAGTATTTTACCAGGAAGGATACATTGAGATGTCTCTCCTTTTCAAGTACAGTATGTCCTGGGCTTGTTAAAAGTACCTAAGGGGGCTTGTAACTGTTAGCTGCACCCTGTAAAATAAATGGTGGCTTGGACGTAAAGCATGCTGTAATTTAATGGGAATTTTTTTTTTTTACTTTATTTTGTTTTTCACACTTACTTTCTTTGTCACGTTGTTTATCTTGAAGCATTCTATTTATCTAAAGTAAGAATTGTTCAGTTAATAACCAAGTGTTTATTCAGTTTAACCAATGTCTTTAAGAAACAATTGGATTTCTGTTTTTTTTTGGGGGGTTTTTTGAGAAAGGATTTTACCAGGAAGGATACATTGAGATTTCTCTCGTTTTCAAGTATGTCCTGGGTGGCGAGTATGTACCGTTAGGTGTCTTACCCAAGGACACTTACTGGAGAGGTGCTCTTGCTGGGATCGAACCCGTTTCTCCACAGGCTCTCTCCACCCGGTCGGTACATTTGTGTTATTAGTGTTATTTTTTTTAATGTTCTTATATTTATCAAAGGCGCTGGAATATTAGGATTTTTTGCGCTGGTAGCATTTGAAAGACGCAAAGTTTTTAAGTATGGTTATAGGCTAGTGTCAGACAAGCGTCTTTTGGAGAGCGGAAGGAACGTCTGTGAGAGTGGACGTTCCTTCCACTCGACGCCCGTCTGGCCACCTCAGTGTGCTCAGTGTTGCAAACCGCGATCCTCTTATGGAGAATCGCACTTTGCAGCTCCGTCAACGCGCATCCTAGTGCTTTGCCAGAGAGGCTTGGATAACTGCTTGTTGCGCACGCATTTCATATGTGTGCACAAGCGTGTGAACGGCCACGTTGGAACATTACAACGTTAAAGAATGTGTCTACACACAATTACGTGATCAATATTGGAACTATTTAACCCCAGATCAATCAGGCTTTCGTCCAAATCACTCAACTACAACCACCCTTTTAAAAGTCTGCAATGATATCCAAGCGGGCATGGAACAAGGAAACCTAACTGGAGCCATCTTCCTTGATTTTGTCAAGGCCTTTGACACAGTAGACCATGGCATCCTATTCAGGGGTCAAGTCTTGGGAAAAAAAGTGAGGGAACTCACCCACGAATTCCACAACCCCTATTACCTGAAGAAAAAATATATAAATCACGAGTATAGCAGTGCGTGGTGAAACCATTTTTATTGGGTTAACTTTACATTTAAAAGACAAGCTTTCAAGAGTGTAAACTGGAAACTATACTGATCAGTGAAAGGTATCACTCCGCACAGGTATACTCGTAATTTTGGCAACTGGACTAACGCATTTTATATATTATATATATATTATATATATATAATATTTGGCAACTGGACTAACGCATTTTATATAGAATTATATACACAGGCACTGGACCCCCAGAATAATATGCACAGCACTGGACCCCCAGAATAATATACACAGCGCTGAGCCCCCAGAATAATATACACAGCACTGAGCCCCCAGAATAATATACACGGCACTGGACCCCCAGAATAATATACACAGCACTGAGCCCCCAGAATAATATGCACAGCACTGAGCCCCCAGAATAATATACACAGCACTGAGCCCCCAGAATAATATACACAGCACTGAGCCCCCAGAATAATATACACAGCACTGAGCCCCAAGAATAATATACACAGCACTGAGCCCTCAGAATAATATACACAGCACTGAACCCCAAGAATAATATGCACAGCACTGGTTATATGGATATAATTGCCCCAGTTCACATGGATATAATTGCCCCCAGTTCACATGGATATAATTGCCCCCAGTTCACATGGATATAATTGCCCCCAGTTCACATGGATATAATTGCCCCCAGTTCACATGGATATAATTGCCCCCAGTTCACATGGATATAATTGCCCCCAGTTCACATGGATATAATTGCCCCCAGTTCACATGGATATAATTGCCCCCAGTTCACATGGGTACATATTGTCCCAGCTCTCATGGATAATGCCCCAGCTCTCATGGATAATGCCCCAGCTCTCATGGATAATGCCCCCAGCTCTCATGGATATGCCCCCAGCTCTCATGGATATGCCCCCAGCTCTCATGGATATGCCCCCAGCTCTCATGGATATGCCCCCAGCTCTCATGGATATGCCCCCAGCTCTCATGGATATGCCCCCAGCTCTCATGGATATGCCCCAGCTCTCATGGATATGCCCCAGCTCTCATGGATAATGCCCCCAGCTCTCGTGGATAATGCCCAGGGTCTCATGGATATATGCCCCCAGCTCTCATGGATATATGCCCCTAGGTCTCATGGATATATGCCCCTAGGTCTCATGGATATATGCCCCAGGGTCTCAATAATGCCCCAGGGTCTCATGGATAATGCCCCCAGGGTCTCATGGATAATGCCCCCCAGGTCTCATGGATATTGCCCCCAGGTCTCATGGATAATGCCCTCCAGGTCTCATGGATACGGCCCCGAGGTCTCATGGATACGGCCCCGAGGTCTCATGGATAATGCCCCCCAGGTCTCATGGATAATGCCCCCCAGGTCTCATGGATAATGCCCCCCAGGTCTCATGGATAATGCCCCCCAGGTCTCATGGATAATGCCCCCAGATCTCATTGATACTGCCCCCAGGTCTCATGGATACTGCCCCCAGGTCTCATGGATACTGCCCCCAGCTCTCATGGAGATTATTGCAGCCAGCTCACCTCTGCCGCCGCTGCACACTGCCGGCGGCCGCGTGCTTCCTGCTAGAACGGCCGCTGACAGGAAGTGCAGCCGCTCGCTTGGGATCGATGAAACAGCCAGGCGAGCGGCTACACTTCCGGTCAGCGGCCGTTCTAGCAGGAAGCATGCGGCCGCCGGCAATGTGTGGCAGTGGCCTGCTCCAGCGTTTCGGGCTTGGGCCACAGCGGGAATGCTGCGTTCCCGCTGTGGGAGAAGTGCGGGAACGCCGTTCCCGCTCGACTCGAGCCTTGATCCTATTACAAAGACTTAAAAACTCAGGTATTGGTGATCGCACGCTAACCCGGTTTCGATCACCGGCTGGATGGAGTAGAGGTAACATCGCTGCTCTGCGTGGAGAGTGCCTGTGTAGACATGGGTTCGATCCCAGCAAGAGCACCTCTCCAGTAAGTGTCCTTGGGCAAGACACCTAACAGTACAGACTCACCACCCAGGACATACTTGAAAACGAGAGAAATCTCAATGTATCCTTCCTGGTAAAATAGTTTATAAATAAATAAATCGTATAAACACAGGAGTAACCCACTAATTCTGCAGGTTAGGGACCACAGCACCAATATAAAGCAAAAAACTACCTGTAAGTGGACCACTGAGGTTTTTGCTCTTTTTTTCACTTACTAGTGTGTTTAAAAATGTGAAATGTGATATTTGAACTAATTTATGTTAGGTTTGTAATAAAACTAAAGTGCAGGATTTACTTGATTTGGATTTACAGCAGTACAGTAGCCAGACACTGAAAGACTGAGTGCACTGCCATGCTGTGAAGAGACCAAACTGCACATGCCAAAATGGCAACAGTTGTCTTTCTCGCAATCTCACGGTGCATACCGCAAAAATTAGGGATGTCCTGATTGTTATTTTTGAGCTGCTGATCAAAGTCGTGCAGTGTTCGGGATCGGCTGATACAGAGTCCTGATCTAATCCTGCACGGCCACAGTCAGACTGGCAGCTCCGTCGTCTAAGTGAGTCACAGGGCCTCAGCATTGACTGACGGTGTCTTCCCTGCCAGCTCAAGCAGCAGGTAGAGAAGACCCTGCGAGTGCATGCAAAGGCACTAGGAGACTCATCCATTCTTTCATGACTCCTGTGTAAGCAGGGAAGTGGAGTCACTGTCACGGCTGCGAGACTCCACCTGACAGGATGGTAGTCTCGCTTTCCGGCATGTCCCGACATTTGCGGATCGGATCGGCTTCAAAAGGCCAATCTCACATCCCTAGAAAAAATACCACAATCAGGTATTGACAGATCTGTAATATTCCGATTTAATATTATCCGACTCGCCTCGTTGCTAGCAAAATAGCCGAGAAAATATCGCATTTATAGCAGGGCTATTCCCAATAACCTCGCGACACAGGTTTTGAGGATCACCTGAACAGGTTCTATGTTGATACAGAGATGCAGCTTCTCTTATACACATAAACAATCAGATAAACCTAATGGGATTAACAAGAACAATGGAAGGTGCTAGACATTCCGGCACTGGGAAAAACCCAGTATTCATATACCCAGAAAAGGGGTGCATTAAATGGGGAAATCCAGGGGCTTCCCGAGGCAGCAGAAAGATGGTACATGTATTCCTGGGAAGCAGAGTCTCAAGAATAAATAGTCCAAAAAGCACCCGGATAGCACCAAAGTAAGCCGATCGCCACTCTGCGCTCGGGGCCCTTAACTCAGGGTTCCCCAGAGCGCTTCCTCTCAAGCTTGGAGGGTGTAGTAACTGATAGTGTTCCATAGGTTGTCCCCAAAGAGCGTCCCATCCCCATGAAGGGGAACGGAGCGGTTGGGCTTAGAGGTTTGTGCCTCCGGACACTGGGGTCACTCAGAAAAGGGGAATCCCAGGGACAGCGGGATAATCCGGGGGAGTCCCAATGGGGCAAACAAGTCTGGTGCAGGAGGGACACAACAGGGCAATGTCACAATCCATGGGAAACACAAAGGGGGGGAAATGTTTTACAAGGGGAGAATACGTTTTAAGTTTCTGGTGGTCTCCAGGTCCGTGACACGGGTCTTGATCGTGAACCTGTGGATTGGATTGAGACTTCCCTAGTCAATAGTGATGTGTGCACAATATCGCTCATAAGGTGATAAAGGGAAGCTCTAAAAACAATGAACCCGGGGGCTTTGTTTCATAAAGTGTTTTTATTGACGATTAAAAACTTACCTTTTCAGTAAGCTTAAGTGGCCCAGCGTGACCTTTAAGTGCAGTTTTCTATTTATTTATACATTTTTAAACACTACCAGTGACTTTTTGTCTACTTTCTTTCTCTATATAATAACAATGATAATTTACTTTAACGAAACACATTTTTCTTCCTTTCTCTGCGTTTTACTGCTTCCTTGTCTTCAGAAACAACATTTTATGACTTTTATGTGATTTTTCCAATTGAGATTACTAATTTCCTGACAAGAGGCACATATTAATAAACTGCCAAAAAAAAAAAGGATCAACCCAAAATCACCAGCTAGGCTTTGGCTTCACTTTGCGAAAGCACTGAAGGAGCAGCGACTATATTCTAACATATCCATCTGTTTCCCCAGCATGTTCAGGAATGGCACATCTCCCCCACGTAAAGACCTACGAGAGGGTAATCCCACAGCGCCTTCACTCTGAGCGGATGAAGCGGGATCTGGCACAGGTAGATGCACAATTCCTTAATGTATGGAAATATTGAATGGTTTCGTTCAATATCATTGTCTATTGAATTTATTGTAATCTATATTAAAAATGTGGCAACTCTTATGTTATCTGTGTTAGATAGAATTCTGTTCTGCCGAACGGGGCGGCAAAGTAGGAGACAGTATATAGGCCACAAAAACATGGAACAGCAGTGAAAAGTTGCCGAAATGTTCTGCTGTTCGGTGTTTTCATTCGTCGGGTTTATTCAGGCGAACCCCATAGTCTTCAATGTTAAAAATATTCCTGTTTTAATGCAACATCTAATAAACCGTTTATTTTATTCTGCGGTAAAAAGTCTCTTTATTTATATATTTTTAAGATCTTTTAGGCATTTTTGGGATTTATTCAGCAATTTTTTTTTCCGTTTTCTTTTTAAATAGTTTTTTCTTTTTTTGTAACCGACCTTTTTATTTTCATAGAACCTTATATCTAAATTCCAGATGTTTTTGTTCAGTAGTTTTTTTGCAAACAGCGTTTCAATTTTGAAAATTTCAAGCGTACTGTTTTTTTTTTTTTTTTTACCCCGTCCGTCAGCTTGTCGGGTTTTTCCGGCGGCTGGTCTGCGCTGTGATCGGCAGCTCGGCAGCTTTTTCCTGGCATGTTCGGCGTGGTTTTTCCAGCACTTCCGGCGGGTTTTCGGTGTTTTTTTGGCAGGTTTGCAGTGTGTTTTCCCTGCACTCTGGGGACCCTGCAGTGAATGCTGAATTCACCGCAGGGTGGGGAACTTTGATTCCCTGAAGTGTAGGAAACTGCAGAGAACGAGAGAACACCGAAATGTTGGCGACATTTCGGTTCTGTCTGAATAACCACTATAGTCTTCTCTGCTGAGATGAAGTGTTCTAGAATACTGACATACAGATAGGTTCATATTCTTCTCTGGTGACATACAGGGTTCTAGGGATTTAGAACAATGACCTGCACAGAAAAATGCATTGGCGGTTTTCACTGGCAATATTGAGTGTTCTCTTATAGATCATCGACCTGCCAATACACAGAAATGTATTATATTTGCCAATTGCCATCCATCTCTGTTCCATGTGATCTCTGTATTTTTTATGGCATCTGTGACATTGGTTAATCTAAAGACTGCAACTGTCAGCATTGAAACAGTTAAATGTAAAAATGACATAATCGTGAGCTTTTGCTCTCCAGTAATAAAGCAAATTAAAGATGGCTGACTCCTTTTAACAAAATCCATAAACCATTTCTAGAAGTCATAGTTCAGCAACTCATCAGCTTCAATCCCCCTTCTCATCCCCATGGTTGACTCACATATGTAAACCAATTTTTCATGTCAGATGAAAGGGCTGGTACATGGGACCCCGACTACTGACAGCAGAGTCATGGTGGGATTATCCACACACTGAGATAATATAAATAGTCTGGATAGTAGAGCCTTACTCACTCCCACAAATGCCTATTTTTTAACATTTTTATCCAGCTTCTCAGTGGTTTGCTACAATCTTCTTTGGCTCGTACTGGATTCACTGTATCAATCACCTTAATGAGGACATGGGCTTGTTAACCACGCAGTGCACCATAATAAATCACTGAGCTAGTACAGACAGATGATATTTTCACAGCCAGAACTGCAGTTCCCATTGTTCAGCTCAATGGAATGTAATATTGTCATATGATAAAGCATTTAAAAAAAAAAAATATGTGCAAAACAAGGACTTTTGATATGTCTATATGTGGAAAATGTGACCATGAATTCCTGTACATGGCCACTCCTGAGTCCTGACCCACCGGGTGATCAGAAATACCACCGATGTGCAGACCAAGATTATTTAGTCTGGTGTGGCCTCGCTGCCTCTCCTGTGGTCAATCTCCATTTCCTGGAGTACAGTCCTAAACCTCTGATTAAAACCAGTCCTCCTCAGCAGACATGAAGGATAGACAGAGTCTTGAAGAGCAGGATATCCATCAGAACGTTTCACGTCTTAAGAAGGTTAACTACTCCTTTGAAATGACCTGTTTTACATGCCAAATTATTGTTTATTTCTGTTTTACATGAGGCAGTCAAGCCCACACCACTACATAGCAATTGGAAAAGGCAACAATGCAGAATGTTGCATGGAATGCTGGGCATTAGGTCATGCTTTATAAACCAATAAAATTCCATTTTAGTCTTTCTTTAGAACTTAGCCTGAGCTACAGGACTCTGTTTACAGTGAGACAAAATGTAACGTGGGTGGCATGGCTGACCTGAAAAACAGAGAAAGCCAACGGTGGTCATGTTGAAATCCCACTAAATGGGATTACAGCCATCCAAGTCCTACAATTAAATGTTTAATAAAACTAGAACTGGGTCATAGGGAAAAGGGCATTAAAAACAAAATACATACGACTGTAAGGATATCACGACACACCAAAAAATAAATAGAACATTATTATCAAACTTCACAACACTAAACCACTATCAGGGTTATCCAAAGAGATCCGAATTGCTTAAGAAAGGTAACCGAACGCTGAAAATCAGCGTTCGGTTACCTTTCCTGGCCATTCGGCTATCCAGAGAGCAGGCAATTCGCCAAATCCTGGCGAATTGCCTGCACATACGGTGCCTGTTCGGTGCCTGTTCGAGGGTAGTGAAAACCCCATAAAAAAGCACTGCTTTGGCTATTCAGAGAACACAAACCAGAAGTGAAAGGTTCCCCTAATGCCCTGCCATTCGGTGGTTTCATGCGGCAAATTTATTCAGGAGAATCCCATAGACTTCAATGTTAAAAATATTCCCGTTTTAATTCAATATCTAATAAACCGTTCATTATAAAATTCTGCAGCAAAAAGTCTCTTTATTTATAGATTTTTAGGATACTTTAAGCATTTTTCGTATTTTTTTAAAAAAAAAATTTAAAAGTCCGATTTCTTTTGATTTTTTTTTAGGTTTACTTCTTTTTTCTGTAACAGCCCTCTTTATTATCATTCCCTGGACTTCCTGTGTAAATTTCAGACATTTTCGCTCAGTAGTTTCTTTGCAAACAGCGTTTCATTTTCACAGATTCATACAAATGGTTTTGCTAATTTATTCACTGCCTCGTCAGCATCTCAGCTGCTTCGGCTCTGTGTGATTCGGCTGCTTCGCTGCGTGTGATCGGCTCCTGCTTGGGTTTTTCGAAGGTTAATCCAGATGTTTTTAATTTTCGGCGTGCATTCGGTGGGTTTTGCGGTGAGTTTGTCAGGTTTGCGGTGACTTTTCCCTGCAATTCGGGGACCCTGTGGTGTTTGCTGAATACACCGCAGGGTCACCGAAATGGGATCGGCAAAAGGAATCGTATTGAAGAGAACGAAAAGTCACCGAACGTGCGGTGACTTTTCGAATCTCTTTGAATAACCCTGTATATATATTGAAGCATTAAAAAATTCAGACCTTTCGAGTCATACAAGAGCCTTTATCAAGGCTATATCCTTGATAAAGCCTCTTGTATGAGCTAAAACATCTGAATTTTTTAATGCTTCGCTAATAAAGTTTTGAATTTTTATTCAAGACGGTGAGTACTCCCACTTTTGGTATTATAGATTTTTTTCGGGATCCACTGCACCACGGCAGAACACAAACAGGGTTATTCAAAGAGATCCGAATTGTGGTCGAAAGGTGAAACAGTGAAATTCAGCGTATGGTTACCTTTCCTGGCCATTCGGCTATCCAGAGAGCAGGCAGTTTGCCAAATTCTAGTACGGTGCCTGTTCAGTGCCTGTTTGAGGGCAGTGAAATCCCCATAGAGAAGCAATGCTTCGTCTAATCAGAGAACAAAAACCAACAGTGAAAAGTTGCTGAATTTCCCTGCTGTTCGGTGGTTTCATGCGGCAGATTTATTCAGGCGAATCCCATAGGCTTTAATGTTAAAAATATTCCCGTTTTAATGCAATATCTAATAAACCGTTCATTATAATATTCTGCAGTCTAAAGTCTCTTTATTTATAGATTTTTTTTTAGGATCTTTTAGGCATTTTTCGAGATTTTTTGAGGGAAATATTTTTTCTTTTTTTAAAATTGTTTTTTCTTTTTTCTGTAACAGCCCTTTTTATTATCATTCATTGGATCTTATATGTAATTTCCAGACATTTTCATTCTGTAGTTTCTTTGCAAACAGCTTTTCACTTTTCAAACATTCAAGCGTACTGTTTTATTTTTTTGTTCACTCCATTCGTTTGCGGTGCCAGCTTTTTCCGGCGGCTGCTCTGCGCTGTGATCGGCGACTGCTCAGGTTTCTCCGTCATGTTCGGTGGGGTTAATCCAGATGTTTTTGCGGGTTTCGTGTGCATTCACTGGGTTTTGCGGTGAGTGTTCGGCGGGTTTGTGGCGCTTGCTGAATACATCGCAGAGTCGCCGAAATGGGATTGCCGAATAGCACCGAATTGAAGAGAATGGGGGATAACCTTACTTATCGAAACGCTAATTAGTGATTGAGCATCCTATACTTAACGTGGGACGCACAAAGTATAGTAAGTTCACTGAAGCTAGCGCACTCACCGATGCGCTAAGTGATTTTTTACGGGTTTAGCATTAGGAAGATAATATAGGGAGCATTCACGAAAGTTAACACTTACGCATCCGAATGCTACCGTTCAATAGGGAATAGCACCCAGTGCCTTCCATGTTCCTCAATGATATATGAAAACCAGATGATTTTGTAATTTTAAACTTAATAATGCAGTTTTATGGCTATGAGGAATTTTTTTAAATCTACCGTCTGTTTTTGATCCATAGCGTGCCATCAGGCTTCTATAACTTTTATTCACAAAATAATGTGTCCCACTGTGTTATTTGCTAGGTCGTTCTGTCATAGACTTTGCAATCCTTGGAGATGACATGGCTACAGCAATGATCTGTTGTGATGTGACTTCCTTTTTGCACTGGCGTATCTCCTCTAGGAGTCTATAAGGAGAAGTCTGGACATGTGCACACAGTACAGATCACTTTTTAGATCTTTTAGATATAGAACTAATTGAGAATCTTTACCACATCCTCTGAATGGGTCACAATAACGCCAAGAAGAAAGATGAGCGGAGGGTTCTATTTCCTTCAGTTGTTAAATTTTATGTGAAGAACATGAACAAAAAAGTCTTATTAGAAAACATGGAGAAACAGATACCAGATAATTAAAGTTTATCTTATAGATGGGAATGGAAATGGATAGAAACCCCTTCTCCAGTTGCATACGTTCGGTCAATCTAACACATTCTCATCCATGAGCTTGTCATTTCAAAAAATACAATTCCTATCTGTGTCTTCATCTACAGAATGTATATCCGGAACATGCCCGCTATGCCTTGAGTTTTGGAGGAAAGAATTATACACTGCAATTAGAAAAGAACAGGTAAGGGCCACAGTGATGGGTAATTGTGACTTTGTGTACTAATCCTTCTTTTAGCAAGTAGCAGGTATCTATGACCGATCAGTGTTTGAGTCTAATTTCTAATTTGTACAGTAATTCAGGCCTCAAAATTTCCACTCGCCTACTCGCATTTGGCGAGTGGAAATTACATGAGGGCGAGTTGAAATGCAGATGCAGGGCAGGATAAGGGTTAGGTGGGGCAACGAGTGGCGAGTAACTCTTAAGGCCTGGCTAGTAGCTTGGGACTTGAAATTTTGAGCCCTGCAGTAATTGATTGTGTACATAATGACACACGGTCCTTTATGATTTTTATGTCAAATAGGGCATAGAGTTCAAATCCTTAATCGCATTACAGACTGTGTAATGAGCTGAATTTATTTCCCTCAAAAGTTCAGTTACTTTTTTTTTCCCGAAATATGGCTGAGACTTACAGGGTTATTCAGAGAGCGTGAAAAGCAGGAGAATGACTGGAGAATGAGAAATTCTAGGTCAAAATAGCCAAACCAGAAAAATTCTCCCTTTCATCTCACTTTCCAAATCGGCTATTTTGACCTAGAATTTTTCATTCTCCAGTCATTCTCCTGCTTTTCACGCTCTCTGAATAACCCTGTTAGTAATATAAAGAGTAATTCTATTTACATTAGGGAAATTTCACACTTCTGTCAATATGCGTTTTTCAAAAAATTTGAAAGCCTATAATTCAAATCACATAATACTATCTAGATTTAAAAATTTTCATTTGAAATTGGAATTTCATCTCTACCTCCTGTCATTTGATACATTCCGAAGCTCAATTCTTCCTATTGATGTTATTACTGACTGAACAGAGTGGGCTCCTTAGAGATTTCCAATTTAGCTGCTTAGTCACTAATTTCAAAAACCACTATTTAGAATTTACCAGATTAAATCAGAGAGATGCCTAATTTTGAGTAATAAAGATTTATTAAAATAAGTGCAGGCATACATTCACTCTTCTAATTTTGTTTGTACATTGTCTATAATTTATGTAATATACAATTTGTTTTATACCGTTCACTTTATTTATTAGTAATATATGCTTTGTTTCAGGGAATTGCTGAGCAAAAACTATTCTTTAACATATTATTTGGGAAATGGCACAGAGGTGACAGAAACCTGGAACATGCAGGTAAGTTGTTTCTATTCATCATTTTTAGTCATATATACCTGTTTCCTTGGTTTCATTCAGCCTACATATTTGTTATACAATAAAAATACATTAAAACAAATTCCAACAGGTGAGGTTTGATCATAGGGAAAATGAACTGATCTCGAAACAGACTGTGTGTACAAACCCAGTATCGGCTATTTGCACTCTCCAACTGGCATGCTGTGTTGAAGAGGAGCCCAGTATACAGACAGTACTTTAAGGCAGGTGCAGTGTCACAAATCCTACCTCCTGTTCTGATGTTTTGTGCCTTGGCTCTCTTCGAGGCTTTGCTAGTGTTCTTCCTTGGCCATGTTTTGTTCCAGCTAGCCATTCTTGCTCTGGAAGCTTACTGCTGCCATTTATTTATCACACTGCATCCTGCCACATTATTTCCACATAGTTCTAGTGGACCACCATTATTCGGGCACATTCTGGTGCTCGAAAATGATGCCAACCAATGATTGGGCTTCTTTTTTTTTCTAGAGCATCTTTTCTTGGTTAACTCTGTGTTGTGCGTTATGTTTCCCTCACCCCCAGTGCATCCTATTTGTATTCTAGTGTATTTACTTTGTACCTGACCTTTGACTTTTTTCTTTGCTATCTGTACTTCTCTACTCCTTGACCTCAGCTGTTATGTCATGGGTGTGTATTTTTGTATTCCTGGCCTTGGCTTGTATTCTCGACTATACTATATAGTGATTGCGCCGTCCACTAGAAGGACCAGTTCTAGTTCGGTGTTTTCTGTCTTTGGTGCTAGCTACGTGCTGGGTTAATGGACCAATGTTACAAGCAGTAGCACAAGTCAAAGGGTCAAAGCACAAGAAAAGCAGGAGAAAACACAGTGCAGCAGAGACTAGGAGGGAAACTATTCACCACTGATCTAGGAAAGGTAGCATTTTCAAACAGAGCATCAGTAAAAGACCCCACCCCATCCGATCAACCTCCAGATGCTATGTCTACTCCACCGGCCTATCAGACTGGTTACCTTGGCAACCAGGGCCCTGTGATATAGCTGCCTAAAGCTGTGGTCACACAAGCGTTTTTGAGAGGAAGGAATATCCGGTTCCTTCCACTCTGACGCCCGTGTAGCCATGTCCCTGAGCTCAGTGCGCTCAGCGCTACGATGCTCGATCCTTCTATGGAAGATCGAGCTTTGTAGCCCCGTCCAAAATCCATTGTAGCTTTTTGACGGGGAAGCTGAAAGCACGTCCAGTGGTAGCGGGCACAACTAGTGCGCACGCTACACTGTGTGGCCCTCCATGTTGAGCCATCATAATGCTGCGACGGACGCAGGGAAAAGCAGGCACACGGACGCATTCAGTGCGCTCGTGTGACCGCAGCCTAAACCTTCTTCCCCACCGAAATCCTGGGGGATGCCCAAAACTCCAGACATGAAACCCCATTTGCCTAAGGGGACCAGACCCCAGCAGCAGATGATGCAAAATGTCAGATCACCATGGACCTGTGTCTTCGCAGGTCTCACTTGCCAATGAAGTGACACGAACAAGTTAGCCAGTGCTTGGTCCTAGTATGAATCAGGGCTCTGCAAAACATAAGTCATCCAGCTTTTTATTGTGGCTAAGGCACTTTTTTAAAAAACAAGCTGGGATGAGGGAGCTGGAAACATTCAGCTGATTTTGCCATTCTCATCCTTTTTGCTGTGATTTTCTTAACCCCCTAACCTACCTTTTATGTGTTAAAAATCCCACATCCAGAAAATATAATTCACAGACATGTTTTGACTCTAGTTGAAAATTCTATCGCATATGAGTCATGATATATATGGAAGAAAAGTGTGCTAAGTCACATCTTCATCCTCTGTGGGCGACCATGTTATACTGATTATTATCTGCACTGTTTAGGAATTGAGTCACATCATATGCGGGAGAAGATCAATTAACCCGTTCACTACCAAGTGATTTATATTGAATACATTTTTATCATAACATTTATCTGAGCCATGAGATGTGAAGATAACAATTATAGAGCAAATAGAAGTTTCGCACAGAAATTGTTGTTCTTAGATTTCTAAAAAATAATGGAAATCTGTTCATCAAAATTTTCCTTGCATTCGTGTATTCTTTACAGAAATATTGTTGGAATGAAAAGTTCTGAACTCTAGACGGTGCCGCTTATGTTGCACAATTTCACACAGGGTCTGCATTATCAGCATACAGGCAGAAATGGCCTTTGTTGCAAATACAGTAAATGTGATAAAGATAAATAATAAAAATGGTCAGATCTCCTGCTTATGGGATTTATAGTGATCATACTGAAATTATTAGCAATGCAGCTTCCAATACCAATATAAATGCAAAAATAATGCCTGTGAAAGGAAATTACAGGAACATCTTGTATCCGTTCTGAACAGGAATTTTCCATCATTATAACCACCTGAATCTTATCCCTGTACAGCAGTGAGTGACCCCAGATCTCTCCCTGTATTCTACACTCTCTCTGGCTGCTGTAATCCATCAACAAAGCATTTGTGCTTTTTTTTTTTTTATAGAGCGGTTTGAGGTTGCTATTTACAGCTTGTTTTATGTCTCTCCAGGGTGACTGGAGAGAAGTAAAACAAAGGATTTCACTTCTCCACAGGGGGCATGCTAATTATGCTTTAAAAAGGTGTGAAAACTGAGTTTTGATATTGCAAATGAGTGCTTTTCATTGTATTGCAATGCAAATCGAGCAAACTCGCTTTCGGGAGTGAGGGGGTTAATTAGTGTAAATCATGTATGTGCACAGTTTGCTGTTTCAGTACCTAATCATAAAATGATATAAATAAATGCTATTTAATTTCTCATTTACTAATCCTTTCGATAGAGATACTGTTTTGAGCATTCAATATTGTTTCTTAACTTGCAATAGTTTAGATCGGACAAAACAGATTATTCTCACATATATAATAAAACATATAAAACATATATACCTTGATATTAGGTCAGTTTAGGATGTCGTCTGGGAAATTTGGGAATATAATTTTTTCTAGATGCCGCTGGTATATAAAAGTAATGTGTATGCATGATACACACATTCCTCGATTGTTAAGGGGGAAGCAGCAGTGCCTGAAGCATAATGATGGAATGAATACACTGAAAAGTGGCATAAAGTGACATAAAATCGGAGTGCTGTTTTTACATTATTTAGCTGTGGCGTGCCTTTGGTCAAAGGAGGAAAGAGGTAATATCCATTGAATTACCTCCAACAGTTACTAAATTATATTTATAATTGGTAAAAAAAAATATAAATAAACATTCATATGGTAAAAGGGGGCTGAATTCGCATCGTTGTACCTTTTTTAAATTGAAGCACGCAGATATTTTTAATAATGTCAATTACAGTTCTTTCCAATGCAGTTCCAGATCTGTGAGATAAAGCTTAAGTTAATATCGGCTAAAACATCACACAACAATAAAAGGAAGACTTAGAGTACACGCAAGCTAAATTCTGAGAATTCTTACCACAAAGATTGTTTCACCTATTTTCACAGACCTTTATATTAAATATGCACTTTTCTTACCAGTAAAATCTGTAATATTTTTATGATTGCTTGGCAACACCTCCCCAGCTATTTCCCACCTTGATAAGAAACTAAAAGTTAAGATTTGTCACGTAGTAAAGAGATCACTTACTTTGATCTCCGAACCTTATCCTTCACCTCTTCTTGATGCTATATTTTCAGCTGTGGGACTTAACTCTTACATGTGCTAGTTTATGCGGGAAGTTCAGGGGTAACAATCAGGGGCATATTTAGGCTTGGTTCAGCGCAGCCTTAAACACCAAATTCAGCTGCTTCTTGTTGTTCTTAGTTGCGAGGTCGCGTCTGACACATCGCGACTCCATGGACAATGCTCCTCGAGACCTTCCTGTCCTCTACCATCTTCAGGAGTCCATTTAAGCTCACCCCTACTGCTTCAGCGACTCCATCCACCTATCTCATTCTATGTTGTCCCTTTCTTTTGCCCTCAATCTTTCCCAGCAATAGGCTTTTCTCCAGTGAGTTCTTCCTTCTCATTAGGTGGCCAAAGTATGAGTTTCATCTTCAGGATCTGGCCTTCTAAAGAACAGTCAGGGTTAATCTCCTCTAGGACTGAGCGGTTTGATCGCCTTGCAGTCCAAGGGACTCCGAGCAGTCTTCTCCAGCACCATAGTTCAAAGGCCTCAATTCTTTGGCGCTCAGCCATTCTTATGGTCCAAATTTCACAGCCCTACATTGCAACTGAGAACACCATAGCCTTGACTACACGCACGTTTGTTGGCAGGGTGATGTCTCTGCTTTTTAGTATGCTGTTTAGATTTGCCATAGCTTTCCTTCCCACATTTACATAAACAATATCAAGATCAATTAAGGCTAATAACTCCAATAAAAATATAGCTTAGAACAAAAGCAAAGTATCATATTTACCCCACGTGATTCTAACAAAATATTTAGGGCTAAATTACAATCTTCGCAGAAACGTTTGCACCGGCGCAAAAAAACCATTAACGCGAGGGGTAAAACCATTTGCGCTTAAACCCGTATTACATAGTCAGCGCAACAACCACGAGCAATCGTCTACCGCGGGTGAACCTGTGAGTCCTATACTTAACATTGTGAGCGCAAATGCGAATGTGCGCTGATACGAGGATGGTATTACAATCTATTCGCGGTAATTACCGCATAGTCTTTGCACGCATAATTTTAGCAACTCCTAAAAGCTGGTGTTAATGGCAAATCTGAACAACTTGGCCAAACCCAAATACACCAGCCCATAAAAAATAATGCAGCAAAGTATCGTTACACATTCTACTCATACCAAACCAATAAAATGGAGAAGTTGTGTGTGCATGTATTATTGATGCAGGATATATGCTCAGATTGACTTTAGCAGGTGCAATTTCTTAACGTGAGAGAATTGTGGTTCTTCATTCTGATTGGCTGAATCGCGAGAAAAAAACTGTTTGCACACCTTTTTTGCGCGAGACGGTACTGCGCGAGCATTTGGCCGCGTCCTGTTTGCGTGCAGTATTGATCGGCAGATTAAAAGACGCGCGAGGATTGTAATTCCAGCGGTGATTTGCGCAAAAGTTTAAAACCTGGCGCAAAAATTTTCGCTTTGCGCTAGGGTTTTTGCGCGACGATTGTAATCTAGCCCTTATAGTTTAGGGACTCATTGCTGAAAGTTTTATCGCTGTGCAGCTCTGTTATACACTTGTGCACCACAAATATATTGGAACTCTAAAAGAAAGGGCATTAAGAAACAAATGTTGCAACAACCAAGCAATCTGCTGCCCTAGTCCCTTGACCATTAGGCCTATGCAAGAATACACCACTTGTCACCATACAGTCAATTAAATGGCAGAACCCAAGCTGTTATTGAACTGTAACTCAAATGCATGCATATGGGCTGTGATTGAACTTAATGATAGTGTCATTTAAAATCTAAATAAAATAAATACACTGTATTCTATTTAAATGTAGATATTTGTATGTATATATTTTAATAAAGGGCTAGCCTAAATATAGATCCCCAGGTGCAGCTGAACTACAGCTCCCATGATGCTTTGACAGTTGTAAGTGTTCAACAAGCATCACTCCGTGTCCTACAACACCTGGTATTCCACATTTGACTAGCTATAATCCCGTATATGACTAAATGTTTCTAATTTTGTCAGTCAAGTGATAACATCATTTCTGGACATTCAGAAAAATATATCACGGGTACCAAAAGCTTTCAGCAGAAAAGCCAAAGCACTGAAAATGCAGAATCAATAAGAGTATTTTATCTCAAGGGATATTGTGTAATTAAATGGTCTCTGACTGGAATCCAGACCTTTTCACAATTCTCCAAATCACAGTAAAAGTAACTGAAGTACACAACCTTCTCCTTTTAAAAGACGAGGGTTGAGGAGGTTGTGTGTACAGCAAACCCGTCTGCTGTTTTCTCTCCTTCGGTTTACTTTGCAATCTGTCACACAGAAGACTGGGAAAAGACTTGCACGCTTTTGTTCGGGTAACACATGGCACGGAATAGGTGTTTGTCTCAGAAGAACAGATTGTCCTCTAAAACGTGTCCAACCCATCTGTTCTGCACTTTCTTTGCAGAATTCAGTTTATGACAAGGTCACTGAAAGAGAGGCTGCTCAGTCCAATATGGCGGTATATGGCACCCGGATTGTATTTGAAAGTATTTGTAAACATGTCTCAATTGTATCTTCATTATACCGTATTTGTACAGTAGTTTATATAGAGCAAGGAAACTGTAGACTGCATTTATCAGGTGCTTCAGCAATTTATAAACACTCAAATTATGCATGCTGTGCGATATTATCATGATGTGAATATTTTTAATTCATAAATAATATATAGTAATATATAAGAATCTTCGACTTAAATGCTGCACACCAATATGTTATTAAAAAGTTTTGTTTTTTTACTTTATTGCAAAACTTTAAAAAGTAAGACCTCCTCCTATAGTAATCTTATAAACTGATTGTTGACAACATTGTATCAGGCATGTATATAGAGCTGCGTCTTACAAAAAGCATACACAAGTATTTGTCAATATTTTAAGTTACCAGCAAGGCATACAATGAATCCCCATGTCCACCACAATGTAACCATAAAAGGAAACCATCATAAACAAATTTATATTTCAATAAGAAACGTAAACAGAATAATAAATAAAAGCAAAAATGAGAATAGAAAGGCATTAACATGCTAATATCGCAACAACAACAAAAAAGCCAAACCAATGTAAACTCTTTTTTCAATGTATACTATTGCCTTATCCGAGGGTAAGACCTTTACTTTAAACACTACGTACCGATCTGACTAAAACACAAAGTTTAAGCGATTTTTGTCACCTGAAGAATACCTTGTTATCATCTTATAGATAGGTGACACGTCGGAGCCTATTACATACTTAACGCTATCGTTTGCGCTCAGCTGTGTGACCGTTAATATTAGGTTAATTGGGTCACAAAAAACCCCATTTGGCAAACAATTAGTTGGCCAGCTGATAATCAAGTGGCAAAGAGTCAAAAACCTTTATTGTGCCAAAGACACTCCCACATGCAAATGGTTAAATAAACACAAAAATCTGAAGTCGGCTTCGTCTGGAGCAAAATAGATAGTTAGGTTAATTGGCCCTAGCGCGGGCCGACCATATTATATTCCGAACGCTAACTAACGGGTTGAAAAACCTGTTAGCGATTCGGAGCTTGCACTTTGCTGTGCGTGCTTACTGTACTTTGCACTCCCTATGCTTAACATGGGGAGCGCAAAGAGTTAATTAGCGTTAAGATTGCAAAGTCCTAACGCTAATTATGTCCCGATGCGGTTGACTGAAAAGTGAACTACACCTAGGAGCTGGTGCTAACTGATTCCATTACTGCAGAATCAGCCAGCACCAGCTGAAACCCCCCCCCGAAAAAATAAATAAATCACATACTCACCTCTCATCCCGTAGCAAGAATGGCAGCTCGATCCGCATCTTCTGGCCACCGGGAGCAGAGGGAGACTGGGGAAAAAGTTCCCCAGTCTCCCTTTGTGATCACTCCGCCGACCTGCCGGATCTTGCGAGAAGTGAGATTGTGCAGGTCAGGTGACCAGCAGTGGAGGCCTCAATGGACTCCATGGAGGGGATGCTCGCGGCGGTGCTTAGCGCTGCCTCAAGCATCCTGAGTCTTAGCGCCACATTACGGGGCAGGCTGTTGGATCCTCGCCTGACCCATAATATCATGCTAAAAGGGGGACACTAAGACACCTGCAGGAGCAGGTTTTCCCCCCTTAGCGTCCCCGTTTTAGCGGGATGACATACTTGAAAATGAGAAAAATCTCAATGTATCCTTCCTGGTAAAATACTTTATAAATAAATAAATAAATAAATAGGGCCCGTCTGCTTTAAATAAGACGTGGTACAGTTTGATTCTTCTTGGGCACTGCAAAATCCAAGATTGTCTCAACACGTGTAAATTGAGTTTCCTGATGACCGCAGCTCCCACCAAATCCTAACCAATCTTAAAGTGATAAAATAAATTTAAAAAGCAGAAAAAGTCACAGTATAAATAAAGAAGGGTCAGCATTCTCTTTCAGCCAAACGTATTTTGCTTTTAGTAAAACAAGCGCAAAAGACTCTCACACTGATACTTTATTTTAGACGATAGTTCTTTATATATAAGAACAGGAAGTAGGCCACTGTTGTACAATATTATAACTCATGCACCTTACGAGCCATTGCTCTTCTATTTAGAATAGTAACAATATTTCAGAGCCAGAATCCTTTGGTTTAGTTATGGTCGTGTTTTCTGTTGAAGCCAAGCATATCTTGAATAATTTAACTGATTCATTATTTTACCATAAATGAGGCCAATAAAAGATTCCTGTTTTGTTCCTTGGGCAAGACAACTAACGGTATATATTCACCACCCAGGATATACTTGAAACCGAGAGAAATCTCAATGTATCCTTCCTGGTAAAATACTCTAAAAAAAAAAAAAAAAAAAAAATCTGTCCGTTTCCCATCTGTTGCTGAATCTGCATCTCTTGTTGCCAGGATCACTGTTTCTACCATGGACACCTGGAAGGTGAGAACGACTCTTCCGCCAGTATTAATACATGCAATGGGATAAGGTAAGTCTCATTGCAGCATTGTACCTCTATTAGAGCATATCTTTGGAGAAAGTATTTTTTTTTGTTTTTGCTCATTCTTGCATTTTATGGAATTGTAAAATGTGAATCTAATTTTGAGCCAGTATTTGGTTTTTGAATGTTCATAAAATATTTTGTCTGTAATCAGGGGTCAAGTCGGAAAGCGTATGCAGGTTCCTTCATTATTATCCTAGAGGGATGGGAGTTCTTATTGGTTCCACCCTCTCTAAGGCTCGTACTCCGGGGTTCAATCGTAAACTCCCCTGTTAGGTCACAATAAATATATGATTTATCATATATTTATCCTAATATATAAATATATATATTCAATCAATTTGCAATGCACTCCTGCTGTTTGTGTCAAATATTTGCCCTGTGCCCCCGTACGGCTCAGCTATATATACAATTCCTCAAAGTGACTGCGGCACTCCTGGTCTGTTAAAAATTATTCTTTATTGTTCCATAAGTATCAACATTTCAGCCCCTCCCTGGGGCTTTCCTCAGGATATACAAAGATATCGTATTGAAACATTGATGTCTTTGACCAGGAGTGCCATAGTCACTTTGAGGGATTTGTATTTATATATATATATATATATATATATACACACACATACATCAGCCCAAGAGTGTGTTTGTGTTAAGCACAAAATGATCATTGATTATTTTTTTAATACTTGACCCATGCCTTTAACCCTACCCCTGTGTGACATGAAAGATATGAGTGACAGCTTTCTGTCCAAGACTTTTATCCTAATATCTTTACTTTTATCCAAATGCGTGTTGAAATGTCCAAATTGTATGTTCCATTACAATAGAAAACCTATATCAAAATATATATAGAAATATATTCTCAGTTATGCCCCGATTTTCTTTCCAATTGTTTTAATTGGAATTGTTTTAAACTTGCCCTTATTCTAACCATTCTATTTCTAAAAAGGAAAAAAAACAGTTACACAATAAATAAAATATTTATGTCAATAAAGAGTCAAGAAATTATTCCTTTTTGTGGCTTTAAATTGCTTCAAATTATAATTATTATTAGTATCATCGTCTTTTTTTTATTCATTTATTTGGAATGGTAGAGCAATAAATAGGAAAGCTGGATTTCTTTTTTTTGTGGGCTTTAAATCTATGTGAATCATCGTTGGGCAGGAAACACACTTGAAAACTATCCTTCGAGGAAAAAAAGGATCTGTTTCCTGACTCATCATCTTAAGGCTTCATAATGCTGAAGTTATGCTGCGGACATAGAAAATGAGTAGCTCGTTTCTGTGTAAATCATATAATTGTATTTATACTTCTGAGTAACAGGCGAAGTAGGGGACATTCCATTCAGCATTCTTTTAGTGAGCTAAAAAAAACAAAAAACCAATTGCAATTTGTATTGAAAATGCAATTTAGAACACTCTAAATTCTAAAAAAAGACACAAATCTAATGAATTTAAGATTGAAACACGATCCTCTGTCTCAGATGTTTGCGAAATGCTGTTTCAATTATCCTGTTTAATTCCTTGTTCAGCTAAGGCTGGTGTCAGACGAGCACATTTTCTTCTGACTGTGCGTCCGTGCAGTACGGACGCACTTTTGACGGAAGACGCAGTAGTGGCCACACAGTCCGTTTTTGTGACTGACGTTATTTTTGACGGATGTAGGAGGGAAAATAAATTAAAATGAAAAAACATTTTCTCCGTCAAAAATGCTGGACGTATAAATGCAGTCCGTCTGACATCGTTAATCACTCACACACAAAGCTATGCGGACGTTGCGGACGTGGCGCACTCCGCACATACGTTCTAGCAGTATTACATTCTTGCCTAACCTGCGTCTGTCTGCCGCATCTGTTGTGCTTCCGCACTTCTGTGCGGACGTACTTCGTGTGTGGGGCTCCTTTTAACACCATTGTATGCTATCACAGACGTACTTATGTGCGGTAACACGGACGTGAACACTGCATTCATCTGACACGGGCCTAAAGTTGGCATTGTAGACATCATTGTTAAAAGCGTTAAAAACCCAGACCAATGCTAATAAATAATTCATATATAGGGCCAAATTTAGACCATTGGCTTTTCTAGTCTTCATTAACCCTTTCAATGCTGAGCCATTTCACGTCTTAAAAAAACTCATTTTTCTTTTTTTATTCTTATTTTTTTTCTTTACTTTAAACATGGTCATGTTTGGTGTCATTGGAAAGGCTAGCTGCCAACAGTCGGGAGATATAGGGGTTCAAAGGAACTACCCTATCTTTCCTTAGTCAATGAGGACGTTCCCCACACGTCCTCAGCAGTGAAAGGGTTAAGTATAGTCTGATATCATATCTAATTCCTACATATTTATTTTCTGTGTTAATCTGTATATTTGTGTTTTGTTTTTAAGATCTTGCATTGTATTACTTTGTATTTCTGTAACGACTGTAAAATTTCAATGTTCTTGAACCCAGGACATACTTGAAAACGAGAGAAATCTCAATGTATCCTTCCTGGTAAAATCCTTTGCAAATAAATAAATAAATATCATCTGAAAAGTACACAATAAACAACGAGATAAATATGTCTTGGTAAAGAGACATGTTTTTTTATATTTATATTATTTAACACGCTACAATTTAAATCTTATGAAATAGGTTAGAAAAATACAATGGTATCCAAGCAGGTTAACGTCATCCACTCATTATAAACCTGAAAGAAGCGTAACACAGTGTGCGGAAATGACTTCCTTATTCTTTTTTTCCTGACTGTTATTGCTTACACTACAAATCTCATAACGACATACAGGAAATGAGGCGAGCGGAGGTAATTTCTCATATTGTCTATTTCCTGGCCTGAGGCATACAAATTCTCCTTCTGCTGCGCTCTTCCCACTGTGAGATCAACATATGTATAAATTCAGAAGAAAATCTAAAACATGAAGAAATAGACTGGTACATGTAATTACATCGAAACATGTCAGATTTCTTTCAGATCTACAGGATGGAAACTTATTCATTCTGAATTGCATAACCTTTAGGATTATTTACAAAATCAAGTATCAATGTGACATAATATACGTAAATGTAACCTAGTTCCTGTAAATTGCCATGTAGATTTCATTAGTATTTCGAAATATGACCTGTATGATTCTTGGACATTTAAAATAGAGTGCCTCTAATTTAAAAAATAAAAATAAAAAAGAATAGTTACGGATAGAATAGTTTTAAAATAAGTAATTACCATTTTGACTGTCATGTGAATTCGATTATGGTGCCGATTTTTGACCACCGGGTTTTACGGTCTTATTTTGTGCCGCCCTTCCTGATTTCTGTATTATATGTTGTTGCTACCTTTTGTATCCTACTACTGATCCATCAATAAAAATATGATTAAAAAAAATATGTATAGATACTCGAGTATACCACTAGATTTTGGTGACAAAAATTTACCTTAAAATTGTTATATTCGAGGCATCTGGATCATTTGTATAAAAAAAAAAATTGACTTGCTCAGGGATCCCAAGTCTCCCGGAAGTTCTGGTAGTCTCCCTCAAGTGAATGCCCGCAAACACTTCAGGAACTCCCGAGAGAGGTGGGATCCATCACGGCCAGACGGCACGCTCAGTTCATTCAAGATTGGCTTAAAACCAAGCATGCACACCCTCACTCTGTGCAGCACGCTGGGAGGTGTAGGTTTCTGACCTCCTGCTCCAGCAGGCAGGCTCTTCCACTGCGTCGTCTGCCAATAGTCAGCCCCACCCCATTGTTGCTCCATACTGACATCACTGCAGACACGCTGCACGATTCTCCTCACATTCTGAATGTGAGGAGAATCTCATGGCGCCCCTGCAGTGATGTCAGGTGCTCTTTCGGGGGCTGACTATTGGAGGATGATGCGGTGGATGAGCCTGCCTGCTGGAGCCGCAGGTCAGAAAAAGACACCTCCCGGCGTGCTGGCTATTGGTGAATGATTCACTGTGTTGGTCATCTCGATCCGCCGGCCATCTTATCGGAAGTAAGAAGACGGGTCGCCGGCGGCTTCATACTTAGTAACAACTACAATCATTCTAAAGCAGAGCACCCTGACTTGAGGGGTATCCTGACTGTGATAAGAGAACCTGTTTATCAGTACAGTATACTTTTATAATTTTGCTCCTCGCATTATATTCGAGTCTTGAGTATTCTCTCAAATCCATAATAAATCTCTATCCATCGCGTTATATTCGGGTCGCGCTATACTCGAGTATCTACGGTAATTACAGATTGTTGATTCAAGAAGAAATCTTTCATTAGGGAGTGAAGAATAAATTGGTTTTCCCTTTTGTGGCACAAATGTAAATTACGACAAATTAAAAAATTGCATTGTATTTATTTCCATTCACCAAGTAATAAGAGAGTTTATGTAGGTTAAAAACCTACTTTTACCAATTAAATTTATCTGTACATCATGTTCAACTAAAATAATAAATTAAGAAATGTAATATATTTAGAATTTTTGAATTATTTGGTATAAATAATATATTAAATGTGTTAATTATATCTAGCATTTTTTAAATTATATTTCTATTGCACTTGTCAACATTGCTAACCTCCATTATGTGATGACAGACAGAAGAACGAGCGAGAGTTCAGAGTAGTTCAATAATCTGCTTATTACATAGTGATACTGAAGGAGCCAATCGGCCCAGGCTGCTGAACTCATTGCCCTCACCCGCGCATGCGAGTTATACCATGACAAACCTGTCACTATTTACACAGACTCGAAATACGCCTACGGCGTTGTCCATGATCATGGGATGATATGGAAAAAGAGAGGATTTGTGGCCGCTGATGGTAAGGCCATCCCCCACTCTTCTCTTGTCCAAGATCTGCTCACGGCCCTACTCCTACCCTCCCGTCTGGCAATCCTACACTGCAGGGCACACACACGCGGCAAGGATGACATCTCCCGCGGTAATCACCTTGCTGACACAGCAGCTAAACGCGCAGCAATGACCCAACCAGCCACCCTCCACATGCCAATGCTGAGTCCTCCCTCACTGCCTGAGGTCCACTTGTTTACCGAACTTCAGAAATATGCCACCACAGAGGAACTAAAAGACTGGTGTTACCCCACCCTCAACAAAAAATATAAAAACAGGGTTGATCACGAAAGAAGGTAAGACATGCATTCCTGCCGCCAGCTCTAGCATATTTATCGATCAATTCCACGGCACTAGCCACTGTAGCATTAAAACCACATTGTCCTTACTCACGGCAGTTTTCTATATAACCGACTGCAAGGCCCTTGTAGCCAATTATGTGTCCCGCTGCCTCACTTGCCTCAGAAACCATCCCAATAATCCACACAAAGTTGCCCACCAGCACCTAGATTACCCCACAACACCCTTCACGCATCTCCAATTGGACTTCACACACATACCAAAAACCACAAACAACCGCCAAGAATACGCCTTAGTTATCGTAGATATGTTCTCTAGATGGCCTGAGGTATTCCCCACCAAGCAGAAGACGCGAGGACAGTAGTCCGCATCCTAACTAGAGAAATTATTCCTAGATGGGGGGTGCCACTGCAGCTAAACTCCAATAGAGGTACAGCATTCACCTCAAAGGTCAGTGCAGGCCTTACAAAGGCCTTGCATATCGAATGGAAGTACCACATCCCCTGGCACCCACAAAGTTCAGGGGTCGTGGAAAGAATGAACAGAACCATTAAAGATAAAATAAGAAAGGCAACAGGGGGTACCTTTGCCAAGTGGAAACAGATACTCCCCATAATACTTGCAGAAATCAGAATGACCCCTAACAGATCAACCAGATACTCCCCTTTTGAGATCCTCATGGGCCAACATTAACCCAACAGATACCTATGATACAAAAGCAATGCTTAAATGTAATAATGAGGGATCTAATTAATAATTATGATTTCTTACAGCGGGTTTCTGCATGTAGACAGACAGATGTATTTGATTGAGCCACTGTCTGGGCCCGAAGAGCAAGGGGTCCATGCCGTGTATAAACATGAACACCTAAGGATGAAGAGAGGGGTTTGCCAGGGTAGCAACATCACAACTGTGTATGACTATGGACCTAAAGTAGCAGCGATGCTCAAACCTCAACCATGGGTGAGTAGGAGTTAGTCTTTTGTGCTCTTTGCAAAATGCACTTTAGGATCTCAATATGGGTATATCCAGAGGTCAGGTCGAGCAGAAACGTAGCTTTTCCACTAATTTTGCAGGGGGAATTGAGTTGCAGTTTCGGCCCACTTGTTGCTAGACGTTTATTTGGGTTTTAATCATTTATTTATTTCCAAATAATCTATGATATTTATTACAATTATCATACGGATTCCATAAAACTGCCTAAGTGTGACATGTAAATGGTTGAGAAACAGAGGTTTGCGAGGGTCCTGAGAACAAACAATGGCACTAGTGGCCTGCTTTACAGTGGGGCCCGCTCAGGTCTCACAAGGCTTTAGTTCAATTGTGCCATTACAGGGACAACTGCTCCATATACAAATCAGACAGCTACACCCAGAAAGGGTGGCCAGTTCTGAAATGGCAAGGACGTCATCCCTGCACGAGAGGTGTAGATGATCATTTCAGCCTTGTTAGGGCTTGTCAGTAGGGTATAGCTGACACCCTCTAGGACATTGAGCCTGGATTACCCTGTAGATTTACAGGGTTATCCAAAGAGATTCGAAAAGTCACTGCATGTTCGGTGACTTTTCGTTCTCTTCAATTCGGTTCCTTTTGTCGATCCCATTTCGGTGACCCTGCCGTGTAAACAAACACCACAGGGTCCCCGAATTGCAGGGAAAAGCTGCCGTAAACCCACCGAAAACTAACCGCAAAACCCACCGAATGCACGCTGAAAAGCCACAAAAACATCTGGATAAACCTGTCGAAGCCCGAACAGGAGCCGAACACACGCAGCCAAAGCAGCTGAGACCGCAGACGAGGGAGGTGAATAAAATAGCAAAACCGTTTGTATGAATGTGAAATTGAAATGCTGTTTGCAAAGAAACTACTGAGCATATGAGGTCCAGGGAATGATAATAAAAAGAGCTGTTACAGGAAAAATAAGTAAACTTATAAAAAAAATAATCTGACTTTTTTAAAAAAAAAAATCAGAAAAATGCTTAAAGTATCCTAAAAAATCTATAAATAAAGAGACTCTTTACTGCAAAATTTTATAAACGGTTTATTAGATATTGAATTAAAACGGGAATATTTTTAACATTGAAGTCTATGGGGATTCTCCTGAATAAACCTGCTGCATGAAACCACCAAATGGCAGGGCATTAGGGGAACCTTTCACTGCTGGTTTTTGTTCTCTGAATAGCCGAAGCATTGCTTTTCATGGAGATTTCACTGCCCTCGAACAGGCACCGAACAGGCACCGTATGTTCAGGCAATTCGCTAGGATTTGGCGGATTGCCTGCTCTCTGGATAGCCGAATGGCCAAGAAAGGTAACCGAACGCTAATTTTCAGCGTTCGGTTACCTTTCTCAAGCAATTTGGATCTCTTTGGATAACCCTGTTAAAGTAAGAAACAGAGGTTTGTGAGTCCTGAGAGCAAGCGGCGGTATGTAAATGGTTGAACAAATCTTGGTGAGTTCCCACACTTATTTTTTTAGGATGAAACCCCTGGGTGGATCTACAGACTGGTATATACTGAGCATGTAGAAAATATTGCTTCTATTTTTTTTTTTCTTCATATTTTAGAGAGGGATTGTCTTCTTGTAACACATTGTGAGAAATACAACGTGAGATTTGTATACAGATGCTATTGCAGAAAGTTATCACCGACGGTTGTAAATAATGACCGAAGACTGGAATTCTGTGATGTCTTCTATTTATCAGTTTATCTTTTCCTTAACAGGGAGCTGTCCCTATGCATACAGGCACTAAATATGTGGAACTGTACCTTGTTGTGGACAATGCGGAGGTGAGTGTGTGACAACAGTGCCTGTTTGTCTCAGCTTGTTCGTTTCAGATTGTAATATCCCCATTTTTTTATATCTGTATAGTATCGAAAATACAAAGACATGGCAACTTTACATCATCGTATGAAAGAGATTGTTAACCACGTGGACAAGGTAAATTTGTGTACTATAGGATTTTTACTTAGTTATCTTGTTATATTATTTATGCCACTTCATGTATGTTTCAACGTATCCTTCCTGCTTTCTTCTAAATCCCCTTCCCACCGACCGCTCTATGGTAAAAGATGTCGTATAGCTGATCATCTTTAATGTGTTAAGCAGAGGCAGCTGTAGCGTTAGTGAGGTCTACGGCAAAGCTCAACTGTGAGGAGTTCCTATTATTGTGCAAAAAAATTAGAAATTAGCCCAAAAAAACCACTATAATTAATGATAGCTCAGGCAGCTGTCTCAGCACATTGGTGTATGTTAATGTTGGAGTGTATTTGTGTGTTATATCAGTGCTCCCATGCTGAAATGCCACGCAAATACCATCTTACGAGGCTCCTGTCTGAGCGAGGCCTTAGGCGACCGCCTTTTTGGCCTAATTATAGAGCCACCTCTGGTTTTAAGGTTTATGTTCTGATAGTACGTTTGTGTACGTCAAAAAGAGAATGTTGTAGGCGCTAAATGTTGCATCCATGTGGTTATATAGACAGTGTAGATGGTTCCAGTTTAACAATCCGATGACTATAGTTGATCTATATGTGATCTTTATTATAGCTGTACCGCCCTTTGAAATTCCGCGTCGCTCTAATTGGTATGGAAGTATGGACATACAAGGACAAAATTACCGTCAGTTCCACCGCCGGGAACACCCTAGATAATTTCCTGAAGTGGCGCAAGAGTGACCTTCTTCGTAAGCAACGTCATGATAACGCCCAGTTAATCACGTAAGAACCATGGGGTTTGATGGGCAGATATATTAATGTCTGATCTATTAATATTTGTTTTAAAACTACGATGGTGTATATATATATACTATATATTTATTGTACTGCCAAGAGTGAGATCTACACTGGAGCTGGAGAATCTGACCAAACAGCTAGAGATCACATGAGATTACATTCACTTAGCATTATTGCACAGTTCATCTTTATGTACCATCAATAATCGTTCTATTCTAGTGGGATACAGGGGATCTTTGAGGCTGGAAACAGTGGGTTGTATTGTAAATATAGCTATGTCTATATTCATTGTGAGACAATTTGTTTTTTGTCATTTTTTAGTGGCATTGACTTTGATGGTTCTACAGTGGGACTGGCCACCAAACTGGCGATGTGTACAGGCGATTCTGGTGGCATCAATCAAGTAAGTATGAGGTTTGTTTGGTTTACCTTCCAGCAGTACTAGTAGAGTAGGTGAGCACAATCAATTCACTCAAGGATGTATAGCTGACCAAAGTAGGTTGAACACAGTTTTAAGACTATGGGGTTATTCAGGGAGAGGTGAAAACCAGGAGAATGACTGGAGAAGTGAAAATTCTAGGTCAAAATAGCTGATTTGGAAAGTGAAATAAATGGGAGAATTTTTCTGGTTTGGCTATTTTGACCTAGAATGTTCACTTCTCCAATCAATCTCCTGGTTTTCACCTCTCTGAATAACCCTGTTTGTCAATTTCAGCACAACCACTATACAGGACCATGGCATCTGTAAATGACTCAACGGAAGACATTTATTTGTTCATCAGTTCCTTTACTTCTATTCTGTATTATTCTTGGTTTGACAACAATACATATTGTTTTTCACCACAGGACCACAGTGCAAATCCGATTGGTGTTGCTGCGACCATGGCACATGAAATGGGACACAACCTTGGCATGTCCCATGATGAAGATGTGCCAGGGTGCAGATGCGTAGAAACTAAGGAACATGGAGGCTGTGTTATGGCTCAGAGTGTGGGGTGAGAACGAAATTATATTCAGTTATATTAAATATATTAGAATAAATTCTTTCATGGATTAAAAATATGATTGTCCATAAAAGATTATATACAGTATATATAATACTGTAACTTTTCTTTAACAGCTTAGTCTTCCCCAAGATGTTCAGCAGCTGCAGTCAAGCAGACTTACAAACTTTTTTAAATGATGTGAGCCCTACTTGTCTACTCAACACCCCTGATACTGACCAGCTCTATGGCGGGCCGGTGTGTGGAAACCAGTTTGTGGAGAAGGGAGAGGAATGCGATTGTGGGAGCCTAGAGGTAAATATATATTGTACCTCTACTTCTAGACTTACAGAGGGGCAAGCAATGCCCCAGCCCATTACTCTATATGCCATGTTTTGTATATCTCTCTGTAATTTTGTTTATTTGATAATATGTTTAGATGATAGTCATTTTAGTTAATCTGATCTAAAGTTCTCCACCACTCGTTTGTTGTGAGCTGTCATGCTGACTCTGTCTATCTCTTTAACAGGATTGTACCAACCCGTGCTGTAATGCTACAACATGTCTGCTGAAGGAGGGCGCGCAATGTGCTCAGGGCGAGTGTTGCCAGCAATGCAAGGTACAGTCATGACAGTGGTGCAAAGTACATAACATGGATTCACTCTTCAGTACTGTCTGCTCTGACTGAGCATAACACATCAATAATGATTATTAGATGCACTTTATAATAGTCACATTTGTGACTTGAGGTTAGACTGGCCTGGCACATAAGGATTGTAGTTCAACAAAAACAAGTAAACTGGCAAGACATGTCATTAGGAAGCCTAGAGAGAAGAAAAATTTATGCTGATCGTGGTAATGGGAAAAATTAGTTTGCTGACAATCAGAAGGTATTATGGGGAGAGAGAACATGATGGTGTCAAATGGAGATTAGGGTAACGGGCTATTAAACTAGGGGCACTACTTACATTGTGCGTGCTAAAACGGGGACTCTAAGGTGGAAAACCTGCGCCTGCAGATATCTAGTTAGCATTCCCATTTTAGCAACATGTTTCGGGGCAGGGGCTGCTTCCGCAGCCTGCCCTGTAATGCAGCGCTAAGCCCTTGGATATTCGAGGCAGCGCTGGCATGCCGCTAAGAGTCTTCCCTCTAGGGGTCCATAGGACTCAATTGAGTCTTGTGCTGCCCAGTCACATGACCTGCAGGATCTCGCTCTCCCTCGGAGGGAGACTGGGGACTTTCTTCCACAGTCTCACTCTGCTCTCGCCGGCCAGAAGTGGCAAATCGGTCTGCCGTTCTCGCCACAGGAATGAGAGGTGAGTATCTGATTTGTTGGGGGATTTTTAGCTGGTGTTAACTGATTCTGCAGAAGCAGAATCAACTAGCACCAGCTTCTAGCCGTGGTTAACTTTTCAGTTAACTGCAGCAGGGCGTAATTACGTTAGTACTTTGTAATCCTAACACTAATTACTCTTTACGCTCTCGATGTTAAGCATAGGCTTCGTAAAGTACAGTAAGTTTGCGGAAGCGAGCGCAATCTCCGATATGCTAACCGTTTTTCTAACCCGTTAGCATTCAGATTGTAATAAGGACGGCCTGTGCTAGGGCCACTTATCCTAGCGTTAATGCTCACATAGCTGAGGGCTAATGTTAGCATTAAGATTGTAATATTGCCCTAGAAGGGTAGAAAAATGGACTGCTGTCAATACCTTTTAAAAACCTAATACATTTTCAACCGAAATCTAGCTTTGTATTAAATATGTGTCTTTGTATATATATATATATATATGTATGTGTGTGTTTGTATGATATGGCATTATTTCCCTTTTCTGATAAAATGAGATAGGATTTTCTGTTTGAAATTGGTGTCTAACATTGTGTTTATAAGCCATTACATCACGCATTTATAAAGAGATTGTCAGATTTTATATTTTGAGATTGAATTTACAATGTAATAGGAAGGATAACAGAACCGGTGGATAGTCTCAACACCTCTCCGTGTTATTAGATTCGCCCAGTTGGTGAGATGTGTCGCAGAAAGAAAGAGGAGTGTGATTTGCCAGAATATTGCACTGGAGTGTCTGCTGAATGTCCTGAAGATGCCTACCAGGAAAATGGTGTTATCTGCAGAAACAGTAATGGAAACAGTGGCTACTGTTACAATGGAGAGTGTCCATCTCACAGTCAGCAGTGCAAAGGCCTCTGGGGTTCAGGTACACAGACATATATATATATATATATTTATTTTTTTTGAGAAAGGATTTTACCAGGAAGGATACATTGAGATTTCTCTTGTTTTCAAGCATGTCCTGGGTGGCGAGTATGTACCGTTAGGTGTCTTGCCCAAGGACACTTACTGGAGAGGTGCTCGCTGGGATTGAACCCATGACTCCACAGGGTCTCTCCATGCAGAGCAGTGAGGTTACCTCTACTCCACCCAGCCGGTGTATTAACACAATTAGTGCTAAGAACGTTATCTATATATACCTGGCCAGTGAAATATAGGTGGAAGATACAAATGGTGATACTGGAAATGAACAGACAGTGACTGAAAGAATTGCAGGACACTTAGGTTTGATTTGAGAAATGGCTTATCACTCCACAAACCCAATGACATTCATACCAGCTATGGCAGTGTTTCCCAAACCTGTCCTCAGGACCCGCTGACAGGCCAGGTTTTCCAGATCTCTGAAGCACAGCACAGGTGATATGATTTTCTGCTCAGTGATTTCAGGATTCAGTCTGCTTTTCCCCAAGGCGATCTGTAAAATCTGGCCTGTTGGAGGGTCCCGAGGACAGGTTTGGGAAACGTTGAGCTATGGAATATATATATATCAAAATGCTATTCAAGAGAATGATTAAATGCTATTTTACAAGTCCCTTTTGAAGCTAGTTTCCAAAATTGTTGTTTAAGAATGCAGCAATAGAAGTGGGTTACAACTTGGCCCTAAAGTACCATACACTGTCCTTTTTCTAAATATTACCCAGTTATACACAGATGGAGATACCAATGAAGCCTGGATCAATCACTAATGATCTTTGAGGAATGGTTTACAATGGATGTTAATACCCTCTGATACAAATACTTGTGGTTCAACCCATATTTTTTAGATGCCAATGACTTTAGTGGCGATTCGGGTTTTTGGAGCTGCTTGCACACTACTGTTGCAGACAACTAGTGTATCTGACACGTTTTCAATTTTTCCCTCCACTCTGTTCAGAGGCTGAGGTAGCACCGGATGTTTGCTTCAAGAACAACGTTCATGGCAATAAACACCTTCACTGCAAAAAGACTGCCAATGGATATCAAGAGTGCAAAGCCAAGTAAGATTGTTGTGTTCTAGTTGTTGGTGGGTGGCAGATTGTCAGGTATTTTGTTTCAGAAAACGAGAATAAGGCCTAAATTCGAAATGGGTTATGGAAGCACATGATGCAAAGTTGGCTACAAATTCAAAAATGATAATGTAGGAATCATGAAACAAAACAGATACCTAATTAGAAACATAGAAAAATGTCGGCAGATAAGAACCTTTTGGCCCATCTAGTCTGCCCAATTACATGGATACTTTACCTGGATTTATCTTTTTGTTTAGGATAGCCTTATGCCTATCCCATGCTTGCTTAAATTCAATTACTGTTTTGGCCTCTACCACTTCTACTGGAAGACTGTTCCATGTATCCACCACCCTCTCAGTAAAATAATGCTTCCTGATGTTACTTTTAAACCTTTGCCCCTCTAAGACTATGTCCTCTTGTTTTGCTATTTTGTTTCCTTTTAAATATACTCCCTTCCTCTACCTTGTGGATTCCCTTTACGTATTTAAATGTTTCTATCATATCTCCTCTGTCTCGTCTTTTTTCCAAGCTGTACATGTTAAGATCATTAAGCCTTTCCTGGTAACTTTTCTCCTTCAAGCCGTACACCATTTTAGTAGCCCTTCTCTGAACTCTCTCTAAGATGTCTATATCCTTCTGGAGATACGGTCTCCAGTACTGCACACAGTACTCCAAGTGAGGTCTCACCAGTGCTCTGTACAGTGGCATGAGCACTTCCCTTTTCCTACTGCTAATACCTCTCCCTACTAATTGGCATAAGTCAATGAGTTGTCGGAGATTGGTACCAATAATCGCTGATTATGCACCGTGATACAGTCACGTACGTTTTTATCATATTTGATCATATTTGACTTTAGGGGATTATTATTTGATTAAATGACCTGTGTTCATATACTCAAACATATTTTTATTGATGCAATATGCTTACAGTGTCTAACATTTCACAAATACAATTTGGCTGCATGATTCCTTATAGGATGTTAAGTGCAGACTTTGGCCTCAATTTTATTCCTTTGGATAAACATTTTCAAATGGTTACAGTAAATTAGATAAACTTCAGATGATTTATCTACAAAATCACCCATACGCTTTAATAGTGTTTAATAGTGACCTCAATAGATAAACCATTTGACTTTTTTCTAGTTGATAGTAATCATTGGAAAATGCTTATCCAAAGCAATTAAAGTTGGCCATTTGTTTGATTGGTTTGTTACAGGGACAGATAACATTGATAGCTATGTGTGTGTATTTTTTGAAATATCAACATGTTCCATTATTTCAACAGGGATATCAAGTGTGGTCGTTTACACTGTGTAAGAGGCAAAGACTTCCCAATAACCAATAAAAAATATGTACTGACATTGCATGGTGGATTGGAATGCAAGGTGGCTGAAATAGCAGATGCAGAAATTGCCTTAACATCTGATCCAGGAATGGTCCTTTCTGGTACCAAGTGTGGCATGGGCATGGTAAGTTTCCACTGTAAATTAGAATTAATTCTGTCTCTCCTGATTTTAACACCTATTAAATGGTAGCCCGCGATATTATATCAGGTGGTCATATAGGATATTACACAGCTCTCAGAAATGTTTTGGTTTATAAATTTTTTATCCTGTTATATGTAAAATGAATCTTTCTTAATCCGAGTACGTGCCAAACCATTAAAAATATTTGTATACCTACAGGTCTGCCTGGAAGGAGAATGCCGAGATATTTCTGTGTTCGGAGAAAAGAATTGCTCAGCAAAATGCAACAACCGTGGGGTATGTTACCCTGTGAATTCAATTTACCCTTTTACATCACCCATTCTGAGCATTCTCATTATCCACCTTAAGTTCTTATACTACAATTTTTTAAAGTCTTTTACTCTTCTTAATCCATCTTCTTCAATAACATGTATAGTCATCAGCTTGTATATCAAATCCCGGACACCATATGCTACTATTTAATAGTGCCACTATTCCTGCTGTTATTTTTGCATTGAATCTTAAACCATTACAGTTATGTTTCATTGGAGGGCGACTAGAAAATCATGCCTGACTAAAAGCTGGATAAATATCCATTAAGGTACTGGTCTTTTCTCCTATAGGTTTGTAATCAGAAGAGACAGTGCCACTGTGACCCAGGTTGGGCCCCGCCATACTGCGACCACAAATTCACTGAGATTGGTGGAGGTAATCATTAGCTTCTTCATACCCTAACGAATAGAGGCATTCAGCTGTTATTTAAAAATGCAATCATCAAGGTTTATTAGCTTAAAATATATTTCTATTTTATTGGCCTTAGTGAAGATCTTCCCACTTAGGCCGGTATCAGACAAGCGCACTAGGTGCGCCTGTACTGACGTGCCTACAGGCGTCCGTCAGAGCGTTGTGACGCTGCGATGGGGCCAGTCAGACGTAGTAGCGCTCGCGCAAATTGCACGCACTACAAACATCCGTAAACAAAGCCTCCCCTTCAAAACGCCAGACGCGCGTTGACGGGGCTGCAAAGCGCGATCCTCCATAGGAGGATCGAGCCTTGCAGCGCTGAGTGCACTAACTGCGCCCAACGAGGTGGCCAGACGGGCATCGAGTGGAAGGAACATCCACTCTAACGGACGTTCCTTCCACTCTCCAAAGATGCTCGTCTGACCCCGGCCTAAGTAGTAATCAAATGATTTTGTTTCGAAGAGTTTCAACATTTATTGTAAATAGTATATTGCAAGGTAGGATATGAATCTTTTTCACTGTAGTGGATTAATCCAGAAAAACATGTCAGAATTCAATCTGAGAGCTTCACTTTACAGATGAGACATTTGGAAAGGAAAGCAGATCTATCACCTATACAAAGTTATAATCAAAAGAAGATCCTTTGTTATTTATTTCTATTCTATTTCTTAGCATTAATCCAATCTTCTCTCTATGATTCACTGGTCTCTTTTTACATTTTATAATTATTACACTTTGCGCAGATATCAGGAAGCCAGGGAAGGGTATAAAGATGAAAATGTATCTCTATGATTATCAAGCTGTTTAAATTAATATACAGTATATGCTCTATTGATTGCTCTAAACTCCCTAGTGGCTTTTTATGCGTTCCCATTACATCTTCATAGGTACTAAATCTTAATCTCGGTTTATTTCGGCACTCTATCGATGCTTATTTTGAGATTCCATTGGAATTTTTATCATCCTGGTCTCCTCTATAGAACTTGAGAAATATTGTTTTCCATCACTGAACAGATCTGTGGGAATAGAAAAAACATTCTGGGCTCTTTAGAAAACTGACAATCTTGCTGTATGGGTTGCTGTCTATGAAAAGAAACATCCATGGTCATACGATGGCACTGAAAGAGTTCTTGTTGCAGCCAAACAGCTCATCTCTAAGGTTTTAAAGTGTTTGTTGTCCAAAAAAGTGACAAGATATCTCATTCTCTGTTATAACGAAAAAAAAGTATTTCCAATGATATATAGCTTAATATTATTTATATAGCGAGCAAAAACGGTTATATTGTTTGATTCTGCAGGTGCTGAAACAATGGACCTTGTTGCTGGGATTTTGGTGGCAGTTCTTCTATTTGCTGTTTTGATAGTAGGAGGAATATATTACTACAAGTGGAGACAGAGGAACTATCCCCAAAAAAGGTATATGGATTTTTTCATTAGTAAAAATAAAAATAAATCTTAATTCAAAAAAATGTAAACGTCAATAAAAATGAGACTCATGACGTAAGGGGTTAATCGATCACTAACCATGGTTCTTTCACAAGAAGAACGGTGATTTAATATTGATGAACAATGATGCAACCAGTATGGTGAAGCTATCTTGAATTAACTAATTAGGAAATTGCCACTGTAGTTTTCCGTACTTTACATATGTGAGAACTGATTTAAGGTATTTCAGATTTTTTTTATAATTCTCATTATATGAATGTCATTTTTAAATACATTGCCCATGGTCCTGGAGGGGACTGACGGGGACAAATTACTTCTTTTATGGTACTGTATATTAAGAATAGATTTGCAATATATTATATCATTCTCGTATAAGCTGACATCCCGTAACAACGTTTAATGTTGCAAGCTGTAATTACCATTAGCAGCCCTCTGCACGCCATCTGATTATTGATTAGTTTGGCTTTTAATACAAAGAAGTCATCCCTGGAATTTGTCCATCAGCAATTTCTTAATCTCAGAGTTTGAGTCATATTACACAGACTCTTGGCTCTTGCTCAGATTTTTTTCCCCCTGTAAATCCTGCGACGAGAAATTCTGTAAGATGATATCCTTTGCTTATTCTCACTGAAAGACGATACTTGGTTGACAGCCAAATTGGAAACAACTAACCTATATATTCTGATCTTTAAAAAATATATATAAAGTAAGTATATATATATATATTCCCTGTTCTTATGATCTATTTTCATACAGAGTGTAATGCTAGGATATGCATCACTACCTAATTTGGTGTTGAAAGTAATGCAGCCGTGCAACGTTGCCTTTTTTAGAAGCTATGCTGGATAGTGAATCCGTTGTAATATTGCAGGCTTCCTCTTCACTTTTTTGTCAACTTTGATGCTCTGTCAAGAGCCTGAAAGTACATAGCAAGTCACTCCGAACAATATTAAAATTTGTTAACAGAGATATAAAGTAATTCTGCTGCAAGAGATCTGTGTGAATGGTTAGGCTGGCTGTGCACTAGGTCCGTATTCCTTCGATGGTGCTATCATCCGATATCGCCTGAATTCGACCGACTGATCCTACAACATGCAGGAGAATCAACCCTCTTCCACTGCATCAGACCACCGATGGACGATTTCAGATGATTTAAGGGCGATCACAACAGATGTGCGATCTTTACGATTTTATTTGTTTATTGGACCGATGCGGGACGATCTGCAAGCAGAGCCGTGGCAGGATTCCGACTTACCTTTTTTTTAAAAAACACGAGGCTTTTTTTTTCCCACACAAGGCTTTTAAATCCTTGTGTCTTTTTTTTATTATACTTCGAGCCAGCTGCAACATTTGCTGTCCCTGGTGCTGACACCTGTTTCAGCAGCAGGGAGAGGGGTGGTTAATCCCCCCCCCCCATCCCAGCAGGCTGGCACTTTTTTTTATTTTTTTTACAGTAGGAGCTGCCCGAGCTGGACGGGGGTTGTCCTTGATTCTCTTTCAGCATCAAAGACAGTTCCCGGAGCGGCCCGGCACTGGCCCCGCAAGGTTTTATTTTTTTAACCCAGCGTCCTGTCCAACGGCTGATCTGAGTCGTCCACAGATGCTTCCAGTGGACGACCCTGATCGGCCGATGGTGTCCATAATCGGGTGACCAAATTGGTCGCCCGATTACGGTGACAGGGGACAGCCAGCCTAAGGGTGGAACATTCTAACCATTCAAAGAATGCAAAATGAAGAGCTATGAGTTAAAGATGTTTATCACTAGAAGTGAAACAGCTGAGAATTAAATTCTGAACTGTATGAATGCCAGAATTAAACAATATTTATTTTTCTCCCAATTCCCCAATACTCCTTTAAAGAAATAAAAAGAATAATTGCATAGCGTGCACAAAACGGCCTAAAGTATTTGCTGCAGATTATATAATAAAAAAATTAAATTGTAGATTGTAGCTCTCTGAAAAGTGTTTCTTATTAATCAACAGTCCCGAAAGAAAGAAGAAAAAGCATAGTGCAGTTGTTTACAATACTATTAATGGCCTTATGTCTTACTTTTATAAAACCGTTAATATGTGTGTACATACATAGCCCTCTTATATTGCAGATTTGTTCAATGTCTAAGATAAATCAATGGTCTAGTAATTTTATGTCGTGCATTTGACTTATCCCTAGTAAACAAGAGGTTAATAAGAGTTTAGACTTTTGAAATCACACAGCGGATATATATATCATCTTCAATTAATTTCACACTTGCTCATCCTTTTTTTCTTGCTGAGTTCTGAAATCATTTCCTGAGGTTTACGATCACTTCCTCTTAAGTGGACACAGGGTTTAGTGGTTTCTCTGGAGATGGCCAGCTGTGCAACAGCATATTGATATATTTATTTTTGATCTTTTGTGTTTGGCTTGTTTAATTCTTCTTATTATTATCTTATTTATATAGCGCCACAAATTCTGCGGCGCATTACACGATCAGTGTACAAGGGATACATTAGAATACCTTACTGGGGAAAGGGGAAGATCTGACACAGCATCACTCACAAACTCATAAACACTTCTCTTTTTTTCATTGGCTTTAATTTTATATTTTATAATTTTGTATTATTTTTTATAAATGTCGGTAATTAGCAGGGAATATAGAGATATCAGTAGCCCATAAAACCCACCTATATCTAGGGAGCCTTCTAAAAGGTCCTCCAATACAGACTAGCCCAAAGATTTTCTGTAAGACCAAAATTTAAGAGAGGGATGTATTTTCCATCTGGATTACCATGTGCAATTATGTTTTATTTATAGTTTAGTGATCCAGTCCAACTGATGTAATTGTTCTTCACAGCACGGTTACCGTAGGATCTCGGTCATCTGGTTTGTCCAATCCACTCTTCCAAGACAACAGAAACCCAACTAGACCCAAGAAGGACTTTCCAAGTCACGTAATAGGGCGTCCTCAGCTGATTGCAAGTACTTCTAACTTGGAAGACTCCAGATCTGCTTTTATAAATATAATCCCCAATGAGGAGCCAGAGGAGGTACGGAATTTACGTATATCTTGTTTTCATCTATACTGCACTTTCACTTTAATATCTTTATTATATTTTCTGCTCACTTCTCGCTTTTCTTCCCGCGTCAGCTGTTTAGTGCTTTAGTAAAAAGAACAATGTACAAAGTGCTTATTTGTTTTAATTCCACAGCAACCCAAGTACAATCCTGATTCCCATTTGAGGTCTCCAGTGGCAGTTCCAAAATCACCCCAGGTATTTATCCAGTTGATTATTATCAGGATACATTAGGCAAAATGAATTAACAATTCCCATTTGCATTACGATGTCCTGTTACGGTGCAAATGTCATCGGATACTCTGTATCTGTGAAATCAAATGGCAAAATCAGATTGGTTTAATATGGTTGCCAACCTAGGTCTAGGCTTTTTCTCATTAATATAAAATATATACATAATACCAACAAAATATCCTAAAAGGTAGTCAAATGGTCTATGTTTGTCTTGTTAATGTGTCTCTATTGGTTTGTGTTACTTATAACCCCTTCAAATATTTAGTATTATAGAAGGGCAAGTTCTACAGGATAAGACGTTAGTTTTCTATAGCAGATTATTAGTCAGGTGTATTAAACAGTACACATTCATGTCAGGGGCGTAACTACCAGGGGTGCAGAGTGTGCCACCACACCCGCGCCCTTGAGTCCAGGGGGCCCACACTCACCTGCTCGGGCCTGGGGGCTTGTATATATATATTTATTTATTAAATTTATTTTATACTTATATGTGAGTTATACTTTGGAGCTCTGTGATACACTTATAAACACACACCTTACTGTGAGTTTTATTGCAGTGGAGCTCTGTGGTACACTTATACACACGCACATTACTGTGTTTTATTGCAGTGGAGCTCTGTGATACACTTATACACACGCACATGACTGTTTTATTGCAGTGGAGCTCTGTGATACACTTATACACACGCACATGACTGTTTTTTTGCAGTGGAGCTCTGTGATACACTCATACACACCACACATTACTGTGTTTTATTGCTGTGGAGCTCTGTGATAGGCTTATACACACTGCACATTACTGTGAGGTTTATTGGAGCTCTGCAAGATACACATAGTGCACATTACATTAAAAATGGGATGGACTGAAGATTGAACCTGGAAAAAATGGGACACTGTCTGGAGCCAACATTGTAGACCTGGAGGGGACCAATGCATGTTGTCGGGAGGGGGGGGAATATGTTTTCTCCGGGGGGGCCATCATGGTCCTGCACCTGGGCCCTGAGGTTTCTAGTTAAGCCTCTGATTCATGTATATAGAAATCACTTTTCATTTCTATTTATTCCAGGTGACAAAACCCAGAGTAGCCCCTCCTGGCCCACCACCCCCACCTGTCAAACCGCAAGTCAGTCCAGTAGTACCACAGGTAGGAGAATATGTGTTGCGATTATTGTAACGTCAAGGAGGACTATGCCAAATATATTGCATTACATAATATGATCGCATTGGTTGATATCGTATATTAAAGGATATAATCACATGTGTGAGTGAGTTGATAACTCACAAAATATTGGTGAGATGGTGAAGTTTCACTAACAGGTTTCCAATGGTCTGCTTGTAATTAATGCATTCAAAACAGGTACAATATGCATGTGCATTCCATTATATTACACTGTGTAACAGTCATTTTCTGATGTGCTACCAGATATCAAATCATGCTTTCTTGTCAGACTTCAGCCCAGAGCATCTTTTGGTAATAAATCTCCTTTCTTTTCAATTTCAGGCTAAAGGCCCTCCAAATAAACCACTGCCAGCTCTGAAAACAAGACCGGTAATTAACCCCTTCTCAGTCATTTTTTTCACTAGAGCAATACCTGATAGTAAAAAGCACTGTCAGTTCTGCAATTAAAGCATGCCAATAATTCAGCAAGCTCCCACCAATATCATAGTAGACCCAGTACTAAACCAACACTATACTACACTACAAGCAGGGGAGACACAAGTCATCCACTGTTGTTTTTCATTATAAAAGTTACACAACTAAAATATTTATTTATTTCCAGGAATTAAAACAGAAGCCACTGCCACCCGTGAAACCATCCTCTATTGCAATGGCACAAATACCCTTACAGGTGAGAACTGCCAGGAACAGATCCATTACAGAGTTGTTATCTTATCATTATAGTGGAATCCAGTATTCTTCAAGAGCCCATTTATTTATTTATGGATTTATGATACACAGATCATTTCAAACTAACCTAATTCCATTCTATGAAGAAGTCGAAGTATAGATCAGGGGATTGCAGTGGATTTGATTTAATTGGATTGTGCCAAAGCTTTCGACACAGTTCCACACAAGAGGTTACTATTCAAATGAAAAAAATTGGTCTAGATGAAAATCCATGTTCTTGGATAGAACACTGGCTAAAAGATAGAGTACAGAGAGTGGTCATAAATGGTAAATTTTCAAGATGGACACCAGGGGTGCATTATTACTTCGCTGCAGAGAGATTTACATAGATTGGTGGACTGGGCACTCAAATGGCAGACCAAATTTAATGTAGATAAATGCAAGGTTATGCACTTTGGAGTGGAGAATAGCAAAAAAAACTTATACCCTAAATGGTACCATATTAGGGAAATCAAAGCAGGAGAAAGATTTGGCAATAGTCAGACTCCAGACTAAGTATCAATGGCCAACCAGCAGACTCCAAGGCCAGCAAGGCATTGGCCTGCATAAAAAGGCGAATTCACGGGATGAAAACATAATTTTGCCTCTTTATAACTCAATGGTAAAGCCGCACCTTGAATATGCCTTGCAGTTTTGGGCATTTGTTTTTAAAAAAGATATGATGGCACTAGTAAAAATGCAGAGATGGGCAACTAAATTAATAAGGGGAATGGAAGATTTAAGTTATGAAGAAAGGCTAACAAGCTTTAAGGTGTTTAGTTTAGAGAAACGGCGCCTTATAGGGGATCTGATAACTTTATATAAATATATATCTGGCCATTATAAACCATTGTCTGGGAACCTATTCATTAATAGGACTATACATAGGACACAAGGTCATCCATTTAGGCTGGCGTCAGACGAGCGTGCTATGTGTGCCCGTACTGACGTGCTTACCGGCGTCCATCACAGCGTTGTCACGCTGCAACAGGGCCGGTCACACACTTGTGTGCGCGCACGAAATACGTGCGCAACAAGTGTCCGTTATCTAAGTCTCGTTGTTGTGCTAGGATGCGTGTTGACGGGGTTGCAAAGCGCGATCCTCCATAGGAGGACTTCAGGTGCGTCCTAACAGGTTACCCGCTGTTCAAACAGTGGAACAGGTGTTAACCTGAACATTACGATGTCTAGATATTAATAAGGCGAATCAATCCGAGGTGACACATTGTTGAAAATACACACGTCTCTTAACCTCGTTATTGATACAAAAATAGTGTGTCCCACAATTCTCAGGAATCTATTTCAGGAACTTATAGGTCTCGTAATTATTTTTATTGACTAAAACCATGGCATTTAGAGAAAACACATGGCCTCTTTAAGTTGGATTTTTTTCTGACATGCGTCCAAGAGACAAATGGTAATACTGCTGACACCCTACATGTAATAAGGCGTTTCATTTTTTTAAATCTTTTCAGTAAAATTGTTCATCTTTCACTTTTCAATTTGCCTTTGTAAGCACTACTGAAGTATAGCAGGGCCAAGTTCAAACATACAGTCCCCCAGGGCTACTCAGAGAGAGGTGAAAACCTTGAGAATTGCCAGGAGAATTAACAATCTAGACCAAATAGCCAGTTTGGAAAGTGAGATAAATGGGAGAATTTTTCTGGTTTGACCATTTTGACCTAAAAGTTTCAATTCTCCACTCATTCAGAAGGTTTTCACCTCTTTCTGAATAGCCCTGATATTGTTTCTCGTGTCAATTCTCCTCACTATTGTCTATTTGTCAGATGACTGTCATCTAATATATATACTATTCTTAAAAATGTAATAGAATGTGTTTAGGTACAAAATATTGTACTTAAATTTATCCTTTTTTTTCCTCCAAAGAAAGTAGCCCTGAGGCCTCCTATCCAGAGAAGATGATGTTCTACTTGTACTACAGCTCAGCTCCTACTGCCCAAAGATTTTGTGATTAAGATGTCAAGACTTCGGTGCCACGTGCTAAACATGACGAACAATCCATGTTGTGCCTTATGTAAAAAATCAGATATTATGAAGACTAGCACAGCAAGAATGTTGAGGTTCTAAGAATCTATATACTAATAGAGGGAAGAGGAGAAAAGGAGTAATACTTGAGACTCTTTATTTTAATCTCCATCCTCCGGCCAATGGATTGCACAATGGAGGTGCAGTACAGAACATTTCTGTACATTTTCAAACTGAACTGGAAAACAGAGTGATTTGCTGTGCCAGATTTCCCCAGCATCTGGAGTTCTGAGCCGGGAAGAATGATATTTATATTGAAAGAAGTGGCCCAGGGTGCAGAAACCAGAAACAAATGAGCAATCCAGTCCTATTGAATGCCATGCGGATGATTCAAGAGGGTTTATTGGGAAATTCTGGTGCATTAAGGGACTCGTGGTTTAGCAGCATTACGTAATTTGCACTATTCTTTTTTTAAGTGACCGTATGTTCAAGACCTGGTGCAGAACCCGCGATCTCTAATCTAGTACCTGCTGCTGTATACAAGACAGTCTAAAACCTTTCATTAATTTGCACTGCCTTATGTACATATTTTTATCTTATGTCTAAAGCGAGAAAAGAGATTCAGCATTTTACTAATATTATTTTTTTGCACATTTTTTTTTTAAATCTCATCAATCAGAAGGTATGGAAATATGAAATTCTATAGTGAGTTTTATAAAGTTACGGTGTACTGTCAAACATTCCAAGGACTCCGTTCTGTGATATATTAGGCAATAATTGTGCTGTCAGATACAGATATTGGTGCGTCTGTCATATAGACCAGCTGTTTACATATTTAAGGTACATGTGTTAAGACTAATATGTGCACTGACTAGGTACAATTTCTGTGTAATTCTGCATTTTATAGATAACGCGAGTTTTCCTTTTTTTTTGATTTCTTTATATATGGAGCACATTCACTATGCTCATACAGTTAATCGTCCAGGTTATCCAACATCTCATAAATTATTGCTGGATTTTCAGATGGCTGAAAAACTAGATAAACTTATTCATCTCAACTTGAGTTTTCTATTGTATTCCATGCCTGCCGAGAAGATGCAATTAGATACCCATAAGTACCGTGGTGATAAATAGTCACAAGGCCGCATGTGATTCAGTCAGGATAATGTCTGTACATGTCATCGCTGCCTCAGCTGGAAATTGTGTCACAAAAATCTCCTGGGAAATGTACATTTTCTTATTTATCGTTGCTCTCAACGGCAAGACCATACTTGACTTATTTTTCTATCACGTGTTATGTCTCCCAGCATAAAGAAGGATAACATATGGTCATGCACACATACCTTTTTTTTTAAGCTGGATCATCGTCACGTTTGTATTTTAATTATTGCATTTGTATTTTTATGGACCATTTCCAACCAGAGAAGATGTTGCAATACACTGTTAAACAGTGGGTAGTCGACATTCTTTGTACATGGAAAGACATTCATTATATGTAAACTGTTTTATTGGGGGACTTTAAGGGAGTTAGTTAATGTATTGCATTTAGGAAACCATTGCCATAGTGATCAGGTATTTTATAACAATAAAATGTGGATGTAATTATTATTATGGCATTTGTCTATGTTTCATATTGAGTTGTGTGACCATGGATCCTGATATGAATGTATGGGCACGTATATGAGAATTCTAAGGATTTCTAAAGAAATCGTGGGCTGTTTCCGATTTCCACATCTGTTTGTCCCCTCCGGCATTTTAGAAGAAAGATATAAAGTCGGTTTAGCATAAGCAAATGCTAAAATATGCATACACTCGATGGATAACTTTTATCCCCCTCACAGAGCACTCAGAATCATTTCAGAGTGGTACACGTCAGGCCTGCCAAGTCACAAGATGCCCTCGCGTGACATACAGTTTTTGGACTGCGGGAAAATACATCGCCAATGCCTTTTAACAGCTCTCACAGACCTTAAATAGTTAACATCAGAGCATCAAAAATCCACACAAAAGGACTAATGCAGCTCTGGTGTGTAACCAGTCCTGATTGCCTGCTCAGGCAGCTTGTCAGCCTGGTACGCCAAGATGACACTAGGGTTGCCACCTTTCCTTCAAGTCAAACCCGAACACTTTGGCGTGGCAATTTTTTTTTCAAGTAGCATATATACAATGTGTGTTAAGGATGACTGAGGTCCCCTTCTGATGGCACTTGTGTGACTGGGTCAGCATCCAATCATACACTCATGTTGTCGGCCATGTCTTAGTGTCTTTATGCAAGCTTTACAGGTATCAGGCTCTAATTTATTTTGAAATATTTGATTGAGCTCAAAATAATGAGCGACATTAAATTTTCTTGTTACTCTCCTCCTGCTGCAAATTAGCACTTCTGATACAAAGTATAGGAAGCATAAACTTCCAGTAAGGAGATGTAACAATTGAGTTGCATGTGATGTTGGAGGCCCGACTGGCATAGCAACTTGATCCTAATCTCCTCTTACTCTATACCCATCCTCACCCCTTATACACTTACTATATACCCATCCTTCTCCTATATACACTTTATACACATCGTCTAATTGGAGTTTTGTTTGTTTGAGGCTGGTTTTGTGTGATGGGAGCTGTGTGTGAGAGTGGGGCTGGGAGCTCTCTTCCAATTTAAGCTTCAAAGTGCAAAACTTGGGGGGGTTGATAATGTGGACCCCCGTTTACATTACTGAGAGGTATCTGGCTCCACCATATGGTTCTAAGGCCCATGGCACACCCCTAAGGCCAGTGTTCTCGCACAGCTCTCTGAATCATGTGTCCAGGTGGGAGGGGGGCTGAAACACAGACATATGATTCAAAACCCAAACTGTCCAGGTGAAAACTGGACAGGTGGCAACCCTAGATGACACATGCTTTTAGGGTTGTGGCAATCATGATTGATCTGATATGACTTGATATATGTAAGGGCCAGATCTCCCCGTCCTTCTGATCACAGACCTTCTCGTGCATTGCTGTAATACAGAGTTGTAGCGAGATCATGTGGCACCCGGGGGCAAGTCTTTCATTAGTGCCCCCCAACCAAAAATTATGACTAAAGCATACAAATTGTACAAATATTTAAACCCCCCCAAAATATAATAACTATTTTTTTCAATAACAATTGGAAAGGTGCAACACATAAAACAGTTTAACAGAGCATCATTAACCTCTTACTGACGGGCAGGTTTTGCCGACGTGCCACTTGCCTCATTGGCTGCGTATGGTGTGTATGAGTGTATCACAGAGCTCCACAGCAATAAAACTCACGCTCAAACACACTGCACATTACTGTATCAGAGCAATAAAATTCACAGTAATGTGCGGTGTGTATGAGTGTATCTCAGAGATCCAGAGCAATAAAACTCACACTCATACACACCGCACATGGATATATTGCCCCCAGCTCACATATGGATATATTGCCCCCAGCTCACATAGACATATTGCCCCCAGCTCACACATGGATATATTGCCCCAGCTCACACATGGATATATTGCCCCCAGCTCACATGGATATATTGCCCCCAGCTCACATGGATATATTGCCCCCAGCTCACACATGGATATATTGCCCCCAGCTCAAACGTGGATATATTGCCCCCAGCTCAAACGTGGATATATTGCCCCAGCAGCTCACACGAGGATATATATTGCCCCAGCAGCTCACCCATGGATATATTGTCCCCAGCTCACATGGGTATATATTGCCCCAGCTCACATGGGTATATATTGCCCCCAGCTCACATGGATATATTGCCCCAGCTCACACATGGATAGTGTGATGGGACCGTTCTCTCCCGCCTGTCCTGACTCTCCAGACACTCCTTCGTTGCGGTCTGCCCGGCTACTGGGAGCGCTGTCCTCATTGCCTCGAGCAGCTTGACCCGCCTGCTTCTGTTTCTCTGCCCTGGAGCCGTTAGGAATTTCCAGAGGGCCGCTCTGTGCCTTCTGAGGTTGATAGTGGGTACCCTGAATGAGACACCAGACGACCTGTATGTTCCCACAGAATTCTCTCTCTCTCTGAGCTCTTTAATGAACAAAAACGCCACTACTTATGCAGAGATCCACAGCCATAATTTGCATAAATGACGCACATCATCCTACTATGCTAATTACATTATGTCAGGTAGATATTTACAATAAACATTCTTTAGCCTTTAGCTCACACAACATTTACATAATCTATTGTAAAGGAAATCCGACAATGGTGACTCCCAACCTCTGAGACATGTAAACAGATAGATTAACAAAGAGAACCCTTTTGCCTAATCACAAATTACTCAAACCTATTTTACAATCTATATGAAAGAAAGCATTTGAACTCGCTGGATATATATTGCCCCAGCTCTCGTGTATATTTTCCCCCAGCTCACATGGGTATATATTGCCCCAGCTCACATGGGTATATATTGCCCCAGTTCACATGGGTATATATTGCCCCCAGCTCACATGGGTATATTTGCCCGTGCTCTCATGGGTATATATTGTCCCCAGCTCACATGGGTATATATTGTCCCCAACTCACATGGGTATATTTGCCCGTGCTCTCATGGGTATATATTGTCCCCAGCTCACATGGGTATATATTGCCCCCAGCTCTCACCACCTCTGCTGGCACCAGGCTCCGCCGGCGTTCTTCTCCTCCCCACGAGGCGAGCAGCCGGTGGCCTGATGCAGCTTGGCCGCTTGCCGGGAACCACCTGACCAGCCACATTCTCGTGAGAATACGCGCTGGTCAGGTGGTTCCCAGGTGAGCGGCCAAGCTGCATCATGCCAGCGGCCACTCGCCTCGCAGGGAGATGAGAAGAACACTGGTGGTGGCAATTTTCTCGGGTGGATGCCCCATTGCCCCCCTGGATCTGCCCCTGTGCCGCTCACGTGGGTTCCACCAGCCAGCCGTGAGATTGTGGAGTTCATGTGAAAACTACTGCGCCCCGGCTGAAAGGTGCCCCCCCTGCCCCCCTCGCTATGCCACTGCTGTAATATAAACACATTCCAATACAATGCCCATACGTATTCCTGCTGCAGTGTCCCCAGAGTATTTTCCAGACAGCTATCCCATATTATAGAAACAGGTCTATTCAGGGCAGTCATCAGAAATGATGGGGCCCCTTACTAAACCTCACGATGGGCCCCCCCCGGCACTCCCTCAACCTCTAGCAGCTTTTCTCCCCTCTTCAAAAAAAAAAGGACATAAAATAGCACTACAGCAATAAAACTCCCAGTAATGTGTAGTGTGTATGAGTGTATCACAGAATTCACAGCAATAAAACTCATAGTAATGTGCGGTGTGTACGAACGTATCACAGAATCCACAGCAATAAATCTCACAGTAATGGGCTGTATATGATGGCCTCTGGGTCTGGGCCTGGTCCCTGGGTCTGGTTTGGGCCTTGGGGTCTGTGGTCTGGGTCTGGGCCTTAGGGTCTGGTCCCTGGGGTCTGGGCCCTGAGTCTGTCCTGGGGTCTGGTCCTTGGGGTCTGGGCCCTGGGGACTGGGCCTTGGGGACTGGGCCCTGGATTTGGACCTTTGGGTCTGGGCCCTAGGGAATGGGCCTTGGGGTCTGGCTGGTCCCTGGGGTCTGGGCCTTGGGGCCCTAGGGTCTGGTCCCTGGGTCTGGGCCTTGGGGTCTGGGCCTTGGGAACTGGGGTCTGGGCCCTAGGGTCTGGGCCTCGGGTCTGGGCCCTAGGGTCTAGACCGTCTACTTATACCATATAGTAACACCATACAATTATACATTCCCTTTTATGTTGCCATGCAAAATTTTATCCTGACATTGCACTGCCTTTTGTACACAACCTTGCAGCATTATGCACACACAGACCCAGTAGCAGATAGAAAAGGCTATTCAAAGCGCACCAAAATATCAGGGAAATTTTGTTCGAAGCGCTTCAGCGATTAAAAGTTTGCCGACCCTGCAGTGAATTCACAATTCACCTTAGGGTCCCTGAAGTTTCCCAAACAAGGAGTTGCCAAACAGATCGCCGACCGCTGCCATACTGCAATAAAAAAGTGGAACTGCTTTTTTTAAACGGCAATTAAAACAATGCATGAAAATGTGTGGAAATAATAAAGGGCATTTTGGCAAACTTTTGGTGCAGTTCAGTGTTCTCTGAATAGATTAATCATTACTTCTCTCTGGCGACAATGTCACTGCTGCCGAAGGACATCAAGGACTGTCAATTTGCCAGTATTTGCCGAATTGACAGCTCTCTGAATAGCCAAACTGCCACGAAATTGCACTATACAGTGAAATTCACCGTTCGGTGCAATTCGTGGCAAGTTCAGCACATATTGAATAACTCCTTTTAAAGAACAAAAATAGGTTTATTCAGTAAGCCCCGAACGGCAGGGGCGGACTGACAACTAATGGGGCCCCAGGACAATAGGAGGTCATGGGGCCCCCTTGTTCCGCACCCACAGGAGGCCACACCCATAAAAAAAACATCCCCTACAACGCAACACTAACTGACCACATGTACTGTACATTATTGTACTAAAGAATTTATTTCTGAACTCCTAAAAATAACCTTTTTGAAAATCCACTTGGACCCAGCAGCGAATTGTGCCCCCTCCATACTTACAGATGGCCACCACACTGCTGCAGCAGCCATCACCCACTCAATGCAGCTAAGGCTGCGCCACGGCACAGAAAGTCCCTGTGGAAAATGTGGGAAACTGCTGATCACTTTAAAAGATACTGTACAATCCTGACACACTGCACATTACAGAGCTCCACAGAAATAAAACTCCCAGTAATGTGCAGAGTGTATGAGAGTAATACAGAGCTGCACAGCAAAAAACTCCCAGTAATGTGCAGCTCACACATGGATATATATTGCCCCCAGCAGCTCACACATGGATATGAATTGCCCCCAGCAGCTCAAACATGGATATGAATTGCCCCCAGCAGCTCAAACATGGATATGAATTGCCCCCAGTAGCTCAAACATGGATATGAATCCCCCCCCCCGTTGCTCACCGGCTCTGTCGGGATGCAGGTCGTTAGGGGCCCGGTTTGGGAAGACAGATTGGGCCCCCGCCGGTATCCTTCTGATCAAAGAAATTAACAGGCACCCAGCGGCGCACTCTGAAAATGTAGCGGTGGTGCCTGCAGCGTGCCTGCATCCCAGTCTAACACTGGAGCAGGCACGTTGCACTGGTGCCGCCCCTCACGTGACATGTCACGTGAGGGGGCGGCGCAGGCGCCACCGCGGCATTTTCACAGTGCTCCGCTGACTGCCTGTTAATTTCTATGATCAGAGGCAGATGGAAACCGGCAGGTACCCACTGTGTCGCCCCAAACCGGGCCCCTACTGACCCGCGGGCCCTCGGGCAGTGCCGAGTGCCCGAGGGGTCAATCTACCCCTGCCGAACGGTGCATTTCACCGTACGGTACAATTTCATGGCTGTCTGGCTATTCAGAGCTGTCAATTCGATACTGGCGAATTGACAGCGAAATACTGTGCGGTTCACTGCAGATCGGCGCAATTCGGCATTCTTCGGCTGCAGTAGAATTGTCCCATAGAGAAGTAATGGTTAATCTATTCAGAGAACGCTGAACTGCACTGAAATGTTGGTGAAATGCCCAGATTTTCGGTGGTTCAGTTCGGCAGGTTTAAACAGGCGAATCCCATAGGATTCAATTAGAAAAAAAATTACCATTTTTATTATTTATCTATACAACCATTTATTCTTTTCAATTTCAGCAAAAAGCCTTTTTATTCATTCATTTTTTTAGAGTTTTTTCAGGTATTTTTCTGAATTTTTTTAGGCAAAATGATTGAATCCCAATTTTTTTTTAATGGCGTTTTGCTTTTGAATCTGTAACAGACTTTATTATTTTTTATAGGACCTTTTTTATTATTTCCACACATTTTCATGCATTTTTTTTGTTTTAAAAACTTTTTAAAAAATAGCTTACAGTTCTGTTTATTTTTTCTGCAGCTCGGCGTTTGGTGGTTAGCTCGCCATCGGTTTGGCGGGCTGATTTGCTGTCTTCGGCGGCGTTCAGCGGGCTGATCGGAGGTCGCGGCGGCATTCGGTGGCATACGGCGACTCCTTGTTCAACGCAATTCGGGGACCCTGCGGTAAATGGTGAATTCACCGCAGCGTCGGTGAACTGAAATTGCCAAAGCGCACCAAAGTGCACCAAACTAAAGTATGCCGAAATTTCCCTGAAATTTCAATGTTCTTTGAATAACCCTTCTAGAGTTTCTAAACTAGGAGTCAAATCAAGCAGGAACGCTTGGGACTGTAGTTGCTTCAGTATTTTTGCAGCGCGAACTGTGTAAGTATAGTATACAAAACTAAAAGGATACGCATGTATGTAATCACCAATATTGAAATATTTGAAACATATAAGGCTAGGGTCACACGAGCGCAGTGTTCACGTCCGTGTTGCCGCACATTTTAACGTCCATGGTAGCATACAATTATGATCAATATTAGAGACCACAAAGAAGTGCGGATGCACAACAGACGCGGCAAATGGACGCAAGTTAGGCAAGAACGTAAATCTGCTAGAACGGACGCACAGAGTGCGCTGCGTCCGCATAGCTTTGTGTGTGAGTGATGGAACGAAGTCAGATGGACTGCATTTTTGACGTCCAGCATTTTGACGGACAAATTTTTTTTCAAATAAATTTATTTTCCCTTCTACATCAGTCAAAAAAAACGTCAGTCACAAAAATGGACCGTTTGGCCACTACCTTGTCGTCAGTCAGAAAGTACGTCCGTTGTGCACGGACGCACAGTCCGCACAGAATGCGTTTGTCCGACCCTATCTAGATTGTAAGTTCCCACAGGAATAGGGTCCTCATATCCTCATGTATCTGCTGGCAGGAATACTGACCTGTCTCCTGTATGTATTGTAGAATTGTCCTGTCTTTACCCATTACACCTTGTACAGCGCTGCGGATTGTGTTGGCGCTTAATAATAATAATAATAAAGGGTTATTCAGAAAGCACAGAAATTTTTGTGAAATTTCAGTACTTTGTAGTTTGGCGAACTTCAGTGCGCTTCAGCGATTCCATTTCGCCGAGCCTGCACTGAATTCTCTATTCATTACGGGGTCACCTTAGTGCGCTGAAGATGGAGTTGTCGAAGACTGCCGAACTGACCGCCAGACACTGCTGAAGAGCACCGAAGTGACTGTCGCACTGCAAAAAAATAAAATAAACGGAACTCTGCTATTCTTCTAATAGATGTTTAAACCAATAAAAATGCATTAAAATGTGTGTAAATAATAAAAAGGTCCTTTAAAAAGGACCGTTACAGAATAAATAAAAAAAAGCCTTTTAAATAAATTGGGAATCAAAAATTCTGTCTAAAAAATGCAAAAAATACTAAAGGGTGTTTTAAATAATAAATTTAAAAAAAGGCTTTTTGCTGAAAATGAAAAGAATAAACAGTTGAATAAAAAAAATGTGAATGTAGTTCTACATTGAATCCTATGGGTTTCGCCAGTTTAAACCTGTTGATAGTGAATCACCGAAAATCTGTGTTTCGGTGCAGCTTGGCATTCTGTGAAAAGCTTAACCAGTATTGCTCTATGGGACAATTCCGCTGACGCCGAAGATCGCCGAACTGCACTGTATTGTCAATTTGCCAGTATTTGGCGTATTGACAGCTTTGTGAATAGACGCACTGCCCTGAAAGTACGCCGCACACCTTTCTGAATAGCCCTTATATACTAAAAAGATTTATCCAGATTCCAGGGTGACTTTCAGGGTTATTCAAAGAGAGGTGAAAAGCAGGAGAATGGCTGGAGAATCGAAAATTCTAGGTCAAAATAGCCGATTTGGAAAGTGAGATAAATGGGAGAATTTTTCTGGTTTGGCTATTTTGACCTAGAATTTTCCATTCTCCAGTCATTCTCCTGCTTTTCACCGCTCTCTGAATAACCCTGTTTGTTTCTAGTTAGCTCTGTCTTAAATGCCTAGGAATGGTCATTTCAATGAAATTTCTGCTATTCTTTTTAATGGGAGGTGAGTTGAGCTTATACCATAAATCTGCAGAAACATAGTTCAGTACCTTGAAAGCAGTTCCATTTATCAGTTAAGAAGAATGGAACGAACAGGGATGCCTTAGTCTAGGGTCAGACTAACGCATTTTTAACGTTCGTTTAGGCGCACTTAATCACGGCCGCACTAGCAGCAAATGACGGCCAATATACGAAGTACGGTCGCACAAAAGTCCGGCCGCGCCACGCAAGTGGAAAATAACCGCATTTTTTAGAGAACGCAGAACCGCTAGTACTGACGTACAGAGTGCGCTGCGGCGGCATAGCGGCGTGTGTGCGTGATTAGGAGGCGTCAGACGCTGCTAATGTTCAGCCTACATAACGTTCAGACACAAAAAGTGTTTTAGTGATCCGTAAAAAATCTCGCACCAAAATGCGCATCGTATGACCGTTTTTGCGCATTCCGTGAAAAAATACGTCAATGCGTTCGGACGCACTTTTTGACAGTCACTGCGAATAATGCGTTCGTTTGACCCTAACCTTAACTGATGGTTGCTGCACCTTGGCTAATTATATATATAAATATATACATCTTCCCCCCTTCTACTCGGTTTTAAAACTCTTTGTTCCACACATCATGCAACAGCGAAAGTATCTTGAACAATGTCTACAAAATGAATATTTTCTTTCTTTATTAATGAAACGGCAAGAGAAAGCAGATCGAGGAGGGAGGACTTTTGTCCCTCTCTGCTATCTGTAGCTTGACGTAATCAGCGGCGAGTTGCATAGCAACGGAGCTGCCTCCATAGCAACAGTGAACAACACATTCTGGTGCTCGGCGTTTATTCCTGTTTTTTTAATTTATTTTCATGTAAGGTTAGAGATAAAACGCCGACGTCTGGGCCCGGATTGTGATGATGAACTCCGAAATAAGCGAAGAGCGGCTGCAGGAGCTTTTTGCGTGGATAGACCAGGTACCGCTCAGCCGGGCCAAAAGGAATATCAACCGGGACTTCAGTGACGGAGGTAACCAAGGCAACGCGGGAACCATGCTTTGTGTTTACGAATGACGTCATGTCTGTACAGATGTCGGCTGTATGTGCATATTTAAACCTTGCAAGAGCTTTTGAATTCGTTTAACAATCTTCAGAGTAACCAGACTAAAGTGTTTAATGTATCAAAGAAACCATTCAATAAATGTGAATAGCAACATAAATGGAGGTGTCCCCAAGACACCGACAGAGCGGCACCCCACTCTCCTAATGGCGCTCTAGGCAACTGCCTAGCTGGACTAATGGATGCACCGGCTCTGCATCTAGAAGTGTTAATGTTGTACTTAGTGTTAATTCTGAATACCAAGGACCAGGAAGAGATCTTCCATGAGCTAGTTGAATGATGTCCTCTCTTTGTCCTTTTTTCAGTTTTATTTCTGGACTCCCCAGAAGCAGGACTCCAGAAATACAACACCAGGATGACAGGACAGAGCTGTCACGTTAGCATATTTTTTTTATTTAAGGGACATTTGTTCAAATGATACCTTACATACAGTGCAGCAGTCTGAAATCTAGGGGCCCTTATCTCAGTAAGTGTATTTGGGGGAATGTCTGTGAGTGTGAGCAGCATTGTCACGTTTCCAGCCCTGAGACCTAAAGGGGAGCTGACCCGTGCCGGCTCTTACCCCTACAAAAATATGTACATCAGACAAAAGCAAAAATACACTTTGTGGCGCAAATATAATACATTATATCCTTGTGTATTAAATATCACAAATAACGTAAAGTGACTGTGCTCATGTGCAAATCGCATGCAATAATTGTAAAGGGAGGGTACTTATGTTTTCGTATCCAGGTTCCGGTACAGATGACAATTATACCTAAATAAAAGCAGCAAGAAATATATTAGAGCAATCCTGTTTATAAAATACGAAGTATATTATGCAGTTTTCGATGCTCCTTGTTTAGTGCAAACAGCTCATATTATCCAGAGCCAAATCAAGACAAGACAAGGATATACACAACGACAAAGAATGGTAGCGTCACCCTCCATTTGACCACAGGCCCTCAATATCAGAGCCAGGTCTTGTTTTGGCTCTGGAAAATGTGAGTTGTTTGCAGATACCGACTTAAAAAGATGGTCTGCACACCAGCAAAATGCATCTCGGAGTTGTTTTAATCAATTCCTTTTCCAAGAAAACCTACCTGCCGATCTTCATCTTTGAGGTCCTGGTTATACCCGAAAACGAACCGCTTGCTGTCAAAGGAGAGCTCCATCCAGGCTCAAAACCACATGAGAGAAATTATGGATGCCAATTTTGAATAGAAGGCTGAGGCTGGCCGACAAACAGTTCATCCACTTTCACTACAGAGCCAAGGAGGCTCTGTTTTTGTGAGTTTGTTGCATCTACTATTGGAAAAATACTGAATGTAATGCAGTGTTGCAATAAAACATTTTACATTCTGTTTTGTAGAAATACTATGATCAATGTTGATTGAGAATGCGTATATAAGGTAACTATGGAGATTACCAATTGAGGTGCTGCACTTTACCTTTCTTTCTAATATATTATATTATATTTGCACCAAAGAGTGTATTTTTGCTTTTGTCTGATGTACATATTTTTGTAGAGTTTTGGCTGCATTTGTGATCAACAGGCACGTTATTGCAATTTCATAATTTCACTTTATATTATCTAAGGACCGACTGTATACATTCTTTTCTTCATAGTGTTCAGGCTCCTACCCCAGTAAGGTCTACCCTCTCCATCTTCCACTCCAGGAATTTCCTGCAGCCTTGACCACCTGACCATAGAGCACTGGCCTTCTCCCTTTATAAGGCATTCACTCCCATTCAGCAGTGCTCCATCATAAGGGTCTATCTGTCGCCTGTTAGTTTGTTCCTGCTACCAGTATTTCTCTCAGTTATTTACCCTTTGTTTATGTCAGGGCTCAAAATTTCCAGTCCCAAGCTACTAACCAGGCCTTAAGAGTTACTCGCCACCAGTTGCCCCACCGAAACCCTACCCCGCCCTTAAGTCAACCCTTAAACACACAATCTTAAATTATCAGATACGTGTACACCCAGACATCAGACCCTAGTATGAGTAGAGCGAGGAGGCAGGGAAGCTCCTCTCCACCCCCTGCCAGTGACAGAAGCACTGGGACAGGGAAGGCAGCTGCTCCCCACCACCGTGCAGGCTGGGGGGGGGGATGCAACATCTCAATGCAGGAGGCACAGGGGTCTTTGGACCACTGTATCTCCGATCCTCTTCACTCCCTGTTGAATAAAACAAAATGGCCACCACCAGAATACGCAGCGGAGGCAGCACAAAATAGTTTATCATACTGCCTGCGTCTGCATTCCCACTCGCCCTTCTGTAATTTCCACTCACCAAATGCTAGCAGGCGAGTGGAAATTTTGAGGCCTGGTTTATGTAGTTCAATTTATTTTTGGTTCCCTGTTTCCCTTGTCTGTTTGTCCCTCCATTTTCCCTGTTAATGCCATTTGTTTTGGTTATTTTCCTTGTTTTTTCCTCTGTATTTTTGTTTCTTGTTTTACCCTTGCTGTGTGGTATTCCGGTGTGCCGACCGTGGCTTGTTTAGTGACTATTCTGTGGGTTATCCTTTCTGTCCTGTTTTACCCCATGACTGTGTACCGTACCAGACTCTTGTTCTTGACTATGTCTCTTGATATTCCCCTTTGTACTTCACTGTGTTTTATTTTATTTGCTTCTCCCAGCAGTACTGTACCTGCCCTTAGTTTAGAGCCGGCTATCTAAGGACCAGTGTTTCCTTGTATGCTACCGGGTGCCTGTGTATTTGATTCTCCCCTTAACCCTTGCCCTTCCTGCTTTTCAGTGGTGTGTCATTTCTGCTGCTTTCCTTGTGCTTCATCTCCAGTCTGCCTGTTATGTAGCTAGCAGCACTCCTGCCTTATGGGCTATCAACCCCCAAATATGGGCCCGTCTCTGTCCATGCTGGGTGCCCTTGTGACAAATATCATAAGCAGAGTCTTGCCCAGGGCTTTATTTGTAAATATGTGGGTCCTGTCCTCTAGTTCAATCTGCCACTAAAACTCGGCAGCAGCTTGACTTGTTCAGCCTTGAATCACATAAAGAAAAATCCCAGGGCTTGACAAATTTGCTTGAATCTAGGCGCCAGGTACAAATGTTAGGAGCCAACGTTTCGGCGAGGATTCACCTTTATCAAGATATACCATGATAAAGGCGAATCCTCACCGAAATGTTGGGAACCTCGCCTCTGCATCAGGGAGTTGGTTTGTACTGACCCAAATTATGATTTTAGCTGCTTCTATTTATTTATCACTTTGTTACCTGCTGTTAGGTATTTTTTGTGCATGTAGTCTTTTGGCTACTTTTTTGAGCCTAGAAGTGTAGACTGTTGCTTCTATTATCAGTTTGGCCGCTCTGATATACATACATACATACACTTATATTATTTGTGTTGTTAACATCTGTACATTGTGATGATGTGATATGGTTTTATTTGTTTACTTATTTTCTTTGCTCTGTTGTCATTGGACACTCTATTTACCCACTGCAGACACATACCCACACCCACAAGCACACAACAGACCTCATATATAAATACATACACCAGGGCTGGATATATTTAAATTAAATGTAGGAGACGGGAAGAAAACATTGAAGCCAACTAGATGTTTTTAGATGACAAAGACTGCTTTTAGTTTGGTGTAAAATAAACTGGAAATTTAGGAGCCAGGAGTAAAATTCTAGGAGCCAGTGGCTACCAGGATCCTGGCTTTGTCAAGCCCTGATTTAACATGTATTCGAGAATATATTCAATGCATATTTCTCAATGCATTCCAAAATGCACTTTGAAATAGATTTCAGCATGCATTCTCAACATATTCAAGAATATATTTACAAATATATTGAATATGGCCACAATTGTAGTAATTCAAATATATGTCAATAGATTTGTGAGGAATATAATATTAAAGTATTTAAAAAATATATTTCAAATATATATTTTTTCCCATTTGGGGATTAACACGTTTTTTCTAATCTCTGTGCTATGAAAATATTTATTTGCAAATTGTGTTGTATGTGACAGTAAACAAGGCCTTGAGTTCTCAAATTTTAAGGAGACTTCCAGTGTCCTCTTATGTGGCCTGCCAATGTCGAGGATGGCAGAATTAGGGCACCAGGAAGTGCGGGCTAATCCTGACCACCAGCTGTAATCGCACAGTTAATCTGTCGATGAAGGTGCCACTCCGTCTCCTCGATCTATGTTCAGTTAATAGGTTTACATGGGCAAAATGGGTTTGAGTGATTCTTCACTCTAAATGTGCAGATCTAGTCTATGCATGCTCAAACCTCAAATGCCTCCTGCAGCATCTACATATCTTCTGAGCAAGATTTGCCTGAATTAGATACATTGTGGCAAATTGCGATTATATATTGTACTTACACATCCCCACGGTTTGAACGCATTCTGTGTTTTTCTAAACACAGTCTATAACGTTACCACTCCTAACAATGTACGGTCATTGCCAACAGACACATATTTGTACAAAGTATCTTGCAATATGAGAACCAAGCAAACACGTACAGAAACTATACACATGGTAGCGTGTACAGAAACTATACACATGGTAGCGTGAAAAAAAATTCACAGTGAGAAAAATAAACTTTAACATCCCATATGTTCATTCTTAATAAAAACAGTTGTTTTTAAATTTATTTTAAAAGGCTAATAAAGTGTGAGCTCACCTGCCAACATCAAGGCAAACCTCTGTAGGGCAGCCCTAACTGTAACTGAGAAAGACCCAGCTGCTCTCAGTTCAAATGCAAAGTCTTATATAAGACCAACAAACGGTGGATTTATTCATAACCACCCTCAATTTAACCCTGCCGCCGCAGGGAGTACCATGCCGTCCCTGCGGTGGGTGGGCTAAGAAGGCGCGGGGCATACTAGTACGCCCCATTGACTTATATGGGCCACCTCGGCCCAGCAGGCGCTGCAGGACTGCCTGAACTCAGGCTGTCCCACTGCAGTCAATGGCGGCTAGGAGGGTGTTAACCCCCCCCCCCTCCTACTGCCGAGCACCTGGCGTTAAGGGGTGAAGTTTGAATAAGCAATACAAGGGAAGGAATAGATGCAAATATAACTGGGCTGTAAAGTTTAAAAGCAGTTTGAAACACTAAAACAATACAATATTAACATTGCCTACAGAATATTCAATCTGCTTAAATATGTGATGAATATTATGTCCCAACCAACATACATATAATCCTTTCCCTCCCGATGACTCATTAAAATAAAAGCTTTGATGTGAAGAGTCTTGCATACAAATTCCATGTCTGACATAATTCATTGGTTTTGTCTCCCCAGTGTTGGTTGCAGAGGTCGTAAAGCATTTTCTTCCTAAAATTGTGGAAATGCATAACTACATCCCGGCAAACTCAAGCCAGCAGAAGCTCAGCAACTGGGGAACTCTAAACCGGTAACTCTTATATTCCTGCACCTGTGTACATGTTTCATATAAACTGTGTATCCTGCTGATGGGCTGAGCATTTTATACACTACACAGGCATGGGCGTCCACAGAAATTTGTCCAGGGGAGTGCAAAATTTTAATGGCATCCATATTCTGCCCTTTTGACAATGTCATGAAGGGGACAGTCTTAAAATAAAGCGTAGTAATACAGAGGCTGTGAAACATGATGCAAGTCTAATAGAAGAATAAAGGTGTAAGTGTCTGATCTGAGTGTTGCATTTTCTAGTCTGTTAACGCTATTCAATGCATCACACTAGCCATACACCCAGGATCAATGCACTAAAGGAAGTGTTTTTTTAGGCCAGCTCTGTATACACAAACCATGACCCCCCCCCCCCACAGATACTGGCACACACACCAGCCCCCCACTCCAAATATATATATATATATATACACACACACACCAGTCCCCCTTCCTACACACATATATATATATATATACATATATTTAGATTAGGTAGGCCGTGTACATATATTTATACACACTCACCTTCCCTGCATACACATACACATACTCACATATCTCCTCTCCTCAACCCTCTCCTCTTAGATTTTAAGCTCCGGAGCAGGGTCCCCTCTCCTCTTAGATTGTAAACTCTGGAGAAGGGTCCCCTTTCCTCTTAGATTGTAAGCTCTGGGGCAAGGTCCTTTCTCCTCTCAGATTGTAAACTCTGGAGCAGGGTCCTCTCTCTTCTTAGATTGTAAACTCTGGAGCAGGGTCCCATCTCCTCTTAGATTGTAAGCTCTGGGGCAGTGTCCCCTCTCCTCTTAGATTGTAAGCTCTTGAGCAGGGCCCCCTCTCCTCTTAGATTGTAAGATCTGGAGCAGGATCCTCATCCCCACTGCCCAGGCAAGACCCTGCCTAGAGTGCCTGTATACTGCCAATATTGCCCTGGTCTGTGCCTCATGCAAGCTCCGTGAGCTTAACACATTAATCATTTTGTGTCCCTCTTCCCCAGACTGATAAACTAGACCTCAGATCAGGGGACTCTCATAAATAAAGACACTGGCATCAAACTTAATAAAAATTTATTTATTTGACACTCATTACCTTTTTTCCTGTGTCCAGCATTCCATCCAGTGGCCCATAGCAGCTGCACCTGCATCTAGCCCTGCCTCTCCCAGCCTGCAAAGTTAGTGGGAGCAGGTAGATGGATTGGAGGTGGAGTGGGGATGTGACGCTGGTGCAGCCTAGTGGAGAGCCCAGGAACTGCAGCAGTGCAGTGAATAAATTATCATAATTTAAGCCTTTTGATGGGGGAAAGTGCCCCCCTTGCCCCATGCTGCGGACACCCATGTTCACAGGGTAGATTCAGGCACTCCTAACATTTCATATGGCAAAAGAGGGACACCTGTATGGTAGAGACTACTTCTGCAGTTTTGGTCGGATTCCATTACAATATCAAGTAAGGATTTTTAGATTACTTAATAAACTATCTGGGGCTTCTCCATAAAATGTTGAGAAACACTGATTTATATTATTTTAAGTACCCTGCACTGCCGATATACCATTATTAATAGTCATCGAACCCTAGACCACTGACTTATAATATTATAAATAAGTATCCTAGACTGCTAGGTTATTCATATTATTATTGGTTTTGGTTGTACGTTAGACCACTGACTTTTTATTATTATTCTTAAGAGTTGTACCCCAGACTGTTGACATTTTAATCTTATTATTGTTTTTATTCATAACATATAATATTAAATGTGGTGCTATCACAATGCCACAGGCACTGTAAGAAGACAGGGCTGATAAAGCAAATCTGAATGGCCGAATAAATTCCTGAGATCTCTGTATGATTTCATTCCATCCTCAATTATGGGAGCAAATCTGCCGAACTGAAAAATGACAAGGATATGGCTTGTTTCAAATGATTTGCTTATGTGCTCTCCATGTGCAGTGCATTCGAGTGTATTATGATGCTCCACAGCAATAAAACTCAGAGGGCCCTATTCTAAGATTGGTGTTAACTTAACCAAAGCTGTTGTAATAGCAGTTAATTTACAACAGCTCTGGTTATGTTTACACCAACCTAGGAATAGGACCCAAAGTAATTGGGTGTGTGAAAGGAAAGAAGTGAATTATGTCTACAATACGTCTACAAGTCACTCTCTTCTAACCTCCAGAAGTGCTGTTTTTATAAAATTGTGTACGTTTTCATGTGCATAAACACACACCCTAATATATATACAGTATATATATATATATATATATATATTACAAACCACAACCACATCCTGTAAATGCAGATACGGTCAAATTAGATATGTCTTAAGCAAAATGTGATCATACTTTTTGAATTGAATCCCCATAATTTATTACCTCAGTCAGGTTTTTTGAGCTCTTTGAAATTGTGTGTTTTTTTTGCTGCAGAAAATGATGGAAGAAGGTGGTCATGGATATAGAGTGCTCCTTTTTGGTATCTTATACATATATATAATATATGTAATTCTCAATACAATTCCATTTAACAGCTCAATTTGTTGTAATGTTCTCATGGGTCTTACCTTGCTAAATGTCAGTAGTCTCTTGTCATGGATTTACAGGGTTATTCAGAGAAAGGTGAAACTCTGGAGAACTTTTGGAGCAGTGAAAATTCTAGGTCAAAATAGCCAAACCAGAAAAATTCTCTCATTTATCTTACTTTCCAAATCAGCTATTTTGACCTAGAAGTTTCACTTCTCCAAACGTTTTCCAGAGTTTCACCTTTTTCTGAATAACCCAGTTAGTGGAATTGACACATCAACTTAAGTGAAATACTTAATGGAACTTTACTGTGCTCCTCTATTTCTTGTTAATAATATTTCCCCTTTTTGTGGACATTACAAATGTTTTTTATTTTTAGGACGAGTCCCGGACTCTACATACTGTATATATGGTTTAACAAGTGAGAAATGTGCACAGCTGTCATGTGTCATGGGAAAATAATGCCACAGGGTTTCTAAAGACATTGAAAAGCATGTGACCAGAGGTCAACTAGTTTATGTATGTTTCTTAAATCCCAAGACAAAATAAGTTTTCCATAAAATGAATTCTCAGACTTTTGGATTGTTAGAAAAATTATGGGGGTTATTCAGAAAGAGGTGAAAAGCAGGAGAATGGAAAATTCTAGGTCAAAATAGCCAAACCAGAAAATTTTTCACATTTATCTCACTTTCCAAATCGTCTATTTTGACCTAGAATTTTCCATTCTCCAGTCATTCTCCTGCTTTTCACCGCTCTCTGAATAACCCTGTATGTTTAAAATAGATTTTTGTTTAATAAGTTTGTTCTTACCACATTGTAGCCAAAGAAGCAAAGTTCGTTTATAATATCTGAATTTTTCTCGTGTAAACCAATCACTAAAGAGAAATTATGCTGATTGCAGAGTTCAGTTTATATTAGAAATGAGAAAATTGCACAAAATGAATATCACTTTAAATATATAAATAGATGTGTGTGTGTGTATATGTTACGGTTAAAGCCCGAAGTGCAGTTAATCCTAGGATTACCCGGGTAATCCTGACATTACCCAGGCGTCAGTAGCAAAAGTCCGAAGTGAAATGAAATTTCGGACTTTACCCGGGTAATCTGCAAAGTATCCAGAGGCCTCTGGGTAGTCCGGTTTTCTGCACTGTTTTAACTGGGGAATTCGCACATTACCCTAGTGTGGTTTGTGACTGGATACAATTTCATTAAAAATAACATAAAACACAATTTTGTTATCAGTCAGATAACAGTTTGCAGCTGTATCCGGATAATCCTCGGAATTCAGTCAATTGTAACCTGCTGAAAACCCAAGAAAAGTGGAAAACCCAGAGGCGTTTGGATATTTTGCAGATTACCTGGATAAAGTCCAATGTTTCGTTGCACATCACACTTTATCCAGCAACACTAGGGTAATGTGCGAATTACCCGGTTAAAACAGAACAGAAAACCTGAGTACCCAGAGGCCTCTGGATACTTTGCAGGTAAAGTCCGAAATTTCATTTCACTTTGGACTTTTGCTAATGACGCCTGGGTAATGTCAGGATTACCCAGGTAATCCTAGGATTAACCGCACTTCGGGCTTTACCCATAACATATATACTGTATATAACATAGAGACTATATTTCTTATATGTTTATTTTCTGTGAATCTGTATATTTGTGTTGTTTTTTAATATCTTGCATTTTATTACTTTGTATTTCTGGAACAACTGTACCAATTCAATGTTCTTGAACCCAGGACATACTTGAAAACGAGAGAAATCTCAATATCCTTCCTAGTAAAATACTTTATAAATAAATAAATTCATTTCTGAAGGGCTGTCAGTACAGTGTGAGTTTGATTTTCTATAGCTCACCTAGTGACACCTTCCTGTAATCCCTCACTGTATGAACCCCAAACTTTTCCATCAATCTCTACTTATTCTGTTTTATGACCTTTCCACTGGAGTACTCATTTCTTATTGTTTCTGGCCACTATTCTGACATCGTCAGTAACAATGAGCTGCTAAAGATAATATCAGCACAAGCAGGTAAAATCTCAGTGATTCCTTGTTAACGGCTTGATTATGACTGTGCAGCTTCAGTAATATCAGCATGGAACCTCTGCATGATTCCGGCAGCCACACCATGCTCCAACATTGGTATCAGAACCTGGAGTCCACAGCACTCCATGGAGATAAATGCGATCTTGCACGAGTCCCCCTAAGCGCCCGCAAGTGGACACTCAGAACTATTTGTCCTCATTAACTTTTTGGATCAGATGTAATAGGTCCTATGATTACAATATAAACAGGGTTCTAAAGCTACCAGTAACAAAAAGTATTGATGGGTCTGATCTGATAATCTTATAATTTTCAGGGAGGTACATTGATATTGTGTGTTTGGGTGTGTGTATGTATATATATATGATTTTAAAGAGTCTCTAAAACCACCTATCTAGAGGAACAATGATGTACCCTTATATGCTATTCATGTTAAAGTGAGGAAAGCTTATGCCAGTTTTGTGGGTTGCATGGTACTGACCACCCTATTAGGCAAGCTCCGAGCATAATTACCCTTGAGAACCTCAGGAGACGTAAGTACCAAATAAGTGGGTTAATCTCATAAGAGCAGGCATTAGGTATTGATTTAGGACTTGCTGTAGGGAGTACATTAAGCATTTTATGGCAGATTTAAGCATCTAATGCTCATATGCGTCTATGCTTATGCTCAAATCTCCTTCATTTTCCCACTAGATAGATGGTTTTAAAATCTTTAATATTTTAATTAAATGGAGTATACTGTGTCTTGTATGTTCACCTCACCTAGGGCCACACTATGATCTCCACGCTAAAACGGGGGCGGTAGGGAGAAAAAACTGCGCCCGCAGTTTTCCCCCTACCGCCCTAGTTTTAGCGTGGAATTACAATGCAGGCGCTTAAAAAGCTGCCTGCATTGTTCCCGCGCGATACGGCCCCGCGATGCTCATGGCAGCGCTGAGCGCAGCCGCGAGCATCTACTCGATGGAGTCCATAGGACTCCATTGAGCCAGACTCCGGCGGTCACATGACCTGCCGGATCTCGCCTCACGAGATCCGGCCGGTCAGCATAGTGATTCACAGGGAGAGACTGGGGGGACTTTTCCCCCAGTCTTTCCCTGCTCCCGCCAGACGGAGGCGGCGGTCGGAGCCGCGGGACAGGAGGTGAGTATATGATTTTTAAAAATATTTTTTTGGCTGGTGGTAACGGATTCCGTTTCTGCAGAATCTGTTAGCACCAGCCAAAAAAATATTTAAAAAAATCATATACTCACTTCCTGTCCCGCAGCTCCGACCGCGGCTCCGACCGCCTCCTCTGTCCGGAGCCACGGGACAGGAGGTGAGTATATGATTTTTCAAAATATTTTTTTGGCTGGTGTTAACGGATTCCGCTTCTGCAGAATCCATTAACACCAAGTCGTGGCTATGGTTAATTTTCCGCTAACCAGAGCCGGACGTTAAAGGGATACTCTAGGCAACATGACCACCTAAGCTATTTTAGGTGGTCATGATGCCCGGAGTATGCCGCCCTCTGTCTCCCCTCCCTCCGCTCAGCAGTTCAGCAGAAAAAGCTGAAAACAGCTGAGAGAGGCGGAGGAGTTTACTCCGCTCTCCCAGCTGTCAGTCAGCAGAGCGGGAATCATATTTCCCGCTTCTGACGACTTTTGCCGTGTAGGAGACGTCATCGCGCTTTCAGCGCGATGACGTCTCCAACTCGCCGCAGTAGCTGGCGGCAGCGGCTGAGGGTTAGTGTTGCGCGCATCCTCTTGCGCGCAACACTAATCCTCAGAGGGAGCCGGGAGGAAGCCTGCCGATTGGCTGGCTTACGCGAGAGGTGCACATGCGCGCTTCTCACGTAAACCAGAAGGCAAGAAGAAGGCAAGAAGAAGCAAGAAGGATGGGAGCGGAAGAGGAGGGAGGTGAGTATAAAAAAAAAAAAGACGCCGCTGGAAACAAGTGGATTTTAGGGTAAGTATTACAGTTACAAAAAAAACCTAACTTTTTATTGAATAGGGATAGATTAGGATAAAAAAACGGGGGGGGGGGGTGATTTTTGAGTAGAGTGTTCCTTTAATCAGCGTTAGGACTTTGTAATACTAACGCTTAACATAAAATGTTAAGTAACCCATTTGCGTTTGGTACCTTGCGCTTTCAGCACGAGGGTACTGTACTTTGCGCTCCCTATACTTAACATGGGGAGCGCAAAGTACAGTACCCTCATGTTGAAAGCGCAAGGTACCAAACGCAAACGGGTTACTTAACCCGTTTGCGTTTGGATTGTAATATGCAGTAGACACCGCAGCTAACGTTAATTCTCACGCAGGTGAGCGTTAACGTTAGCGTTAAGAGTGTAATGTGGCCCCTAGTGTGTCACCCCTCTGCATTTAGATTGTAAATTCTTGAGCAGGATCCTCTCTCCTACTGTTCTGTGTGTTGAACCTGTATGTATACTTGTTATTTTGCCTCCCATTGTACAGCGCTACGGAACTTGTTAGTGTTTATAAAAACTTGCAACTGTAACTGTATGTTATATTCATTGGTCTCAGTAGCACCCTTATATGAAATTTATGTTAAGGCGAGTGCATCCTCTCCCCATTTTTTATGTATAAATATATGCGAAAATAATGTCAATATACTTGACGAGATCTCTGTGATGACCCTGTTAGACTGCATAGTATGAGATTAGCTTGCCATGAATTCTGTAATTTTTAAAAAAAATCTTGTGGTGATGGTGAGAGGTCCTCCAGGAATTTTAAAACTCCATTATATGAATTGATTTGCTCTGTATGGTCTCTGAATCACCAATGTAAAGCTCCTATGTAATAAGTAATTGGTAGAGATGTAAATTATTTTAAATTGATAGGGATGCACCGATACCGATACTAGTATCGGTATCGGGGCCGATATTGCCGTTTGCACGAGTACTTGTTACTCGTGCAAACGGCCCGATACATCCCGCCGATACCGGAAGCCGGCGCTGGGCCGGCTTGCCGGTATCCGCGGGGCTGGGGAAGCTGGCCGCGTGCATGAAAAGCACGCGGCCAGCGTTCCCCTTCGGCGCGCCAAATACTCACCCTTCCTGAACTTCCGGTCTCTGGGCAGTGATGCGGTCACGTGGCCACCGGGCGCTCCTGTGACGCGGCCTCTCGGCTGGAGGCAGCGTCACAGATGCGCCCGGCGGCCACGTGACCGCATCACTGCCCAGAGACCGGAACTTCAGGAAGGGTGAGTATTTGGCGCGCCGGAGGGGAACGCTGGCCGCGTGCTTTACATGCACACGGCCAGCTTCCCCAGCGTTCGAGCTGGGGGCCAATCCATGAGAGCTGCGGGGCCAATCCATGAGAGCTGCGGGGCCAATCCATGAGAGCTGCGGGGCAATCCATGAGAGCTGCGGGGCCAATCCATGAGACCTGGGGGCAAATCCATGAGACCTGGGGGCAAATCCATGAGAGCTGGGGGCCAATCCATGAGACCTGGGGGTAATCCATGAGAGCTGGGGGCCAATCCATGAGAGCTGGGGGCCAATCCATGAGACCTGGGGGCAAATCCATGAGAGCTGGGGGCCAATCCATGAGACCTGGGGGCAAATCCATGAGACCTGGGGGCAAATGCATGAGACCTGGGGGCAAATCCATGAGACCTGGGGGTAAATCCATGAGACCTGGGGGCAAATCCATGAGACCTGGGGGCAAATCCATGAGACCTGGGGGTAAATCCATGAGAGCTGGGGGCCAATCCATGAGACCTGGGGGCAAATCCATGACACCTGGGGGCAAATCCATGAGAGCTGGGGGCCAATCCATGAGAGCTGGGGGCCAATCCATGAGACCTGGGGGTAAATCCATGAGAGCTGGGGGCAAATCCATGAGACCTGGGGGCCAATCCATGAGAGCTGGGGGTAAATCCATGAGAGCTGGGGGCCAATCCATGAGACCTGGGGGCAAATCCATGAGAGCTGGGGGCAATCCATGAGACCTGGGGGCCAATCCATGAGACCTGGGGGCCAATCCATGAGACCTGGGGGCAAATCCATGAGAGCTGGGGGCCAATCCATGAGACCTGGGGGTAAATCCATGAGAGCTGGGGGCAAATCCATGAGACCTGGGGGCAAATCCATGAGAGCTGGGGGCCAATCCATGAGAGCTGGGGGTAAATCCATGAGAGCTGGGGGCCAATCCATGAGACCTGGGGGCAAATCCATGAGAGCTGGGGGCCAATCCATGAGACCTGGGGGCCAATCCATGAGACCTGAGGGCCAATCCATGAGACCGGGGGGTAAATCCATGAGACCTGGGGGTAAATCCATGAGACCTGGGGGCAAATCCATGTGACCTGGGGGCAAACCCATGTGAGCTGGGGCAAATCCATGTGAGCTGCGGTCAATCTCATATAAATTTTTATGAGGTCTGTTCCTATTGGAAAGCGTCACATGACATTAAATAAAAGTATCGGTACTCGGTATCGGTGAGTACCTTAAAAAGTATCGGTACTCGTACTCGGTCTTAAAAAAGTGGTATCGGTGCATCCCTATAATTTGATAACCATAATGTTAACTGTGACGATCAAAATCTGCTTACTCCAGTCGTCTCGTGCGGAGGGAGAGTGTCCAAGGAGTTACAGCTCCAGCCTCCAACCCTCTAGACTTAGTAACTCTACCCGCTCTCAGGACCCCAAGTTATGCCAACCTAACCCCCTAAACTGTACACACCCTTCCGACTATACACTGCCACCACAAATGTAATAGGGCACTTTCGAAACCCCACTAGCTGTATACCTCCCCAATCCAGGAGCCCAACCATATACAGCTAATATATCTACCAAAGGTTATATTCTACAGTAACGCTAAACCAAGCTATTCGAGAAGCATGAATTATCTAGATCAAAGCAGTACCGGGTTTTAAAGTTTTAATGGAAAAAGACAAAAATACAAACTTTACACAATGCCAGTATCACATAAAAACAAGACATACAAAAATGCAATGAATGCGTGCAAATTCAGTTCTTGAAATAAAATGGGACTTACGTAGAAAACCTAACTTACGGCTGGCAACTTCCATGGGTATTTCCAGATTTCAAATGTCCCAGAAGGTTCTTAGATGTTCATCCAACCAAGCACCTGGAGAAATACCCTGAGATTTTGGTGAGCATCCTGTACAAAGACTTGGCCCCTCATCCTCCTCCCCAACCCATTCGGTTCACATGGGCTCCCTGATCAAGTTTCTATTCAGCCCAAGAGAGCAGATCAGATAAAGAATTGTAAATACAGAGGTCTTGCCTTGCAAACTCCTTTGCAAAGACAGGAGAAAACCCCCCACAAATTCTGCGTTTAAAATCTGACACATTGCGCAGAAAATTATGCCTGTGTGTGACATTAACAATTTGGCTTTCTATGTCGGCCTCTATAAATCAGTCAAAGCTTATTATGTACCCAATTATGGATTTATTTATTTTATTTCGTGTGGCCAGATGAACATAGAATCTATTGCTCTTTTTCTGATAATTTTATTTTGTTTCACAGGAAGGTATTTTCTAAACTAAGCTTTCATGTCTCGGATGATGTCATCCATAAGGTGATTTCCAATAACACAGGGGTGATTGAGACTGTCTTGTACACCCTGAGAGAGAAGATCAACGAGAAGCTGCAAGAAAACAGTCAAAGAGGATCCCAACAAGTCAAGGTCTGTAAGGGGGAAAGACCCAACTTCAGGGGTGTATTCTTGCATAGGCCAACTAGGTAGAAGATTGGACAGGGGCAACATTATTTTCATATGTCCACTCCTTTAGAGTTCCTATATATTTGAGGTGTGCGAGTGCATAACAGAGGTGCAAAGCTATAAAACTCACAGCAATGAGTCTCTCTATTATAGTGAATATTGTTAGAATTCACTTGGTGTAAAGACGGTGCCTTTGCTTTAGTTCTAAACTACATTGTTGTTGACATAAATGGCCCTACAAGGTCATAAATATTTGTCTTAATTTCATGTTTATGTTTATCTTTGGTGATATTGGGAGAGTAGCAGAGTTTGCAGTGCCTAGGACAGAACCAGACTAAATACAGTTGTGTTCAAAATTATTCAACCCCCACTGAAATTGAGTGTTTTGGCCAGTTTGACATTGATTTTGATCATTCAGTCATCTTGCTTACAATTAAATCAAAGAGGCACGTGTAGGTCAGACAAATATAACATAACATTTATAATGAAATAACCACAAATGTCTTTTCTGTGCTCACATCATTATCAGTTTTATTCAACCCCCAAGTGACATTCAATCTTAGTACTTAGTACAACATCATTTTACAGTTATAGCAGCTTTTAAACGTGAAGCATAGCTTGACACAAGTGTCTTGCAGCGATCTACGGGTATCTTCGCCCATTCGTCATGGGCAAAAGCCTCCGGTTCAGTCACATTCTTAGGCTTGCGCACTGCAACTGCTTTCTTTAAGTCCCACCAGAGGTTCTCTTCTCGATTTAAGTCAGGTGACTGCGATGGCCACTCCAAAATGTTCCAGCCTTTAATCTGCAACCATGCTCTAGTGGACTTGGAGGTATGCTTGGGATCATTGTCCTGTTGAAAGGTCCAACGTCTCCCAAGCCTCAGGTTTGTGACGGACTGCATCACATTGTCATCCAATATCTCCTGGTACTGAAGAGAATTCATGGTACCTTGCACACGCTGAAGCTTCCCTGTACCTGCAGAAGCAAAACAGCCCCAAAGCATGATTGACCCCCGCCATGCTTCACAGTAGGCAAGGTGTTCTTTTCTTCATAGGCCTTGTTCTTCCTCCTCCAAACATAGCGTTGATCCATGGGCCCAAACAGTTCTAATTTTGTTTCATCAGTCCACAGAACACTATCCCAAAACTTCTGTGGTTTGTCCACATGACTTTTGGCATACTGCAGTCGACTCTTCTTCTTCTTTGGAGACAGCAAGGGAGTGCGCCTGGGAGTTCTGGCATGGAGGCCTTCATTACGCAGTGTGCGCCGTATTGTCTGAGCTGAAACTTCAGTACCCACATCTGACAAATCTTTTCTCAGTTCCTCAGCAGTCACACGGGGACTTTTCTCCACTCTACGCTTCAGGTAGCGCACAGCAGTCAAAGTCAGCATCTTCTTTCTGCCACGACCAGGTAGCGTTTCAACAGTGCCCTTTGCCTTGAATTTGCGAATGATGCTTCCTATGGTCTCTCTTGGTATGTTTAACATCTTTGCAATCTTCTTATAGCCATTGCCCTTCCTGTGAAGCGTAATCACCTCTTCTCTTGTCTTCCTGGGCCATTCTCTTGACTTCACCATGTTTGTAACCACACCAGTAAATGTCTAGAAGGAGCTGAGTATCAGTCATTTTAAAGCTGCCTAATTGGTGCTTATTATGCTTTATTGCTGCTCCGTGACATCCACAGGTGTTTTCAATACCTGATTGAAAACACTTGAATGAACCTCTGTTCTTCAGAGTGGTAGTCTTTAAGGGGTTGAATAATTGTGTCAATGAAGAATTCACAAAAGAAACATTTACTACTGTATTACAAAACCAATTGATGTCATTTTAGTTGCATATGGTTCTTTAAAAAGTCCTTGTAGGATTTCATTCTGAATACAATTACAAATGTACACTAAATTCCCTAAAACCCAGCATTGGGGGGTTGAATAATTTTGAACACAACTGTACATCCCTTCCCACCATGTTCTATGTACTCTTTTGGAAACAGTAATGTTATATACAGGGTTATTCAAAGAGATTCGAAAAGTCACCGCACGTTCGGTGACTTTTCGTTCTCTTCAGTACGGTTCCTTTTGCCGATCCCATTTCGGTGACCCTGCGGTGTAGTCAGCAAACACCACAGGGTCCCCGAATTGCAGGGAAAAGCTGCCGCAAACCCGACGAAAACGAACCGCAAAACCCACCGAATGCACGCCGAAAACCCGCAAAAACATCTGGATTAACCTTCGAAAAACCCGAGCAGGAGCCGATCACACGCAGCGAAGCAGCAGAACAGGAGCCGAATCACACAGAGCCGAAGCAGCTGAGACGCAGAGGAGGCAGTCAATAAATTAGCAAAACCGTTTGTATGAATCTGTGAAAATGAAACGCTGTTTGCAAAGAAACTACTGAGCGAAAATGTCTGAAATTTACACAGGAGGTCCAGGGAATGATAATAAAGAGGGCTAGATAGGGTTACAGAAAAAATAAGTAAACTTAAAAAAAAAAAAAAATCGGACTTTTAAAGAAAAAAAAAACAGAAAAATGCTTAAAGTATCCTAAAAAATCTATAAATAAAGAGACTTTTTGCTGCAGAATTTTATAATGAATGGTTTATTAGATATTGAATTAAAACGGGAATATTTTTAACATTGAAGTCTATGGGATTCTCCTGAATAAATTTGCCGAATGAAACCACCGAATGGCAGGGCATTAGGGGAACCTTTCACTGCTGGTTTGTGTTCTGTGAATAGCCGAAGCAGTGCTTTTTCATGGGGATTTCACTGCCCTCGAACAGGCACCGAACAGGCACCGTATGTGCAGGCAATTCGCCAGGATCTGGCGAATTACCTGCTCTATGAATAGCCGAATGGCCAAGAAAGGTAACCGAACGCTGATTTTCAGCGTTCGGTTACCTTTCTCAAGCAATTCGGAGCTCTTTGAATAACCCTGATAGTTTGGTTTTAAATGAGACATTATTTTTAATATCTCTATATTAGGGTTGCACCGATACCGATACTAGTATCGATATCGGTGCCGATACCGGGTACTGCAGGAGTACTTGGTACTCGTGCAGTACCCCCGATATTTTTTCCCGATACCGGAAGCCGGCATTGAGCCGGCTTGCCGGTATCCGAGGGGCTGCGGCGGCTGTCCGAATGCTCTATCGGCATTCGGACAGGCCCTGCAGCTCCTCTCCTAACTTGATTTATACTTACCTTCCTTCCTTCAGCGACGCCGGGAAAGTCTTCAGGCGCGCGCGCTCCTTGGAAGGTCCCCAGCCGTGACCATGTGATCGAGGCTGGGGTCCTTCCAACGAGCGCACGCGCGGAAACTTTCCCGGCGTCGCTGAAGGAAGGTGGTAAGTATAAACAAAGTGAGCAGCTGCAGGGCCTGTCCGAATGCAGATAGAGCATTCAGACAGGCCCTGCAGCTGCTCTCCGCTCATACTTACCTTCCTTCAGCGACGCCGGGAAAGTTTCCCCGCGTGCGCTCGTTGGAAGGACCCCAGCCGTGATCACATGGTCCCACGTGGTCGCGGCTGGGGACCTTCCAAGGAGCGCGCGCGCGCGAAGACTTTCCCGGCGTCGCTGAAGGAAGGTAAGTATGAGCGGAGAGTGGGGGGCATATCCATGAGCAGGGGGCATTATCCATGAGCAGGGGGCATTATCCATGAGCAGGGGGCATTATCCATGAGCAGGAGGGCACATCCATGAGCAGGGGGGCATTATCCATGAGCAGGGGGCATTATCCATGAGCAGGGGGCATTATCCATGAGCAGGGGGCATTATCCATGAGCAGGGGGGCATTATCCATGAGCAGGGGGGCATATCCATGAGCAGGGGGGCATTATCCATGAGCTGGGGGGCACATCCATGAGCAGGGGGCATTATCCATGAGCAGGGGGGCATTATCCATGAGCAGGGGGGCAGGATATCCATGAGCAGGGGGGCATTATCCATGAGCAGGGGGCATTATCCATGAGCAGGGGGGCATATCCATGAGCAGGGGGGCATTATCCATGAGCTGGGGGGCACATCCATGAGCAGGGGGGCATTATCCATGAGCAGGGGGGCATTATCCATGAGCAGGGGGGCAGGATATCCATGAGCAGGGGGCATTATCCATGAGCAGGGGGGCATTATCCATGAGCAGGGGGGCATATCCATGAGCAGGGGGGCATTATCCATGAGCTGGGGGGCACATCCATGAGCAGGGGGGCATTATCCATGAGCAGGGGGGCATTATCCATGAGCAGGGGGGCAGGATATCCATGAGCTGGGGGGCAATTATCCATGAGCTGGGGGGCAATTATCCATGAGCTGGGGGGCAGGATATCCATGAGCTGGGGGGGCAGGATATCCATGAGCTGGGGCAATATCCATGAGACCTGGGGGCTTTATAGAAGGTCTGTTCTTCTTGGAAAGCGTCACATGACATAAAATAAAAGTATCGGTAATTGGTATCGGTGAGTACTTGAACAAAAGTATCTGTACTCGTACTCGGTCTTAAAAAAGTGGTATCGGTGCATCCCTACTCTATATGATCTGTATCATACTAAAGTCAAATGAAATTGTGTTGTAAATAAATGTATCAACTACAGAGAATAAGAAAAGCACCCGTACACAATGTTGTTTCTGTATTTATTACCCACATTGTCAGCTCTTTATTCTTTTGTGTTTTACATTATTTTATACTTGTATTACATAACATGTACAAAGCAAAACCACAATTTGTACATGTTTTATACCCGTTTTACTAATTGTGCAAAATGTCTAGTAACAAAGTTCCTGATGTAAAGTGTTTGAGTTACAGAGGAACTGTCACTTACAGGGTTATCCAAAGAGATTCGAAAAGTCACCGCACGTTCGGTGACTTTTCGTTCTCTTCAATTCGGTTCCTTTTGCCGATCCCATTTCGGTGACCCTGCGGTGTATTCAGCAAACACCACAGGGCCCTCGAATTGCAGGGAAAAGCTGCCGAAAACCTGACGAAAACTAACCGAATGCACGCTGAAAACAAGCAAAAACATCTGGATTAACCTTCGAAAAAGCCGAACAGGAGCCGAACAGGAGCCGAATCACACAGAGCCGAAGCAGCTGTGACGTAGAGGAGGCAGTGAATAAATTAGAAAAACCATTTGTATGAATCTGGGAAAAAGAAACGCTGTTTGCAAAGAAACTACTGAGCGAAAATGTCTGAAATTTTCACAGGAGGTCCAGGGAATGATAATAAAGAGGGCTGTTACAAAAAAATAAGTAAACTGAAAAAAAAAAAAAAAAAATCGGACTTTTAAAAAAAAAAAAAAAAATATCAGAAAAATGCTTAAAGTATCCTAAAAAATCTATAAATAAAGAGACTTTTTGCTGCAGAATTTTATAATGAACGGTTTATTAGATATTGAATTAAAACGGGAATATTTTTAACATTGAAGCCTATGGGATTCTCCTGAATAAACTTGCCGAATTAAACCAACGAATGGCAGGGCATTAGGGGAACCTTTCACTGCTGGTTTGTGTTCTCTGAATAGCCGAAGCATTGCTTTTTCATGTGGTTTTCACTGCCCTCGAACAGGCACCGAACAGGCACCGTATGTGCAGGCAATTCGCCAGGATTTGGTGAATTGCCTGCTCTCTGGATAGCCGAATGGTCAGGAAAGGTAACCGAACACTGATTTTCAGCATTCGGTTACCTTTCTCCAGCAATTCGGATCTCTTTGGATAACCCTGAATAATGGAAAGGTCATCCTGTAATATTGTATAAAGTATGGATAGTTCTTGATATTTATTTGGTAAATTTAACCACAGCTCTGGTAATTTTACCAACTTCATTGGCTTTCTTGTTTTTGGTTAAGTTTACACCGCGCTTAGAACAAAATTATGAAGGGTTTAGAAGTGGAGAGGATGTACAGAGCGGGAAGAATGGGATTTTATTTTTTACCTTCTTTTTAGATCACCAGCAATAGCCGAGATAAGAGAGGTTGAACCTGAATTCCATTTCTGAAACAAATATAATAATTGTTTGGGTCACTTTATTGCAACGCTGGGAATAACATTCAAGCAATTAAAATAATTAATCTATAATATTCCCATTAGAACAGATTTCGCAACCCCTTTACCAATGTACCTGTTTAAGTGGTGAGAGGCAAGCTTTTTTCTGCACTACAATTCCCATTGTCACTACTAGCTTCATTTACAGATATGTTTATCTGGTTGCTCATTACCTATGGACGCTCACAATTATTTGCTTTATTTTCCAGTTTGAATTAAGCTGAGAGTCATTTTGCTGCAACAAATGTTTTCTATTTTAGATAAAGTGTTCTTTGCTTTTTATATTTACCAGTTTTGGCTTCAGGTTCAAAAGAATAATTAGATGTACTCACTTAACTATATATGAATTGATTTAATATCTGAACTATATGAATTTAACAATCTTGGATAAAATGTTGTACTTTTTCTGTTGCATGGAATTGTATTCAGGTTACTTGTTTTACCCTTGTTACCCTCGGGCAGCTATGGCGAATCTATGGCACGCGCCAAAGCTGAAACACAGGGCTCTCTTTGCTGGCATGCGAGCCATAAGTTCGCATTTGCCAGGGCTTTTTTCTGCCAGTACGTGCTGGTACACAGTACTGTCATCTACTGGCAGGGTAGACGATCCTCCACTAGGATGCGGAGGACGTCTTCAGCCCATGGTAGAAGTTCTGCTGATCGGCGCCAGCCTGGCACTGATCATGGGCTTTTCCCGCAGGGGGCTGATATCTTGGAATTCAGCTCCACCTGCAGGACCTTTCCCCGCCCACTGACATCATTGCATATGGGTGTGATGACATCAGTTGTGGGACCCCCCCCCCCCTGCCAGGCAGGGAATTCCCTATAAAGGTCTCATACAAACTAGAGTGTCATATGAGACATCGTTGGAAAGGAACAAAGGATATTGGTTGACTGAGATAGGAGCTTATAAGTGAAACTTAACTTTTATTGGAAACTAAAGAAACCAGAACAACATAAAGACGAACCAAGGAAAGGATAAAAAGTCTAAAAAGGAAAGGATAAAAAGAGATAGTTCCCAATGGGATGAGTGGCAAGTAAAATTGCAATAGATAAAGGAAAGGTTGAGGCCCAAAATCAATGTGCTACCAGCTTAGAGCCAACCCACCCCAAGATTAACACCAAGCTACAGAGACTAAAAAAATCAAACACACAAACTGCATGGGAGTAAGCACTCCATCACTCGACGTGTTTCGTCGTAAACACTGGCATCCTCAGGAGCATGCAGGAAGTAATGCTCGGTCTGGCGGCATAACAAGAAATAAGGTTCTGCTTAAGACTGGGAACATAAATGTCGGTAGGTATTTTCATTGTGCTGACAAATTTATTTCATTCTACTAAACTCTGGATTTCCAACTGTGTTTCTTTTAGGAGTCTGAATACTACAGCACTAAAACAGGCCAACCAGCTGGTAAGTACTAGCATTAAATAATAGTAAATAAAAGGGAAAAAAATGAAAAAGTGAACATCACATGATGGCAGTTTTAAAAAGGAAGGGCTACATTACATTGTTGGTGCTAATGTTAGCACTCACCTGAGTGATCGTTAACGATAGCCCTGGTAGCCTCCGCATATTACAATCCAAATGCTAACGGGTTAAGCAACCCGTTAGCGTTTGGAATCTTACGCTTTTCAGCGCGAGGTTACTGTACTTTGCGCTCCATATACTTAACATGGGAAGCGCAAAGTGTTAATCAGTGTTAGGATTACAAAGTCCTAACGCTGATTAATGTCCGGCTGCGGTTAGCAAAATGTTAGCCACAGCCTGGACTTGGTGCTAACGGATTCCGCTGGTGTAGAATCCGTTAGCACAAGCAGAACCCCCCAAAATAATTCAGATACTCGCCCTACTATTCCGCGACGAGGACCGCGGCTCTGTCTTCCTCCTCCGTCCGGCGGGAGCAGGGAGAGGCGAGGTGAGATCCGGCTGGTCATGTGTCCGGCTGTCATGTGCCTTGCCGCCGGCGCCACAAGAGAACTAACAACAAGTTGCCTGATAGTGGTAAGAGTAGCAGTGGCCCTCCTGAAAAGCCTCGCTGAGCTAGTAACCAGGTGCTAGCTAATGCCTTCCAAATTTTCCTCTACAAAAGAGGACCACACCTATCCCAAAATGCTTCTGCATTAGTTTAGTGTTCTCCTCACTAGCAAGAAGCTACCTCCAGTTCCTGATACCTGCTTAGACCCTTGTTGTATCCTGTCCTCTCCACGTTATTATCTGCAGATAACCCCTCTACAGTTTCCTTGCTCGAAGATTCTCTGCTACAGATCCTGTTTAAAGATACCTGCTACAGATCCTGGTTAAAGATACCTGCTACAGATCCTGGTTAAAGATCCCTGCTACAATTCCTGTTCTAAAGACCCTCCGCCTTCCCAGGAGCCTCTGCCTTCCCAGGACCCTCTGCCTTCCCAGGACCCTCTGCCTGCAAATAACTCTCTGCTTTTGTTTTCTATTTTCCCTAAGACCTTCCTTCAGTCTCCATTCTCCTAACTATATCTCCCTCCATACCTGGCCTAACCCTGCTCTACTTCCTACTCTCTTATGTATTTAGTATAGTTCAGTATAGTTTTAGTATTCTCTTTTCTCTACCTTTTCTCTCCGCTTGCCTTTTACTTAATCTTATTGCTGGTTATTATTTATACAGTGTCTTCCCTTCCTGTCAGTATTACCCAGCTCCTTGATATTTGTTTATTGCCTTTATACCTTACTCCTAATAAATCCTTTTGTTTATATATACAGTGGCGTCACTAGGGTCGGTGTCACCCGGTGCGGTAATTTATGGTGTCACCCCCCCCCCCCCGAGTTCAGATTTTTTTTTTAACTACTCTTACTCCTAAATCAGTACTCCCATATAACACTGAATGCTCATACACACAGCGCACATTACTGTGAGGTTTATTGCTGTGGAGCTCTCTCATATGCTCACACAACTTTTTGCCAACTGCCAGCAAGTACGTTGCCTGTTCGAAGGCAGTGAAAGCACACATGGATATATATTGCCCCCAGCAGCTCTGGATATATATTGCCCCCAGCAGCTCACCCATGGATATATATTGCCCCAGCTCACATATGGATATATTGCGCCTCAGCTCACACATGGATATATTGCCCCAGACCAGCTCACACATGGATATATTGCCCCAGACCAGCTCACACATGGATATATTGCCCCAGACCAGCTCACACATGGATATTGCCCCAGCTCTCATGGATATTGCCCCCAGCACACATGGATTATGCCCCAGCTCCTCTCATGGATATTGCCCCAGCTCCTCTCATGTATATACTGCCCCAGCTGCTCTCATTGATAATGCCCAGCAGCTCATGGATATACTGCCCCAGCAGCTCATGGATATACTGCCCCAGCAGCTCATGGATATACTGCCCCAGCAGCTCATGGATATGCCCCAGCTCATTGATATGCCCCAGCTCCTCATGGATATGCCCCAGCACCTCATGGATATGCCCCAGCACCTCATGGATTTGCCCCAGCACCTCATGGATTGCCCCAGCTCCTCATGGATATGCCCCAGGCCCCCATGGATTTGCCCCAGCTCCTCATGGATTTGCCCCAGCAGCTCATGGATTTGCCCCAGCTCCTCATGGATTTGCCCCAGCTCCTCATGGATATGCCCCAGCACCTCATGGATTTGCCCCAGCAGCTCATGGATTTGCCCCAGCAGCTTATGGATTTGCCCCAGCTCCTCATGGATTTGCCCCAGCTCCTCATGGATTTGCCCCAGCAGCTCATGGATTTGCCCCAGCAGCTTATGGATTTGCCCCAGCTCCTCATGGATATGCCCCAGCAGCTCATGGATTTGCCCCAGCTCCTCATGGATATGCCCCAGCAGCTCATGGATATGCCCCAGCAGCTCATGGATTTGCCCCAGCAGCTCATGGATTTGCCCCAGCAGCTTATGGATTTGCCCCAGCTCCTCATGGATATGCCCCAGCAGCTCATGGATTTGCCCCAGCAGCTCATGGATTTGCCCCAGCAGCTTATGGATTTGCCCCAGCTCCTCATGGATATGCCCCAGCACCTCATGGATATGCCCCAGCACCTCATGGATTTGCCCCAGCACCTCATGGATTTGCCCCAGCTCCTCATGGATATGCCCCAGGCCCCCATGGATTTGCCCCAGCTCCTCATGGATTTGCCCCAGCAGCTCATGGATTTGCCCCAGCTCCTCATGGATTTGCCCCAGCTCCTCATGGATATGCCCCAGCACCTCATGGATTTGCCCCAGCAGCTTATGGATTTGCCCCAGCAGCTTATGGATTTGCCCCAGCTCCTCATGGATTTGCCCCAGCTCCTCATGGATTTGCCCCAGCAGCTCATGGATTTGCCCCAGCAGCTTATGGATTTGCCCCAGCTCCTCATGGATATGCCCCAGCAGCTCATGGATTTGCCCCAGCTCCTCATGGATATGCCCCAGCAGCTCATGGATATGCCCCAGCAGCTCATGGATTTGCCCCAGCAGCTCATGGATTTGCCCCAGCAGCTTATGGATTTGCCCCAGCTCCTCATGGATATGCCCCAGCAGCTCATGGATTTGCCCCAGCAGCTCATGGATTTGCCCCAGCAGGTTATGGATTTGCCCCAGCTCCTCATGGATATGCCCCAGCAGCTCATGGATATGCCCCAGCAGCTCATGGATTTGCCCCAGCAGCTCATGGATTTGCCCCAGCAGGTTATGGATTTGCCCCAGGCCCCCATGGATTTGCCCCAGCAGCTCATGGATTTGCCTCAGCAGCTCATGGATTTGCCTCAGCAGCTCATGGATTTGCCCCAGCAGCTCATGGATTTGCCCCAGCAGCTCATGGATATGCCCCAGCAGCTCATGGATTTGCCTCAGAAGCTTATGGATTTGCCTCAGCAGCTCATGGATCTGCCCCAGCAGGTTATGGATTTGCCCCAGGCCCCCATGGATTTGCCCCAGCAGCTCATGGATTTGCCCCAGCTCACCTCCTGGTCCTGGTCCCAGCACATGGATAGCGGCCCAGGCAGCACCTCTCCGCCGCGTTTTTTGCTCCTTCTGAGCGTCCGGCGGCGCGCAGCTTGGGCGCTCGTCTGGGGGAGCCACGTGACCAGCCGCGATTGGCTGGTGACGTATTTCCTCCAGGCGAGCGCCGAAGCTGCATGCTTCGGACGCTCGCACGGAGCGAATACGCGGCGGTGGCAGGCGGTGGGTGAGACACCCGCCCTTAGGGTGACGGTGTCACCCTAAAGGCGGGTGTCACCTGGTGCGGGCCGCACCCACCGCCCCCACGTTACGACGCCACTGTATATATATATATATATATATATATATCCTTCTCTGCATAAATCATTGCACATTGGGTTCAAACCTGCCACCCCAGGACCAGCTCCGGGACACCGGCAGAGGAGAAACTCAATGAAGTCCTATGGACTCCATCGAGTGGATGCTCGCGGCGGCGCTTAGTGCTGCCGCGCGAATCCTGGGGCTTAGTGCACGGTAACAATGCAGGCAGGTTTTTAAACGTCTGCATTGTAATATCGCAGTAAAACGGGGGCGCAAAGGAGAAACCTGCAGGTGCAGGTTTTTCTCCTTTGCGTTCCTCTTTTTACCGCGATGACTGTAATGTAGCCCCAAGTTTATACATTTCAATAGGAGGATCCTGCTTTGTAGCGTTGCGCTCAGCGAGGTTGCCAGAGGGGCGTCAGAGTGGAAGGAACGTCCACTCTCACTGACGCACCTTCTGCTCTGAAAAACGCTCGTCTGACACTGGCCTAAAATATGTTTACTTTTTCCTGCAGTTTTCCTCCTCTCCATCTTACTGTATGTTTTCATACCTCGAATAACTTAACATATACTAATTCTAAAGAGAAAAAACGTTCAAAATTCTACACAGGCATGAGTAATGTGTGTGTGTATTATCATGGGTGTGTTAGAAGGGGAAGATATGACATTGCTATTCAGTGATTATCTCACTGCAGGAAATCGGCCTAATTCTTTTTGCTTGGTTCCACCCAAATTCACAAAAGATGTTATTCACAAAGCACCGATCTTGCCACCCAATTGCGCCGAATGGTGAACCGTTCGGTGCAGTTTGTCGATTCAGCTGTCAATTTGCCAAATACAGGTAAATTGACGGCGAAATATGTTGCAGTTCGGCGATCTTCAGCGGCAGTGAAATTGCCCCATAGAGAAGTAATGGCTATTCACAGAACGCCAAACTGCACCGACGTGTCAGCAAAATGCCCTGATGTTTGGTGTTTCAGTTTGACAGGTTTAAACAGGTGAATCCCCTAGGTTTCAATGTAAAAAACTAATATCATTTTTAATTAAAAAAAAAAAAAAACATTTACAGGGTTATTCAGAGAGGTGAAATCCAGGAGAATTGCCAGGAGAATAGACCAAATAGCCGATTTGGAAAGTGAGATAAATGTGAGAATTTTTCTGGTTTGGCTATTTTGATTTCTCCAGTCACTCTCCTGGTTTTCACCCTCTCTGAATAACCCTGTTATTATTTTCAGCAAAAAGCCTTTTTATTCTTTTATTTAGAGTACCTTTTCGTATTTTTCATATTTTTTTTAGACAAAATTTTGGTTTCCCAATTTTTTTAAAAGGAGTTTTAGATAAATTCTTACATTTTTAAAGGACCTTTATTATTTACAAATATTTTAATGCATTTTTATTGGTTTAAACACCTATTAGGAGTATAGGAGAGTTCCGTGTTATTCTTTTTTCAGTTCGGTGGATTTCGCCACTTTAGTGGTGTTCTTCAACTTTTTCACGAGGCTTCGGCAACTCCATCTTCGGCACACTACAGTGACCATCCGGTGAATAGTGAATTCACCATACTGTTGGCAAAATCGATCGCCGAAGTGCACCAAACTGCGCCGAAGTGAAAAGCGCTGAAATTACGGTGCTTAGTGAATAGACCCTAAAGATTTTCTCATGTGGAAGCATCTGGCTTTTTTTTTTCTTTCTCCTCTGCAATCCATCCATGACTAAAGCTTTGATGTAGAGGACATGATTTGTAAATATCTGAAATGTGTCAACACACCTCTACCACATGAATCTTTTAACTGAAATGTTATATCAATAAGCAAGTTCCCCACGTAAATATGAAAACGCAAAAGAATAATAAAAAAAAGAAGACCATTCAGAGCTCACTGTGCTAAAGGTGAAAGATCCGAAAATACCTACAAAGGAAACCCTGTAAGCCTGTATAGAGAAGGAACGTTGCTTAAGTAATTATACAATATATTTGTGTTTTGGCACTCCGTATGGGTAAAGGGACAAATGTAATAGGCAGGGCCGGATTAACATAGGGGCTGATGGAGCAGCAGCTCCAGGCCCATGCCCCAGAATAGGCCCAGAGGAAAAATAACTGTCTGCATTGATGGGCATTTGGACCCCCATTATCTCCACCTCCATAGCAGTTACAGGGTAATGTGAGGTATCACTGGAAAGGCGAGAGCATGGCCTTTCCAATGATAGCAAACATGACCAGGTTTTTTGTAACAATAAAAATAAAATAATAAATATTTCTTTATTTTTTCTTTCTAACACAGCAATACTTTCCTTTTTTCAATTATAAAGGGAACAATGATGCTGCAATAACTCACCATCTCAAGTGCGGAGGTGATGGCACGATCCATTATTACGAATTGTTACACCAAAAACCTAAACCGCGGGGGATGTGACTAGCTGTGAAGGGGAACGGACGTGCTCTGGAGGAGCTCCGCTCTAGTAATTTGATTTAGACGACTTTTATCCGGGACTCCTCGAACATCGCCACATTTTTCTGGATCCCTGACCAGCTGGCCAGAGGGTTGAATGCTCCGGAGCCATGTTTTAGTCCCCCCCTCCAGAGCTCAGATGAGTATACTGCTGCTGATTCCTGGTGAGAGAGCTTAGCTGTCAGCCATCTTGAGGCCTGCTTCGGCTCCCACGTGGCTGGCCCCTGGTTCCTTTCTGCTCCCTGTGATGTCCCCCTGTTTTTAAGCGGTTGGTGGCTACATGCTGTGGGAATTACGGACCCCGATTTTCAGGCCGTGACCACAGACTCCATGGAGAAGATGGCAGAGGGGCAATCGGAGTGGAAGCAAGTGGTTCACCCTCCCCCAACAGAGGCCTGGAGGCCGTCCTGACGGACCTCGAGGTGTGTTTGGAGCTGATGACTGGAGCGGACGGGGATCCGCTCTCGAGGTGAGACTGGCGCAGGCTGATGGCCGTGATGAGAGGTGGCTGGGAGTCAGTGGCTCTGACTGAGAGCATATCGAGAGAAGTCTTACCTTCCGATGATGTGGGAGGCTCACCCATCATAGGCGTTGGTGTGATGAGCTGCGACGCGCCTGGGGACAAACGGCCTGACACTGAGGTGCACAGATGTGAGGAGGAGGCTGGAGTGCTGTGGGATGAGAGCGGGGAGCTGACTCACCTGGCGCTGCTGCCCGTCGAGTTACTGGGGCTGTCCCCGCTGTGCGTCTCTGAGGGGCCTGTTCGCCAGGGGTCGCCCGTCCGGGTGAAGCTGGCGGATGTGCTGGGGGCATCTGCTGTAGGGATGGGCTGCCAGTTCAATGCGAACATGAGTTTGCATCAAACATTGGCCGTTCGACCGTTCGGCAAACATTTTCGCGTGTTCGCCGTGAGTTCGCCCACAATGCACCACAATGCACAGTGCCCCTTGCCTGAAGCTTGTAATTGGCTACAGCCTTGCACCTGACCACAGGTCAGGTGCAAGACAAATGCAAGACTATGCCAATCAGGGTTCAGAGTCATGATTGGGCTCACAGAGCTAAGTCCCGCAGCACACTATATAAGACTTCCCTGCAGCCCTAGCGTGTGCGTTGCAGGAGTGAATCAGAGAGGAGAGGAGTTTGTTGGATTTGCAGGGATAAGCTGGCAGTGGCAAATAGCAGGGAATTGGCAGCCTGGCTGTGAAATACACCTTTCTGTGAACACACCTACTGAGGAAGCGAGGTATCTCGCTACACGCGTATAGGTGTTATACCTACAATTTTGTTTTATTTATTTTTAATAAATTTGCCTTTTTAAACGAATGATTGGCGTCCAGCTTTCACTGGAGCGACAAGACTGCAAATCCTGGGGGAAATCCGGCATTCCCATCTAATACTGCCGGCTGCCTGGAGCATCTAGTGTCTGATTGAGACACACCAGAATGTGAGTGATACTTCTTTCTGCTTCTTCTCGCTGTGTAGAAAAATTACTACCCTATGGTAGCGTTTTTGTCTATTTTTAAAGGTACACAGAAAGAAAGAAAACACTCTTTGAAGGAAGCGCTGACTCGATCGTTTCTTTTTCCCTCGATGGCTGTGAAATATCATACCACAGTTGAATCAGAGTTCATCTTTATCTTTAATCTGTATCTTTATCTATTCAGAGTTGAATCTGGGTGTTGCCAGGTATCAGGGTGTTGCAGCCTGCATCAGAGGAAGTGAATCAGAGAGAGTAGAGGACATTGGCAGCCTTGCAGGGAAAATATCAGTGAAATCGCTAACTTATAGCAGAGTTCTGAATATCTTTAATCTAGATAACACAGTTGAATCAGAGTTCTGCATATCTCCAATCTATATACCAGAGTTGAATCAGAGTTCTGCATATCTCCAATCTATATACCAGAGTTGAATCAGAGTTGTGCATAGTTCCAATCTTTATAACATAGTTAAATCAGAGTTCTGCATATCTCAAATCTATATACCAGAGTTGAATCAGAGTTCTGCATATCTCCAATCTTTATAACAGAGTTGAATCAGAGTTCTGCATATCTCCATCCAATCTATATACCAGAGTTGAATCCGAGTTCTGTATATCTTTAATCTACAGTTGTGTTCAAAATTATTCAACCCCCACTGAAATTGAGTGTTTTGGCCAGTTTGACATTGATTTTGATCATTCAGTCATCTTGCTTACAATTAAATCAAAGAGGCACGTGTAGGTCAGACAAATATAACATAACATTTATAATGAAATAACCACAAATGTCTTTTCTGTGCTCACATCATTATCAGTTTTATTCAACCCCCAAGTGACATTCAATCTTAGTACTTAGTACAACATCCTTTTACAGTTATAACAGCTTTTAAAAGTGTCTTGCAGCGATCTACGGGTATCTTCGCCCATTCGTCATGGGCAAAAGCCTCCAGTTCAGTCACATTCTTAGGCTTGCGCACTGCAACTGCTTTCTTTAAGTCCCACCAGAGGTTCTCGATCGGATTTAAGTCAGGTGACTGCGATGGCCACTCCAAAATATTCCAGCCTTTAATCTGCAACCATGCTCTAGTGGACTTGGAGGTATGCTTGGGATCATTGTCCTGTTGAAAGGTCCAACGTCTCCCAAGCCTCAGGTTTGTGACGGACTGCATCACATTGTCATCCAATATCTCCTGGTACTGAAGAGAATTCATGGTACCTTGCACACGCTGAAGCTTCCCTGTACCTGCAGAAGCAAAACAGCCCCAAAGCATGATTGACCCCCCGCCATGCTTCACAGTAGGCAAGGTGTTCTTTTCTTCATAGGCCTTGTTCTTCCTCCTCCAAACATAGCGTTGATCCATGGGCCCAAACAGTTCTAATTTTGTTTAATCAGTCCACAGAACACTATCTCAAAACTTCTGTGGTTTGTCCACATGACTTTTGGCATACTGCAGTCGACTCTTCTTATTCTTTGGAGACAGCAAGGGGGTGTGCCTGGGAGTTCTGGCATGGAGGCCTTCATTACGCAGTGTGCGCCGTATTGTCTGAGCTGAAACTTCAGTACCCACATCTGACAAATCTTTTCTCAGTTCCTCAGCAGTCACACGGGGACTTTTCTCCACTCTACGCTTCAGGTAGCGCACAGCAGTCGAAGTCAGCATCTATCTTCTTTCTGCCACGACCAGGTAGCGTTTCAACAGTGCCCTTTGCCTTGAATTTGGGAATGATGCTTCCTATGGTCTCTCTTGGTATGTTTAACATCTTTGCAATCTTCTTATAGCCATTGCCCTTCCTGTGAAGAGTAATCACCTCTTCTCTTGTCTTCCTGGACCATTCTCTTGACTTCACCATGTTTGTAACCACACCAGTAAATGTCTAGAAGGAGCTGAGTATCACAGTCATTTTAAAGCTGCCTAATTGGTGCTTATTATGCTTTATTGCTGCTCCGTGACATCCACAGGTGTTTTCAATACCTGATTGAAAACACTTGAATGAGCCTCTGTTCTTCAGAGTGGTAGTCTTTAAGGGGTTGAATAATTGTGTCAATGAAGAATTCACAAAAGAAACATTTACTACTGTATTACAAAACCAATTGATGTCATTTTAGTTGCATAGGGTTCTTTAAAAAGTCCTTGTAGGATTTCATTCTGAATACAATTACAAATGTACACTAAATTCCCTAAAACCCTTTACAGCATTGGGGGTTGAATAATTTTGAACACAACTGTATATATCACTCACCATGTCAGAAAGACCAAAAAGGACAGGCAGACGCTCCCAGACACAGATAAGAGGGCAAGCAGCCTCTGTGTCGGAAGGCTGTGCCCCTGGTCGTCGTGGACGTGGTTCATCCTCTGCAGGGGCACACTTGTCCTTTCTAACTGGTGCTGGCCGTCTTATGCAGCAGCAACATACAGAGAATTTGGTGGATTGGCTAACCAGGCCATCCTCATCCTCCGAGACATCTGCCAGCCAGGCTTGTAGTGGTTTACAGTCCACCTCAGCTGCCAAAGCATCTAATTCAGCCTCCATGTCCACAGCTACTCCTGCCGTAGCCTCATCATCATACAAGGAGGAGTCAGCTGAATTGTTTGACTACAATGACAGTGACATGCTGCTTGAGGATGCGCAGCAACTCCAGTGCTCTGATGTTGACTCTGAGGTTGAGGAAGGGGAGTAAAATCAGCCTAGAGGGAGGGGGTGCCAGTGACACACAAACAACTGGCACTCATGTGTCCCCAGCAGCTGCAGCATACTGCCAGGTTGGCTCCAGTGATGAAGAGATAGGGGGTGATGACGATGATGCGGTCACTGACTCCACCTGGGTGCCTGATCGACCAGAGGAGTCAAGCGAGGAGGAGGAGGCACAACAAAAATGAGGCACAACGTCCTCTATGAGCAACCGTAGCCAGTCCAATGAATCAGAAGTCAGAGCTGCTCAGGTGCAGAGCGCTGTTGTCTCAAAGCACACATCCAGGAACTCTGTTGTCTGGGAGTTCTTCACATGTGCAGCAGACTGCAGAGCTGCTATTTGTAAGCTATGTCTGAAGAGGATCAAGCGTGGGAAAACCATCAGACGCTTGGGTACCACGTGCTTGATGCAACATATGAGCACCTGCCACGCATCCTGTTGGCACAACATTTTGCATAGGTCCTCCTCCTCATCTGTCTCTACCCCCACTATATATCCTGCCATGTCATTGTCTACAACCTCCACTGACAGGGATGATGTTATAGTAATGGGTGTACCAGGTCCTTCCTCAGAATGTGACAGCATCCCATCAGCTGCAGATTTACGCAGTCAGATTACGTTGCCCCAGCTGCTGCAGCGTAAGAAAAAATATAGTACCAACCATCCCCTTGCACAGCGTCTAAATGCCAGCTTGGCAAAATTACTCGCATTACAGCTGCTGCCTTTCCAGCTGGTGGACTCTGCCTCCTTCCGTGAATTTGCCGAAAGTGCTGTACCACAGTGGCAGGTTCCAAATCGCCAGTTCTTTTCACGGAAGGCCATTCCAGCAATATACCAGCACGTGGAAGACAATGTTATGGAGTTATTGGGAAAGGCAGTCAGCAGCAAGGTGCACATTTCTTTAGACACGTGGTCCAGCAAGCATGGACAGGGCCATTACATTTCCTTCACAGCACACTGGGTAAATCTGCTTGCAGCTGGGAGGGATCCAGGACAGGGCTCTGTGCTGGAGCTTGCTCATCCACCACGCCTCCAGAAAGCTGCTTATATGAGGTCTGTCTGCTCCACCACCTCTTCCTTCTCCTCCTCCTTCTCTGTCTCTGGCAAAGTGGCAGTTAAACCGACGCGTGGCAGGGGCTACGCAATGGCTCAAGCAAAAAGATGCCATACTGTGCTTGAGCTGGTTTGTTTAGGGGACAGGAGCCACACCGGGCCAGAAATTCTGTCAGCTCTGCAGGGGCAGGTGCAGAGATGGTTAACACCACGCCAGCTTGAGCTGGGAATGGTCGTCTGTGATAATGGCAGCAACCTTCTCTCTGCCCTACGCCTGGGTAAGTTGACGCATGTACCATGCTTAGCACACGTCCTAAATCTGGTGGTACAGCGTTTCCTAACCAGGTACCCAGGGCTGGCAGAGATCAGCGAGACCAGAAAAGTCTGCAGCCACTTCAGATGGTCATTCCCAGCAAGTGTTCGCCTGGCAGTAATTCAAAGAGAATTCCACCTTCCCACAAACCGTCTGATCTGTGACATGCCCACCAGGTGGAGCTCGACATTGGCAATGCTGCAGCATCTGCACAAGCAGCAGAGGGCCATCAATGAGTGCCTGTGTGAGTATGGCACAAGGACAGGTTCAGGTCAACTTGGTTCCCCCCGCAGTGGCTGATGATCAAGGATGCATGTACTGTACTGCCACCATTTGAGGAGACAACGAGGATGGTGAGCAGGGACAGTGCATGCTTCAGTGACACAATTCCTTTAGTGTTCCTGCTGGAGCACACTCTGCACAGCAGTCCTGCGGGTCCTCAGATCAGACAGGAGGAGGAGGAGGAATATTTAAGTCGTGGGGGCATTGAAGGTGGGGATTCCTCAAGGTAGGACTTTGTGTCCCCAGAAACCCAAGAACTAGTACGTGGCTGGGAGGAGGTAGTGCACGATAGGGTCATCCTCAGCGACCAGGAAGACTCGGACGCTAATGCCACCTCCAACCTACGCTGCATGGGCTCTCTTATCCTGCAAAGCTTGCTAAAGGACCCCAGGATTCGTGCTATCAAGGAGAGGGATCATTACTGGTTGGCAACCCTTCTTGATCCATGATACAAGGGTAAGGTTGCAGAGCTCATCCTGCCCTCACAGAGGGAGGACAGGATGAAACAACTTGAGGACGCTCTAAAGCGACACTTGTGTAACACCTTTCCAGGCACTGGTAGGTTAACAAGTGATGGGGCGGAGCTAGCCGAGGAAGCGAGCGGCTGCATGTTGAAGGAGCTCCGTGATAAACACGTTTTTTAAAGTTATTTCCGCCGCTTGCTCGCACTTGAGAAACGCTCTAGGGTCTCTGGGGGACTCGGTGAGTTTGCCTTACCCCAGAAATTGACGCTCCGGAACGGATTAACCCCTGTGGCACAATTGGGGCCTAGTACTAGCGGCCATTTTAGAAGCCTGGAAGGAGATTTCTGAGACCTTTTACCGCTCTTCTTCCTTGTGCCTGCGCTTTTGGTGACATGCCCACCGGTCGCTCACAGAAGCTGCGGTCCAGACAGAGGGACATTCGGGACTCCATGAGAGGTGGGTCCACTTCGAAGGGAGATGCGATCTCCTCCTCCCTCCCCCCGGGCTATGACTTTTCGGAAGATGAACAGGACCCCTGGCACTCGGGTGGTAGCTCTGCGATGACCTGGATCTCCCCACAATCTCGGACACCAGACTCCCAACCACTATCTGCAGCAGCAAAGAAAAGGGCGCAAAAGAAACGAAAAGCAGCGCTGACGGCGTCTTTGAGTGCCTCACTTACTGCTGGTGGCCTCTCTGACAGGGATTCGGCTGAGGAGCACCAGCTTTCAGCCAGCAGTAGTGTGGCTTCATTACGACAGGACGTTTTGAGACCGGGTGCCCAACCGCAACAAACGAGAGCGACCTCACTCGAAACCCGTATGACACAGCCTGAAGAAAGTCGGCAGGAGGAGGATGATGATCTTCCTCTTACGAAAAGAGACCTTCGGAGGATCCTGGACGAACTCCGGGAGATCCGGGGGGTGTGGAAACCTGAAGTGGCGGCGGTTCGGGAGGAGGTTGCAACAATCCGTGCGCAGGTGACAGCAGTGCAGGCGACGACCTCTACAGTGCTATCGGAACATACTCACCTGTTGGGACAGGTCGCTGGTCTAAGATCCCAGGTCGAGCTTTTGTCCTGCTCTGTGGAGATGCTGGAAACAAGACACCGCCGTCGTAACGTCAGGGTCAGAGGCATCCCGGACTCTGTGTCGTCGGATGAACTCCCAGCTTATGTGTCTCGTTTGGCCCTTCGGATGGCAGGACTCCCTCCTGACAAGCCAGATGTGATCGGATCGGTATTCAGGGTTCGGAAACCTGCGGCGCTTTCGAAGGGGACACCCCGTGATGTCGTGGTGGCCTTTCGTGACGTAGCATTTAAGGTCAAGCTTATGTCTGCTCCTGGTGCAAGAGATCAGTGAAATTCGAGGGCTCCACGTTGGCTTTGTATGACGACCTTCCATTCCAGACTCTGCTTGCTCGCAGGCGGTTCCGTCCTGTGACTGCGGTTCTTCGTCGGAGGGGGATCCGTTATCGGTGGGGCTTGGCGGGAGCATTGGTGGTGACACATAATAATGTCCCCTACACCATCATTGCTCCTGAAACCGCCTGGTCCGACTTTGAAGCGGCGGGCATCTCGCCGGACCCTCCGGAACTTCAGCCAGACTGAGACCTGAGCGATATTGTTTACCCCCCCAGCTTTTTTCTTCTCTGTTTACGTGTCACTGGTCTATAGATAAGCTCTGAATATAATTTATCAGGACAATTTATGGCATTTACGTTGATAGTCCTACATGCTTATGTGTTTCTTTTGTGTTTTCTTCCTTTACTGAGGTTGGGACTTCTTGCTTTTTGTTTTTATTATTCCCTTATTGACCTGTTACTACTTGCATCTTACATTATCTGACTGGCTGACCGTAGTTAGTTTGGCCAGCCCTAGACGGCTGTCTTTTTCTACGTTTGATTTCGTGAATTTCTTGTTATGTATAATTCTCTAAATAAAGAATTAAAAAAAAAACAAAAAAAACAAGTGATGACACAGGTGCTTCTGAGGCTGCGGTTGATCAGAGGAAGAGCGGTGAAGGGGGCTGCTTGACTGATGCCTTTTGCAATTTTTTTAGTCCACGACGCCCAGGGACGTCAAATGTAGGCACCCATTTCCAGCGTCTTCACCATATGGTGCAGGACTACCTAGGGGCAAGGGCAAACCTTGATACCTTTACAGCAGATGATCCACTGGCTTACTGGGTGTTGAGATTGGATCACTGGCCAGAACTTAGCCAATATGCTATTGAGCTGCTAGGTTGCCCTTCATCCAGCGTGCTTTCTGAAAGGACGTTCAGTGCCGCTGGAGGTTTTGTTACAGACAAAAGAGTACGTCTGTCCACCGACTCTATAGACTGGCTGACATTTAGAAAAATGAATCAGTCCTGGATCAGCAGCTATCACTCCCCCGATGCTGATGTAACTGAATAGATCGGGGATCTCTTGTGCATTCCCAAAACCTCCACCACTGCACTCTTCCACAATACCTCAGAGGGGTTACGGACGGTGTGAAGGCACTGTTGCCGACACTAAAGGCCCAATTTTAAAGCACCTATTGATACTTTCATCCAAAGCCTGCATAAGAAGCACCATAATTTAGCCAAAAAATCACTAAACTTGTTCTGCGTGTACTAAAACGTCTCCTCTTTTCATACAGGCTGCCGCCCCAAGCAGTTGTTTATGAATAGATTAAAAGAAAACCATTTACCGTCATTTGGAATGTCATTTTTTTCTTTTTAAATGTTTCTATACATCCTACAAATCCGCCACTTCACGGGCAGGTTATCGGGACCTCCTAGGCACGATATTTTAAGGAATTTTTTGTTTTTATTCTTAACCTTTTTGTCATGGAAAAATCACTGTTCCTTTAAAAATGATATTTTTAAAACTTTTTGTCCTTGTTTCCTGTCCCCCAGGGCACTACCCGGACCCCCATACACCTTTTATGGCCAATATCTTGCATATATGCCCTCTTGGAGGGCACTCTAAAATTCTAACGTTCGAGTCCCATTGACTTGCATTGAGTTCGTATCGTGTTCGCGTTCGAATTCGAACTTTTTAAATTGTTCGAGTTCGAATGCGAACCGAACACGGGGGTGTACGGCCCATCCTTAATCTGCTGGTACCGACCGGAGCCTGAAGACAGTGGACTTCTCCCACGTGATTACGAGGATGCCTCTGTTTGACGCTCTTCTGCTGTCCCCCACCCCGGCTCTGCTTGCGGCCCTGTCCTGCTATCTTGGCGATGGTTGTGGCGGGAGCTTACCTGACCGGTCAGTCCTGTTTTATTCTGCTATGCCTCAGTCTGTTGCCTGGCCGGGCCTGTTCGGCTTCTCGCTGCCTGCGCTGCTGATGTTACCTTTCCGAGACACTGGCTGAGAGTATTCCTGTGGACTCCCCCCGTGTGATATCTACACTTGTTGATGACCCCCTCACTTTCGTTCTGGACGTTTTTCTGCTATATTAGGCAATTTTATTTCTTTAATTTTTTTTTTTTTTGTTTGTCTTTTTCTTTTTCCTTTCTTGTCGATACAGAGGACTCTTTATCTTGTTTATCCATTTACGATGAGACTCCCCCATTTTTTTTTTTTTTTCCGTGGCGTTTACAGGTTTTTCTCGGGGTTTGGACCCCAGAATGCCTGGGCCTTGTGTCACACACCCCCTTGGCCTCCCGTGGTCCCTTGGACTAACGGGACGATACCAGGGTCGGCACAGTATTGGCCTTTGCCACTACCCCTTATTTGTTTATCCTTTCCTAACTCATTGTAATCGATATCTATTTGTTTGCCTATTTGTTGATTTTTTTTTTCTTTTCCCCACGTTGAGCTATTGTTGTTGACACTATGTGGCCCTGCGAGGCACTTTCTCTTTGATTGTACGCTGACATATTTACCAAATAAAATTTTGAATTAAAAAAAAAAACGCTGCTCTGCAGTAAAGTGCACTGGGTGAGGGGACTTTGGAACCCTGCGTCACTAATCTTTACACCTCTCAAGGTCAAGGGAGGTGTCATTGGACAAGCCAGAGCCTGGCCTTTGCATTGATACCAAACATGACCATGTAAAATCTAAAAGAAAAGAGAACCAAAAAAACTTTTTTTATCTACTTATATTTAGTTCCACAGCGATGGCTTTGTCCATTTGTCATGTATAAAATGAGCAATACCACTGCAATCACTCACCTTCTCATTTCCCACGCTGGGACAAGATCAGTGTTTTATACATACAGGGTTATTCAGAGAGAGGTGACAAGCAGGAGAATGGCTGGAAAATGGAAAATTCTAGGTCAAAATAGCCAAACCAGAAACATTCTCCCTTTTATCTCACTTTCCAAAGCGGTTATTTTGACCTAGAATTTTCCATTCTCCTGTCATTCTCCTGCTTTTCACCTCTCTCTGAATAACCCTGTATGTCATATTATTCATGCAACACAATCCTCCAAAACACAAGGTAAATATTTCATTTTTTGGTTAAAATTGTATATTTTCGCAGAAAAATGCATTAACAAGGTCCCATTTCAATTTTTTTTTTTTTAACAAGAATGCCCTAAAGAATATATAACCACAAAGGTTTGGATGATAAAATGTGAAAAAATAATTTTACACGCTGTAAATGATTGAAATCTGAATGGAAATTTACTCGCACAGTATCTGCCTGGTTAGATATACCCGTATCTGCCCTATAAGGCTGGGGTCAGACGAGCGTAGTGTTCACGTCCGTGATTGCGCCTAAAAGTACGTCCGTGATAGCATGAAAGTAAGTCCATTGGAGCCCGACACATGAAGTACGTCCGCACTGAACTGCGGACGCACAACGGCCGCGGCAAACGGACGCAGGTTAGGCAAGAACGTAATACTGCTAGAACGGACGTGCGGAGTGCGCCACGTCCACAACGTCTGCATAGCTTTGTGTATGAGTGATGGAGCATGGTCAGACGGACTGCATTTATACGTCCAGCATTTTTGACGGACAGAATGTTTTTTCATTGTAATTTATTTTCCCCTCCTACATCCGTCAAAAATAACTTCAGTGAAAAAACGGACTGTGTGACCACTACTGCGTCATCCGTACTGACGATGTCCGTACTGCACGGACGTACAGTCCGTAGAAATCACGCTCGTCTGACCCCAGCCTTAAATAACCTAAAATATGTTTTCATTTCACTAAATTCCAAAAAAAGCCCACCAAAATATTCAGCTCCAGGCCCATAGAGATCTTAATCCGGCCGTGGTAATAGGGAAGACTTTACAAAAAGTCCATAACCTAAAAACAAACAGGGTTATTCAAAGAGATCCGAATTGCTTGAGAAAGGTAACCGAACGCTGAAAATCAGCGTTCGGTTACCTTTCCTGGCCATTCGGCTATCCAGAGAGCAGGCAATTTGCCAAATCCTGGCGAATTGCCTGCACATACGGTACCTGTTCGGTGCCTGTTCGAGGGCAGTGAAATCCCCATGAAAGGCCACTGCTTCGGCTATTCAGAGAACACAAACCAGCAGTGAAAGGTTCCCCTAATGCCCTGCGATTCGGTGGTTTAATTCGGCAAGTTTATTCAGGAGAATCCCATAGGCTTCAATGTTAAAAATATTCCCGTTTTAATTCAATATCTAATAAACCATTCATTATAAAATTCTGCAGTAAAGAGTCTCTTTATTTATAGATTTTTTAGGATAACTTAAGCATTTTTCTGTATTTTTTTTTTTTTTAAAAAGTCCGATTTTTTTTTTTTCTTCTTAGTTTACTTATTTTTTCTGTAACAGCCCTCTTTATTATCATTCCCTGGACCTCATATGCAAATTTCAGACATTTTCGCTCAGTAGTTTCTTTGCAAACAGCGTTTCGTTTTCACAGATTCACACAAACTATTTTGCTAATTTATTCACCTCCCTCGTCTGCCGTCTCAGCTGCTTCGGCTGTGTTCGGCTCCTGCTCGGGCTTGGTTTTCGGCAGGTTAATCCAGATGTTTTTGTGGCTTTTCTGCGTGCATTCGGTGGGTTTTGCGGTTAGTTTTCGTCGGGTTTGCGGCAGCCTTTCCCTGCAATTCGGGGACCCTCTGGTGCTTGCTGAATACACCGCAGGGTCACCGAAATGGGATCGGCAAAAGGAACCGAATTGAAGAGAACGAAAAGACACCGAACGTGCGGTGACTTTTCGAATCTCTTTGAATAACCCTGTAAGTATTCACTTACAGGGTTATCCAAAGAGATCCGAATTGCTTGAGAAAGGTAACCGAACGCTGAAAATCAGCGTTCGGTTACCTTTCCTGACCATTTGGCTATCCAGAGAGCAGGCAATTCGCCAAATCCTGGCGAATTGCCTGAACATACCTGTTCGGTGCCTGTTCGAGGGCAGTGAAATCCCCATAGAGAAGCAATGCTTCGGCTATTCAGAGAACACAAACCAGCAGTGAAAGGTTCCCCTAATGCCCTGCCATTCGGTGGTTTAATTCGGCAAATTTATTCAGGAGAATCCCATAGACTTCAATGTTAAAAATATTCCGTTTTAATTCAATACCTAATAAACCGTTCATTATAAAATTCTGCAGCAAAATGTCTCTTTATTTATAGATTTTTTCGGATAGTTTAAGCATTTTTCTGATTTTTTTTTTTTTTTTAAAAGTCTGTTTTTTTTTTTTTTGTTTTTTTTTTTTTTTTTTTCCAGTTTACTTATTTTTTTTGTACCAGCCCTCTTTATTATCATTCCCTGGACCTCATGTGAAAATTTCTGACATTTTCGCTCAGTAGTTTCTTTGCAAACAGCGTTTCATTTTCCCAGATTCATACAAATGGTTTTGCTAATTTATTCACCTCCCTCTGTCTGCGTCACAGCTGCTTCGGCTCTGTGTGATTCGGCTCCTGTTCGGCTCCTGCTCAGGTTTTTCGAAGGTTAATCCAGATGTTTTAGCTTGTTTTCTGCGTGCATTCGGTGGGTTTTGCGGTCAGTTTTCGTCAGGTTTGCGGCAGCTTTTCCCTGCAATTCGGGGGCCCTGTGCTGTTTGCTGAATACACCGCAGGGTCACCGAAATGCAATCGGCAAAAGGAACCGAATTGAAGAGAATCTCTTTGGATAACCCTGTTTGTACAGGGCTCAAAATTTCAAGTCCCAAGCTACTAGCCAGACCTTAAGAGTTACTCGCCACCAGTTGCCCCACCTACCCTGCCCTGATCTCCGCCCCTAAACACACCCTCTTAAATTATCTTATGAAATTACACTGTTGAAGGTTTTATTAAGAATAAAGTTACAAAAATAAATAACTTTAATAACCGGACCGAGATCCCAGATACATGTATATCCAGACATCAGACCCAAGTAATATCTTCCAAGTACACACTCCTCTCCAACAGTTTTTAGGACCAAATTAATTTGGGGTTTATTCATCCGATATATCAAGGGGAACCGAATACTCTCTTTTAATTGTTCGTATGCCAGGTTATCAATAGATGTTAGAAGACCCCAGAGTCAGTTTTCCCCCTTGGATGCTTATACAGACGAATTCATTAATATTCGTGTGAGATACTTCCATCCCCATTGTTTTTCTCTTTTTTGCTCTTTCCGCATCACTCATCTTTCTTTATAAAATAGATCTATTTTGCTGAACCTCAAACGCCTACGCCACCATTACACCAATTATGACCCCTCACGGGAGATGTTAGTTCTGCCAGGGGCCCCCTTTAATTAATTTCTCTCTCCCCCCGTAATTCATTCCTCCCCCTCCCCTGCAATTCATTTCTCCCCTGCAATTTATTTCCCCCCCTCCAGTGCAATTTATTTCCCCCTCCCCTGCAATTCATCCCCCCTCCCTTTACCTGTCCTCGCGAGTAGTAGAATGAGGGGGCGGGGATAATCCCTGCTTCCCTCACTCGCTGAGGCTCACCGGATCCTCTTTCACACTGTGCCCGGAAGATGAGGGGTGCAGCGTGAAGGGAGATCATGCAGTGTGCAGCAGCGAGGTCCGGTAAAAGGGGGGTGGGAGAAGGAATTTGAACCCCCTATTGTGGCACTCTGAGGTCTCTCGATGCTGCACTCACTGATGCCGCTTTGGGGAGACGGGTTGAACCTCTTTCTGATCTCTGAGTTTTGCTCGGCACACTCGCCTGTGATCCGTTTGCTGCACCATGTGAATGGAACACGGGAAACTGCGCCGAGCAAACATCCCGAATCAGGAAGAGGTTCAACCCGGCCTCTCCCCGAAGCAGCGTCAGTGAGTGCAGCAGCGAGAGACCGAGCTACAGCAGGAAAAGGGCATGCGGAGCTGTTAGCGTGATTAAATAATAAAAAAAAAACGGCTGCCACTGGAATACGCAGCGCAGGCAGCACGATATAATTTATCGTGCTGCCTGCGTGTGCAGTTCCACTCGCCCACGCTTAATTTCCACTCGCCAATTGCGAGCAGGCGAGTGGAAATTTTGACCCCTGACTTAGTATATACTGAATATTATTCATTCCACCTTTCTGCATTACACCCCTTCAAATAACCCACAGTGGGAGCTGCCACCTGTCCTTTTATATCTCTTTATAATATACCTTGCCCTTTGTTAACTGGTGTGCTCTACCTGCAGTGACCTCTCACTCCTACTTGACCTCTGCAGTGACCTCCTCGCTCCTACTTGAAAATACATTGCATTTTCAAAATACCTTTCCAAATACTCAGCCTTGAAGACATTGAATATTTTTTGGTAAAGAACAAAAACACTGTCAATAGACTTGATGAAAGAAAAACTAATTTTCTTCCTTTGGTGATCGCATTGACAGTCATTGTCCTGTGTTATATATTCGTCATTAATTGTCTGCATTTACTACCCTCTGCATTGTAAGCTCATCTTATCGGTTTTCTAAGTATGTAATTTAATTTAATGCCCCTTTCATTATTGTAGAGCACTGCAGAATCTGTTGGCGCTATATAATTAATTATTATAAAATCCAGGCTATGATATGCCAAATTCATCTGCTTGATCTTGCCCTGTTGTGGAAATGTACAGTTTATATAGAGGTTGGGCACTTGCTATCCGGAATCTCGGGATCCTGAGCATTGAGCAATCCATATTTCAGATTCTCCTGGATTTCAGAATCTGGGACTGGGAGAATCTAATGCTTTAGATGGATACTGCATCAGGAGGGCCACGATCCCCTTTTTGCTGCTGCTCCCAGTGTGTACACATGCCCGGAGACCTGTGCAGCATTTGTTTGAGGACATGCCACTCTTGAGTCAGGGAGACTCCAGGCAGCATGTCACATGCTGAGTGGGTGTCACGTACTGCACTGATCCTGGATCCCAGCGGCTGGCAGCATCTTCGTTGCTGCTCGCTGGCTGCCGAATGAAATAGCAGCTGATCGCGGTCGCGAGTCGCTGACGCTGAGTTTAAAATCAGACACATCCTCTCAGCGCATTCATTGTATATTCAGTGTTGCTCTCTTGTGTATGATCTCGGCTTGGCTGACTATTCCTCTGGCTGTTAACCCTTTGACATCTGGCTGACTATCCAAACTGGCACCGACTCCTGGCATTTGGCTAACTATTCGAATTTGCACAGACCCCTGGCATTTGTCTATTAGAATTGGCACCGATCTCTGGCATTTGTCTGACTATCTGAATTGGCATGACCCCTGGCATTTGTCTGACTCTCCGAATTGGCACTGACCCCTGGCATCTGGCTGACTATCCGGTTTGGTACGTACCCCTGGCATTGTCTGACTATTCTGTGTCTCGGTTCTCTGTCATTTCTTTCTTTAAAAATCCAGCCACCTAATGGACTGACAGTGTAGGTAGATTGTCTTCGTGCAGGGTTAGACATATACAGATACGTGAGACTGGGGCTGCCTAGAGGTTCAGAGCACATGCTGCGGTCTGCTGCAGCACTCAGGAGCCGAGTTACCCATCAGCAGCAACTGTACGGAATGTCCCTCTTCTGCAATCACTAAAATCTGGACAGCTCTGAAAACTTTGGGTTTTCAGTCTCTTTCAGATTTTAAAATTCCAGAAAAGAGGTGTCCGACCTGTATATTATAATGCATATATAAGTAAGTATCTCTTTTCTCTGTCTTCCCGTTGCCCAATTCGAGTGTCCATCTTTAAAATTACACTCTAACCGCTAAAACCAGATTAACTGTTAATTGGTCATGTGGTGCTGGTCATGTGCCCACTCTTCTCCCCCCTCTCCTCGGCTGTCCCAGTTGGTTGTGTCAGCTTTCACTGTGCTGGAAATAATGTGAATCTATAAAGATAGTTTACATGAGTGATTTTCATCCTTTTCATCTCATTTTACATTGATAATAAACAAAATCTATCAAGACACACCAGCAAATTTTAAGGATCTAGTTTTTTAAATGAAGAACTCTCTTTTAAGATGTTAATACATCTCCCCTTCCCAGGAAGGGTTAATAACTAATCCCTCTGATCTCTCAAACTTGCTATCCCTTCTTCTGGTTTTTAGCTTACAGTATCCTTTTAAGACCTCAGACAGAAGCTTTTTTTTTTTTTAAAAAAAAACATGCTGGTGTTTATGAGCTGGCGCATGTTCATAAATTTTGATAACGAGTCTACTCTCTGGGCATCTCCAAAAATGGCTCAGAGCTGGTTTCAGAAAATCAGCAGTGTGTGGTCTTTAGGCAATAAAGAGACATACAGTATATCACCTAAGAGGCCATAATGATGTATGTTGCCTGAAAATGCACTCATAACAAGTATTTGCTTATATTTTACAGTTGGCTCTTACAAAATGTTGCACAGTTTGCCTTTAGGCTGGATTCACACCTAAGCGTTTTACAGCGCACTCCTGCGCGGTGTAAAACGCTTAAACATGAAATCCCATGATTGCCTATGTGGGCATGTCACACCTAAGCGTTTTAAAGCGCGCAGGAACGCGCTTTAAAACGGCCGACGCAAAAAGAAGTCCGGGAGCTTCTTTTCGGCATATAGCCGCGTGTTCGCGGCCATATCATAGCCGCGAACGCGCTGCAACGCACGTTCGCGCGTTTTTTTTTAAAAAAACGCGCGCATTGCGCGACGCTGCGCTACGCCATGGTGTGAACCCAGCCTTGTTGTGTGTGAACTTTTATTTTCAAGAATAAACACTTTACGTCTGATGGTAACTAGACATGTAGCCAAACTGTAGCAAATATAGTCAATGTCCACTGAAATATTTTTGTGGTTCTCAGCAGGGCAACTGAGCGTCTTACTTTTCAACCCAGTTCCTGGGGGGAAAAAAGCATAATAAAGCACCCTGTGGCCATGTGATTTTAGCTCCCAACCAGAATCTGTAATCTCCTGAACTGATTACTGAAAGACTTTCCAGTGTCCAAGTAAGGACACATTCCTAGACACTTCCAAGTGAGGTGGAATGATTTTGGTGAGGGTGAACAAAAGAATTGCTTTGTATGAATCTTATCTTCAAATAGTGTGTTTTTATGCTGAGCAAGGCTGTGAGTAATCTGTCAAGTTTAATCACTGTGGAAGATACTGAGATAACTGCAGTGGTCAAATAAACTGACTCTCCACAGGTCCTGGCTGACCACAAACCAAGTGTATTTGTCATAGCTCTATTAAATGTAATGGTGTGCATTATGTGCAACCAGGAACCTGGCACACTACTAGTGATTCTAACTCAACTATTGTCAAATCAGGACAATGGCAGATCTATTGGAGTTTGGGGTAACTAAAGACCCACAGGTAACCTGTTTCACCGAAAATAACACGTAGTTGTGATCATTCCCAAGGCTGGTGGTGGCATAAAGGGCAACTTGAAGAGCCGCAGGAGAGGTGGGAGAGTCAGCGATGCTGGCGCCAGAGGAAAAGAGGTGGCAGCGGAGGGAGCAGAGCCACATAAACCGATGCTTCCTCTAGCGCTCCTGTCACAGGCGGAGTGAGACCAGATGTACACCGCCTGTGAGGAATCGATAGTCAAAGTGCGCTTCGCTCATTCTGGCCAGCGATTGGTTACCAAATTGCTCTTGAAAAGGTATAGCACCCCTGATTGCTATGATCACACTATTCTTAACTTTGCCACTCTCTCTTGTCTTGTAAGTTTTTTTTACTGGTATTAAAATAAAATGACCTACCCCGAAAATAAGACCTAGTGTCTTTTTTTGGGCCAAAAAAATATAAGAGTGTCTTATTTTTGGGGAAGCATGGTATTTATCTTCTTTGGCAACAATTCTCAATTATATCCTCTTGAGCTCTACTGGTTGAGCCCCAGGATGATCAAGCCCAGCCGCCCAGCTGATCTTTCCATTTCTGTGTCCTAGTGGATCTATTCCAGTGGCTCTGTTTCTTATTGGCCCAGCGAGTCTTTAACTATTTCAGAATGAAGTGTCAACCAACATGACACCTGGGAGTAGATGTACCGTAGATACTCGAGTATAACGCGACCCGAATATAACGCGAGGAGTAGAGATTCATTATGGAAATAAGAATATTACTCAAGACTTGAATATAACGCTAGGTGCAAAATTATGAAAGTATAAATTTCCAAAACACGACAAAAGTCTGTTAAGTTACTGTTGTTCCATGTTTTCATTTCATGTTCATTTCACCCCACTCTCACCCTCGTTCCTCCAATGGTTGTTAGAGAGCAGGGGTGCAGAGTGAGAGGTAATGCATTATCGTGGCTATTTTAGAATGGTGATAGATGTAATTGAGCGTTTTGATTGCTTGGAATATAATTGTCTTATGATAAAGTTCTGCACATGAAACTAAATAAATAAAATCCGTAAGCACAGGTATGGCATAAGGGCACATTTTTTAGATTTAATTATTGCAATTGCATTTAATAAGATTATATATATATATAATGTTAGGAACCTATGCATATACTCATGCACTACAAAAAGACACATTTTGAAATTGATAAAAGCTTGCTTTACCTTGAAAAATTAATATTGTTTATATGAAGCAGAGTATATGATAAATTTGATAAATTGTGACATACAGAAATTATTTATTAAAGGGGTTAATGTTACTGTTTTTTTATTGCAAAGGTTAATGTAGGTTTTTGGATTGAAGGGTTAATAGAGGGTTGAATAGTATTGGAGATGTTTTGTACAGGGGTACTTGAGGGCTGCAGTCATTAAGGGTTAATGGTTAAAGTCAGGGCTGCAGGGTTAAATTGGGATTCCATAGCGTGCACGTGTCCGACATCTCCTGGAAGCAATCAGATCTTCACTCCCTCGCAGCTGTTCCGTGTATAACGCGACCCCTACAGTTTGAAGCTTGATTTATTGCTCAAAAAACTCGCAGTATACACGAGTATCTACGGTAATGCAGCGTGCTGGCTTTACCATGCTATGTGCACGAATGTTCAGTGCTATCTTTTACAGCTTTGTAAATAAAGAATTTATCAAAACGTTCCACAGTTATGTAATAGGACGCAAAGTGGGTACATTTTCTCAATGAACATAGTATGCTAGCAGATATATATATTATTATTTCTTTATTTATATAGCGCCACATATTCCGCAGCGCTTAGTGTACAAGGAGCGCTAAGATTAGTTTACAAGACGTTGATGCATTGGAATACCACACATTGGATGATACGGCCTGATTCTCCACAGTTGTATTGGAGGGATGTGCGCAGGGATTTTTTTCAGGGAGTACTTGCCGGTACTCAGTACCGACACCTCACCACCAGCCTGAACTAACAGGAGAGAGCATGATGCTCCTCCCTCCTCCTGCAGTGGCAAACAGAGAATCAGAAGCGCTCGGCAGCTCATAATCATAATGCTCTTGAATGCTTCGATTGTCAGGAGTGTATGTAGGGACCGACAACCCCCCTCTTCTCCCAGTAAGTGACAAGGGAGGGCTGGTTAAATAAAATATCCCCTGTTTCTTCAGTGCCCCAACTCTGGCAGATGTGTGTTAACATGCTGCACCTCCCCCTCTCTCTGCAGCCGCTGAAACTTTGAACAGCATGGGGAGGGGGGGTGCAGCATGTTTACACATATCTGCCAGAGCTGCGGATTGTCAGGCAAGGGGTGTGATCAGAGGAGCTGGCACTGTAAGGCAGTACAGGTGGCCGCATAAGAGCGCAAGACCAGGAGGGGGTGCAAAAATTTAATTTGAATCCCTGGTCACTTGGCTTGACGGGATCCAAATTTTTTAACTATCTGCCTGTCGCTGTGCCCCTGCTGCTCCTCCTCTAAGATGCAGCTGGTGCCCAGCGAGCTGCATTGTATCTGCCAGGTTAGAGAGCAGACTCCCCACGATGCTGGATATGGAAGCCTGTGCTCTCTGTCCTCCTGGTCCCATCCTCCTTGCTGATGCCTGGCCCACTCAGTGCCAGCATTTCTAACTGCACTGCAATACAGTCTTTTCTTGCCACAGCGGCACTTAGTGGATAAGCCCCATAGGGTTGCAACAATAGTTGTAGTTCATTTAAAGGAACACAGTATTAAAAAACATGGCTCCCTTTTATAGTGTCTTCCTTTAACCCCTTCACTGCTGAGCCATTTCACGTTTTAAAAAAAACACGTTTTTCTTTTTTTTATTATTATTGTTGTTATTTTGTTTCTTTACTTTAAACCTGGTCATGTTTGGTATCATTGAAAAGGCCATGCTCTGGCCTTTCTAATGATACCAAACATGACCCTGCTAGCTGAAAAGAGTCGGGAGATATTGGGGTTCAAAAACCCCTATCTTTTCTTAGGAGTCAATAAGGACGTTCCCCACACGTCCTCAGCAGTGAAAGGGTTAAGTGAACTACAACTATTGTTTATTAGGACATGAAAATAGTCATAATAATCAGTTTTTCCCCCGATGTGAGAGTACCCCCACCTATTTTTCCATTAAAAAAAGCACTGGTTGTGCGGAATGGTATTTTGACTTGCTTCTCCACAGTCGAAGGGCAGAGACGTTACCACTGGACTCCACAACCGATATTGGGCAGTATTACAAAGTTGGTGCTAACTTAACCAGAGCTGTTGTAAACTTCCCAGAGCCATTATAGCCTATGGAGGTTTTCAGTTTACAACAGCTCTAAGTTAGCACCAACATTGTAATATGGCCCATTGTGTGGTAGGCAGGTATGTACCGTTAGGTGTCTTGCCCAAGGACACTTACTGGAGAGGTGCTCTGGCTGGTATATATATACAGTTGTGTTCAAAATTATTCAACCCCCAATGCTGTAAAGGGTTTTAGGGAATTTAGTGTACATTTGTAATTGTATTCAGAATGAAATCCTACAAGGACTTTTTAAAGAACCATATGCAACTAAAATGACATCAATTGGTTTTGTAATACAGTAGTAAATGTTTCTTTTGTGAATTCTTCATTGACACAATTATTCAACCCCTTAAAGACTACCACTCTGAAGAACAGAGGTTCATTCAAGTGTTTTCAATCAGGTATTGAAAACACCTGTGGATGTCACGGAGCAGCAATAAAGCATAATAAGCACCAATTAGGCAGCTTTAAAATGACTGTGATACTCAGCTCCTTCTAGACATTTACTGGTGTGGCTACAAACATGGTGAAGTCAAGAGAATGGTCCAGGAAGACAAGAGAAGAGGTGATTACTCTTCAGAGGAAGGGCAATGGCTATAAGAAGATTGCAAAGATGTTAAACATACCAAGAGAGACCATAGGAAGCATCATTCGCAAATTCAAGGCAAAGGGCACTGTTGAAACGCTACCTGGTCGTGGCAGAAAGAAGATGCTGACTTCGACTGCTGTGCAATACCTGAAGCGTAGAGTGGAGAAAAGTCCCCGTGTGACTGCTGAGGAACTGAGAAAAGATTTGTCAGATGTGGGTACTGAAGTTTCAGCTCAGACAATACGGCGCACACTGCGTAATGAAGGCCTCCATGCCAGAACTCCCAGGCGTACCCCCTTGCTGTCTCCAAAGAATAAGAAGAGTCGACTGCAGTATGCCAAAAGTCATGTGGACAAACCACAGAAGTTTTGGGATAGTGTTCTGTGGACTGATGAAACAAAATTAGAACTGTTTGGGCCCATGGATCAACACTATATTTGGAGGAGGAAGAACAAGGCCTATGAAGAAAAGAACACCTTGCCTACTATGAAGCATGGCGGGGGGTCAATCATGCTTTGGGGATGTTTTGCTTCTGCAGGTACAGGGAAGCTTCAGCGTTTGCAAGGTACCATGAATTCTCTTCAGTACCAGGAGATATTGGATGACAATGTGATGCAGTCCGTCACAAACCTGAGGCTTGGGAGACGTTGGACCTTTCAACAGGACAATGATCCCAAGCATACCTCCAAGTCCACTAGAGCATGGTTGCAGATTAAAGGCTGGAACATTTTGGAGTGGCCATCGCAGTCACCTGACTTAAATCCGATTGAGAACCTCTGGTGAGACTTAAAGAAAGCAGTTGCAGTGCGCAAGCCTAAGAATGTGACTGAACTGGAGGCTTTTGCCCATGACGAATGGGCGAAGATACCCGTAGATCGCTGCAAGACACTTGTGTCAAGCTATGCTTCACGTTTAAAAGCTGTTATAACTGTAAAAGGATGTTGTACTAAGTACTAAGATTGAATGTCACTTGGGGGTTGAATAAAACTGATAATGATGTGAGCACAGAAAAGACATTTGTGGTTATTTCATTATAAATGTTATGTTATATTTGTCTGACCTACACGTGCCTCTTTGATTTAATTGTAAGCAAGATGACTGAATGATCAAAATCAATGTCAACCTGGCCAAAACACTCAATTTCAGTGGGGGTTGAATAATTTTGAACACAACTGTATATATCTTCTTGTTGCATGGTACATCTCTTTAAAGGGTAACCCATTGCCATGTGTAACTTGATTATTAATATTTGTTTAATTGTACTTTAACCATGCTGTTGGTGTTTTTAACAAGGGACCTTTTTTTTCTCCCACCACATTTTTATTGAATCCTCGTTTCTTTTCCAGGCTCCGGTGCTCTTTTATCTCCTCCACACCGAAAGGCATTTCCAGGTTCTGTGGACCAAAATCAGAACCACCTTACAAGGTAACCACTCCATAACACTGACAGAGACAAACTATCTTCTGGCCCAGTACTGCAAGTGTTAATATTTGTAGCTCTCTGTTTCTGTATTCCTAAATCCTCTGACCTCAGGAACAAGAGGTGGTTACTCCAAGTGCTTTAATGCACAGCAGAGCTTGAAGAGTATAGCCTGTGACCATATTCCCAGTGTCTACCACCACAAACTGTGACTATCAAATGCAGGAAGTTGAGGTCATGAGCGGCAGGATTAACTTTGCTTTTCTTAGCTATCATTCCCAGGGGCTGGAGGGTTTTATTCCCCAGGATTTGAAGTACCACATTAATTTTCTTATTGACATAACTTGTGCAACAATTATATTGTTTGGGTCATTGACAAGTGAGGTCAAATAACTTTTCCTAATAAATTACTTGGCTCCACTGGCAGCAATTCATTACTGTGACAGACTACTGTTTTTTCACAGATTAGCATAACGTTTCTGATAGAAGCCTACTGATGCTACTTTGAAAATAAAATTCAGCCATGTTTTTTTCGTATCAATTGTCTAATGAGTCACAAAGCATAATTAAATTTACGGCAACTTCAATTTACCTGGAATTTTATATTTATGAGGGCGCATAAGAATGCCAATAATGTGCACTGTTTAATCTAAACATTCTAAAATGTCCTGTCCTGTTCCACACACAGTTAAACACTGTTTTGTTTTAGATTCCATTCAAGATACTTGGTATCCAGTTTATTAATTCTAAATGGACATGTCATTTGAATCTTATTGATTTCTGAAAAGTGTACTTCAAGGTACACTGAAGCACAATAACCATTGTGTATAAATCTGTACTGGACGGCTGGACATTTAAAGGGATTTACATGCGTTGAATAGGTGCCATGGCCTCACTGCTGACTGTACTGTGCATTCCATCCGTGCTCAGGCAGCATATGGAAAGTGCTGCCTCATGCTCAGCACTGCTCTCTGAAACAGAAACAGGCCGGTGTCAGACGAGCGCACTAGGTGCGCCTGTACTGACCTGCCTACCGGCGTCTGTTGCAGTGTTGTGATGCTGCAACGGGGCCGGTCACACGCTTGAGCGCGCGCACAAAATGCGTGCGCAACTAGCGTCCACGCACAAAGCTTCCCTGTCAAAACACTAGATGTGCATTGACGGGGCTGCAAACGCTATCCTCTATAGGATATAGAGGATTAAGCCCCTGAGTAGTTTTGGCCTGCCACATGAACAATTCACTGGATGAAAATATGTCCATGTCACCAATAAGGCGATTAGTCCTTCGTCCATTTCATCTATGTGGTGTTTTGTTGATTTGTATATTTGGACGAATCGCCCAAAAATTTGAAGCGAATGCAGAAGTCTAGTAGGGAATATCAATAGGTAGGACCTCTGAATCCTCAAACATTCCAAATGACATAACCTTCAGAAAGTCTTGTGATACAAAAAATGTTCCTACTGTGGTCCATAAACTGTTGCATTTTATGTAACAGAGTTTTCAGTCAAATCTACATTACTCTTTTGCTTTTTTAGGAACAATTTCATACTTCTTATTTTAAATTCTCTTGGGCATCCAAAAAAAAACCTGTTTAATAATGAGAAACAGAACAAATCATTCAGCATAACATAAAAGCTTTTTTTTGTAACTTAATCACTTAGTCAGACCACAGCCATCCTTGTAATCTGCAGAAAGAGAGAAAACAGCAGTATTTTTTTCTCTCCCCCGACCTCGATTGCTCTGCAGACATCATGTTGTTTAGTCAGCAAAGCATCACATGCAGAGGTCAACCCCAAGTGCAGAGACAAAGAGATTTATAGTGTAGAGGCAGGGGCTAGAGGATCGTTTCATGTTTGGTATGATTTGTGCTGCCCATCAGGATTTTGGAATAACAAGCTTTTGGGAACTGTTCCCTTTTCAAAAGCCTTGGAGAAAAAAAAGTAGTAATACTTGAAGACATTTTGCATTAAAAATCCTGTTAGGCTGGAGGTATGGCCGGGACCCAAAGTGGATGAAGGTGCCTGAGTGGAGTGGAGTGGAGTGGAGCGGAGCCGGAAAACAGTATCACTAGCTGGTGGATCATGAAAGGAGGTATCCAGTGAGCTTTTACCCTATCATGGCCCCTCCAAAAGCACCGAAATCGGCTGATTTGGCACGCTCTGGCCGGAAAGATAGGCTGCAATATGGCGGCGCTTGGGCCTCGCAGGACTCCGGCGAATCGATGTTCCCCTGCTCGCCTTCATCTCCTTCAGTCCTTCCTGAAGAGGGAGAAGCATCCCAGCTGTTGGATCTCTGCCCCAGCGTCAGGCCCCCAGCTGCAATCCCTGCTCCAGGTGCTTCGGTCCACGATTCATAGAAACATAAAAAAATGTCGGCAGATAAGAACCTTTCGGCCCATCTAGTCTGCCCAATTACATGGATACTTAACCTGGATTTATCTTTTGTTTAGGATAGCCTTATGCCTATCCCATGCCTGCTTAAATTCAATTACTGTTTTGGCCTCTACCACTTCAACTGGAAGGCTGTTCCATGTATCCACCACCCTCTCACTAAAATAATGCTTCCTGATGTTACTTTTAAACCTTTACCCCTCTAATCTAAGACTCAGGCCGATTTTTCAAGTAATCGACACTGACCTTCATAAGAAGATTCGGGATTTGGGTCACTGGTGTATTTTGGCCTAGGCCGACTAGGGCCTAGGGCGGCACTTTCCAGGGGGCGGCGGCCCGCACCAGGTGGCCCCACCCCTAAAAAAAAAAGTATTTTACCAGGAAGGATACATTGAGATTTCACAAAATTTTCAAGTATGTCCTGGGTAGGCAAGGCCTAGGCTTTCACTTTCCAGGGTGCAGCAAAAAACCTCACCACTAAATGGGTTACTCACAGAGCACCGAAATGACGCCAACATTTTGGTGTTCTGTAGTTCCCTCCACGTCGGAGAATAAAATTTCCCCACCCTGCAGTGCATTCACCATTCACCGCAGGGTCACCAAAGTGCATGGAGTCGGCCGCTGAATGCTGCCACCGCAAACCCGTGGCCTGCTGTTTTCAAAAGAACTACTGAACGAAAATGTCTGGAATTTACATATAAGATCCTATGATTGATAATAAAAAGTTCTGTTACAGAAAAATGAAAAACTGCTATTAAAAAAAAAAGGGGGGAAATTTTTCCCAAAAGAATCTGAAAAATGACTAAAAGGTACTAAAAAAAAAAAATCAAAGACTTTTTACTGCAGATTAAAATAATAAATGGTTTATTAGATATTGCATAAAAACGGGAATATTTTTAACATTGAAACCTATGGGGTTCGCCGAATAAACCTGCTGATTGAAACCACCGAACATCAGGGCATTTCACTGCCATTTCTCTGCTGTTTGGTGTTCTCTGAATAGATTAACCATTACTTCTCTATGGGGATTTGCAATGCCTTCAAACAGCACCGTACTTGCTGGCAGTTCGCTGGCAGTTCGCCAAACTTGTGTGTGAGCATATCACAGAGCAGTGGTGTACTTAGGGGAGTGGCGGAGGGCGGGCCGACCCAAGTACCAGTGATTATTGGGGTGTCATTAGGGGTACTAGGAGGTGCCACTGTCACTGTGTGTCAGCTTTGAGCTGTGTTCTCAAACAATGAGCAGCGGAGCAGGCGTTTCCATACGGAATAAAATCGAATAGAATAAAAATCCCCCTCTCCTCCCTCCATAGCTCCTCCCCTGCCCCACAGCAGCTCTAGGAGAGGGGAGGGGGATGATATTTGTGTGCAGAGAGAGAAGATGACAGTAAATGGCAGGTAAGGGGGGGTAGCAGCAGAATATGAAGCCCTGTCTGCTTACTGCTGTTTAAAGTGGACCTTTCCTTAACCAGCACTGCAGTGATAGAAATTTGTCATTGAGCTGCCTGGCTCCTGGTGAGGCTGCATGCGTGCAGGTCACGCGGTCCAGCCAGTCAGGTGGTAATGAGTCTCTATCACCTGACTGGCTGAACCACGTGACACGCACGCACACAGCTGCCCGCCCTTTCGTTAACACGGACTCTCACTCTATTCTGGACTGAACACCCACTGGGAAGAGAATCAAAGCCATGGTGCACCCTGTGGCAGTGGCACCCCACTTCTGACAAGATGGCTCCATGCACAGGCACAGCCGCAATCCTCACGTGGACTGGAGGGACCTCCTGCTGAGTCCGTACACAGTCTCTGCTAACTCTGCACACAGCCCTACCGCGGACGGAGGCCGGTAAATATAGAATAAATATTTGCTGTGTGCTCATATACACTCGGTTTGCTGGGAGTTTTAGTGCAGTGGATTCTGATGCACTCATACACACCGCACATTGCGTTGCTGGGAGTTTTATTGCTGTGGATTCTGTGATACACACTGCATATTACTGTGAGTTTTATTGCCCTGGAGCTCTGGGATATGCTCATACACACTGCACATTACTGTGAGTTTTATTGCTGTGCAGTTCTGCGATATGCTCATACACAGTGCCCATTTCTGTGGGTTTTATTGCTGTGCAGCTCTGTGATACGCTCATATGTAGTGCACGTTTCTGTGGATTTTATTGTTCAACCAATTAGAGCGGCTGTGATCCAGTTTACTTGACATGCGTGGCTGTTCTTTGTAAAAATGCTTGAATTTAAACATTTCATAATTTTATTTATCTCAATAGATACATTTGAAATGGTATACAAAATATAACAAGTAGGCACTTGGTATCCACTTTTAATATAAATAGAGGAAAAGGCGGAGCTCTAAGAGGAAAAAGTGGAGCTTAAAGAGGAAGGGTGGGGATTAACCAGGAAGAGGTGTGCCCTTGACAGGAATGGGTGCCTCAAATTTAAATTGGGGGGGTGCACGAGTTTAGTCAGGCCTAGGGCAGCACAAAACCTAAATACACCACTGATTTGGGTAGCGCACAGACCAGCTGGAAACGAAAACAGATAACTTGTTTCTAGTCCACAATGAACTTGTGGATGCCTATAAAGAGTTAAAAACTGCACATGACTCTCTCCTGGTTAAAGTGATTGATTTAGAAGATCGCTCATGCAGAAACAATATCAGGGTGCGTAGAGTGCCTGAAACGGTTAAATCATACATAGTTACATAGGCTGAAAAAAGACGTGTCCATCGGGTTCAGCCTCTCACACATCAACTACTGCTGTTGATGCAAAAGAAGGCAAAAAACCCAGTCTGAAGCGCTCGCCAATATGCAACATACTGGGAAAAAAATCCTTCTAGACCCCAGAATGGCGGTCAGATTTCTCCTTGGATCAAGCAGCTTTTACCCACTTATAAAATATTATAGCCTTTAATATTATGTTATTGCAGGAATTCATCCAGTCGTTGCGTTGCGCAGCTGGGCTGCTTTTTTTTTTTCTCTTTCCCTCTCTTTCTTTAGCTGTTTCTTTCCTTCTGTTGTCTTCTGCTTGTAGTCTCCTTCTTCTTTCGGGAGATAGTCTTAACCACTTGGCTGCTATGGATGCGCTCAGCGCGTCCAGCCAAGTGGTTCTCCTGTGCTACGGACGCGCTCAGCGCGTCCGAGCACAGGAGGCAGCAATCCGCCGGATTCCGGCGGATTGCTGCGCCCCCCCGGTGCGGGCTGACATCTTGGATGTCAGCCCAGCACTCGGGAGCCCGGCGGGACATTAGGTGTCATCGCGGCTACGCGATGACACCTAATTCAGGCGCCCCCCGCATGTGCGGGGAGGCGCCTGAAAGGGAGGGGGGGGTCCTTCGGACCTCTCTCCTCCCGATCGGCGGCGTTGCGGGGGTTAACCCAGGCACCATTTGGAAGGGCACAGCCTGCGCTTCCAAATGGTACCTGGCATTAACCCCTGGGGTGCCGGATCACGAATCGGCGCTGAAAAGCGCCGGTTCGTGATCCTTTCCCGGAGCTGGCCGACATCTTGGATGTCGGCCAAGCCTCCGGGAACTCCCCCTGGAGTTAACCCCTAGCTGCCACCAACGGTGGAGATAGGGGATTCCAATGAATCCCCTATCTCCCGATCCATGGCAGCTAGGGGTTAAAGTTTGGTACTGTTGGATCGGCCAGAGCATGGCCGTTCCAACGATATCAAACACGACTGTGAAAGTTTTTGTAAAAAAAAAAAATGAAAAATAAAGATAAAAAAAAAATTAAAAAAAAATTATAAAAAAAGAAATAAACATTTTTTTTCTTCTTTTTTTTGGTTGGTTAGTGTAGCAATATTGTTCCCATTTCAATTATAATGTGAACAATGATGCTGCACTAACGATTTTTGTATGCGGTGCGTTTGTTAAAAATCGTGTAATTTTCCCCAAAAAAAAATGTAACGAGACCCCATCTCTAATTTTTTTAACAAGCGCACCCCACACAAAATATAACCGCAATTGATCGCATGTTAAAATGTGAAAAAAAACACTTTACACATTGTAAATTATTGAAAATACATATTTTATTGCATTTTTTGTTATAATATACAGACAGGTCATGACGTATACATATAATAATGACATATTATGAATCTACCGAGTCTGACGGAAAGAACGATATATAATATGTCTGGGTCATATACTAAAATAAGCTTTCAAAACACGTTTAAACATGATGAGCAAAACCGGTAAAAATGACCTCAGCACAGAGGTGTGAAAAGCCTCAGCAGCGAAAGGGTTAAGAGAATATGGGTGGTATATGTGCTTTTATCTGCAAATGTGTTCTGACATGTTACTTTGTACCCGCCTGATTTGTTGAAATAAACAAGGTTATTCGAAGAGAATCGAAAAATCACCGCACGTTTGGTGACTTTTCATTCGCTTCAATTCGGCGCGATTCGCGATCCTATTTCGGTGACCCTGCGGTGTATTCAGCAAGCACCACTGGTTCCCCGAAGTGCAAGGAAAACCCGCCGCAAACCCGAACAACACTCACCGCCAACCCGCCGAACACTCACCGCAAAACCCGCCGAACACTCACTAAAACCCACAAAACAGCTGGATTAACTCCGCCGAACACGCCGGAGAAACCCAAGCAGCCGCCGATCAGACTGCAGAGCAGCCGCCGGAAAAAGCCGACACCACAGACGAATGGAGTGAAAAATAAACAGTATGCTTGAATGTTTGAAAAGTGAAACGCTGTTTGCAAAGAAACTACAGAAAATGAAAATGTCTGAAATTTACATCTAAAGTCCAATGAGTGATACTAAAAAGGGCTGTTACAGAAAAAAGAAAAAAACGATTAAAAAAAACGGAAATAAATTTGCAAAAAAATCCCGAAAAATGCCTAAAAGATACTAAAAAATCTATAAATAAAGAGACTTTATACTACAGAATATTATAATCAACGGTTTATTAGATATTGGATTAAAACGGGAATATTTTTAACATTGAAGCCTATGGGATTCCCCTGAATAAACCTGTCAAATGAAACCACCGAAAAGCAGGGCAATTCGGCAACTTTTCACTGCTGGTTTTTATTCTCTGAATAGACGAAGCATTGCTTCTCTATGAGGATTTCACTGCCCACGAACAGGCACCGAACAGGCACCGTATGTGCAAGCAATTCGCCAACATTTGGCGAACTGCCTGCTCTCTGGATAGCCAAATGGCCAGGAAAGGTAACCGTACGCTGAATTTCACTGTTCGGTTACCTTTCGGCCACAATTCGGATCTCTTTGAATTAGGGTTGCACCGATACCGATACTAGTATCGATATCGGTGCCGATACCGGGTACTGCAGGAGTACTTGGTACTCGTGCAGTACCCCCGATATTTTTTTCCGATACCGGAAGCCGGCATTGAGCCGGCTTGCCGGTATCCGAGGGGCTGGGGCGGCTGTCTGAATGCTCTATCGGCATTCGGACAGGCCCTGCAGCTGCTCTCCTAACTTTGTTTATACTTACCTTCCTTCAGCGCCGCCGGTAAAGTCTTCGCGCGCGCTCCTTGGAAGGTCCCCAGCCGCGACCACGTGGGACCATGTGATCACGGCTGGGGTCCTTCCAACGAGCGCGCGCGCGGAAACTTTCCCGGCGTCGCTGAAGGAAGGTAAGTATTAAACAAAGTGAGCAGCTGCAGGGCCTGTCCAAATGCAGATAGAGCATTCGGACAGGCCCTGCAGCTGCTCTCCGCTCATACTTACCTTCCTTCAGCGACGCCGGGAAAGTTTCCGCGCACGCGCTCGTTGGAAGGACCCCAGCCGCGATCACATGGTCCCACGTGGTCGCGGCTGGGGTCCTTCCAAGGAGCGCGCGCGTGCGAAGACTTTACCTGCGGGGCTGAAGGAAGGTAAGTATGAGCGGAGAGTGGGGATCCATGAGCTGGGGGGCATATCCATGAGCAAGGGGGGCATATCCATGAGCTGGGGGGGGCATATCCATGAGCAAGGGGGGCATATCCATGAGCAAGGGGGGCATATCCATGAGCAGGGGGGCATATCCATGAGCAAGGGGTGCATATCCATGAGCAAGGGGGGCATATCCATGAGCAGGGGGGCATATCCATGAGCAGGGGGGCATATCCATGAGCAAGGGGGGCATATCCATGAGCAAGGGGGGCATATCCATGAGCAGGGGAGCATATCCATGAGCAGGGGGGCATATCCATGAGCAGGGGGGGCATATCCATGAGCAGGGGGGCATATCCATGAGCAAGGGGCGGCATATCCATGAGCAGGGGGGGCATATCCATGAGCAAGGGGGGCATATCCATGAGCAGGGGGGGCATATCCATGAGCAAGGGGGGCATATCCATGAGCAGGGGGGCATATCCATGAGCAGGGGGCATATCCATGAGCAGGCGGGGCAATTATCCATGAGCAGGGGGGGCAATTATCCATGAGCTGGGGGGGCAATTATCCATGAGCTGGGGCAAATCCATGAGACCTGGGGGCTTTATGAGGTCTGTTCTTATTGGAAAGCGTCACATGACATAAAATAAAAGTATCGGTAATTGGTATCGGTGAGTACTTGAACAAAAGTATCGGTACTCGTACTCGGTCTTAAAAAAGTGGTATCGGTGCATCCCTACTTTGAATAACCCTGATAGTGGTTTTTTTTAAAAAAAAGACCAAAATCCCAATCTGAAGCGCTTGCCAAATATACAACATACTGGGGAAAATTTCCTTCTTGACTCCAGATGCCAGTCAGATTTCTAATTGGATCAAGCAGCTTTTACTACATATTAAATATTATAACCATTAATGTTATGTTTTTGCAGAAAGTCATCCAGTCATTGGGTCAGAGACTGTACAGACTTTTAAACAACCACCTCAACAGGCAGAGAATTCCACAGCTTTATTATTCTCACTTTAAAATAACCCTTCCTATGCATTAGTCCGAATTTCCTTTCGTCCAGTCTGCATGGGTGACCTTGTGTCCTGTGTATAGTCTTATTAATGAATAGGTTTCCAGGCAATGGTTTATAATGGCCCTGTATATATTTATATAAAGTTATCAGATCCCCTCTAAGACGCTGTTTCTCTAAACTAATCAGGTTTAAACTTGTTATCCTTTCCTCGTAGCTTAAACCTTCCATTCCCCTTATTAATTTAGTTGCCAGTCTCTGCACTTTTTCTAGCACCATGATATCCTTTAAGACAGGTGGCCAAAATTGCACGGCATATTCAAGGTGTGGTCTTACCAGTGATTTATAAAGAGGTAAAATTATGTTTTTTATCCCGCGAGTTAATTCCCCTTTTAATGCATACCAATACCTTGCTGGCCTTCGCAGCTGTTGTTTGACATTGGGCATTGTTACTTAGTTTGAAGTCTATGATTATCTGAAAATCCTTCTTCTGCTTTGATTTCTCTAACCAGTACCATTTAGGGCAGTGTTTCCCAAACCTGTCCTTAGGACCCTCAACCAGGCCAGATTTTTCAGATCACCTTGGGGAAAAGCAGACTGAATACTGCAATCACTGAGAAGCAAATTATATCACCTGTTCTGTACTTCAGATATCTGGCAAAATTGGCGTGTCAGCGGGTCCTGAGGAGAGGTTTGGGAAACACTAATTTAAGGTATAAGTTGCTTGTGTGTTCTTCACTCCAAAGTCCAAAACCTTGCATTTATCTACATTAAATTTCATCTGCTATTTAAGTGCCCAGTCCCCCATTATAATCCAAATCCCTCTGCAGGAAAGTAATATCCTGTTCAAATTGTATTACTTTTCCTAGCTTTGTGTCACGTGCAAACACTGATACATGACTTTCGATGTCTATTTCAAGGTCCTTTGTAAATAAATAAAATTGGCCCTACAACAGACCCCTGAGGGACACCACTTACCACTGGTGTCCATCTTGAAAATTTAGCATTTATGACCACTCTCTGTACCCTATCTTTTAGCCAGTGTTCTATCCGAGAACAAGAATTTTTATCTAGACCAATTTTTTCTAATTTAAATAGTGTTTTCTAATTTAAATATCTTGTGTGGAACTGTTTCGAAAGCTTTGGCAAAATCCAAGTAAATCACAGCCACTGCGACCCCCTGATCTATACTTACTTCTTCATAGAATGCAATTAGGTTAGTCTAATATGATCTGTGTTTCATAAAACCATGCTGATTTTTGCTAATTACATCATACCTCCCAATGAATTCCTGAATATTATCCCTTAGTAACATCTCAAATACTTTCCCAGCCACAGATGTTAAGCTCACAGGTCTATAATTCCCAGTCAGGCATTTTGAACCTTTTTTGAATATGGGGACCACATCAGCTTTTCTCCAATCATCTGGCACGATTCCTGATAGAAAAGAATCTTGAAAGATTAAAAACAGAGGTTTACATATTTCAACACATAGCTCTCTCAGTACTCGTGAATGAATTCCATCCGGCCCTGGAGCTTTGTTCACATTCACTTTGTTTAGTTCTTGCAACACCTTTACTTGAGCCAACCAATCACATTTTATTAGTACATATTTATCGATGATTTGCAGGTCTCTTGTTATAGGTTTCTCTGTGCTAAATAAAGAAGAAAAATAATCATTGAAGATTTCTGCCTTATCTCGATCTTCAGTCTGACGACCTTGCCAAATATCTTTCTGATTTATTCCGTATACTGCTGCCACGGGCCTCTGAGATGGAATTACAGCTGGACCATGTGCACCGTATCCTGAAACCGCACCACTTGGATAACTCTGTGCCACGAGATGTGCTGCTGAGGGTCCATTTCTTCAAGGTGAAAGAGTCACTTGTCTGCGATGCAAAATTCCTCTTGCTTACCATTCCCCTGTTTGGAGATCAATTTTTTTCTGGATCTATTGGCTGCCACGATGGCGAAGCGTAGAGAAATGCTGTCCGTTACAAACGTTTTGCGTAATCATTAGATCCCTTATCGATGAGGTTTTCCCTTTACATACCAGGGTGCCTTGACAGCCATATGGTCCCCTAGGAAAGAGATTTCTACTCTACAGAAATGGAAGTTCCTAGGTGAGGTTACTTCTTCTTGTCAGGATCTTCCGTCGCCTTCTATAGTCTCGCTGGAGTGGCACAGGGTGAACTGAACACCTTTAACTGACGCGGTGCAGCCTATCCCTGTCGACTACAGGATGTCTATTTCTCCCTTTCACAGATTTTTGATTCAGGAGAGGAGCGTCACACTGTTTGTGTTCAGCGACCATGATTGAACCCCAGATGATGTCGTGCCTCCTTTCCTCAAGACCCTGTTTTCCACTACCCCTCTCTGCGGGGGGGCCTGATCGATGGCTGTAGCTACTGCCTTCCTGTCCCGTCTGGTATGGAGTATTGGAGGAATATCATCGTCTATCCCCTGTGCCCCCCTTCCTTCCCCCATGATACATGGGGACAGCTGGGAAATTTTCCAGTGGCCCAGGAGATGCTCATTATTTTTGGTTCAGTGGCTCATTGGGCCGACCTTTTTTTGATTTTTTTTTTCTTGTTCTCCCCTTTTTCCTCCCTTCCTGAGGTATGTACCATATGCCTTTTCCAAGCTGGACTACTATTATGCGACACATCTTGTTACGGACATTTAAATGGTTCCGTTTGGGTTCAAGGGACTTTGCTTTTTACAGACTGCTCTCATGTCACCGGAGGGGGGATTGATCCCCCATGCCCAGGTAATGTCGGCACTCTATTATGTGATGATTATATTGTACCTACATGAAAATATTCTCTCTTAATCTTAAGGGGTTAAACCTCCTATTTAAGCGGCATTCCCTATATTTATTTATTTATAAAGCATTTTACCAGGTAGAATACATTGAGATTTCTCTCGTTTTCAAGTATGGTATATGCTGAGATACAACACGAGTGTTGTCGTGTGTCTCCAGGAAATGCTTTTCAAAAGGGCTTCCCATCCGAAACTATCAGGGTTATTCAAAGAGATTCGAATTGTGGCCGAAAGGTACCTGAACAGTGAAATTCAGCGTACGGTCACCTTTCCTGGTCATTCGGCTATTCAGAGAGCAGGCAGTTCACCAAATGTTGGCGAATTGCCTGCACATACGGTGCCTGTTCGAGGGCAGTGAAATCCCCATAGAGAAGCAATGCTTCATCTATTCAGAGAACAAAAACCAGCAGTGAAAAGTTGCCGAAATGTCCTGATGTTCGGTGGTTTCATTTGACAGGTTTATTCAGGCGAATCCCATAGGCTTCAATGTTAAAAATCTTCCCGTTTTAATGCAATATCTAATAAACCGTTGATTATTCTTTACTTTTTTCTGTAACAGCCCTTTTTATTATCATTCGTTGGATCTTATATGTAAATTTCAGACATTTTCGTTCTGTAGTTTCTTTGCAAACAGCGTTTCACTTTTCAAACATTCAAGCGTATTTTTTTTTTCGCTCCATTCGTCTGCGGTGTCGGCTTTTTCCGGCGGCTGTTCTGCGCTGTGATTGGTGGTTGCTCGGGTTTGTTCGTCGGGGTTAATCCAGATGTTTTTGCGGTGTGCGTTCGCCGGGTTTTGCGTTGAGTGTTCGGCGGGTTTGCGGCGGCTGTTCCCCGCACTACGATGGCCCTGTGGTGCTTGCTGAATACACCGCATGGTCGCCGAAATGGGATCGCCAAATCGCACCGAATTGAAGAGAACAAAAAGTAACCGAACGTGCGGTGACTTTTCGTTTTCTCTTTAAATAACCCTGTATATTTCCCTTAGTATTAGCATAATTTTCTGCCCCATCCCCCCATTTTAATAAGTGGTAGTGTGGCATTTATGCGCCATAAATCGGTCTTAGACCCTCAGGGCCGCTATATTTTCCTAATCTGTGACATTAATCACGTAATTTACTGTATACCATTGCGAATATCTATTGCCCTAATACTGAACAGATCAATTTTCTCTGCTCGACCCTTATTAAACTGTTTAAAATTCAGACAGGTGCATTTCTCCTGTGTGGCGACTTGAGCAACATTGTGTGGATCCCAAGCCTACTACGAGGATGCTCTCTATACTCTACCGATTGTTGTGTTCTCGGCGCTCCTCCGGTCGCGGGAAATTCATGGAGAATTGGGAGACGGATCTGGGGATGCGGTTCACCACTGCACAGTGGAAGGAGGGTTTTCTGTTAGACTCCACTAAGTTCAGATGTGTATCTCTGACTGAGGCCTGCAAAAAGTTGCTTTATCACTGTACCTCACCCCAGGTAGGGAACATCATTATAATCCCAAGGCGTCGAAACAATGCTGGAGGTGCCACAACGAAGAGGGCACTTTCTACCATATCTGGTGGAGTTGCCCATTGCTGGACTCCTTCTGGAGAGATGTTGCATCCCTTAACTCTGCTGTTTTAGGCTCGGTGATCGACCCTGTCCCTGACGTTCTCCTCCAGATACTTCCCACAGACCTTTCCAGATTTTAGACGCATCTCCTGGCGCACCTGCTCTCTGTTTCCTCCACCCTCTTAGCTTCTTAATGGAAATCGTCTGGTATCCCCGGCATGTCAGCTATTAATCAAAGGGTGGGCGAGATCAATGTTCTGTATGGTATGGCCAGGGACTATCTGGGTACTTCTACCACTCGTAAGGACCACTGGTTTATTTGGCACACTTATGAAACAACTATATGACCGGCCGCTTCCTTGCTCTCCAATTCCCAACCCTTATGAGCTCGTACTGTTGCTCCTGTTTGTTACGGTTGTTATTCTTGTGTATATTGCTGGAGTCATGAAAGCACTCCCGGATTGTTTTCTCGATCTTTCATTGCATAGTTCTTGTCCTGTATATGCTCATGTATGGTCGCATACCTGTAGCCTTGACCCCCCCCCCCCTTATAAAAATCTTCTGATATATATGAAAAAAAACTGTTGGGCTAATAATAAAAAACGCATATTATAAGGAATTGAACAAATACTCTGTGGCTCTGGCCTAATGTTACTTAACTATTCCACTAATTGTTCTAGTATTTTCAGTTGTTTTTTAAATGTTGTCCATTCATTTGCAAATTTCCAGCTGGGAACTTCAGTTGACTGTATTTAGTTTATTCCTCTGTCACGTGTGTTGTTCATGTGGTTTTTAATCACATTAATCATTGTATCCGTGTTGCTCTCTGTCGCTGTCATCATGAATTACACCAATGCCTGCACTTAATGTAGAAGAATTGGTTGGCTCTGTATAAATAATAATAATCCTAACAGTATAATGAGGAAGCTGCATTGATAAGTATGGTCATTAATGCGTTCATTATCTTACAGAACAGATGGTCGCTTACATCAATACCCACATGTGGAGCCTCGTGTCCGGCTGTTACTGGAGGAAAAAGAGCAAGAAATGATGGCCCTCCAGGAAAAGGTGCAAGTAAGTAAGCATCAGGACAAAAATCAGGAGAAATGTATGCAACATTGAAAATGCATGTGATCATTTATGGTCTATAGTTAACCTGAATATCACAAAAAAAGACTTTTCATCAGAGGTATATTTTTTATGCTTCTTTGATTTCAAGATGATTTTAATAACTTAGCTGTATTTAAAATTATTATCATAGTTTCAATTGGGCTGCCACAGACCTGCCAAAACGTTCAGCTTTTATAAGTAACATATAATTACATAGTTACATAGGCTGTAACAAAAGACATGCATCCATCGACTTCAGCCTTTCCCACATCACCTACTGTTGTTGATCCAAAAGAAGGCAAAAAACACAGTCTGAAACACTCGCCAATATGCAACACACTGGGAAAAAATTCCTTCTTGACCCCAGAATGGCAGTCAAATTTCTCCTTGGATCAAGCAGCTTTTACCCACATATTAAATATTATAAACTTTAATATTATGTTTCTGCAGGAATTCAATCAATTGTTGGGTTGTGCTGCTGGGCCCCCTTTTTTTTTTCCTTCCCTCTCTTTCTTTAGCTGTTTCTTTTTGGAACCCTCTGTGGATCTCCTGCCGTACTCTGGTCCCTCTGCACGTCGCTCGGGTGAGACTACTTACCCTTGGTGTGAGCCCCCACCTTCAGGCCGGATAGGCAAGAAGTCGGTAAAGAGGCATTCATTGGATCTTATATGTAAATTTCAGACATTTTCGTTCTGTAGTTTCTTTGCAAACAGCGTTTCAGTTTTCAAACATTCAAGCGTACAGGTTTTTTTGTCACTCCATTCATATGCGGTGTCGGGTTTTTCCAGCGGCTGCTCTGCGCTGTGATCGGTGGCTGCTCGGGTTTCTCCGGCGTGTTCGGCGGGGTTAATCCAGACGTTTTTGCGGGTTTCAATGTACGTTAATCGGGTATTGCGGTGAGTGTTCATCGGGTTTGCGGCTGCTTTTCCCTGCACTATGATGGCCCTGTGGTGCTTGCTGAATACACCGCAGGGTTGCCGAAATAGGGTCGCCAAATTGCACCGAATTGAAGAGAACGAAAAGTCACCGAACATGCGATGACTTTTCGATTCTCTTTGAATAACCCTGTAAGTTTTGAAAACATATTTGTACATTAGCCACGTTCGTTACTTGATCTAGTAGCTGGCAGAGCTGGAATTTAAGACTCTTGGGTTGAGCATATTTTATATTACTTAGTCTTACACATGTGATAAAAGGAAAAAAATGTCATGTATTCCCAAATTCTTTTCTACCTCATCCCATACATGTAATAGTAAACTTCATAACACAGGAAAGGAGTCTGCAAATTCTGTACCTTGATGTGCTGTTAAAGTTGTAACCACAGCTTTGCCAATGTAAGAAGAGCAAGCAAAAAAACCCTATTATTCATATCCTATTAAGAACAAAAATCAGCATAAAGATAAAGATATCTTGTCTTGGCTGACTACACACATTCTGATGGCAACAGTTCCTCTTTATTGTCCCACAATCTGGAAATATAAGATGATAAAAAAAGGTCTTTATTTGTTTATTTAGAACACATTTTCATATCCTAAAAGCTGTGGAAGTTGTACGCACAATAAAGTAGCCAGTAGCCACAGCAAGTGTAAATATCCAACCAACAACCTTCATATAATGATCTTTGTGGCACTAATGTTAAAGCGGCTGTCTGGATCTTGAGACACAGTTCTGGTGGTGCTGCCCTTGCATTTTCTTTACTTTTTGTATTGTTGTCATATAAGAAGTAATATTTTCAGGGAAGTGGTGGTCAGTGTCAGCTCGATGCACCCTTTAGGGATTATAGCATCAATAACCCAGGACATAATCAACAAACCGCATAATCTACAAAGAACCTTACGTAGCAAATCTGATGTTGTTTTCTTTTAAAAATCTGTTATTTTGTGACACCCTGTATATCTACAGGAGACACAGCATGAGCCTCTCTTAGTAAGTGTTCCTGCAGAGTCAAATGAGATGCTGCTAATATGGAATACACATTTCAGACTTTGTGGTTACAATTTATGTTGTCATTGAATGACATCAAAGTGTCTTTTTTCACAGCATTCACCTTTATTCAGCTGTTTGAAACTTCTCAATGATGACTGTTAAAATGTTTCATGTTATCTTTTTTACAACATCATTTAAACACAGGACTTCAGCCAGCACTCCAAGTGGATTGTTAACAATACAGGTCCTCACGCACATGTAACTGTATCACTTGCTATTCCATAACAAGCAGAATGTACCTGGAATCCAGGTCTCATTTCAGGCATGTATGTCTCTTAGATTGTAAACTCTCGAGCAGGGTCCTTCCCTCCTACTGTTCCATGTGTGTAAAGTGTATGTATATTTGTTATTCTGTCTCTCCCATTGTAGAGCGCTAAGGAATCTGTTGGCGCTTTATAAATGCTTGTAACTGTAACTGTACTATTTGAACATCACACTACATTTTGCACAATGGTTAAACATGATTTCTGGTAGTTTCAATCTAACGGACATGTGATACCTTGTGCAACTATACCCTGGTCTGTTCCTGATCGCATAACTAGCCATTTACTCAATGTTTTCAGTTTTCTTTAAATGGCCATTAAAGTGCAAGCAGATCTGTCAACATCACAGTCAACCTCCTTTTAGGTGAGTACTAACAATAATTCATAATGTTTGGCTAACACAGATTTTAGGGCTTTATGATTTTCTTGGTGCAGGCTATCAATGTGCTCACTTTTCTGTTTTTTGTCTTTTGAGCTGTAACAGCCATATTTGATTTAGTGTTAGGACTCACCTAAATTAGGTTTGCTTTTATGGCAGGTAACCTTACATTTTAATGGACAATGAAAAGGTTTGGCATGGGAATATGAGACTTGAAGTGCTTTTGACAATTTTTTAAATTTATTTTAGGATTGTTTACCGTCTGTAAATAAGGATTAGGATTCACTCTCCATTTATGAGGGGGGAGAGACGTAGCTTCCATTAACCCCTTCACACTCCAAATCGAGTAATCTCGATTTTGCATTGGAATACATTGAAAAGCACTCAATAGCATATCAAAATACAATTTCACATGTTTTTAAAGCAAGATTAGTGTGTCCCCTGTGGAGAAATGAAATCCTTTGTTTTATGTATCTACAACCACCCTGGGGAGACATAAAACCATTTGTAAATAGCAGATCTAAACCTCACTGTAACAAAAGTTCAAATAGATTACTGCTACTTTACAGCTGCCAGGGAGATGGCAGAATACACAGAACGCTCTGGGGTCACACACTGCTGTAGAGGGATATTATTCAGGGGTTATAATGATTGAAAAACCCTCTACAGTACAGATACAAGGTGTTACTGTAATCTCCATATACAGGCATTATGCAGGCATATACAGATATTATTTTTATATTCTATTGATATTTTTGGAAGCTGCATTGCTAATAATCACATTATGATCACTACAATAAACTATCACTACAATAAACTGATCACTACAATAATCACTGATAAAAAATCGCTTGGTACTGAAAGGGTTAAACGTCATTGGTGAATTCTTGAGGTGGACAAATAATGTCCCATGGGAGCCACACATATGTTATCATTCGTAGTAGTTTAAGATTTAAAACAATAAATCCGTTAAATAAATGGAATTCAGTCATTTATCAAACATCACATTGACCTGATTTTTTGTTTTTCCTTTTTCAAATTGGAGGCAGATTCCAAAGAAATATTATAGATTCATCAAATGATTGCAGAAGTAGTTACCCTGTGTTTCTCCAGACTGGATGGTAGTAGTTCCTTCTTTTTTTTTACTATCAGGGTTATTCAGAGAGCGGTGAAAAGCAGGAGAATGACTGGAGAATGGAAAATTCTAGGTCAAAATTGCCGATTTGGAAAGTGAGATGAATGGGAGAATTTTTCTGGTTTGGCTATTTTGACCTAGAATTTTCCATTCTCCAGGCATTCTCCTGCTTTTCACCGCTCAATGAATAACCCTGTATGTATTGGAACTTTATGTTCAATACTGAAGGCCAGTTAGTATTGGAATATTGTAAATTGTATTTCAAAGTTCTCTTGTTTTTATTCTAGTTCATTACCCTTCTCTTTGGGTTTGTGATTTGTGCTTTTTTTTTTTTTAGAAAGTATTTTACCAGGAAGGATACATTGAGATTTCTCTCGTTTTCTTGGGCAGTATTAAAAAGTTGGTGTTAACTTAGCCATAGCTGTTGTAAACTTACCAGAACCATTATAGTCTATGGAGTAGCTAAGTTTACAACAGCTCTGACCAGTGCTTTTTTTCTGGAAAAATAGATGGGGGTACTCTCACGCCCAGGGAAAAACTGATTATTATGATGATTTTTCGTGTCCTAATAAATACTCCTTTATTCACACTGGATATATTGCCCCAGCTCACACATGGATATATTGCCCCAGTCCAGCTCACACATGGATATATTTGCCCCCAGCTCACACATGGATATATTGCCCCAGCTCACATATATTGCCTCAGCTCACACATGGAAATATTGCCCCAGACCAGCTCACATGGCTTTATTGCCCCCAGCTCACATGGATATATTGCCCCAGGCCAGCTCACATGGATATATTGCCCCAGACCAGCTCACATGCATATATTGCCCCAGACCAGCTCACAAGGATATATTGCCCCAGGCTCACACATGGATATATTGCCCCCAGCTCACACATGGATATATTGCCCCTGGCTCACATGGATATATTGCCCCAGGCTCACACATGGATATATTGGCCGAGACTCACACATGGATATATTGCCCCAGACTCACACATGGATATATTGCCCCAGGCTCACACATGGATAAATTGCCCCCAGCTCACCTAAGCCAGGCCCATCTGAGGGGCGGACCAGTGGCCGCCACATTCGTTCCTTCAACGAGCGGCCACCTGCGTGATTATCTTCCACTCATCTGGGATCCACCCTCCAGCCTGCCGCGATCTCGCGAGATCGCAGAGTTCACGTGAACTCCGCGATCTCGATCGCGGCAGGCTGGAGGATGACTCTCAGGTGAGCGGCAGATACTCACGCAGGCGGCCGCTCGTTGAAGGAACGAACTCGGCGGCCGCTGGATCTGCCGCTGTGCCGACAAGACAGCTCCAGATTCGGACTCCGAGAGTCCGATACCGGAGCTGTAAAAAAATTTAAGGGTGGCTGGCGATGAGGTGCCGGTACGGCGTACCGCCGCGTACCGCCTCAAAAAAAACTGGCTCTGATTTAGTTAGCACCAGCTTTGAAATACTGTCCCTTGTGTCTTCAGTTTAATTTTGCTGACTGTTCTATGTACTAATAATGCAAACATGCATCATTATTTTATACGGTACAAAAATCATAATACAATTAACCCCTTCACTGCCATGTGATATTCCAAAAATCCACTGTCAGGAACCAGTGGGTTTTTTGGAAAATAATTTTTAATTAATTATACAGTAAGGAATATTTGGGAATATTCCAAATGGATTTCTTACTGTAATAACCTATTTGGCAGGCAGATGGTGCCATCTACTGGTTAAATAGAGCTACTGCGGGTAAAACTGCAGCTCATATCTTCTGGGGAATGCCCAATATGTCAGGGCAGTGGTTCCCAACCTTTTTTTTTGTATTAAATATTTTTATTATGAAAGAGTGTCAGCAGCATAACAGATGAAAATAAAGGCCACGCAGGGACCGACACAACAGGCTCAAAGGATTTCAGCAAAATAACAGTACAAAACTGCATAGATTAGCAATCTTAGTCATCAAATAGAAGAAATGAAAAATTAAGGGGGGGGGGTGAAATATAACAAAAGCCAGGGACAGGGCCATAGCCCCGATAACATATTGAACATGTGTGGTTGGATAAAAAAAAAATACACAAAACTCCCCTACATAAAGGGGAGAGGGGAGAGAGGGGTGGCGTAGCCGGCTCACTCCGAGGGCCCAAAGACAGTCAAAGGCCTGGCAAGAGGACACATGGCCGGGGGTCCGGGTCAAAAAGAGGGGACAGATCTGCAGTAGCCACCCAGAATGGCGCGCCCGGACCAACCCCATGTTCCCACTCTTAAAAAAAAAAAAAAAAAGGGGGTGTGAAAAAAGTACCCAGAACCCGCAGTATTCGGCATGTAGCCAAGTCCCATAAAACAGCAAAAGAGGCACAGAACAAATGAAAATAAAATAAAATGTCTCTGCAGATATCGAAATATAAACACAAAAAGGGGAGGGGCGTATGTATCAATCCAGGGGTTGAAAAAGACCAGAGGGACCATGTCCAGAGGGACGGTCACTAGGAGGTGGAACCCTCATGTCAGTCAGGAGCCGGAAAATCCGGCTTCCGGTATATCACTAGAGAAGTCAACAGAGGCCATCCCTCTTCCAGTGTGGAAACAACATGCTGCACCCCATTAACAGAGAACATCATGGTACCATTGGACCCGCAGCAGTACCGGATTGTCGAAGCCCTCAAGTGTGCCGTCAGCATACTTCAACAAATTTGTGCAGTAAACCATAATGGAATCCTTAATTTGCATCAAAAAATCATTCAACTTTTTCTATGTGCATAAAAAACAGTCTAGGCGTTTTTATTTGTGAGACTAAACTCTATGCATGTCAAAGTTAGGTTTTGACCCGTTTCAGTCATGCAGTTTTCTATTTGCAGAATTCTTACGTGAGGGGGAAAACTTAAATGAAAAACAGTAATTCCAGAGCCCTCCCTGTATTCTGCCCTCTGTATGGCTGTTGTAATGCAACAGTAAGGTTTGTTGAACGTTTTATTTTTTTGCAGTGAGGTTGGTAACTGCTATTTGTAGCTTCTAGTGAGTGAGGTCTCAGAGAAATTCATTTCTCTCAAGAGGGCACACTAGTTTTGCATTAATAAGATATTCAAATTGGGTATTATATATGTTTAACATTTTTTATTCTATTGCAATACCAAATCATATATACACGATATTTATTGTGAAAGGGAATAAAGAGAAACAAATTTTCACATAAACTGGCTCACCCTTAACTTTTCTACTATTCATCTGACTTTTAGTAGCGAATTAACTGCATCATGTGAGAACAAAGTCTGCCGTGAGCTGAGCAAATTATACAATTGTCTTATTGTGAACAGGCCCCAAATTTGCTATTTCAGGTAATACAATTACAAAATTTGATATAAATTTTATTTTAAATACTGTTACGCCTTTTTGAGGCTAGTCTACCTTCATCCATCTCAACAAAGCACAGAAGAGAAAATTAGTATAAGAGCACTTAAACACGTGCCAGAACTCTTAACATACATCTTTGAAGCAGGGTCGAAAAATGATTGGAAAACGACACCCAAAAGATAAATTGTTTATAACTGTTATTCTTGCAGCAAACCATTTTTACACTTCTGCATTGTTCACAAAGTTTTTGCAGACATAAACATTCCTCTTTACCAAAGGTGTTCAGTATACATAAAATATGACAAGTGTATTGCTTCTGTTAAACATGTGAAGTTGCTAGGTGGACATTGCGCTTATTTAGAAATTTGATGTTAATTTTTAGATAAACACTATCTGGTGGGATAATCTCAAAGGCCTGCATTGTGTTATATCAGCCTTGTCACAGCGGGGTTAACATTGCCTTTGAAAACCCGCAATTCTTAAGAATCTTCTTTCAAACAGCTGTTTCTCATCCATCCTCCCCTCTCTATTAGTGATAACATTTGAAAAACAACCAGTCAGACAGTGTTGTCTAACACAATAAATTCAAATCGAGGTAAAACAATTGTCAGATTGTGTAGTCCTCAAATCTGTTACAGAGCAGCTTTCGCCAACAAGAGAGAAACCTGAAAACCCATGTTTAAAGTCTGTGACATGTGCCTACAATTAGGAAAATGCTTGTCTTTGAAGGGCATGTTTCCCACAACACTGGTCAGCCACTAAAACGATTCAGCTGCGACCTCACGTCTAAACATTCCCTTGTAGGAAAACAAATAGTACATGTAGAAATCTATTTTTAGTTCATGCCCCAGCTGGCTCTGCTGAAGGCTTTCCCATTGACAAATGGGTTGTGTCTGCATAGTGTTCAATAATGGAAAATGGATAGCAGGGCATGGCGCTGTTTCACAAAGAGAATTTGGGTTTTGCCAGCTCTATGCTGTCGGAAAACTGATTCCTATGCACTGAACAGAAAAGTAGAGGGTATTTTTTATATACGTAGGTCATTTTAGACTATTATGCTAATGGTAAGAGCAACATGTTGTAAAAAGATAGTAGGCGAAAGTGGTACTTTTTTGTGGCACATGGGGCTTAGGCAGAGCTGGACTGGGACAAAAAAATCAGTCCTGGACTTCATCCAGACCGGCCCACTTTATTTTTGCAAACACGCACATAAATAGTATATGACCCAACCGGATTGCTCAACCAATCACTCTACAGATACTGGAGTTGCTGCATAGCGATTGGGTAACGCAACACAGCATCACAGAGGTTGAGTGTGCACCATGTCTTAAGGTGAGGCGGATGCGCAGCGGATCTCACAGGCACATCCCTAGCAGCCATTTCCATGATGGAGGCATGCTCAGTGTCTTTATTCAGTGTCAAGTCAGATTCTGTAACTCTTTCTGTATGGCTGTGTCATAGAGCCCCATGACAAATATGTCGCGAAGAGCGGTCTGTAAATAGTCTCCAAACTGACATGTAGCAGCTAGCTTGCGTAAATTAATAACATAAGTCTTTATGTCTTTTCCTGCATGCTGTTTTCTACTGTATAATTTAAAACATTCTGCAATCTCTAAGGGTTTTGGATTGTAGTGCTCTTGCAGCCTCTCAATCAACTCAGGCAGGGGTCTAGAAGCAGGTTTACCTGGGGAAACTATATCTCTGAGTGTGCCATAAGCAGTTTGCCCTAATGCTGTGAGGAAAACAGCAACTTTCTTTGCTGCAGAAACATCATTTGCTTCCATATATTGTGGATAGTCAATGGAGCGCCAGCGAACTGGATGTACGGTTAATTATTATACATGTCCAATAAATGTCTTCTAATCCATTCAAAGAAACCCCTCCTCCGGATGAGAGAAATTTCTGCGGAAGAGAGGAGATATAATAGCGCAGTATGTCGGTCCACCATAAGAGGAAAGTAAAGCGGTCGTAGTCCTACTCACATTCTATTGAGCCTAACCTTGGCTCTAGGATGGATAGCAATTATGGGTCTTCAAAAGATGATCAGGTGCCCATATACCCGCAATAGGATTCTTCAAACGCTTTCCCCTGCAGTGGATCAGAAAAATACCAACGCACTTTCTGGTGCAATACCGTTTAAAAATAATGGTAAAGTAGGTACTCATATATGGTTACACTCACATGTTAATGAGCCGCATTGGCTCCAAGATGTCGCATGGGAATATTAAGGCAATTCCAAAACCTTCTCTTAATCACGTTACAGGAAGCAGCAGTAGTTTAAAAATAAAAATAAATTTATTGATACATAAAATATATTACCAGAATGCGTTTCGCTCCTCAGAGCTTCTTCAGCTGGTATCCAGCTCCTGAAAAACAACCCCACACCATAATCCCCCTCCACCAAACTTTACACTTGGCACAATGCAGTCAGACAAGTACCGTTCTCCTGGCAACTGCCAAACCCAGACTCGTCCATCAGATTACCAGATGGAGAAGCACAATTTGTCACTCCAGAGAATGCATCTCCACTGCTCTAGAGTCCAGTGGTGGCGTGCTTTACACCACTGCATCCGACGCTTTGCATGGCACTTGGTGGTGTATGGCTTGGATGCAGCTGCTCGGCCATGGAAACCCATTCCAAGAAGCTCTCTGTGCACTGTTTTGAGCTAATCTGAAGGCCACATGAAGTTTGGAGGTCTGTAGCGATTGTCTGCAGAAAGTTGGCAACGTCTTCGCACTATGCGCCTCAGCATCTGCTGACCCCGCTCCGTCAGTTTAAGTGGCCTAGCACTTCGTGGCTGAGTTGCCGTCGTTCCCAAACACTTCCACGTTCTTATAATACAGCTGACTGTGGAATATTTAGGAGCGAGGAAATTTCATGACTGGATTTGTGGCACAGGTGGCATCCTATCACAGTTCCACGCTGGAATTCACTGAGCTCCTGAGAGCGATCCATTCTTTCACAAATGTTTGTAAAAACAGTCTGCATGCCTAGGTGCTTGATTTTATACACCTGTGGCCATGAAAGTGATTGGAACACCGGATTCTGATTATTTGGATGGGTGAGTGAATGCTTTTGGCAATATAGTGTATCTCTTCCCAAATAGTTTCTCCCTAACATTATAGTCTTGTTTTTATTAGCTGACTAAAATGACAGTGGACTTTCGTCATAGTTTTAGTCATCACAACTTTTTTGAGAGTCGAGATACTGCAGGTCATGTGACCCAGCAATCAGAGCCTCCATGGAGGGGATGCTCGGGGCGGCGCATCAGTGCTACCTCGAGTATCCTCAGGCTTAGCGCTGTGTTATGGGGCAAGCTGCTGAATCAGCACCTGCCCCCTAATATGGAGCTAAATCGGGGACGCTAAGGAGAAACCTGTAGGCACAGGTTTTCCTCTTCAGTGTCCCCATTTTAGCGGTAGTAATGTAATACTGCCCTAAGTGTATATAGTTCTTTATGGAGGAAAGTCGCCAGAAACTTTTTTCAGACCTATATTTATGCATGCCATGCAGCTCCCACACCAATAAAATCATTCCTTAAACTGGAAACTGTTGGTAGGAACCTTTTCGTTTCAATAGAGGCTTCATAACAATTTTTGCTTAATATTCTTTGCGCCTCGATTGATTATTTTAGGTTGATCATCTAATAACTCTTTAAGAGCAACTATACATAGCATAGTTCTATGAATATAAATTATAATAATCTATGAGATTCTTTTTGCATTTATTTGTAAGAAATGTAAGAGGAAAATCACAGAATAGGACGGTGCAACCCAAGCGTTGGCACAAGGTGTCATAAACAGATTCGGAATTATAGGCTCTGTAAAATGTGAGTAGGTACTTCATACACTTTATCCACAGAAGCACTGTTCAATTATAGACTATACTATACTGCACTATGAGCTTTTTTTTTTATTTTTGTTTATTTTCTGGAACTTACTTGAATTTCTCTTAAGGTAGTCAGTATTTTTATTGATACTTTGATGCCCAACACTGCTAGAACTTTATTGTGAAAACAAAAATCATCAAAGGAAACATTTGCACAGCACAGAGCACTTTATCACATTATTATACTGTTCTTAATCACGGTTTGCATTGTGATTTTATTACCGCATGAGAGCACTTTTTTGCATTGTTTTATGGTATATAGTAGCACTGTTTTGGTTTGTTATATTGTTCTGAGGTTTATTATATAACCCAGATTTTCAGGCATCTTTAAAGTGTTTTATTTGTTGCATGGGGAGGAGTGGCATATATCCTGTAAATATGTCATTTTCCATTGGTTGCTAGGCCCCGCCTGGCAATGTATATATTATTAGTCCCAAGCTGACTTCCTTACCGTCTAGATCTGTGTGTTGCTTCTTTTGTGGGGAATGCTATCACTGTGCTTTGTCTTAAGCTAAGGGCTGGAGAAAGGCTTGAAAGACTCTTGGTGGGAGAACGGGGGTCTGGCAAGGGAGTGGCATTAACAGATGTGACAAAGTTTTTCTCCTTTTTTTAACAGAGGAATAAAGTAATGGAATAAATGAACAGAGGATAGCCTGAGGAGACATTAAATGGAGGATATGACTATAAGCATTAGATGAGATATGGCTGGAGTAATGAATTGGAATGATAAGGAGGTAAATTAGAGGATTATGGATGGGGATATGGACTTGAAAGGTGATCAAGCTACAGAAATGTTGGGGATGTTGGACAATACGGATAGTGTTATGAATTGGTGAGATACAGTCAGGTCCAGAAATATTGGGACATCGACACAATTCTAACATACACTCTAACATACGCTCTATACACCACCACAATGGAGATGGAATGAAATAAACACAATGTGCTTTAACTACAGCCTGTCAACTTTAATTTGAGGGTATGTACATCCAACTCAGGTGAACGTTGTAGGACTTACAGCAGTTTCCAGATGTGCCTCCCACTTGTTAAGGGACCAAAGGTAATGGGACAGAATAATAATCATAAATCAAACTTTCCCTTCTTAATACTTGGTTGCAAATCCTTTGCAGTCAATCACAGCCTGAAATATACAACAATTGGGGTGTGACAAACAGATACAGGGTTATCCAAAGAGATTCGAAAAGTCACCGCACGTTCGGTGACTTTTCGTTCTCTTCAATTCGGTTCCTTTTGCCGATTGCATTTCGGTGACCCTGCGGTGTATTCAGCAAGCACCACAGGGTCCCCGAATTGCAGGGAAAAGATGCCGCAAACCCACCGAAAACTAACCGAATGCACGCTGAAAACAAGCAAAAACATCTGGATTAACCTTTGAAAAAGACGAACAGGAGCCGAACAGGAGCCGAATCACACAGAGCCGAAGCAGCTGTGACGTAGAGGAGACAGTGAATAAATTAGAAAAACCATTTGTATGAATCTGGGAAAAAGAAACGCTGTTTACAAAGAAACTACTGAGCGGAAATGTCTGAAATTTTCACAGGAGGTCCAGGGAATGATAATAAAGAGGGCTGTTACAAAAAAAATAAGCAAACTGAAAAAAATCAAAAAAAAAAATCGGACTTTTAATTTTTTTTAAAAAATTCAGAAAAATGCTTAAAGTATCCTAAAAAATCTATAAATAAAGAGACTTTTTGCTGCAGAATTTTATAATGAACGGTTTATTAGATATTGAATTAAAACAGGAATATTTTTAACATTGAAGTCTATGGGATTCTCCTGAATAAATTTGCCGAATTAAACCACCGAATGGCAGGGCAATTCGGGAACCTTTCACTGCTGGTTTGTGTTCTCTGAATAGCCGAAGCAGTGCTTTTTCATGGGGATTTCACTGCCCTCGAACAGGGACCGAACAGTCACCGTATGTGCAGGCAATTCGACAGGATTTGGCGAATTGCCTGCTCTCTGGATAGCCGAATGGCCAGGAAAGGTAACCGAACCCTGATTTTCAGCGTTCGGTTACCTTTCTCAAGCAATTCGAATCTCTTTGGATAACCCTGATAGTATTTGCAAAAAATACTACCTCAAGATATCCCAGACGACTCTCCCTTGGACGTCTTGACAGCTTAATGAAATAAATATGATATGATGGGAATCTATAGAGGTATAAAACAACAACTCATAGTGCATACAGATATAAAATTTGACAAGAAATACCCCTAGTTTGGATTGCACTCACAAGATATAAAATCTTTAGAACTTATCGTATCAATGATGATTTTGCCCCACATCTGCTGTTCTCGGAATTTGGATCTGGAAATCCTTGCCGCCACAGGAACCACCAGAACACCATCCAATATATTCGCAGTAGAAAAATATTTATTGGGGTCGTACAGAATAAAACATAAAATAAAACATAGATCCAATGATCCATAGATCCAGTTCTCTTTTTATAGTCACCCAGAAAAACCGCCAGTTCTTTCTCTTCCGGTCGGTCCTCCTGGCGTGCGTTCCATCTTTGAAACGCATCGGAAGTGACGTATCGTCTCCTTTCCTTCTTACCGCATCACCGGAAGTGATGTATCACCTTTTTCCCTTCCTTATGGCGATTCTAAAGCGAAATCAATGCGCTTGAACGAGACATGTCGAGTATTGGCGGAACTTGACAGTCTTCAATGTAACTTGTCTTTCTAGATGGTTCATGGGAGTATGCATCACATCACCTCCGATGCACACAGCGATAGTAATATAGGAAATGAAACAGAATGATATAACAATAAAACAACAATATTAAAAACATCTCCAAGACATAGCAAGTGGAAATCACAAACAATTCTTGATATCTAAATCCACATTTAAACCACCTCTTCTCCAAGTGCCCAATTTATATATCCATTCCATTCTTTTCTGGCTAAGGATCTGGAATGGTCACCACCTCTCCAATCGTTCCTGACTAAGTCTATGCCCATCCATTTGAGTTTTTCTACAGTGAATTCCGAACAGTTATTGCAGTGTACCGGTACACTATGGTCCGTTTTTTTTCTTCTAATATTTCCTAGATGTTCCAGCACTCGCACCTTAATCTCTCTTTTAGTCTTACCCACATATTGCGCCCCACAGGGGCATTCAAGCAGATAAATCCCTCCTACACTATTGCAATTAATAAATGATTTAATTGGAAATTCTTTCCCTAATGTGTTGCTTTTGAAATTCACTGTTTTCTTCTCTTGATACTGACATGCTTTGCATTTGCCACACTTGTGAAAGCCCATTGGTTTATCTATTGAAAGGAATCCACTATTTTTCTCTTTAATTTTAGGGAGGAAACTAGGGGCCAGGTGGTTTTTTTAAATTTTGTGCTTTTCTAAATATAACCATAGGCGAATTTGGAATATCATATGCCAGAACGGGATCCGCTTTCAGAATATACCAATATTTTTTCAAGATTTGTTTAATTTTACTAGCGTGGGGGTTATATTGAGTAATAAATGCATATTTAAACCTTGTTTCCTCTTTCTTATTTTGTTCCTCCCCTCTATTCTTCAACTTTTTAGATAACAAATTTCTTCTATCTCTTTGTTTTATTTCCACTAAGTCCCGTTCTAATTTATCTTTCTTATATCCTTTCTGATGGTATCGCTCAAGAATCTTGTTACTTTGTATATGAAAAACTTCTTGTTCGGAACAATTTCTTTTGAGTCTGATAAGATGGCTCTTTGGCACGTTCTCTAACCACTTGGCTGCATGTGAACTATCTCTACTTATTACTGTATTAGTATCTGTCTTTTTGAAAAACGGTTTTGTTTCTATTTTCTCATTCTTAATATAAATTGTAAGATCCAAAAAGTCTATGCTTAAATTGCTAGTATTAAAAGTGAATCTCAAATTAAAATTGTTGGTATTTAATGAACCAATAAACTCTCTCAAACAGCGCTCATCTCCTTTCCATAAAATTAAAATATCGTCAATATAACGCCACCAGAGGACGAGGCAGCCCCCTTCCACGCCAGACCGCAAATGACTCTGTTCCCATCTATGCAAGTACAGGTTGGCGTAGCCCGGGGCAAACCTCGTCCCCATGGCATTACCACAAGTCTGTAAATAATATTTATCATTGAACAAAAAATAATTATGTTGGAGTACAAATGACATAGCTTTAGACAGAAAGGAAATTTGTGACGGAGGTAAACTACCATCCTCCAAGAGGCATTGAGTAACTTCTTCCACCCCCTTATTATGCGGAATTGACGTATATAATGAAGTAACATCCACTGTGGCCATTATAAAATCCTTCTCCCAATTAATCCTTTCCAACTCTTCTAACACATGACCAGTATCTTTCAAGTAGGAGCGATTTTTTTTGGACTACCGGTTGCAAAAATTTGTCGATATATTCTGACAAATTGCAGGTCAGGGAATCAATGCCACTGATTGGTCTTCCAGGGGGAGCAGTAATAGCCTTATGCACCTTAGGTAAAAAAATAAAAGATAGCTATCCTGCAGTGAATGTTTTAAAGAAAATCATATTCCTCATCCTTCAAAATTCCCTTTTCTTTTCCTTCCATTAAGAATACCTTTAATTCCTCCAAAAATATGGGCGTGGGATTTTTAGCCAATATACGATAGGTGTCCTCGTCACCTAGTAACCTGAATGCTTCTTCCATATAATATTGTCTGTACATTATAACTGTCCCTCCCCCTTTGTCAGCTTGTTTTATAACAAGATCATGATTCTCTTGAAGAGTCTTACAAGCCTGCCTTTCTTTATAATTCAAATTATGTTTAATGGGGCGGGATTCTAAATCTTCCATATCTTTTAATACGAGATATATAAAAACATCAACATTATGCCCTTTGTCCCATATTGATACGATAAGTTCTAAAGATTTTATATCTTGTGAGTGCAATCCAAACTAGGGGCATTTCTTGTCAAATTTTATATCTGTTGCACTATGAGTTGTTGTTTTATACCTCTATAGAATCACAGCCTGAAGTCTGGAGTACATAGACATCACCAGACGCTGGGTTTTATCCCTGGTGATGCTCTGCCAGGCCTCTACTGCAACTGTCTTCAGTTCCTGCTTGTTCTTGGGGCATTTTCCCTTCAGTTTTGTCTTCAGCAAGTGAAATGCATGCTCAATGGGATTCAGGTCAGGTGATTGATTTGGCCATTGCATAACATTCCACTTCTGTCCCTTCAAAAACTCTTTGGTTGCTTTTGCAGTATCCTTTGGGTCATTGTCCATCTGCACTGTGAAGCGCCGTCCAATGAGTTCTGCAGCATTTGGCTGAATGTGAGCAGATAATATTGCCCGAAACACTTCAGAATTCATCCTGCTGCTTTTGTCAGCAGTCACATCATCAATAAATACAAGAGAACCAGTTCCATTGGCAGCCATACATGCCCACGCCATGACACTACCACCACCATGCTTCACTGATGAGGTGGTATGCTTGAGCAGTTCCTTTCCTTCTCCATACTCTTCTCTTCCCATCACTCTAGTACAAGTTGATCTTGGTCCCATCTGTCCATAGGATCTTGTTACGGAACTGTGAAGGCTTTGTTAGGTGTTGTTTGGCAAACTCTAATCTGGCCTTCCTGTTTTTGAGACTCACCAATGGTTTACATCTTGTGGTGAACCCTCTGTATTCACTCTGGTGAAGTCTTCTCTTGATTGTTGACTTTTACACACATACACCTACCTCCTAGAGAGTATTCTTGATCTGGCCAACTCTTGTGAAGGGTGTTTTCTTCACCAGGGAAAGAATTCTTCGGTCATCCACCACAGTTGTTTTCGGTGGTCTCCCAGGTCTTTTGGTGTTGCTGAGCTCACCGGTGCGTTCCTTCTTTTTGAGAATGTTCCAAACAGTTGTTTTGGCCACGCCTAATGTTCTTGCTATCTCTCTGATGGGTTTGTTTTGTTTCTTCAGCCTAATGATGGCTTGCTTCACTGATACGTCACAGCTCTTTGGATCTCATCTTGAGAGTTGACAGCAACAGATTCCAAATGCAAATAGCACACTTGAAATGAACTCTGGGCCTTTTATCTGCACATTGTAATTGGGGTAATGAGGGAATATCACACACCTGGCCATGGAACAGCTGAGAAGCCAATTGTCCCATTACCTTTGGTCCCTTAACAAGTGGGAGGCACATCTGCAAACTGCTGTAAGTCCTACACCGTTCACCTGAGTTGGATGTACATACCCTCAAATTAAAGCTGACAGTCTGCAGTTAAAGCACATTGTGTTTGTTTCATTCCAACGCCATTGTGGTGGTGTATAGAGCCAAAGATGTTAGCATTGTGTCGATGTCCCAATATTTCTGGACCTGACTGTATGTCTAGCGAGATGAAATTGTGAGGAATGTGGCTAGATATATGGAATGGGGAGACTGAGTTGATATAGATAGAACAATAAACTGGGGGAAAGTGAATTGATACGGCTATTGGTGAAATTGAGGAAATCAGGCTTGGTGGTGCTTTGTGGATATGAAGATGGAATGGGGAATTTTTGGCTTCCGCATGCAAAGTGGTAAGATTTCATGGCTAGTTAGATTCATTGGAGGGATGTGGCTTGGGGATATGGGTTGGTGGTGTGATATGGTAAGGGATATGAATCAGGTGGGGGTTGCGGAAGAGAGGATATGGTTTGCTATGCCTAGCAAGGTGAAATAAATGGATACGGCTGAGCTGGTTAAGGTTTTTTGTAACTATTTTACTCTTATGTACTTTTAGAGAAACATACTATTTAGTTTCAGCTAATGATCCATTAATATTCTGCAGGAATTTCCAGTGGTAGAGAGATTAGTACAGAAGACTAATCAATTCCATTTTTTATTTCACAGATCCTACAAATGAAAGTCCAGCGTTTGGAGCATTTGGTGCAACTGAAGGACCTGAGAATTGAGGATTTAACAAAGCATCTAAACAAACAACGCGGGCACAGAAACATCACATAAGGCGTCAGCGCCAACAATTTGCAAGTTTGGAACCTACAGCGACTAGTGTTTGATAGATTAGCAGAATTTACTTCTGTACTTGTAGCTTTAAAACCCATCATATGGAATTACAGCCCATTCCAAACGCGTAGTTTGCTTATTTCTGAAGTATGACAATTTGCAGGAATGGTTCCCATTCCATGTTGCTGGCTCTGCAGTCTGGGAATGCATACATAGCACTCAATTCCATATACAAAGAACAGACACATGTATCATTTAATGTGCACCTTTCCCGCTAAATACATCTTGCCGTTCCCTTTATAGTGTTTGAAAAGCAAACTATACATTCTTCAAGATTAAGTACTAGCAAATTAATGGATTTAAAGGGTTTTTATTTATTTTTTACACCATCTCTGCCTTTATTACTGTTTTGTGTTATCACACGCCGCCACTAAATATTACACATATGTAATTTGCTGCTTAGTGGTTGCAGTATTCTAGCCTGCATTACCCTAAGGTATTCCTTAAAATCTGGCCTGGGTCCTTAGGACAGCTTTGGGAAGCACTGGTGTTAAACAAATGAAGGGCCCTCGCCTGTTACAAAGAACACATAAGCAGGTGCCACGCAGGATGGGGTGGCCAAGTCCCTGTAGATTCCAATCAGAAAACAGTAAGACCTGGTATTCTGGTAAAGTCCAACAGGAGTTACATTTTTGGACAACTACCACAACTCTTCGACGTTTGATAGAGGCTCTGGCTGAGAGTCAAAATATTATGGCAGTTGTCCAAATAAAGCTCCTATTAGTCTGTACCAGACTGTAGTTTTCTAACTACTCCTATTCTACACCTGGACTGAAGGAATCTTGGAAAGCATCACACCATTTCCCCCACCCGAGTAATGTGTAAATATGGGATTTAATGGAAACATATGATTTTGTATGTTAATAAAAATTTCTACTGGAAAATCATTCAATTGTGTATCATCGATCCTTTTCTATAAATATTTTTAAATAGGTTTTTCTGTGTGTTATCATAGGTTGTTGTAAGTTTGGCAAAAAAACAAATTCAATAGCAGCTCTTTGCTATCGTTCACAATATTCTTAATGAAATAGAGTGTTTGTGATTTTTCAATAAAATCTATAGTATCAGAGGAACCACGTATTTGAAGGAAAAAAAAAGGAGATTTTGCAGATACTCGATTCCTAATGGTTTAAGAACCCTGTCTTCAGTTTAAATTGATATCCTTTATCTAAAATTAGAGAATTATTTCAGTAAACCTAAAGAAAAGGCATATTTTCTAATGGTTTACTGTAGGTACAGCGTACATAATGTATCATTGGTGGGCACTTATAATAGAGAATGATGTTCCATGCTGTGTTCGGAAACTGTTGTTAAACCTGCAACCACATGAATAAATTAGTCAGTACAGAAGAGAAAAGCACTCCTCATTTTAGAGCATCTCTTTTACATTTTGAAGTAAAGGACACTTAAGAACTATTGTTAGGCAAATTAACGACATGGAACTGCTTGCATGCATCCTGTAGCAAGACATCACCCTACACTTAGGAAGCAAAAATAAAAAACAAAACCCAGAACTAGATGATTAATGAAGGCACAAATATCATTACAATTGTAATGTTTTCCAGTAACTGTGTCAGAGTTCAATGTTGGTCTACGTCATAAGCTACAGTTAAGACCGGCAGAGAACAATTGAGGTTGAGGTCAAGGGCAAAGGACACGTAAAGTCAAAACATAAAATGAATTAATGATTTAAATGTCATGTGCACATACTGAATGTCCCATATTGTACCCAATGTTCCGAATAGTGGCGTTGAACAGCACAACACGAGCAATTTTACCTTGTACTATGCCAATAGGTATGCACAGGGTGAGCATAGTGTGGATGGGCTGGATAAACTTGTCATGCCTGTCATCAGATAAAGTCCCCATCTACAATTTTTGGACTCTTTGTAGCTGGTCCAAGATAAAGAGCAGGACTGATTGTCTCTGTAAACACTTTCAGGTCGAAATCAGGAGAATTGGCAGGAGAAGAGAACAATCTAGACCAAATAGCCGATTTGGAAAGTGAGATAAATGGGAGAAATTTTCTGGTTTGGCTATTTCTGTGAACAGAAAGTTTATTAAAGAATGCTGCAGTGGGGGGGCGTGGCCGGTGGCGGACCGTGACGGACGCGTGTTTGCAGAGCTCCGATCCTGCTCTCTTTATTTGCGGTTGGTACTCTACAATCGGAAACTTTACCTTGTTTGTTTCCCTGCCGTCGGACATCAGGTTGTGAGACCCCGGAGCCTGCCTAGTTCCCCCCTCCGGACCTGCACTTCGGGCTGAGGTCATTTGAGCAGCTACCTCCCTTGGTGTTAGCGGCCATCTTGGAGGCCTGGCGTGGCAGCGCTCACCTTGCCCCGCACGAGGAAGCTATAACCCAGAATGGGGAAAAAGAGTAAGGGTGTCGGAGTGGTAGAGGGCCCTTGCACTCCTGACATCCGCTTATCGCTTGGAGGGGGCTGGGATGGCGACTGCTACGCCCAGCTTTGTCTGATGCTAGGGAACTGCCGGAGGCGGAGGAGGCCGATGGTCCCCCTGTCTTCCAGGTGGCACTGCCTGACCCGGGTGAAGATGCGCTTCCCGCCACTAAAGGGGACACCGGCACCCTGCTAGGCAATGCCAGAAAACCCTCGCAAGCAGATTTCCAAGCCCTTGGGGCGACAATTACAGGTGGAGGACCTTCAGACCTATACACAAACGGTGGAGAGAACGCAAGCCGCAACTTCTTCCTCTGTGCAAGCCCTACAACAACAAATTAGCAGCCTGCAATCTGCTGTGGTGACGCTGGAGTCGCGACACAGATGCCGGAACGCGAAGCTCTGAGGAGTGCCTGAGACCGTGCCGGAATCAGATCTTTTGTCCTATGTCACACGCTTTCTAGAGATGTATACCAGAAAATAGTCAGTTTGCTCGATGTTTCGCGTAATTTTGAAATGGCAGTGCCATGGTGGATGACAAAAAAATGTCAGGGAAACATGGTTTGGCTATTTTGACCTACTGGGTTATTCAAAGAGAATCGTAAAGTCACCACACGTTTGGTGACTTTTCATTCACTGCAATTCGGCGCGATTCGGCAATCGGAGTTCGCCGACCCTGCGATGTATTCAGCAAGCACCACAGGGCCGCCGTACTGCAGGGAAAACAAGAAAAAAATGGCAGAGTCAGCGCTTCCTTCAGCTGTTTATCTTTTTCCAGGTCTTCCTCTGTTTAGGGTTGATTGGTACCTCAAATAAAACAGAGAGAGACCATAGTGCAACAAGCGGAGTTTAAAAATTAAATGGTACAAGAGTAATATTACTCACATTCTGAAGTGTCTCAATCAGACACCAGACTTGTCAGCAACCAGTGATATTAGCGGGAGCACCGGATCTCAGTAGGTGTCACCTACTGAAGAAGCGATTTAATTCGCGAAACGCGTTTGGTGTCACCTACTGAAGAAGCGATTTAATTCGCGAAACGCATTTGGGTGTGTTGCCCGTTCATTTTTATTATTTTTAATAATAAACTAGCTTAATTTTAGCTTACTGCTTCCTCATTATGCGCTACTGACAGTATCCTGATGGCTGCATGGGAGATCCAGTGCTCCCGCTAATATCACTGGCTGCTGACAAGTCTAGTGTCTGATTGAGACACTTCAGAATGTAAGTAATATTACTCTTGACCATTTAATTTTTGCACTCCGCTTGTTGCACTATGGTCTCTCTCTGTTTTATTTGAGGTACCAATCAACCCCAAACAGAGGAAGACCTGGAAAACGATAAACAGCTGAAGGAAGCACTGCCATTTTTTTCTTGTCTTCATTTATTTTGTTGGTGGGTTTTGGATATACTACTATATGGAGATAGACAGCTGCTAATTCACTCCAAAATTTATTACCTTTGACTTTCTGATCCTTCAATTGAAACGCAATTGTATACGTATATTATTTTGCCTTGGTTAAAAAACACCTTTACACAATATACCTCTAGGTGGCGCCAGAGATACAGTTTTTTCCTCTACCATAGTACTGCAGGGAAAACCCGCCGCAAACCGGACGAACACTCACTGCAAAACCCGCCGAACACTCACTGAACACCCACCGAAACCCGCAGAAATAACTGGATTAACCCCGCTGAACACGCCGGAGAAACCCGACTAGCCACCGATCACAGCGCAGAGCAGCCGCTGGGAAAACCCAACACCCAGACGAATGAGGTGGGGAAAAAAAACAGTACGCTTGAAAGTTTGAAATTTGAAACGCTGTTTGCAAAAAAAACTACTGAACAAAAATGCCTGGAATTTACATATAAGGTCCAATGAATGATAATAAAAAGGGCAGTTACAGTAAAAAGAAAAGACGATTTTAAAAATCCCAAAAAATGCCTAACAGATCCTAAAAAATCTATAAATAAAGGGACTTTTTACTGCAGAATATAATATTAAATGGTTTATTAGATATTAACCCTTTCACTGCTGAGGCGTTTCACCTCTGTGCTGAGGTCATTTTTACCGGTTTTGCTCATCATGTTTAAACGTGTTTTGAAGGCTTATTTTAGTATATGACCCAGACATATTATATATCGTTCTTTCCGTCAGACTCGGCAGATTCATAATATGTCATTATTATATGTATACGTCATGACCTGTCTGTATATTATAACAAAAAATGCAATAAAATATGAATTTTCAATAATTACAACGTGTAAAGTGTTTTTTTTTTCACATTTTAACATGCGAGCAATTGCGGTTATATTTTGTATGGGGTGCGCTTGTTAAAAAAATTAGAGATGGGGTCTCGTTACATTTTTTTTTTTTTGGGGGAAAATTACGCGATTTTTAACAAACGCACCGCATACAAAAATCGTTAGTGCAGCATCATTGTTCACATTATAATTGAAATGGGAACAATATTGCTGCATTAACAAACCAAAAAAAAAAAAAACTTATTTGGTTTTTTTTTTAGAATTTTTTTTAAAATATTTTTTTATTTTTAATTTTTTTTTAAAAAAAAAACTTTTTTCACAGTGGGGTTTGGTATCGTTGGAACGGCCATGCTCTGGCCGATCCAACAGTACCAAACATTAACCCCTAGCTGCCACGGATCGGGAGATAGGGGGTTCATTGGAACCCCCTATCTCCACCGTTGGTGGCAGCTAGGGGTTAACTCCAGGACTGGCGTCATCGTGCTATGCACGATGACGCCAGTCCTCAGGGGGAGTTCCCGGAGGCTTGGCCGACATCCAAGATGTCGGCCAGCTCCGGGAAAGGATCACGAACCGGCGCTTTTCAGCGCCGATTCGTGATCCGGCTCCCCAGGGGTTAATGGCAGCCACCGTTTGGAAGGGCAGGCTGTGCCCTTCCAAGCGGTGTCTGTATTAACCCCCTGCTCCCCGGCGATCGGGAGGGAGAAAGGTCCGAAGGACCTTCCCCCCCTCCCTTTCAGGCGCCTCCTCCGCACATGCGGGGGGGGGGCACCTGCATTAGATGTCATCGCGTCGCCGCGATGACATCTAATGTCCCCGCCGGGGTCCCGGATTGACGGGCTGACATCTTGGATGTCAGCCCGCACCAGGGGGGCGCAGCAATCCGGCGGATTGCTGCCTCCTGTGCTCGGACACGCTGAGCGCGTCCGTAGCACAGGAGAACCACTTGGCTGGACGCGCTGAGCGCCTCCATAGCAGCCAAGTGGTTAAATTAAAAAGCCTCCACACTTAATAATTGCTGTGATGTGCAAGTGGCTTCTGCAATAATAAACACACTTATTATAGTGTGGAGGCTTTTTATCTCACTTTTTGCCCTCCACCACAACCCTTGTAAGTACTGATTTACCCTACACGTCCAAGCATCCACTGCAACTGGTCATCATGCCTAGCTCCTTAGCTGATGAGGGTCCAAGAAACCCGAAACAGCGCTGTCCTAGGAGTGGCTTTGACCAGTTTCATAACCCTTATCTCTGCTAGAAAGCCACATTGTGGCATAGCATTGATTTTAGGGTTCTATGTAATAACAGACCCAGGATGCATAAAAGTGAGACAGATGTCATTTGCATATCCTACCCAGAATTCCTTGCTTCGTATGGGAATGTGGCACAGAAGCTCTGGGATGCAATTCATTGAATTGCTGTGATGTGCAAGTGGCTTCCGCAATAATAAACACACTTATTACACACACACACCTACCTACCTTCCCTGCATACACACATATCTCCTCTCCTCAACCCTCTCCTCTTGGATTGTAAGCTCTGGTGCAGGGTCCCCTCTCCTCTTAGATTGTAAGCTCTGGAGCAGGGTCCTAAGAGGAGAGGGGACACTGCCCCAGAGCTTACAATCTAAGAGGAAAGGGGACCCTTCTCCAGAGCTTAAAATCTAAGAGGAGAAAGCACCCTGCTCCAGAGTTTACAATCTAAGAGGAGAAAGGACCCCTCCCCAAAGTTTACAGTCTCCTCTTAGGACCCTGCCCCAGAGTTTACAATCTAAGAGGAGAGGGGACCCTGCTCAAGAGCTTACAATCTAAGAGGAGAGTGAACCCTGCTCCAGAGCTTACAATTTAAGAGGAGAAAGATTGTAAGCTCTGAAGCAGTGCCCCCTCTCCTCTTAGACTGTAAACTTTGGGGAGCGGTCCTTTCTCCTCTTAGATTGTAAACTCTGGAGCAGGGTGCTTTCTCCTCTTAGATTTTAAGCTCTGGAGAAGGGTCCCCTTTCCTCTTAGATTGTAAGCTCTGGGGCAGTGTCCCCTCTCCTCTTAGGACCCTGCTCCAGAGCTTACAATCTAAGAGGAGAAAGGACCCTGCCCCAGAGCTTACAATCTTTCTCCTCTTAGATTGTAAGCTCTGGAGCAGGGTCCCCTCTCCTCTTAGATTGATGCTCTGTGGCAGGGTCCTCTCTCCTCTTAGACTGTAAGCTCTGTGGCAGGGTCCTCTCTCCTCTTAGATTGTAAGCTATGGAGCAGGGTCCCCTCTCCTCTTAGATTGTAAGCTCTGGAGCAGGGTCCTCATCCCCACTGCCCAGTCAAGACCCTGCCTAGAGCACCTGTATACTGCCAATATTGCCCTGGTCTGTACCTCATGCAAGCTCTGTGAGCTTAACACAGGCCCCCACCAGATTACTATTAATCATTTTGTGTCCCTCTTCCCCAGACAGATAAACTAATCAGGGGACTCTCATTAATAAAGACACTGGCATCAAGCTTAATAAAAATTTATTTATTTGACAATCACTACCTTTTTTCTTATGTCCAGCATCCCATGTGGCCCATAGCAGCTGCACCTGCATCGCAGCCCTGCCTCTTCCAGCATGAAAATTGAGTGGGAGCACCTGGTGGATTGGAGGTGGAGTGGGGATGTGATGCTGGTGCAGCCTACTGGAGAGCCCAGGAACTGCAGCATTGCAGTGAATATATTATCATAATTAATGCCTGTTGATCCAGGTGGGGCAAGTGCCCTCCTTTGCCCCATGCTGCGGACGCCCATGGCCACAGACCTACCAACAGAGATACCTCGCAGGGCCAAAAAGTATATTCACATAAGTGACATATAAAATAAAAGGGAGGGGGTCTCAATAGAGTATCAAGGTACATAAAAATGGGGGGGGGATTCTCAGCAAAAGATGTCCCCAGCCAGCGAACCCCAACAAAAAAAAGTCTTCTTAGCCGAAAAAAGAGGCAGAAAGTCTACAGAAAATAAAAGGGAGTCATGAGTAATATTCAAGGGGGGGTCATCCAAAAGGTGGGGTGTCTCAGAAAAGAAAAAACAGAACGGTACTCTCAGCCAGTGTCCCGGAACGTCAGTAAGCACCCAATGGGCAGAGTGTACAACCTTCCACAGAAGTCACCACGCATGCCATGTCGCAGGGCACCAACACAGCTCCAGCACCCAGGATTAAAGTGGCCTTCAAAGGCCGAGACTCTGGGCCCCCAAGCATTAGGGTCACCATCCGCTCCACAGCCCATCCAGTCAGCAGCAGCAGCCACCCAGGACTCAGCAGCACTCACATCAGTGGCAGAAGGCATGCAGGTTCCATCTGATCCCAGAGAGGAGACATTTTCGGGCATATCCAACCCTGGGGTTTTCGCCTCCCGACAACTCTGCAGTGCCACCATCATCTTGCGCCAGAGACCCCTGGTAAGCAGACCATCTTCCTCCCCTGTCAGCAGCCGCAGACAAGCATCCAGACCCTCAGTCACAGCATCCACGCCTCCGATGGGGGGAGGCCCTCCAGCCGATCATCCACGGTTCCAGCCACAGTACAGCCCTCAGGTGTGACCGGGAGATGTGGGCCCACCATCTCCAAAGCCCTCAATGCTAACCTGGACAATGACAGATCAGGCAGAGCCGCAAGGCAAGGTGGCGTCTGGAGCCAAGCGTTCGACCGCAAGATGGCTGCCGGCATTGCACAGCAACCAGGGACGATATCTATCAGGCAAATCTCTGGTCCGGAGGGGGGATAATGGGCTTTGGACAGCTCTGTCCCGGTGGCCTACCGTTCAGGGACCGTAGAACAAAAAACTCAGCAGGAAAAGTCAGCTAGGAGGCATTAATGGGACGATACGAAGTGGAGCTCTGCTAGAGCACATCCGTATCTTTCTACAGCCGGCCACGCCCCCACCACATATAAAAGTTTTAGGGCAGTATTACAAAGTTGGTGCTAACTTAACCAGAGCTGTTGTAAACTTACCAAAAGTAAAAGACAGCGTGAATCTGGCGCTTTTCTTAGTGGTTGTAAGATTATTAAGGCGTGCTCAATATAGGTCAGTGCTGCAAGCTAGAAGATATGTGTTTACAACCTCAAAAACACGAATATAATAGAAAAGAAAAAACACTTCCAGGCGCACCTTACTAAAATTTCCACTTTTTTTAAAACCAAAAATGGCCAATGTGCAAACATCAAATGAATTAATATTTAAACAAAACAGTGGTTATATTATGATAAATGTGTATAACTTAAGGAATACTTATATTTCAGTGGTGTTTCTTTTTTTTCCCTTCTCTCAGCATGGGGTCCTGCGATGTAGCTATTCGGTATCCCAAGAGAAAAGGAGGGGGGAGGGTATTTCTCCACTTGATGTAAAAAAAGGCAGCAGAGCGGCAGATAATTCAATTAAAATGCATTTATTAATCAATAAAAAGGTAGACCTTCAACTATAAAATCAATTTTTGGACTTCTTGCACAGACTGATCATTCAGAAAGGATAACAACTGATGAAGCCTATTGGTGAAAGCGCGTTTTTGTTGATCCTACTTAATTAGTATTTTAACAATTGATTTTATAGTTGAAGGTCTACCTTTTTATTGATTAATAAATGCATTTTAATTGAATTATCTGCCGCTCTGCTGCCTTTTTTTACATCAAGTGGAGAAATACCCTCCCCCCTCCTTTTCTCTTGGGATACCGAATAGCTACATCGCAGGACCCCATGCTGAGAGAAGGGAAAAAAAAGAAACACCACTGAAATATAAGTATTCCTTAAGTTATACACATTTATCATAATATAACCACTGTTTTGTTTAAATATTAATTCATTTGATGTTTGCACATTGGCCATTTTTGGTTTTAAAAAAAGTGGAAATTTTAGTAAGGTGCGCCTGGAAGTGTTTTTTCTTTTCTGTAAACTTACCAAAGCAATTATAGTCTATGGGGTTGTTAAGTTTGCAACAGCTCTGGTTAAATTAGCACCAAACTTTGTAATATAGCCCTTAATATTTTATTAAGAAAATAAGAAAAGGTTGCAAAAAGAAGAGTAATTATGAAAGTATGAATGTTTGACAGAAATACTACAAATAAAATAACTTACCAATGCCAAACGTAGATTCCATATCTATCCATAGAGATCAAGAAGATTTTGATCTGAGTTGTTTATACATAAGATACCGTATATAGACTAGTAATTCAGAGAAACCTGATACTGAAATTGTAACAGTGGCTGCACATGCCAGTGACTATACAGGGTGTCCTAGGTGGGCCTTGTAGACACAGCCAGCATATTTTGTTGGCCAAAATATTTGTGTTATGGGGAAAAGGAGCTTGCTGGGAAGGTTGCCAAAATGGTGCTATGACCTGGGCAGTTGTGGGAATTTGGGGGGGGAGGCAAGTGCTTTAGTATTAGTAAGGGTCCCAAAAATTTCTGATGGTAACCCTGCTTGCAACCTTGCATCACTTTTGGTCCCCTTAGGGATAATAAATGCTTCAAGTATACAACTTGCACTTGCAGGGGTGTAATATTGTGGAGGTCACCTAGGGCTTGGGCCTAGGGCTAAAGATTGATGGTGGCCTTGGCCCTTCCCCCATACACCCTGAATGAGAGTAAAGGAAGTTCTGTAGAGGGTGATTCTTAAACCTATATACTATTCCCTTATTGTTTTCCTTATTTTCCTGTAGAGGTCTGAGATCTGAGGTGTACTGGTATTCTGCACATGAAAATTCTTGTACTGCAGTGTCAAAGGCAATGTGCGGCTTCCAGTCAGGAACAATCAGTCATATGTGTTAAACAGTCATTTAACATGAACCTTTTTCGTCTGTGGTTAGCAGGTTATTGGGCAACCCACTCCGAACTAGCCTTTTGCCAGTAGCAAATACCATAGTGAGGGTGGCATAAATTATATTTAAGTGTGATTAAAGTTAAATGGAGTCAATTAGGGCATTAGGATAACCTTTATTCCGCAAGGTCTGACTGTCAGCAGACATTATGTAATTGCTGCCATACTGTTGCAGACCTGGCAGCTTCAACACATCAGGGATTGAGTGAAAGAGGGCATGGACGTAATTTGCATCACCGTCTTCATGTGTATGCCCCCCAAAATATGCCATGGAATTTTGCATCACCACATGCAGGGCTGGCTGTCCAGCTGCCCATCAGTGCTACTCATGGACAAGTCTAGATTGATGTGCTCATATATTGGCTGATTTAACCATTTACAGTTGTGTTCAAAATTATTCAACCCCCAATGCTGTAAAGGGTTTTAGCGAATTTAGTGTACATTTGTAATTGTATTCAGAATGAAATCCTACAAGGACTTTTTAAACAACCATATGCAACTAAAATGACATCAATTGGTTTTGTAATACAGTAGTAAATGTTTCTTTTGTGAATTCTTCATTGACACAATTATTCAACCCCTTAAAGACTACCACTCTGAAGAACAGAGGTTCATTCAAGTGTTTTCAATCAGGTATTGAAAACACCTGTGGATGTCACGGAGCAGCAATAAAGCATTATAAGCACCAATTAGGCAGCTTTAAAATGACTGTGATACTCAGCTCCTTCTAGACATTTACTGGTGTGGTTACAAAACATGGTGAAGTCAAGAGCATGGTCCAGGAAGACAAGAGAAGAGGTGATTACTCTTCACAGGAAGGGCAATGGCTATAAGAAGATTGCAAAGATGTTAAACATACCAAGAGAGACCATAGGAAGCATCATTCCCAAATTCAAGGCAAAGGGCACTGTTGAAACGCTACCTAGTCGTGGCAGAAAGAAGATGCTGACTTCGACTGCTGTGCGCTACCTGAAGCGTAGAGTGGAGAAAAGTTCCCGTGTGACTGCTGAGGAACTGAGAAAAGATTTGTCAGATGTGGGTACTGAAGTTTCAGCTCAGACAATACGGCGCACACTGCGTAATAAAGGCCTCCATGCCAGAACTCCCAGGCGCACCCCCTTGTTGTCTCCAAAGAATAAGAAGACTTGACTGCAGTATGCCAAAAGTCATGTGGACAAACCACAGAAGTTTTGGGATAGTGTTCTGTGGACTGATGAAACAAAATTAGAACTGTTTGGGCCCATGGATCAACGCTATGTTTGGAGGAGGAAGAACAAGGCCTATGAAGAAAAGAACACCTTGCATACTGTGAAGCATGGCGGGGGTCAATCATGCTTTGGGGCTGTTTTGCTTCTGCAGGTACAGGGAAGCTTCAGCGTGTGCAAGGTACCATGAATTCTCTTCAGTACCAGGAGATATTGGATGACAATGTGATGCAGTCCGTCACAAACCTGAGGCTTGGGAGACGTTGGACCTTTCAACAGGACAGTGATCCCAAGCATACCTACAAGTCCACTAGAGCATGGTTGCAGATTAAAGGCTGGAACATTTTGGAGTGGCCATTGCAGTCACCTGACTTAAATCCGATTGAGAACCTCTGGTGGGACTTAAGGAAAGCAGTTGCAGTGTGCAAGCATAAGAATGTGACTGAACTGGAGGCTTTTGCCCATGACGAATGGGCGAAGATACCCGTAGATCGCTGCAAGACACTTGTGTCAAGCTATGCTTCATGTTTAAAAGCTGTTATAACTGTAAAAGGATGTTGTACTAAGTACTAAGATTGAATGTCACTTGGGGTTGAATAAAACTGATAATGATGTGAGCACAGAAAAGACATTTGTGGTTATTTCATTATAAATGTTATGTTATATTTGTCTTACCTACACGTGCCTCTTTGATTTAATTGTAAGCAAGATGACTGAATGATCAAAATCAATGTCAAACTGGCCAAAACACTCAATTTCAGTGGGGGTTGAATAATTTTGAACACAACTGTATACACAACTAGGAATGCATTTTCCATCAGGTCTTCTGAAAACCGGCTGAGAGAGAATTGGGTGTCACGAATGGACCGTGTGAGTGGGCAGATCTTCTTTTAGTGTATAGAACAAAGGGAGCATGAAATGCCACCTCTGCATCTCTGTGTGCTAAAGTCACTCTCCCAGATATTGCAAGCAGCACCACTTCCTTCAAGGGAGGCAAGGAAGACTGGGAAGAAGTGCTCAAATATGGGTATCCCCATATGGGATATGGATGGGTACAAAGGAGCAAAGATTAGAGGCTGGAACAATGCAAAAAAGATGAGGCTTAAATATCACAATATTTGGTTTATAACTTTATTTTTTGGCATGGTATACCAATTACCAACAATCTGGGGCCCAATTCCAACCTAACCGTTAAGCTATTAATTGGAACCTTTGGACAAAACATCTCCAGACATTAGCCATAAAAAGTACTGTAGCTATTACAACCGAGCTGCAAGTTTTGTGACTGCTTACTGTAAATTACCGGTGTAACAGATCTCTGTGCCCGGACAGGGTCACATATGTAAAATGCCGCTTCCTGCTGAACACCTGGGTTCTCCTCGTGACTCTCATGCCTTTCTCCAGTACCTTAGCCGCAGCTTAAAGACAGGTGCACGTAGAGAGCCTGACTAGCACCCCCAGAAATATTGTGGCACAGCAAGCAGACGATGGCTGCTACCCCAAAAATATGAGTCGTGGCTTCAAGCTAGGTCAGAATAGAACTGACTGTTTATTCACAGAGACACACAGGTACAGTCAAGGACCAAAACATTTACATACAATCAAACAGATAACATCACAGATCAGATAACTGCACAGGACCTTCAAACAATGGACAATGGGATTTCCTAGGAGGAGAAGGGGGGGAGAAAGTAGGGTAAACAAAAGGAATTTCTTATAGAGAGAATGTACACAATAGAGAGAGCAGGTATTAATACAGAGGTCACATTATACAGAGAGAGGTTATATAATTGAGGGAATGTACGCAACATACACAACGAGAGACTCTATAATAACTACATAAGGGAATAACACACAGACATCAGAATAACTTTAGTTTGCTGGGGAATGTTTAAAACCGTGAAAAAACAAATATATTTAAAAGGTCCACCAGTTCCCTCAATGGTCTCTTTCACAGGCCTTAGTCGCTGGACAGGAGGCTAGCCCACAGCCCCCTCCAGATGCCCAAGTGACGGCAGGTTCCGTTACAACCGGCTCTTACACTTTCAGTTGTTAATTTGCAACTGCCTAGAGCAGAATGAACTATTCCAACGTACCTCATTGCCTAAACAAGCTGGTATTCAGAAATGAATACCAGCTCCTAAACCCTGGTTGTCACAGACAGGGGCCATGGAAACTATTAATAACTACTACGCCACAGCATCTGTCTTCGATATATCCGAGTGTGTGTCTGCATGGTTAATTTATTCCCAGCAGTAATTGAAATCTGATAAACCTTTTGCCTCAAAGGGAATAAGTCCTTTTGAGGCTGGAAAAGGTGTGTGGATGCCTGACTTAATTAAAGATCTGACAGAAGCCTTTTGGTCCAGAGAGTCTCAAAGCTCCTTTTTGAACTGGGAAAGGTGTGAAACTTTTGCTCTGAGACCTGTTGGGCCCTTTGATCACAGGGGGAATGGACACCGTCCTGGTCTGAACAGCACCAGGACAATAATTAAAGTCACAAAGCAGCTCTGTGTTCTGGGGGCTGTAGCATAACAGGTATCATAAAAAAATGTAAGGAGCTTGCATGGAAGTTGAACTGTGACATGGGAGGTCCAGGAGCAGCAAGGGATACACCTCTGTGTCCATGGAATTTGCGCATCGGAAGGATTGTATAACTGTATGCTGCCCACTCTGCCATGCGTTTACTTTCTGGGGTCACTTCAAGTGAGGATAACTGCCATGTTTTCAAACCCAGCCCCTGGAGACAGATTCCTCTAGCTTCATTGTAAGTATCAGGGTTTCTGTGTTTTATCCTTTTTCTTTTCTGTTTGTGGTTGTAAATAATCTTGTAATATCTTTTTATATATTAAATGCATGTGACTTTTTCCATCATAGTAAATATAGTATATTCCTTTATTATGCTCTGCCTTTGTCTGATCTAAGAATCACGTTACCTGAAGAGACATTTGTTATAATATCCTTGCGTTTCGGGACTATCTACTAAATTGGGTTTGGTGGGGATCGATCTACTAAACTGTTTTACTGTGTTTAACTGAATGGGGCGTTTCAGGACACCTCTGTTTCATATAAGACCTGTGGTGGCAGCATTTAATTAAGGGAAGTGGGATAGTGGGTTACTTAGTCATTATTTTGGGTCTAGCACAGACGAATAGTGATTTGTAAGTACGTGACACTGGTGGTAAGTGATTTTGGAAAAATCACTTAATACCTCATTTTAACCCTACTTAAAAATCCCTTTACAAGCCTTAGGTCCAGAGGTGCAAAGTTTGAAGGCCCATTTCCTCTGGCCATGAACACCAAAAGGTTGAGAAGAAATATTTCCAAGTGATCTAGTGCGACCCCTAGTGAAACCTAGCTCAAGTGTGCTCTCATAGATCTTGTACAGGGCTGTGCTAGGCTCCATGGAGTCCTATGCACTCCAGGAGCCGATTACGTTCGCGCACAGCGCAGTTGCAGGTATCTGAATTCAGCTCTCAGTTATTCTAGCCCAAGCAGGAAGTACATTGGCTAGCTCAGAATAAGTTTGGTAAATGGGAGCCTGTAAGGGAAATCATTTCGGAAAGATTTTCTCCCTTGCCAGTTCACGGTTATCAGCTAAATTGGAATCAGGGCTACTCTCTGTCATCCTCTCTGCATTGTTTTTGTGCAAAGTAAAAGAACATATTACATTGAATATCAACAGTAAATAGGGAATGAACAGAAAACATTGTAGACACAGGGGTAACAAATCAAATATAATCATGTACTCCAGGGTTTAATTGACCCAAGGCTGTCAACGTCTTTCATCTGACACAAGACTCAAAGCCCGGGACAATTAAATCTGAAGAAGCTGAACACAAATCAGGACCGTACTGGAAAAAACAGACATTTTGCAGAAATTGGGACTGTCCTTGTCAAGAAATGGAATTTTTAATACTCTTACAACTCCCTGCTTTGTGAATAATCTTTTACATTGCTTCATGTGCAATTTGGACATTTTAGGCTAATCTCTGTATGTGATCTTTTTTTTTGGAGAAATTATTTACCAGGAAGGATACATTGAGATTTCACCCGTTTTCAGGTATGTCCTGGGTGGCGAGTATGTACTGTTGGGTGTCTTGCCCAGGGGCACTTACTGGAGTGCTCTTGCCGGGATCGAGCCTGTCAAGTTTTTTGTTTATTTGCACAATTTTCCCGCTTGAAAGGAAATTCAAACATCGACACCGGAAATAATAACTGGATTCCATTCTTCATTCGCTTGTATTTAAGTTTAATTTCAGTAAGTTGTGGGGTAAATTAAGTTGCTGTAGATTGATTCGGTGAATAGGTGAATAGTTGAGTAGATGAATAGTTGAATAGTGATGAATAGATAGCTGAATTAAAGTGATGAATAGTTTAGCGATTAGAATTAGCGATGGGATTAGCGATGAATTAAAGCGATGACTTAAAGCGATGAATTAAAGGTGAAAAACCTTAAACAGAAAGAAATACAGAAATTGTATAAATACATTGCACATAAAGCTTGTTAATCATTACTTCTGTGCCAGTTTCATATTCACTAGCAAGCACTTCTAGAATATCATTTCTGACAAAATATGTTTTAACTTAAAGAAAACAGACATGAAATGAGCTAATATAAAGACTGCATGTGGAATCTCCTCACACTGAGCATGAAATAGATCTAAAAAGTTAACTGACTGCATTTATCACTAAACTGGCTCAATTCCTTTTCTGTACATGACTGTGACACAATCCTTTCCTACATATGACTGTGAAAATAGTCTTTTAGCTCACCGGCTCCACTCCAGGATTTGAAGATGCTTGTAAATCTGTGGACTTTGTTATGTCCAGGTTGCCTGCCTCATGGTATGGCCTGGAGCTCCCAGATGGCCACTCCCTTCCTCTACAGCTCTGTGTCTGAGGCTGCTGGGCCTGACCTCCAGGCTGCTAAGCCTGACCTCTGCTCTGACTGGCTGACCCTAACTGAGCTGAATTGCATGCAGGGACAAGTAGTTCTCACAGACTCTTGCAGATTACAATTACCTAAACTGAATTGCATTCTTTTTTATTTCCACTTGCTTGTACATTAGCTGACTATTCTGTACCACTGCAGTTTGACTTGACAGACCCTGTGTCTCTGCAGTCTCTCTCCACTCTTATAGATCAGTGATGTTACCTCTACTCCACCAAGCCGGGGGTCATACTTGGCCTATTTATACACAACAAAGGAACCCAAATAAATGGGTAAACGATGTTAATACGGCGCTAAAAAATACTAAACACACAAATGGATAGTTGCAGCTCACCAATGGGTGTATTCCTCACCCACAAATATAGTAGAGGAGAGTAGATATGCCAAAAAGGCAGATCAGGGAGCGCAAAGAAATTACAACACTCTCACCAGGTGTTAAAAGTGAAATACAAAGAGTGTACTCATCTCGGGTATGGACCAGTAGAAAAACCACAACATATGCCTATAGAATAAAAATAAAAACAACAGATTGCGCAATACCAGAGGTAAAAATGGGTATGAACAGAAGATAACAATTGCACACTCACAGAGGTGGAGCCTGTGAGGCTCTCTGTCAGCGCCTGCAAGCCACTTGGGGGGGGGGGGCTTCACCCACAGTATTCAATAGTTGTTATCACGCTTCTTATGCTTGTATACACTCTTTCTTGGCCGGAATGGTGAAGTGGCACGAATGTGACCTCGGACAAATGGAGAGTGTATAGCGTAATATTGCTATGCTAATACTGTATGACAAAAAAAGCAATAGCACACTCACGTGATATGGAGCCTCTTGTTAGGGTGGCTCAGTAGATAAGGCCTCAGACCATTTTGGGTAGGTCTCACCCTTCTTGAGACTTAGTGGATACCGGGAGTGCAGGTTCCTGGATCTCAGATGATCAAAAGGTAATGATAAATAATAAGTAATGGCAAATGAAATGAGCATAAAAGTATTAAGGAAATAAAAAATTTATTCCAAATAAAAACAAAATAAAATGAGTACAAAAAATAAGGGAAATAAACCGAAACGCGTTTCTCCTGCCGTTCTGCAGGCTTCCTCAGTCGGTAATAGCCCCTTGAGTGTCCATACATGATCTTAAATAATGTCCCAATAATTGGAGAAGACATGTCATTGGCGTGCGGTTCACCGTTGTTATCGATGTGCATCATGACTTCCGGAACTTCCGGTTTGCGTCTCATCTACCGGATATGCGCCTGCGGGCCAAGCGATGATTTCTGGTTTGCGTTTCACGCGTCGGAACTTCCGGTTCATGGAGTAGGAACGGATATCTGCATGCTTCTACAGATGGCTAAAGAGATCCCAGAATAGGAGAAGGAGGAAGAGCCTCCAAAAGGCACAGAACAGAAAAAGGGGGGGGGGAAAGGAGAGTCCTCTTGTCCAGGGGCAAAAAGTCCAGCGGCCACCATATAACAGTCGGAAGGGAAATATGCAAAAAATAAATAAAAATAAAAATGAAAAATATAATACACGCATAAAAATCATGAAACATAAATAATGCTATATATAACACAGGGATAATACAGTGACAGGAAAAAAAGAGAAATATATAGTGTCTTTAATAAAAAATAATATACACAGAGAGCCTAAATATGTAATTCATAAAAAATAGGAAGAATGAAAAAATTATAAAAATGGCAGACTTCAAAGTCCGCATTCAATCCCATAGGGAGGAGGGTATCTAAAGTATAAATCCAGCGCATCTCTGATTTGATAATTTTGGAGTGCATATCATCACCCCTCCAATCCCGTGTAATTATTTCCAAACCCTGGAACTCCAAACCCTTGGGGTTACAGGAATGGATATCCTTAAATGTGTAGACACGCTGTGTTTGTCGTAACCTCGAGTAATATTGCAAAGATGTTCGTTGATCCTGATGTATAAGGCCCTTGAGGTCTGGCCCACATAACGTTTACCACAAGGGCATTTAAGTAAATAAACAACATTCTTACTATGACAGGTGATAATTTGACGAATAGGGAGAGTTGATTGATTATGAGGGGTATCGATGGTTCGGACCAATCTTTTGCGGCTGCCTGTCTTTCTGCAGGCAATGCATTGCCCGCATCCGTAAAAGCCCATATCTAAACCAAAGGGGTTTTTGTTTTTGATTTGAGTGCGTAAATGGTTTTTGGTTAACTGACGTCCAAAATTCTTACCCCCTCTATAAATAATGGTGGGGTGGTCTGGTAGAAGAGTATTAAGTAGCGGATCTCGTTTAAGAATTGGCCAGTGTCGCCTTATTGAGCGTGAAATAGCCTTATTAGTAAGATTGTAATCTAACACAAAAGGTAAAGATCTGATATCACTATTAGAATGTGATTTATATTTCAAAAGTGTGGTCCTATCTATTTTGGAGACTTCATTGCGCACAGAAAGGAGTTGGCTCCTTCCATATCCCTTGGCTGAAAAATCCTCAATTAATCTCTGGGATTGGGACATAAAGAGGTTTATCTCGGTGCAGTTCCTTCGTATTCGTGTCATCTGTCCCTTAGGGACTGCCTTTAACCAGGGAGGATAATGATGACTTGTGACATCAATGAAGCCATTAACCTTTACATCTTTGAAGTGAGTGCTTGTCTCTATGTGACCCTCCTTCACATAGAGATTGAGATCTAAATAATTGACTTGTTCACCACTAATGTTGTGTTCAAGTTTAATACCCAAGGAGTTCTGATTGAGGTGATTAATAAAATCTTCAAGTTGGGGCTTCGTGCCCCTCCAAATAATGAGTATATCGTCTATGCAGCGTTTATAGAGGACGAGGCTCGAGCCCCAGCCATGCCCTGTCCATACCGCACTGTTCTCCCAGTGCGCCATGAACAGGTTGGAATAACCCTATTTATACACAACACCAAGGGCAACACCATATACAGCTTCACTTCAAATGTAAGGCCAGGAAGGAATCTGGACTAGGAGAAGAGGAAAGCAGTGGGTGGACATATTTTTTTAAAATTCGATTTTTAAATTTTAAATAATATAATTAAATAAATTTTCCTTTTTTTGTCTGTCATTTATTCGCATGAATAAACCTTAAGAAAACAGATCTTTAATAAAGTGCACAGCAGAGTAAAAAAAGATGAACACAGTATCTATGTAGCATTTATACTAATGGGTATATAACATTGGAAGTAATTTCTTTTTATATTGTAGGGCAGTGGTTCCCAGCCACGGTCTTCAAGTACCCCCAAACAGGCCAGATTTTGCAGATCACTTGGGGAAATTCAGACTGAATCCTGCAATCACTGAGCAGCAAATCATATCACATGTGCTGTGCTTCAGATATCTGGAAAACTTGACCTGTTAGAGGTACTTGAGGGTTCATCAAAAGGAGGCCTCGGCAAGATTAACCCTTTCACTGCTGAGGACGTGTGGGGAACGTCCTTATTGACTCCTAAGGAAAGATAGGGGTGGAGATAGGGGTTTGTTTGAACCCAGATATCTCCTAATGTTTTCAGCTAGCAGGGTCATGTTTGGTATCCGTAGAAAGGCCAGAGCATGGCCTTTCCAATGATACCAAACAAAATAACGACAATAATAATAAAAAAAAGAAAAATGTGTTTCTTTAAAACGTGAAATGGCTCTGCAGTGAAGGGGTTAACATAGGAACAACTGGAGCATCAGCCATGAAATAGGCCTACAGCCTTAAAGGGATACTCTAGGCAACATGACCACCTAAGCTTTTTTAGGTGGTCATGATGCCCTGAGTATGCCCTTGTCTGTCCCCCCTCCCTCCGCTAAGCCGATCTGCTGAACCAGCTTAAAACAGCTGAGAGATGCAGAGGACTTTATTCCACCCTCCCAGCTGTCAGTCAGCAGAGCGGGATTCATATTTCCCACTTCTGCCGACTATTGCCGAGTAGGAGACGTCTCCAACTCACCGCAGTAGCTGGCGGCAGCGGCTGAGGATTAGTGTTGCGCGCATCCTCTTGCGCGCAACACTAATCCAAGAAGATGGAGCCGGCAGGAACCCTGCTGATTGGCTGGCTTACGTGAGAGGCGCGCATGCGCGCTTCTCACGTAGACCATTAGCCAAGTGAAAGATTTAGAAGGACGGGAGCGGAATAGGAGGGAGGTGAGTATAAAAAAAAAATGCCGTTTGAAACAAGTGGATTTTAGGGTAAGTATTACAGTAAAAAAAAAAAATCCCTACCTATTTATTGAGGGAATAGGTATAGTTTAATGTAAAAATGGGGGGGGATTTTTGATTAGAGTGTTCCTTTAAATAAGCCCACGCAGAGCCAACAATGAAAGAAAGAAGACGATCAACTGATCCAAGCCTCAGCTGCTGACTGGCATTCCCAGCACACAGTGAGGATTGGACGAGATATTGTATTATATCCCAACCTCTTCTCTCCGTCTAATAAGTAAAGCTCAGTAATGCTGAAAACTTGTGTAGCGCTCACTCCCAGAGGAGCCGCTGAAATTGAACCTCGGGTCAGTCTCCCCGCACTAGGGAATAAATATACTCCAGCACCGTTGTGGATTTTATAAATTATATAGTTTACTAGAATAAATGGCATATAATGAATAACACGGTGTTCATATATATATTTACAGTACTTCGTAATGCGGGAAACGCGCAGCGGAAAAGAAATACGATGCTTCGTATTTCGAGAAATGCGCAGTGGAAAAGAAATACGATGCTTCGTAATTCGAGAAACGCGCAGCGGAAAAGAAAAGAAGAAAATCTTAAACCCCCTGTCTTGAGGTTGGGGAGTGAGTCCCGCACAGGTTATGTCCCAGAATGTAAGTGTGTGTGTGTTATGGTACCCGGGTACAATATTCGCCTGGCCAGTAAATGGCTTATGAGGTATCTTCGACTAGTCAAGTTGGGGCCCTGTGGGTTTTGGAAACAAACAGCAGCGTGCTTTTATTTTCACAACGGCCTGGAAGGCCTCTCACCCATCCACCAGATACTTGATGCTCCGCTCGACCCAGGACGTCTCTCCGCTCGATGTTGACTGGGGTTCTCTTGGTTACTGGATCCGCTGTCTGGCTTTATGCACCTGCCGCAAGATGTCCAGCTCACCGCCTGCTCTCCCTGTCCGATCAATCTGCGGTACTCCTAACTCGGGGTCGTCCAGCTTCATCAATATCAGCGTGGGTAGTCTTGTGAATCTCTGGGTCTTCCTCTGGTAAGGCTGAATAACCCGGTCTGGAACTCTGTCAGGCCCCAGCTGCGCTCCGGCCTAGTCCCTGTCTCGTTCTGCTGCTCTGCGTCTTGCTTCTCTCACTCCCTGGCGCGCTCTGCCAGCTCTCTCCACGAGGCTCAGGATGTAAGTCTCTGTCTCCCACCCAATTCCTGTGTCCGCTCCCAAAGCATGCCGGGAAATGTAGTCCCAATGTTCAATGTCTCTTATCGTGCTTGTCTCCCTCCGGTGGCCAAAAATAGGTACTGCCACAACAGGGAATTAAACCCAGCGCTACACTTGCTTACACAGCGAGATAGGAGGCTGGATACAGGGCCCTAGCCATTGTGCATAAGGGCTGGGGTCTAATACAATATATTGTGTACACCTCTCTATCTGCATGCAGTATGCAGTCACAGCAGTTGAGTCTTTCAGAGAGCGCAGCTTTACCTCAGCAGACAACACTACAAAGCAAGGTGAGAGAAAAACAGGGATAGAACAGAATGATAGAATAATATATTCCCATAATTTTATTGGGGAGGATGGTGTGGGAGGGGGACAAGGCCATAAAGCTACAAGAGCTCCAGACAAACAATGATTTGAATACAAAACTCATCTCTTTCCCAAAAGATCTGCAGTAGAAGAGTGAATACATAGGAACTATTAGTCATTGTAAGCAATAGGATTTGTGTGCCAAATTGTAATAAATATATTGAGATTTTTTTTTAATGTTCTATGCTAGACAGTTTGAATGCAAACTCTTACAGCCAAAGGGTTCCTTTTAAACAGCATTGTTATTAGGGGTATTTATAAATCATCTAAAATATGTTCTAAGCCATGATGTTCTGGGCCAGATGGCATCTTCACCTCTCGTTATTTAAGCTACCAGGATCGAATCTGCCACTTTGAGGTCTGTTTAAGTCTTTTGTCGAGGCTGCATCCCAGACTGCTGATGGAAACTGTGGTCTGCTCCAGATGTTGGAAAATAATAATAATCTTTCGTTTTCATGACCTCAGTTTTTCTAGGCCGTCATGTCTTTAATTGACCCACTGACCCAGTAACCTTAAACACAGAGATAGTGGTCCAAGTCCTTCCCTCTCGACTTTCTGGCTCTCCTGAAGTTCTTTTTCTGGTCTCCCACATATTTCCAATCCAAGAATGGTGTTATTAGTTCTGGCAGGAGACCACTATGTGTATAAATATATTTAAATATATAGAGCTGAAATAGTTGAGACATGAATCCATTCTTATAAAAACAGAGAGTGAGAGAGAACTAAGACTTTCAGAAAATTGCGATACTTTGTAATTTGATCGCCGAAACAATAATTGGAACTTGAAAGGATCTAACATCCATTCGAGTGCACTTTTCACCTTTCTACATGTGATTGCAGGTCCACAGTGCCACCTCTCCCGTCAGCCTAAATTAGTAAAGGGATAAAGAGCCCTCTAAATCCCCATCTCCAATTACACACTTTGGTATTCCTCCACATCTGTATACACACATTTTCTTTTATTGTATCAGAAGATAAACATCTGTTCAGTGCAAGGGTCTTTGATGACTTCTAACACACCATACTTTGTAAATGGACAATGGGGAGCGGTATATTATGCATTTTCCTGCAATGAATTATGCTGATAATGAAATGCAAGTGTCTTGTTTCCTCTGGAATTTAGGCTGCCTCTTTTGATTCTTACCAACCCTATGTCTCCCCAACTGTATCATTGACATGACCCTTTGGTCACAAAAAAATTGTCATATCAACCTAGTGCCATTGCATTGATTCTATACTGCTTTGGACAGCTGCGGTCACCCTATAGTGGATGGACTGGGGTAACTCAAGTCCTAATATGACCTTCTCCTGGCTCTTTAAAGTGCTTACCCAGTTACTTTGCACAGCGTAAGACTGAAGCAGGCCGTGGGAATGGGACATGCTATCCCGGCTCTCTGCTTTGTTAATTAGTTTTACAGTGATCATTGCCAACCATCACATAGACCCCTGCTCTCTTTATAGACCACAAGGGAAGAACATCTCTCTATCCCTGCCAGTGAAGGCAGACAAGGGTTGGAAATTTCTCAAATTTTTCCCCCCGGAACATTTTTCTGGTTACTCATGACTAAATGTCTGATACAGTTCTGAATGAAGAACCCCACAATCAGGTTGCAAGCTGAGGGCATACAAGCTCCATTGAGAGATTGACATTTCTGTAGCGCAAGGAGTGGATGTGCTGCATGCCAGTCATTGTCATTTCTTTTTATTTCATCCTTGATTTGTGGTTATTTTAATTGTCCTGCGCATCAGCATGTAACAGTAAAACATTTGTAGGTAAACATGGTTGATATATAGGGGCTCTATACCTAGGGTGTTCAAAAAATACATTGTTGTACATAAAATACTGTATTCTTGTTTTGAATTTTTTTAAATGTAAAATAAGGTGTGCTGTCATCTACCCTTACTCCAGTGTATCACCCCCTGTCCTCTTAGATTGTAAGCCCTTGAGCAGTGTCCTCTTCTCCAGATGTTCTCAGTGCGTCTAACTTGTTTGTTAATTTGGTTTGTTTTGTACTACCCATTGTACAGTGCTATGGAGTTTGTTGGTGCTTTATAAATTATGGTAAATGTAATCCATAAACTCTCAGAATAGCTTGGTCTCTCATCCCGACTCTGACGAAATTCTGCAAGATGTACTGGCTGGATGCAGTAGAGCTAATACAAAAAGAACATAGGTTGATAGGGTTTGGGTCAAAATCACTACAACCAGGTTCCCTAATGCCAAAATCCCGATGGCCAACTCCCCTACACAGACCACTCCGTGACGGCCAACTTCCCTACACGGCCAACTTCCCTACACAGACAACTCCCTGACGGCCAACTTTCAGACATCCAAAATCCCAGCGGCTAACCCGAACCCTACTCCCTAACCCCCCTAAACCTAGCCCTAACCCCCCTAAATCTAGCCCTAACCCTAATCCCCTAAATCTATCCCTAACCCCCCTAAATCTATCCCTAACCCCCAAACCTAGCCCTAACCCCCTAAATCTAGCTCTAACTCCCTAAATCTAGCCCTAAACCTAACCCTAACCTCCCTAAATCTAGCCCTAACCCCCCTAAATCTAACCCTAACCCCCCTAAATCTATGCCTAACTCCCTAAACCTAGCCCTAACCCTAACCCCCTAAACATAACCCTAACCCTAACCCCCCTAAACCTAGGGTTAAGGTGCTAGTTTTAGGGTTAGCCGCTGGAATTATGGATGTCTGGAAGTTGGCCGTGTAGGGAAGTTGGGATGTCCGGCAATTGTCCTGTCTGGAAGTTGGCCGTCGGGATGTTGGCATTAGGGAACCTGGCTGTAGGGATTTTGTCCGGCACCCAGGTTGATATCCCACAAATAGCAGATATACGCAGAATAAATTGGCCACTCACAAGGATTTGGAAATTATTTCACCCATCATCCTCCAGTTGTGGCTGTGTAGCGGATATCAAGTGGATCCAAATATGGAGGATCTCGAAATAAACAGCATAAAAAATTGATGGTACCAGTCATCAATAATAAACATAAAAACACTTTATTCACTTACTCTACAGAGTAGACAAAGCAACACAGCAATATTGGGAATGAATGGGTTAAAACGTCCAACTCAACGCATTTCTTCCCAAACGGGACTTCCTCAGGAGCAAACAAACAAATATATTAACTTCCCCCCACTCCAGGTGCTTTTATACTCCATCTTGATGTACCGATTGGCCAGATCTGACTAGGGATGAGACGAACACCCCCCGAGTTTGGTTTGAGCCCGAACCCGAACTTCCCATTTGTTCGGGACCGAACCCGAACCCTCAAGACCTGGCAGACTACTTCCTCAGTAAAACTCTAACTATCAGAAGCAACATCCCAACACAAGATAGTTATCTGCCAACTTCACTCCCACAGGTCCCCTCTGCCACCCTCTGCCGCTTCCTCCCAGCCACTGAGGAGGAAGTCAATTCCTTATTGTCCTCCTCACACCTCACCACGTGCCCGCTTGACCCCATTCCCTCACATCTAATACCTCCCCTTTCCTCCTCCCTCACCCCTGCTCTCACACACATCTTCAACCTATCTCTCTCCACTGGCTCCTTTCCATCCGCCTTCAAACACGTGCTAGTTACCCCTTTACTAAAGAAACCATCCCTAGACCCCAACTCTCCATCCAACTACCGCCCTGTATCCCTGCTTCCCTTCACATCAAAGCTCTTAGAAAAACTAGTCTTCAACCGCCTCTCCCTCTTCCTGTCCTCCAATTCCCTACTTGATCCCCTGCAATCTGGCTTCCGTCCCCTACACTCAACTGAAACTGCCCTCACCAAAGTCACCAACGACCTCCTAACTGCTAAAAAACACGGCCACTATTCTATTCTCATCCTGCTTGACCTCTCGGCTGCTTTTGACACTGTTGACCACCCCCTCCTTCTACAGACCCTCAACTCTCTGGGTCTCGGTGACACTGCACTTGCTTGGGTTGACTCCTATTTATCCAACAGGTCCTTCTGTGTGTCCTTTGCTGGTAACTCCTCCTCTTCATTGCCTCTATCTGTTGGTGTACCTCAAGGCTCTGTCCTTGGTCCTCTGCTCTTTTCCATCTACACCTCCTCCCTGGGCAAAATCATCAACAGCTTTGGCTTTAATTACCACCTCTACGCTGATGACACTCAGATCTACCTCTCTACCCCTGATCTCTCTCCCCCTGTCCTTTCAAAAGTCAGTGACTGTTTATCTGGCATCTCCTCCTGGATGGCCTCCCACCACCTAAAGATCAACATGTCAAAGACTGAGCTCCTACTTATTCCTCCCTCCAATGCCTCCCCACCTCCTGACTTCTCTATCACGGTGGAGGGTATCACCATCTCCCTATCAAACCAAGTTCGCTGTCTTGGAGTTACACTTGACTCTGCTCTTTCCTTCATCCAACCACATCCAGTCTCTTTCCTCCTCCTGCCGATACCAACTGCGTAATATTTCCAGAATTCGGCCATTTCTTACCGCTGTCACCACAAAACAACTCATACACGCCCTGGTAGTCTCCCGACTTGACTATTGCAATAATCTCTTATCTGGCCTCCCTCTGTCCCGCCTCTCCCCCCTACAATCCATCCTGAACGCCTCCGCCAGGCTAATTCACCTCACCCGCCGCTCTGTCTCTGCCGCTCCCCTCTGCGAGTCCCTTCACTGGCTCCCCATCCACTGCAGAATTAAGTTCAAAATCCTTATCCTTACCTACAAAACCCTCACTAACTCCGCGCCCCACTACCTGTCCTCACTAATCACCAAATACACCCCAGCCCGCTCCCTAAGGTCAAACAGTGACCTGCGCCTAGCTTCTCCCCGCATCACCTCTTCCCATGATAGACTGCAGGATTTCTCACGCGCAGCCCCCACTCTCTGGAACACTCTCCCTCGTACTGTCAGACTTTCCCCTAACTTCTCTTCCTTCAAACGCTCCCTTAAAACATTCCTATTTAGGGAAGCCTACCACCCAACTCACTGACACAATCATCAATCACTCTCACCTTACAGTCCTCTCCTCCTGTTTCCAACCCCAACCCTCCTAGATTGTGAGTTCCTACGGGAATAGGGCCCTCATCTCCTCCTGTACTGTTTGTCAAATGTTGTTCAATGTATTGTAACCCTGTCTATACTGTGCTTATTGTACAGCACTGCGGAATATGCTGGCGCTTTATAAATAAAGAATAATAATAATAATAATAATAACCCGAACCCCCATGCAAGTCAATGGGGCTGAAAATTCGGTTGTTTAGAGTGCCCTCCAAGAGGGCATATATGCTACATATTTGCCATAAAAGGGTGTAGGGGTCCGGGTATTGCCCTGGGGGACAGGAAACAAGGACAAAAAGTTTTAAAAAAAACGTTTTAAAGGGACAGTGAGTTTTCCATGAAATAAGGGTTAAAAATAAAAAGGAAAAATTCCTTCAAATATCGTGCCTAGGAGGTCCCCATAACCCCCGTGAAGTGGCGGATTTCTAGGATGTATAGAAACACTTAAAACAAATAAATGACGTTTCATATGACGGTAAATGCTTTTCCTTTAATCTATCCATAAACAACTGCTTGGGGGCGGCAGCCTATATGAAAAGACATTTTAGGACGCGCACAGAAAAAGTTTAGTGTTTTTTGAGCTAAATTATTGTGAAACTTATTGCAGGCTTTTGGATGAAAGTAACAATAGTGCTTTAAAAATTGGGCTTTTAGCGTCCGGCAACAGTGCCGTCACACCGTAACCCCTCTGAGGATAGTATCTGATACAGGCGTCAATGGCAGTGCACCCAGATATTGTGCCTTTAGTGCCAGGCATGCAAGTACATTATACAGTAACCCCTCTGTGGTATTGTGGAAGAGTGCAGGGGTGGACCATGCGGTCCTATATTGAAAAGTTTTTTTTTATCTGTTAATGGGCGTCAGTGCACCCAGATATTGTGCCTTTAATGCCAGGCCAGCAAGTATTATCATACAGTAACCCCTCTGTGGTATTGTGGAAGAGTGCAGGGGTGGTCCATGTGGTCCTTTATTGAAAAGTTTTTGATCTGGTAATGGGCGTCAGTGCACCCAGATATTGTGCCTTTAATGCCAGGCAGCAAGTATCATCATACAGTAACCCCTCTGTGGTATTGTGGAGAGTGGCAGGGGTGGACCTTGCGGTCCTATATTAAAAAGATATGCATCTGGTTAAGGCGTCAGTGCACCCAGATATTGTGCCTTTGGTGCAAGACTACCAGGCCAGCAAGTATCATCATACAGTAACCCCTCTGTGGTATTGTGGAAGAGTGCAGGGTTGGACCCTGCGGTTCAAAAAAAAATAAAATGATATAAATCTGGCACAGGCGTCAGTGCAGCCAAATATTGTGCCTTTCATGGCAGCAAGTGCCTTCACACCGTAACCCTTTTGTGGTATTGTGGAAGAGTTCAGTGCTGGAGGTTTTGTGAATGCAGAAGAGGACATCCCCTGTCTATTCCATTACTTCAGCATCAGGGGATTGATAGCTGCTGATCCAGGACTGATTCATTTTTATAAATGTCAGCCGGTCTACAGAGTCGGTGGACAGACGCACTCTTTTGTCTGTGACAAAACCTCCAGCGGCACTGAACGTCCTTTCAGAAAGCATGCTAGATGAAGGGCAACCTAGTAGCTGCATAGCATATTGGCTAAGTTCTGGCCAGTGATCCAATCTCAACACCCAGTAAGCCAGTGGATCATCTGCTGGAAACGTATCCAGGTCTGCCCTTGCCCATAGGTAGTCCTGCACCATATGGTGAAGACGCTGGCAATGGGTGCCTACATTTGACGTCCCTGGGCGTCGAGGACTAAAAAAAATAAAAAATGCATCAGTCAAGCGGCCCTGGCCTTCATCGCTATTCCTCTGATCACCTGCAGCCTCAGAAGCACGTGTGTCAGCACTTGGTAATCTAACAGTGCCTGGAAAGGTGTTACACAAGTTTCGCTTTAGAGCGTCCTCAAGTTTTGTCATCCTGTGCTCACTCTGTGCGGGCAGGATGAGCTCTGCAACTTTCCCCTTGTATCGTGGATCAGAAGGGTTGACAACCAGTAATGATCCCTCTCCTTGATAGCACGAATTCCTGGGGTCCTTTAGCAGGCTTTGCATCATTAGGGAGCCCATGCAGCGTAGGTTGGAGGTGGCATTAGCTGCCGAGTGTCTTCCTGGTCAATGAGGATGACCGTATCGTGCACTTCCTCCTCCCAGCCACGCACAAGCCCTTCTGTTTCTGGGCACACAAAACCCTCCCTTGAGGAATCCCCACCTTCAATGCCCCCACTACTTAAATAGTCCTCCTCCTCCTCATCCTCCTCCTGTCTGATCTGAGTAGGACCCGCTGGAATGCTGTCTGCGGAAAGACTGGGGCCTTGAGAGCTAGGGAAGGCCTCCTCTTCCTCCCGCTGCTCTGCCTCTAGGCCACATCTATAATTCCCCGCAGAGTGTGCTCCAGCAGGAACACTAAAGGAATTGTGTCACTGATGCATGCACTGTCCCTGCTCACCATCCTCGTTGCCTCCTCAAATGGTGACAGTACAGTGCATGCATCCTTGATCATCAGCCACTGCGGGGGGGGGAAACCAAGTTGACCTGAACCTGTCCTTGTGCCGTACTCACACAGGTACTCGTTGATGGCCCTCTGCTGCTTGTGCAGAAGCTGCAGCATTGCTAATGTCAAGTTCCACCTGGTGGGCATGTCACAGATGAGACGGTTTGTGGGAATGTGGAACTCTCTTTGAATTTCTGCCAGGCGAACGCTTGCTGGGAATGACCGTCTGAAGTGGCTGCAGACTTTTCTGGCCTGGATGAGAAGCTCTGGCAGCATGGGTACTTGGTTAGGAAACGCTGTACCACCAGATTTAGGACGTGTGCTAGGCATGGTACATGCGTCAATTTACCCTTGCGTAGGGCGGAGAGAAGGTTGCTGCCATTATCGCAGACGATCATTCCCAGCTGAAGCTGGCGTGGTGTTAACCATCTCTGCACCTGCCCCTGCAGAGCTGACAAAATTTCTGACCCGGTGTGGCTCCTGTCCCCTAAACAAACCAGCTCAAGCACAGTATGGCATCTTTTTGCTTGAGCCATTGCGTAGACCCTGTCAGGCGTCGGTTTAACTGCCACTTCGCCAGAGACAGAGAAGGAGGAGGAGGAAGAGGTGGTGGTGCTGGAGCAGACAGACCTCATACAAGCAGCTTTCTGGTGGCATGGTGGATGAACAAGCTCCAGCACAGGCCATCTTGGATCACTCCCAGCTGCAATCAGAGTTACACAGTGTGCCGTGAAGGAAATGTAACGACCCTGTCCATGCTTGCTGGACCACGTGTCTAAAGTCACATGCACCTTGCTGCTGACTGCCTTTCCCAATGACTGGATAACATTGTCTTCCACGTGCTGGTATAGTGCTGGAATGTCCTTGCGTGAAAAGTAATGTCGTTTTGGAACCTGCCACTGTGGTACAGCACATTCAGCAAATTCACGGAAAGGAGCAGAGTCCACCAGCTGGAAAGGCAGCAGCTGCAATGCGAGTAATTTTGCTAAGCTGACATTTAGACGCTGTGCTTGGGGATGGTTGGGACTATATTTTTTCTTACGCTGCAGCAACGTAATCTGACTGCGTAAATCTTCAGCTGATGGGGATACTGTCACATTGTGAAGGAGCTGGTACATCCATTACTGTAGCATCATCCCTGTCAGTGGAGGTTGTAGGCTATGACATGGCAGGACATACAGTGGGGGTAGAGACAGAAGAGGAGGAGGACCTATGCAAAGTTTTTGCGCCAAAAGGGATTGTGGCAGGTGGTCATATGTCGCCTCAAGCACGTAGTACTCAAGCGTCCGGTGTCTTTCCCACACTTCAGCCTCATCTGACATAGATTACAAATAGCAACAGTGCGGTCTGCTGCACATTTCTTAAAGAACTCCCAGACAGCAGAGTTCCTGCGTGTGGCTTTGAGACAACAGCGCTCTGCACCTGAGCAGCTCTGACATCTGATGCCTTGGACTGGCTAGTGCTACGGTTGGTCATAGAGGATGTTGTGCCTCGTGTTTGCTGTGCTCCTTCTCCTCCTCCTCCCCCTCCTCCTTCCTCACTTGATTCCTCTGTTCGATCAAGGACCCAGGTGGAGTCAGTGACCTCATCATCATTGTCATCATAATCACCCCTTATCTCCTCGTCACTGGACCAACTTGGCAGCATGCTTCAGCTGCTGGGGCAACATGAGTGCCAGTTATTTGTGTGTCATCACTGGCACCCCCTTCCTCTAGGTTGATATACTCCCTTCCTCACACCTCAGAGATTGAATCAGAGCACTGTACTTGCTGCGCATCCTCAAGCAGCATGTTCACTTCTCATTGTAGTCAACAATTCAGCTGACTCCTCCGTGTGTGATAGCGAGGCTACGGCAGGAGTAGCTGTGGACATGGAGGCTGCATTAGATGCTTTGGCAGCTGAGGTGGACTGTAAAAGCACTAGAAGCCTGGCTGGCAGAGGACTCGGAGGATGAGGATGGCCTGGTTAGCCAATCCACCAAGTCCTCTGTATGTTGCTGCTGCTTAAGACAGCCAGCACCAGTTAGAAAGGACAAGCGTGCCCCTGCAGAGGATGCACCACGTCCACCATGACCAGAGGCACAGCTTCCCAACACAGGGGCTGCTTGCCCTCTTATCTGTGTCTGGGAGCGTCTGCCTGTCCTTTTTGTTCTTTCAGACATGGTGAGTGATATATAGATTAATATATACAGAACTCTGATTCAACTCTGGTATAAAGATTTAAATAACTCTGGTATAACTCGGTGAGACACTGATAGCTGGCAGCCAGTGACAAGAGACACATCACCTTAATTCACAAATGTTTTAAATAAATTAGTGAGCCCCAAAATACAGCGTGGTACTGTATGTATGACGAGACACAGATCACCTTAATTCACAAATGTTTTAATGGAATTAGTGAGCCCCAAAATACAGCGTGGTACTTTTTGTATGACGAGACACAGATCACCTTAATTCCCAAGTGTTTTAAAGAAATTAGTGAGCCCCAAAAAAATTCTGCTGTGTGACGAGACACAGAAGATCACCTTAATTCCCAAGTGTTTTAAAGAAATTAGTGAGCCCCAAAATACAGCGTGGTACTTTTTGTATGACGAGACACAGATCACCTTAATTCACAAGTGTTTTAAATAAATTAGTGAGCCCCAAAATACAGCGTGGTACTTTTTGTATGACGAGACACAGATCACCTTAATTCCCAAGCAGTGGCGTAGCGTGGGTTGTCAGCGCCCGGGGCCAGCCAAGAATTGTGTGCCCCCCCAACCTGTGGACACGTTATCGATATTGCCCCAGCTCTCACATGGATATTGCCCCAGCTCATGGGATTTGCCTCAGCTCTCACATGGATATTGCCCCAGCTCACACATGGATATTGCCCCAGCTCATGGGATTTGCCCCAGCTCTCACATGGATATTGCCCCAGCTCACACATGGATATTGCCCCAGCTCTCACATGGATATTGCCCCAGCTCACACATGGATATTGCCCCAGCTCACACATGGATATTGCCCCAGCTCATGGGATTTGCCCCAGCTCTCACATGGATATTGCCCCAGCTCACACATGGATATTGCCCCAGCTCACACATGGATTTGCCCCAGCTCAGACATGGATTTGCCCCAGCTCACACATGGATTTGCCCCAGCTCATGGATTTGCCCCAGCTCATGGATTTGCCCCAGCTCTCTCATGGATTTGCCCCAGCTCATGGATTTGCCCCAGCTCTCACATGGATTTGCCCCAGCTCATGGATTTGCCCCCAGCTCATGGATTTGCCCCAGCTCATGGATTTGCCCCCAGCTCACACATGGATTTGCCCCAGCTCATGGATTTGCCCCCAGTTTACACATGGATTTGCCCCAGCTCATGGATTTGCCCCCAGTTTACACATGGATTTGCCCCCAGCTTACACATGGATTTGCCCCCAGCTTACACATGGATTTGCCCCAGCTCATGGATTTGCCCCAGCTTACACATGGATTTGCCCCAGCTCTCACCTGGATATTGCCCCAGCGGCAGCCAGCTCTCAGTCACATCCATGGATACTTGCCCCAGCTCCGGCAGGGGTTGAGGGGACCCAGATGCCGGGCAGCGAGAGTGCCTGCCCGGTCCTGAACAGTCCGTCCTGTTGAAGTGGAGGTGGCTGCGTGCGTGCGCAGGTCACGCGGTCCGGCCAGTCAGGTGGTACAGAGACTCAGTACCACCTGATTAGCCGGACCACGTGACCGGCTGCGCCTGCACGCAGCCGCATCCCCTTTAACAGGATGGACTGTTCAGGACCGCAGGCACTCCCGCTGCCCGGCATCTGGGTCCCCTCAACCCCCGGGCCAGTTTTAGGGGCGCAAATGCGCCCCTAACAAAACTGCGCCCGGCCACGCGCCCCCCAGCCCCCCCCCCACGCTACGCCACTTTTCCAAGTGTTTTTAAGAAATTAGTGAGCCCCAAAAAAATTGCTGGCTGTGTGACGAGACACAGAAGATCACCTTAATTCCCAGTGTTTTAAAGAAGTTAGTGAGCCCCAAAATACAGCGTGGTGCTTTTTGTATGACGAGACACAGATCAACTTAATTCACAAGTGTTTAAAAGAAATTAGTGAGCCCCAAAATACAGCGTGGTACTTTTTGTATGACGAGACACAGATCACCTTAATTCCCAAGTGTTTTAAAGAAATTAGTGAGCCCCAAAAAAAATTGCTGGCTGTGTGACGAGACACAGAAGATCACCTTAATTCCCAAGTGTTTTAAAGAAATTAGTGAGCCCCAAAATACAGCGTGGTACTTTTTGTATGACGAGACACAGATCACCTTAATTCACAAGTGTTAAAGAAATTAGTGAGCCCCAAATACAGCGTGGTACTTTTGTTATGACGAGGACACAGATCACCTTAATTCCCAAGTGTTTTAAAGAATTAGTGAGCCCCAAAATACAGCGTGGTATTTTTTGTATGACGAGACACAGATCACCTTAATTCACAAGTGTTTTAAAGAAATTAGTGAGCCCCAAAATACAGCGTGGTACTTTTTGTATGACGAGACACAGATCACCTTAATTCCCAAGTGTTTTAAAGAAATTAGTGAACCCCAAAAAAAAATTGCTGGCTGTGTGTGACGAGACACAGAAGATCACCTTAATTCCCAAGTGTTTTAAGAAATTAGTGAGCCCCAAAATACAGCATGGTACTTTTTGTATGACGAGACACAGATCACCTTAATTCCCAAGTGTTTTAAAGAAATTAGTGAGCCCCAAAAAAAATTGCTGGCTGTGTGACGAGACACAGAAGATCACCTTAATTCCCAAGTGTTTTAAAGAAATTAGTGAGCCCCAAAATACAGCGTGGTACTTTTTGTATGACGAGACACAGATCACCTTAATTCCCAAGTGTTTTAAAGAAATTAGTGAGCCCCAAAAAAAATTGCTGGCTGTGTGACGAGACACAGAAGATCACCTTAATTCCCAAGTGTTTTAAAAAATTAGTGAGCCCCAAAATACAGCGTGGTACTTTTTGTATGACGAGACACAGATCACCTTAATTCACAAGTGTTTTAAATAAATTAGTGAGCCCCAAAAAAAATTGCTGGCTGTGTGACGACGAGACACAGAAGATCACCTTAATTCCCAAGTGTTTTAAAGAAATTAGTGAGCCCCAAAAGATTTGCTGGCACAGTGACAAGACCCAGAAAATCACCTCAATTCACAAATGTTTTAAATAAAGTTGTAAACCCCAAAAAAACTTGCTGGCACAGTGACAAGACACACATCACCTAAATTCAATGATATTTGGTATAAATGAGACCCAAAAAGACTTGCTGGCACAGTGACAAGACCCAGAGAAAATCACCTCAATTCACAAATGTTTTAAATAAAGTTGTAAACCCCAAAAAAACTTGCTGGCACAGTGACAAGACACACATCACCTAAATTCCCTGATATTTGGTATAACTGAGACCCAAAAAGACTTGCTGGCACAGTGTGACAAGACCCAGAAAATCACCTCAATACACAAATGTTTTAAATAAAGTTGTAAACCCCAAAAAACTTGCTGGCACAGTGACAAGACACACATCACCTAAATTCCCTGATATTTGGTCGAAATGAGAACCCCCCAGACCCCCCCAGTAGCGTGGCAGACCATCAGTAACAACACACACAACTATCTACTTTGAAATCTCCTCTGAAATGCGTGCAGAATCGGCGCGTTGAAACCTTATATAGTGTGCTGCGGGACTTAGCTCTCTGAGCCCATGATTGGGCAAAATCTGCCCAATCTGGACTCTGAGCGGTGAGTGGCATAGTGTTCAACCAGTCTTGCACCAGACCTGTGGTCAGGTGCAAGGCTGTAGCCAATTATGAGCTTCAGGCAGTGGGAAAATGCATTGTGGTGCATTGTGGTCGAACATGCAGCGAACACCCGGAAATGTTCGGGGTTCGCGATCCGCCGGAACAGGCTAAGTTCGGGTCGAACCCCGAACCGTCCGAACCCGAACAGCTCATCCCTAGATCTGACGTCCGATTGTCCACATCCGTGGCGGCCGCCATGTTGGATCACCTCGCGCATGCACCAGTCTTCCTCCTCCATTAACTGCGGCGTGTGAATATTCGTTCCGGCGCGTACCGATGATGTCACTTCCCTTCCTCGATCTTTACCGGAAGTCACCCGCGAGTCCAGATCAAGTGAGGGAAGTTCAACAGGACATATCCTCGGCGCCATATTTTAAAAGGGCCTTACATACCTCACATAAATTGCGTACCTTACAACCACAGGGATTAAACGTCGACATTGATTTGGCTTGTTTCCTAAAATAAAATCAGTTTTGTACATATACAGGGCTCGAGTCGAGCAGGAACGCGCAGGAACGGCGTTCCCGCACTTTTCCCACAGCGGGAACGCTGCGGGAACGCAGCGTTCCCGCTGTGGCCCGAGCCCGAACGCCGCCGCCGCACATTGCCGGCGGCCGGCGTGTTTCCTGTTACAAGGGCCGGTGACAGGAGGTGGAGCCGCTCGCCTGGCTGTTTCATAGTTCCCAGGCGAGTGGCTGCACTTCCTGTCAGCGGCCGCTGAAGCAGGAAGCACGCGGCCGCTGGCAGAGGAGCAGAAGCAGCAGCAAAGGTGAGCTGGGCTGGGGGCATTATCCCTGAGACCTGGGGGGGGCAATATCCATGAGACCAGGGGGGCAATATCCATGAGAGCTGGGGCATTATCCATGAGACCTGGGGGCATTATCCATGAGACCTGGGGGCATTATCCATGAGAGCTGGGGCAATATCCATGAGAGCTGGGGCATATCCATGAGACCAGGGGGCATTATCCATGAGAGCTGGGGCATTATCCATGAGAGCTGGGGCATTATCCATGAGACCTGGGGGCATTATCCATGAGAGCTGGGGCATTATCCATGAGAGCTGGGGCAATATCCATGAGACCAGGGGGGCAATATCCATGAGAGCTGTGGCATTATCCATGAGAGCTGGGGCATTATCCATGAGAGCTGGGGCAATATCCATGAGACCAGGGGGCATTATCCATGAGAGCTGGGGCAATATCCATGAGAGCTGGGGCAATATCCATGAGACCAGGGGGGCAATATCCATGAGAGCTGGGGCATTATCCATGAGAGCTGGGGCATTATCCATGAGAGCTGGGGCATATCCATGAGACCAGGGGGGCAATATCCATGAGAGCTGGGGCATTATCCATGAGACCTGGGGCAATATCCATGAGAGCTGGGGCAATATCCATGAGAGCTGGGGCATTATCCATGAGACCTGGGGCAATATCCATGAGAGCTGGGGCATTATCCATGAGAGCTGGGGGGCATTATCCATGAGACCAGGGGGCAATATCCATGAGAGCTGGGGCATATCCATGAGAGCTGGGGCATATCCATGAGAGCTGGGGGCATTATCCATGAGAGCTGGGGCATTATCCATGAGACCTGGGGGCATTATCCATGAGAGCTGGGGGCATTATCCATATGAGCTGGGGCAATTATATCCATGTGAACTGGGGAAAATATATCCATATAACCAGTGCTGTGTATATTATTCTTGGGGTTCAGTGCTGTGTATGTTATTCTGGGGGCTCAGTGCTGTGTATATTATTCTTGGGGTTCAGTGCTGTGTATATTATCCTGGAGGCTCAGTGCTGTGTATATTATTCTGGGGGCTCAGTGCTGTGTATGTTATTCTGGGGGTTCAGTGTTGTGTATGTTATTCTGGGGGCTCAGTGCTGTGTATGTTATTCTGGGGGCACAATGTTGTGTATATTATTCTGGGGGCTCAGTGCTGTGTATATTATTCTGGGGGCTCAGTGCTGTGTATGTTATTCTGGGGGCTCAGCGCTGTGTATATTATTCTGGGGGCTCAGTGTTGTGTATGTTATTCTGGGGGCTCAGTGCTGTGTATGTTATTCTGGGGGCACAATGTTGTGTATATTATTCTGGGGGCTCAGTGCTGTGTATATTATTCTGGGGGCACAATGTTGTGTATATTATTCTGGGGGCTCAGTGCTGTGTATATTATTCTGGGGGCTCAGTGCTGTGTATGTTATTCTGGGGGCTCAGCGCTGTGTATATTATTCTGGGGGCTCAGTGTTGTGTATGTTATTCTGGGGGCTCAGTGCTGTGTATGTTATTCTGGGGGCACAATGTTGTGTATATTATTCTGGGGGCTCAGCGCTGTGTATATTATTCTGGGGGTTCAGCGCTGTGTATATTATTCTGGGGGTTCAGCACTGTGTATATTATTCTGGGGGTCTGTGCCTGGAGATATATATATATATATATATATATATATATATATATATATAATGCGTTAGTCCAGTTGCCACAATCACGAGTATACCTGTACATAGTGATACCTTTCACTGATCAGTATAGTTTCCAGTTTACACTCTTGAAAGCTTGTCTTTTAAATGTAAAGTTAACCCAATAAAAATGGTATCACCGGCACGCGCTGCTACAGTTGTGTTCAAAATTATTCAACCCCCAATTCTGTAAAGGGTTTTAGGGAATTTAGTGTACATTTGTAATTGTATTCAGAATGAAATCCTACAAGGACTTTTTAAAGAACCATATGCAACTAAAATGACATCAATTGGTTTTGTAATACAGTAGTAAAGGTTTCTTTTGTGAATTCTTCATTGACACAATTATTCAACCCCTTAAAGACTACCACTCTGAAGAACAGAGGTTCATTCAAGTGTTTTCAATCAGGTATTGAAAACACCTGTGGATGTCACGGAACAGCAATAAAGCATAATAAGCACCAATTAGGCAGCTTTAAAATGACTGTGATACTCAGCTCCTTCTAGACATTTACTGGTGTGGTTACAAACATGGTGAAGTCAAGAGAATGGTCCAGGAAGACAAGAGAAGAGGTGATTACTCTTCACAGGAAGGGCAATAGCTATAAGAAGAGTGCAAAGATGTTAAACATACCAAGAGAGACCATAGGAAGCATCATTCGCAAATTCAAGGCAAAGGGCACTGTTGAAACGCTACCTGGTTGTGGCAGAAAGAAGATGCTGACTTCGACTGCTGTGCGCTACCTGAAGCGTAGAGTGGAGAAAAGTTCCCGTGTGACTGCTGAGGAACTGAGAAAAGATTTGTCAGATGTGGGTACTGAAGTTTCAGCTCAGACAATACGGCGCAAACTGCGTAATGAAGGCCTCCATGCCAGAACTCCCAGGCGCACCCCCTTGCTGTCTCCAAAGAATAAGAAGAGTCGACTGCAGTATGCCAAAAGTCATGTGGACAAACCACAGAAGTTGTGGGATAGTGTTCTGTGGACTGATGAAACAAAATTAGAACTGTTTGGGCCCATGGATCAACGTTATGTTTGGAGGAGGAAGAACAAGGCCTATGAAGAAAAGAACACCTTGCCTACTGTGAAGCATGGTGGGGGGGTCAATCATGTTTTGCTTCTGCAGGTACAGGGAAGCTTCAGCGTGTGCAAGGTACCATGAATTTTCTTCAGTACCAGGATATATTGGATGACAATGTGATGCAGTCCGTCACAAACCTGAGGCTTGGGAGACGTTGGACCTTTCAACAAGACAATGATCCCAAGCATACCTCCAAATCCACTAGAGCATGGTTGCAGATTAAAGGCTGGAACATTTTGGAGTGGCCATCGCAGTCACCTGACTTAAATCCGATTGAGAACCTCTGGTGGGACTTAAAGAAAGCAGTTGCAGTGCGCAAGTCTAAGAATGTGACTGAACTGGAGGCTTTTGCCCATGACGAATGGGCGAAGATACCCGTAGATCGCTGCAAGACACTTGTGTCAAGCTATGCTTCACGTTTAAAAGCTGTTATAACTGTAAAAGGATGTTGTACTAAGTACTAAGATTGAATGTCACTTGGGGGTTGAATAAAACTGATAATGATGTGAGCACAGAAAAGACATTTGTGGTTATTTCATTATAAATGTTATGTTATATTTGTCTGACCTACACGTGCCTCTTTGATTTAATTGTAAGCAAGATGACTGAATGATCAAAATCAATGTCAAACTGGCTAAAACACTCAATTTCAGTGGGGGTTGAATAATTTTGAACACAACTGTATACTCGTGATATATATATATATATATATATATCACATTTTCTTCAGGTAATGGGGGTTGTGGAATTCGTGGGTGAGTTCCCTCACTTTTTTTCCCAGGACTTGACCCCTGTACATATATCAAAAGAAAAGAATGTAGCCAGTTAGGGGTTACTTATAAGGTTTTTTTTTTTAATACACCTATGTATATCTAAGATATCTCATTTATGAATTTTAAGGGTTTTAAAAGATCCTCTTTAGAAATAAACTTAGATATTAATATATGGATGGTAGGAATTAATGGTATAATTTTTTATGTCTTTTTAATTGCTTTTATGAGTCAAAAAAGTGTATGAATTGTTTTTGCTCTTAGAGGTTTTTGGTTATATTTGTTCTTATTTAATTTGCTTAATTGCTACTGATTAAGTATATATTTTTGCACGCTCAGGGACGGACTGACAACTAATGGGGCCCCCGGGCAATAGGAGGTCATGGGGGCCCCTTGTTCCACACCCACAGGAGGCCACACCCATAAAAACCCATCCCCCTACAACGCAACACATGGGTATATATTGTCCCCAGCAGCTCACACGTGGATATATATTGCCCCCAGCAGCTCACACGTGGATATATATTGCCCCCAGCAGCTCAAACATGGATATATACTGCCCCCAGCAGCTCAAACATGGATATGAATTGCCCCAGTAGCTCAAACATGGATATGAATTGCCCCCAGTAGCTCAAACATGGATATGACTTGCCCCCAGTAGCTCAAACATGGATATGAATTGCCCCAGTAGCTCAAACATGGTAATGAATTGTCCCCAGTAGCTCAAACATGGATATGAATTGCCCCCAGTAGCTCAAACATGGATATGAATTGCCCCCAGCAGCTCAAACATGGATATGAATTGCCCCAGCAGCTCAAACATGGTAATGAATTGCCCCCAGCAGCTCAAACATGGTAATGAATTGCCCCCAGTAGCTCAAACATGGATATGAATTGCCCCAGTAGCTCAAACATGGTAATGAATTGCCCCAGTAGCTCAAACATGGTAATGAATTGCCCCCAGTAGTTCAAACATGGTAATGAATTGCCCCCAGTAGTTCAAACATGGTAATGATTTGCCCCAGTAGCTCAAACATGGTAATTGTCACGGTCCACCCCGTGTACCTGTCTAGCAAACCTGGATCTAAGAACTTTGCCCTGGATTTCTTCATTCTTGGATTCCAGTCCAGGTTTTGCCCAGGCTAAGCACCATGTCCAGGCTCCTGGAGATCCAGCCTGGGTTTTCCTGTCTAGCCCTGGAATTACAGCTGAGGCCCATCTGCTATCAAGCCTCCTTAAATAGCAGAGAGACCCAACTAGCAGTGGTTCTGCATTATTGTTCTCCCTGACTGAGGTCATCTGGATGTGTGCGCAAACCTGCTCCAGCCTATCCTATCCTGTGTATCCAGCATCCATCCATCTGCCCTGTTGTTCCTGGATACATCTGTCTGTGCAAGGGACTCTCAGCGATCTCCATCTGTGGATTACAGTTAATCTCTGTCTCTGACCAAGGTACCACTGTCCGCTGTCCAGACTTCTCCTTGGTGGGCCCTGTCTGCAGTCTGGGACTGCATTACCCACAAACCTCAGACTCTCCAGTCAAAAACTCTCCCTGGACTTTATATTTCTTTATTCATTCAAGTGCCTGCTGCCAAGGCCTATTTAAGTTTCATTAAACTTCTTCATTGTGTGATTCCTGTCTGGCCTCCCCTCTGTGTCGCCGCCTGCTGGGCTCTCACCTGACCCGCACATGCCACGTGACAGTAATGAATTGCCTCAGCATCTCAAACATGGTAATGAATTGCCCCAGTAGCTCAAAATGGATATATATTGCTTTCCCCCCCCCCCCGTTGCTCACCGGCTCTGTCAGGATGCGGGTCGGTAGGGGCCCGGTTTGGGGCGACACAGTGAGCCCCCGCCGGTTTCCTTCTGTACATAGAAATTAATATTCAGCCAGCGGCGCTCTCTGAAAACACCGCAGTGGTGCCTGTAGAGTGCCTGCATCCCAGTCTAACACTGGAGCAGGCATGTTGCACTGGCGCCGCCCCTCACGTGACAGGTCATGTGAGGGGGCGGCGCAGGCAACACCGCGGCGTTTTCACATTGCGCCGCTGGCTGCCTGTTAATTTCTATCAGAGGCAAAGGGAAACCAGTGGGGGCCCAGTGTGTCGCCCCAGACCGGGCCCCTACTGACCCACGGGCCCTCGGGCAGTGCCTGTGCACGCTTATGTTTCTTTTGCATTTTAAATGATCGACATTTGGGGTGGCTCCACGGTATCTGCTAGCCCTTGCCCTTTTAAAATATGGCGCCGAGGATATGTCCTGTTGAACTGCCCTCACTTGATCTGGACTTGCAGACGACTTCCGGTGAAGATTAAGGAAGGGAAGTGACATCATCGGTACACACCGGAATGAATATTCACATGACACTTTTAATGGGGGAGGAAAATTGGCGCATGCACGAGGTGATCCAACATGGCGGCCGCCACGGAGGTGGACAATCGGATCTCAGACCTGGCCAATCGGTACATCAAGATGAACTATAAAAGCACCTGGAGTGTGGGGAAGTTAATATATGTTTGTTCACTCCTGAGGAAGTCCCGTTTGGGAAGAAACGCGTTGAGCTGGACGTTTTAACCCATTCATTGCCAGTGTTGCTGTGCTGCTTTGTCTACTCTGTAGAGTAAGTGAATAAAGTGTTTTTATGTTTATTATTGATGACTGGTGTCACGACAACTACGCGCGCAGTACGAAAGGCGCAGGGTTAAGCAACTCACTATCCGTCTATCCTAGACCCAAATAATGACTATGCGGACAACAATCCCCTGCGCGCGCACATGCCTAACTATCCTGACAACGCCTCTGCTTGCGACACGCACGTAAAGCGTGAGGAAGTGGTCCCAGGATTGCAATGCCGTACCCATCTTCTGTCGACCTGGGGTAGCGACTACGTTTCTCACAATCCTTACACCCACTTTCTTACTCTATGCGTTATGCTGCCACCAGTTCTCATGAACACTATGTGCGCCACACCGAAAGACGCAGAGTTAAGCAATTCACTATCTGTCTATCCTAGACACAAATAATTACTACGCGGACAACAATCCCCGCGCGCTTACCCCACCATCCCCAGCGACCGCAACTCACAATTTAGTAGATACCCGAGCATAAAATCAAAAGCAATAATCCAGTCCCTTCAGTTAGCGTGAATCGAATCAGTCAGAGCAGAACTTAATAAGTTGTATTTATTATGATAACCAAAATTATGTATATCACAGTGCATTTAGGGTTACATAAAAAATATGGATATAATATTCATTAACCACTTCGCTGCGGAAGACGCGCTCAGCGCATCCTCCCGCAGGAAGGGTTGGCTGCGGAGGACGCGATGAGCACGTCCTCCCTTCGCAGCCAGCGATCGGCCGGATTCCGTCCGATCGCTGTGCCCCCGGTGCGGGCTGACATCCTTGATGTCAGCCCGGCACTCCGGGACCGCCGCGGGCACAATAGATGTCATCGCGGCGGCGCAATGACATCTATTTCAGGCACCCTCCGCGAGTGCAGGGGAGGCGCCTGAAAGGGAGGGGGTGAGGTCCTTCGGACCTCTCTCCCTCCCGATCGCCGGTGGCCTGAGCTTAAAGTCAGGCACTGTTTGGAAGGGCACAACCTGACCTTCCAAACGGTACCTGGCATTAACCCCATGGGGGCCGGATCACGATTCGGCACCGAAAAGCGCCGGTTCGTGATCCTCTCCAGGAGTTGGCTGACATCTTGGATGTCGGCCAAGCCTCCGGGAACTCCCCCTGAGGACTGGCGTCATTGTGCATAGCACGATGATGCCAGTACTGGAGTTAACCCCTATCTGGCAGCAATGGTGGAGATAGGGGGTTCCAATGAACCCCCTATCTCCCGATCCATGGCAGCTAGGGGTTAATGTTGATATCGTTGGACTGGCCAGAGCATGGCCTTTCCAACGATACCAAACATGACCATGTAAAAAGTTTTGTAAAAAAAATATTAAAAAAAATAATAATAATAAAAAAAAAAAGTTTTTTTTTTATTTGTTTTGTTACTGCACCAATATTGTTCCCATTTAATTTATATTGTGAACAATGATGTTGCACTAACGATTTTTGTATGGGTGCAAAATGTAACGAGACCCCATATCTAATTTTTTTAACAAGCGCACCCCATAGAAAATATAACCGCAAACGATCGCATGTTAAAATGTGAAAAAAAACACTTTACATGTTGTAAATTATTGAAAATTCAAATTTTATTACATATTTTGTTATACTATACAGACAGGACATGATGTATGCATATAATAATGACATATTATGAATCTGCTGAGTCTGCCGGAAAGAACGATATATAATATGTCTGGGTCATATAATAAAATAAGGCTTCAAAACGCGGTTAAACATGATGAGCAAAACCGGTAAAAATGACCTCAGCACACAGGCGGGAAATGCCTCAGCAGCGAATGGGTTAATTACACACAAACAGCAAATAAAAGAAACAGGATTAAAACCACAGACCCTTACTCACGTCAGTAAGCTAACAGGAGCATCCGTGTACTCCTGGGGCTGGAGATTTGAAGACTGGCACAGTTTCTCACGTTCTTAGATGACCCCACAGAAACAAGCCCTGAGCCCATGCTTGGCTCAGGTATATATAGGCTGCCTTGTCCCTCTGGAGGACAGCCCCTATTTTCTACCCCTGTGCACTACATTTCCCAAACTTCCCTTTTCCTGGACACGCTCAGTGCACTTCGTCATTAACTTGATTCCCAAAGTTTGTCTCTAGTGATCAAAGGAGACGATTACTTTGAAATGCATGACCACTTACAAGTGCTGCCGCTAGGTCTGGGCTGAGCCTTTTCCACTTGCCTAAGGGGTGAAATGCTTGCATGAGACCAAGGAAATTCCATTAGAACAACTGGGGTAATTTCCCTTCCTTATCATGCAGATCAACGAAGACTCATTCCCCTGGCACTCGGCAACCCCTGGAATATCCTTTCACCTGGAGTTCAGTGATAACATCTTAATTACTTTTTGGAAACTCAAGCATTTACTATAAGCTGCGCAAAATGGACACTTTGGCTATATAGATAGCCATAGATATATATATATATATATATATATATACAGAGATAGATAGATATACAGATAGAACAAACCACAGGAGGGGGTTGCACTCAACCTAAACTTGCAACACAAGCGGGTGCATCTAAGACTTTAAAAACAAAACACAAAAAAGAGCACTCCATATCAATGACCACCTTCATCCACCATTTTCTGCAACAAAAAAACACACATTTTAAAAATTCCAAAAAAACCTGACTGAGGTAAAATGAAGGGGATTCAGTTAACAAAGTACGATCATAGCTTGCGTAAGCCTGTCACAATCGCCAATGTACCCCATCGTTGACAGGTCCTATCTAACTTGACTGTATCTGCATTTACAGAATTAACTCACCATAGAGCTTCCCAGCAGACACTAGCCTTTATTGGCGATTGTGACAGGCTTACGCAAACTATGATCATACTTTGTTAACTGAATCCCCATCATTTTACCTCAGTCAGGTTTTTTGGAATTTTTGAAATGTGTGTTTTTTGTTTCAGAAAATGGTGGATGAAGGTGGTCATTGATATGGAGTGCTCTTTTTTTGTGTTTTGTAGATATACAGATAGATAGACACAGATAGATACTTATACATATATCCCGATAGACATACGGATCCAATCTGTCACAACTGGTACCGTCAATTTTTTATGCTGTTTATTTCGAGATCCTCCATCTTTGGATCCACTTGATATCAGCTACACAGCCACAACTGGAGGATGATGGGCGAAATAATTTCCAAATCCTTGTGAGTGGCCAATTTATTCTGCACATATCTGCTATTTGTGGGATATCAACCTGGGTGCTGGACAAAATCCCTACAGCCAGGTTCCCTAATGCCAACATCCCGACGGCCAACTTCCAGACAGGACAAGTGCCGGACATCCCAATTTCCCTACACCGCCAACTTCCAGACATCCATAATTCCAGCGGCTAACCCTAAAACTAACACCCTAACCCTAGGTTTAGGGGGGTTAGGGTTAGGGCTATGTTCTGTTTGTATTATCATTGGATGCAGTAGAGGTATCATCACTGCTCTATAACTGTGGAGACCCAGGTTCAAATCCCGGCCAGAGCTCCTCTCTGTCCTTGGGCAAGACACCTAACGGTACTTGCCTATACAAACAATATCTGCTGTGGAGTCCAGTAGTAACATCTCTGCCCTTTGACCTTGGAGAAGAAAGTCAATATCCCGTTCAGCACATCCCTCCAATTCACCTTGTGGAGAAGCAAGTCTTGACTTTACGAGAAGCGGGTTCAACCTAACCATTGGGTCACTGATCTACAATCATGGAAAGCTGACTCGAACCCATTTAGGCTAATGTCAGACGAACGCAGGCAGAGCGCACTCTGCGTGCGTGCACAACGGACAGACGTACTGACAGAAGATACTGTAGACACCACATGGTCCGTTTTTGTTGACGGACGTAGAAAAAAAAGGGAATCATGGGAAACAAAATTAATATGAAAAATTATAACAATTTGAAAATGATAAGAAAATCCATTTTGTGCGTCAAGGTGCTGGACGTTGCAAATGGGCTGCGTCTGACATCTCATCACTCACACAGAACGTTACTCGGACGTGGAGCACTCTGCGCGTCCGTCTAGCGGTTTTACGTTCTTGCCTAACTTGCGTCCATTCGCCAAAGTGCGTTGTGCGTGTGCAGTTCGGTGCGCACGTACTTCGTGTGTGGGTCTCCATTGATCATGATTCTATGCTACTACGGACGTTAAACTGTGAGGCAACATGGACGTGATCACTGCGTTCGTCTGACAAGGACCTTAGAAGACGCCAAAACCGAGTGTCCTTGGGCAAGACACCTAACGATATGGATGTGCCTACCTCGCAAAATACTTGTACTTTTCATATAGATTGTAGGTTCCCTTGAGAACAGGGTCCCCCTGAATCAGGCCACATCATCCATGTGTGGTATTCCAATGTATCAACCCCTTGTACACTGATCTTGTAAAGTGCTGCGGAATTTGTGGCACTATATAAATAAAGGATAATAAAAAATACAAGCGTGCCCTGCTAGCCATTTGAAATGTTGCGCAAACCTTTCTTAAAAGCGACATGCTACTCATCCCAACCACTTTATTGACTCAAAGTGGTCAGGATGTGAGGAGTGCCGCCCCTTCTCCAACCCCCGATCTGGTGAAATCACAGGGTGTCAGGATCTATCCCTGTAGCGGTTGGTAATAACTCAGGGGACGTCGTTGGGAGCAAAGGTACAAAGGAGACAGGCAGGAATCGTTGGTCGAGCTCACAAGCTGGGTCATACACGAGTGGGAAAATGGGAATATAAGGCAGAGCTAAGCAAGAGGGGACTGCGTCAATACTGGAGCAATGATGGACTGGGCAACCTGGTTTTTATTCCCTGCAGCTTCCCCTCCTTCCAATAGGAGACCTGTGACATCATCAGCGTGCGCCGTGCCCTGGAGGGCATTTTGTTGGAGTCCAGCTGTGCGTGCACCTGGACAGAGGCCTATACAAGGCCTGAAGCCTGGTGCTGTGGTGGAGGCCGCTGGCTGGCGGTGGAGGAACCACCACCTGACCTCCCTGGTGCCCAAGGTCATGCTGAGGAGGTGAGCTAATAACCCCTGGCCGCAAGGCACTGCTGGGTGACCGGGTCGGCTGCCTCACCGCAACCCGAGCAGAAACACCGGGAAGTGGAGAGGCGGCCGCACCAGGTGCCGACGGGCCAGCGGCCTTGACTCTGGATGAAGTGGATGAGTTTCCTCCATCGCACCTAGAATTTTTGAATTGCCCAGCTGCCAGTCACCAGATAAGATACCAGTGACATTGGCATGCAGAGAGAGTGCCGCCGTAACGATCGGCCTCAGAGAAGCAGCTGGTGGATGGGATCTGCACATGAACACAGCTCCAATCCATCATGCTGTGCAAGTGCTAGGGAACTTGCGTACATATAGTGTACAGGTCTCGTTGCACAATCTGCAGCTCCTACGCTATGTAAGTTCCATAGGAGTGCAAATTGCGTTAGAAAGCCTCAGGGAGTTCTGGGTTCTAGAGTTCCTTAGCAGAAGAGGAGCTGCCTGCGACGAGGGGCAAAAGGTGAGTAAAATTTTCCAAAATAAAAAAATTATTGAGCAAAGACTGTCAGCAGCCTCTGCCTAATTATTTAAAAGCAAAAAAGGAACTCAATTTTTTATTAGACTATCCCTTTAAGGTTAATATATATATATATATATATATATATCGTATCTCACAGAAGTGAGTACACACCGCACATTTTTGTAAATATTTTATTATATCTTTTCATGTGACAACACTGAAGAAATTACACATGGCTACAATGAAAAGTAGTGAGTGTACAGCTTGTATAACAGTGTCAATTTGCTGTCCCCTCAAAATAACTCAACACACAGCCATTAATGTCTAAACTGGTGGCAACAAAAGTGATTACACCCCCTAAGTGAAAAAATGTCCAAATTGGGCCCACTTACCCAATTTCCCTCATCTGTGTCATGTGACTCGATAGTGTAACAAGGTCTCAGGTGTGAATGGGGAGCAGTTGTGTTAAATTTGGTGTTATCGCTCTCACTCTCTCAAACTGGTCACTGGAAGTTCAACATGGCACCTCATGGCAAAGAACTCTCTGAAAAAAAGAATTGTTGCTCTACATAAAGATGGCCTAGGCTATAAGAAGATTGCCAAGACCTTGAAACTGAGCTTCAGCATGGTGGCCAAGACCATACAGGGGTTTAACAGGACAGGTTCCACTTAGAACAGGCCTCGCCATGCTCGATCAAAGAAGTTGAATACACGTACTCAGCGTCATATCCTGAGCTTGTCTTTGGGAAAAAGACGTATGAGTGCTGCCAGCATTGCTGTAGAGGTTGAAGGGGTGGGGGGTCAGCCTGTCAGTGCTCAGACCATACCCCGCACACTGCATCAAATTAGTCTGCGTGGCTTTCGTCCCAGAAGGAATCCTCTTCTAAAGAGGAAGCCCGCAAACAGTTTGCTGAAGACAAGCAGACTAAGGACATGAATTACTGGAACCAAGTCCTGTGGTCTGATGAGACCAAGAGAAACCTATTTGGTTCAGATGGTGTCAAGTGTGTGTGGTGTCAACCAGGTGAGGCGCACAAAAGACAAGTGTGTCTTGCCTACAGTCAAGCATGGTGGTGGGAGTGCTGCTGGCACTGGGGAGATACAGTTCATTGAGAGCACCATGAATGCCAACATGTACTGTGACATACTGAAGCAGAGTATGATCCCCTCCTTTCGGAGACTGGGCCACAAGGCAGTATTCCAACATGATAATGACCCCAAACACACCTCCAAGACGACCACTGCCTTGCTAAAGAAGCTGAGGGTAAAGGTGATGGATTGGCCAAGCATGTCTCCAGTCCTAAACCCTATTGAGCATCTGTGGGGCATCCTCAAATGGAAGCTGGAGGAGCGCAAGGTTGCTAACATCCACCAGTTCCGTGTTGCCATCAGGGAGGAGTGGAAGTGGACTCCAGTGGCAGCCTGTGAAGCTCTGGTGATCACCATGTCCAAGAGTGCTAAGGTAGTGCTGGAAAATAATGGTCGCCACACAAAATATTGACACTTTGGGCCCGATTTGGACATTTTCACTTTGGGGTGTACTCACTTTCGTTGGCTGTTAATGTTAATGGCTGTGTGTTGAGTTATTTTGAGGGTGCAGCAAATTTACACTTTATACAAGCTGAACACTCATTACTTTACATTGTAGCAAAGTGTTATTTCTTCAGTGTTGTCACATGAAAAGATATAAGAAAATATTTACAAAAATGTGAGGGGTGTACGCAGGGCCGGTGCTAGACTATTTTGCGCCCTAGGCAAGACCAGCTACTTGCACCCCCCCAAAAAGAAAACTCACATGGGTATATTTGCCCCCAGCTCTCACATGGGTACATTTGCCCCCGCTCACATGGGTACATTTGCCCCCACTCACATGGGTATATTTGCCCCCAGCTCTTACATGGGTATATTTGCCTCCAGCTCACACATGGAGATATTGCCCCAGCTCACACATGGAGATATTGCCCCAGCTCACACATGGAGATATTGCCCCAGCTCACACATGGGGATATTGCCCCAGCTCACACATGGAGATATTGCCCCAGCTAGCACATGGCAAGGAGATATTGCCCCAGCTCACACATGGAGATATTGCCCCAGCTAACACATGGCATGGATATGTTGCCCCAGCTAACTCATGGATATCTGCCCCAGCTCACACATGGATATTTGCCCCCAGGCTCACACATGGATATTTGCCCCCAGGCTCACACATGGGTATTTTCCCCCAGGCTCACACATGGATATTTGCCCCCAGGCTCACACATGGATATTTGCCCCCAGGCTCACACATGGATATTTGCCGCTCCGTCTCCACCTCCCTCCACCTCTCTTGTAGCCAGTCCCAGTACGTGCTGGCGTCACCGCTGGCGTCAAGGAGACAGAGGCGTGGACTTGGTGCAGGAAGCAGCTGGAAGCACCAAGTCCACGCCTCTGTCTCCTTGACGCCGGCGGCGACGCCGGCACGTATTGGGGCTGGTTGCAGCACGCGGCTGTCCCAGGCTGCCCCGCGGCCAATTTTTTTTTTCTAATTGGTCAGGCCGGCTGCGCCCTAGGCGGGCACTGCGCTCTAGGCGCCCACCTAGCTGGCCTAGCGGCAGTGCCGGCCCTGGATGTACGCACTTCTGTGAGATGCTGTATATCTCACTGGGGTGTTTGCATTGTCTATATCAGTGGTTCCCAACCGCCGTCCTCAAATACACCTAACAGGCCAGGTTTTAAGGATTACCTTGGGGAAATGCAGACTCAATCCTGCAATTACTGAGCAGCAAATTATATCACCTGTGCTGTGCTTCAGCTATCTGGAAAACCTGAACAGTTGGGGCTACTTGAGGACCAGGATTGGGAACCACTGGTCTATGTGGCGACAGCCTACCTGACATGAAAAAGGCACAGGTTAAAAATGTATTTTATTAGTTATGTTACAATTTGACTGCTCCATATAAGTGATAAAAACCCATCTTTACTTGTAGTTTATAAATATTTTTTATTCTTTAAAAAATATTTAAATTAAATTAATTAAACAGCTGTAGCGCTCACTCCCGGAGGAGCCGCTGAATAAACCTTGGGTTAGTCTCACCGCACTAGGAAATAACTATACACCAGCACTGTTGTGGATTTTTATATATTATATTCTTTACTGATCCCAATAAAGCAGCATATAATACGCATATACGGTATTTGAATGACAAGAATTCGTAACGCGGGAAAAACACGCGGCGGCAAAAGAAACGGTTAACCCCCTCAGTTCTGGAGTGTAAGTCCCGCGAATAATAGCTCAAAAATGTGTATGTGTGTTGTCTCGGGTACCCGGGTACTGTATTCAACTGGCCAGTGAATGAAACTAAACAATCTTCGACTAGTCACCGTTGGGGCCCTGTGAATTTAAACAATATTGCAGCGTGCGTTTCTGTTTTGGAACTGCGGCCTGGAGGCCTCTCACCAATCTGATGAACGAAACTGTCCAGCACTTGATGCCTTGACTGCAAGATCTTCTCCCTGTATACTGGGACTCCGTGCAACTGAATCTGCTCCCTGCTTGCCAAATCTCCGCAACTGGAACAACGATCCACCGCCTGCACTCCCAATCGATCAGCGCGGTCTCCTAACTCGGGGTCCTGCCGGATCTAGCTTTTCCTCCAGACCTCTCAGCGCTGCGCAGGTAGGTCTCAACGCGGCCACTGTCCTGATCTCCAGCACCAGTAAAACAGCATCTGTATTCCGGCCTGGTTGCGATCCCTGACAGCTCCAACGTGCGTCCTCCACCTTTCACTGCTCCACTCACTCTGCCTCTCTCTTGCATGAGGCTGCTGAACTCTTTCCTCTTCCTGTACCAACCTCCTTCCTGTCCCCACGCAAAGGATGATGGTATATGTAGTTCTGTTTTGTCCAGCATAGTCTAACAATGTCTCTGTCTCCCTCTGGTGGCAGCAATAGTTCAATGCACCAGAATACAGTGTTTTTAAAGCAGCGCTACACTCTCCCCCCTTAAATTCTTGGGTCCCTCCAAGGGAATGTAACAGATACATAACATTGCAATATTTACATTAATCAATACATTCAGGCTCAGTAGCAGGCATATAACGGGTCAGATATACATCCTCAAGCTGACTCATGTCCCTAACTACCTCAGCTTCAGCTAGCGTAGCAGACACTTTGGGCAACCTTCGCACAGTCGTATCAGCTTTCTTTGTGCAGGGTTACAATATAGTTCAGGAACACCCGCAGCCATTACTCTCAGTCCCTCTGCTCCTATCACTCTTTTGGTTCTGTTCAGTTCAACTAGGCCTCCCTATGGAACTCGTCTTGACCTTTCTCGACAAGTCTTATCATCCTGGAGACGAATGTGGTGTTTAGGGCTCTTGGAGAATGAATTTTCCGACCTGAGTATTGGAGACTGAACCCGCTTCTTCCACTTGAATGAGATAGGATCATCTTTAGGGTAGAACCGTTCAGCTTGAATCGCTTTATTCACTCTCCTCCTTAGATCGGTAGTAGAGAGGGGCTTAACAGAAGCCACTCGCCCGATTGACATCCGTGTCTTCAAATTTACTGAAGAGTCAGACGCATTACATACGTTGACGGAAACTCTTCCACTTGTCCGTTTCAAAACTCTTGTAGAGATTATTTCCGGGACTTCTCTGAACTGTATAACCTTCTCAGTCCCTTCTGTTTTCCTCAGCTGCCTCACTTCTGCAGAGGCTCTCTGTTCTTTGACCATCCGTTGACAGACCGGCCGTAACATCGAGTGCGCCTTTTTGGGAGCAGGACTCTCTTCCTTCACCCACGGGGTTAGAAAACGTCTCACTAAGTCAGTGTTCGTCCCCACTATCATAGAACTTCGATTAGCTCCCGAGGGACGAGGACACACAATGGCCAACGTGTCACATACTCCCGGTTGTCCAACGGTCGCTGAACTGAATTCCAGCTTCACCTGCAGATATCCATCATAGGGAAACCTCTCAGTCCCCATACCCCAGATTTTGAGATCCTTCAACTTCTTCAGGGGTATATGCTTCAAATGTTTCTGATAGAAGTCTTGGTAAATCAGAGTTACTTGAGCACCTGAATCTAGAAGAGCCTTTGTGTAGACCCTTTCCACTTGGAACGGGATGATGGACGAAGGACCTATCAACTTGTCAGGGAACTTCTCTGCCGTAGTACAAGGTGGGGACCCAATTTGCTCTCTCAACCGGGGTCCTCCGAAATTTTCCGCTTGCGAGACAGGCGACTGCTCCTTCAACGTCTTTAGGAGTTCTTCGACCGATCTCTTTACGGGCCTCCTTTTTGGGCACTGAGCCCTGAAGTGTCCAATTTCCCCACAGCCAAAACATCTTTTCCTCGAGCGTGTGGGCACATTTTCTTCTTGCGGCTCATTTGAAAACCCCCTGTTAGAAACCACAGCCACTCTTGTCATTCGTATATCTGCTAGAAACTTCCGTCCTCTTCGTGGTTTGGGTGGGCTGGGGCTGTCACGTCGATAGTGGCTGACCCCCCCCACAGTTGTAGCAGATCACCGAATCAGAGGGTTCTCAGCTCCAACGTGCGTCCTCCACCTTTCACTGCTCCACTCACTCTGCCTCTCTCTTGCATGAGGCTGCTGAACTCTTTCCTCTTCCTGTACCAACCTCCTTCCTGTCCCCACGCAAAGGATGATGGTATATGTAGTTCTGTTTTGTCCAGCATAGTCTAACAATGTCTCTGTCTCCCTCTGGTGGCAGCAATAGTTCAATGCACCAGAATACAGTGTTTTTAAAGCAGCGCTACACAGCGTTAAAGTGCTAACTTCCCTTTATATATTATAGTGTATTTGTGTTATTATGGAGCTCTTTTACTAAATTGTTTGCAATTACACACATTTCTCTACAACATAAACAGAACACAAAATTGTAAATATTCACAGTGAGTCATTCAATGGTTAATGTTTACCATGAATGGAAGCTTTTAAAGGTCTTTTTTCTGACAAACAGCAGTCACTGAATTCTCCTCTAAATAAAAAAACATATAATTGCCTTAATGGCTTTGCAATCTTGTTTTTCTTTAATCCATTAGTTAAAACTGCAGTTATTAGTTTTACCAGTTAGGTTTGGTTCCATAAACAAGGAGATGCAACCCTTACTTTCAAGATAACATCTGCCCCATCATATGGAATTCAGCCTTTCAAATTGGGTGGTAATTGCATTAATTGGAAAGCTTAACCCTTTAACCCAGAGGAACTAGTGATACGGAGAGTTGGGGGGGCAATCCGGGCCAGTCTATAATTTATTTAATGGCATCTAAGCATTCCACATTAAGTGGAGGTGGGAATAAATTGTCCCAGCGAATCCGAAGGTCATAGGGTCTAAGCACTGAAATTGCGTGCGATTTTGGTGCTCTGCGTTTCGGCGATTCCATTTCTCCGAAAATATGGTGGATTCACTATTTAGTGAATGATCAGCGTATTTTGATGAAATTGGAGTCGTCAAAGCAGTTATCGGATGTCGTTGAAAAGCACCGTTTTGCACCGATAACCACCAAATTAGCATCGGTGAAATCTGCTGAAATGCAAAAAAAAAGAATACTATTCTCTTAATAGGAGTTTCAATCAAAAATATGTGTCCAAATAATAACAATAATAATAATAAAAGTCCTTTAAAATAATAAAAGGTGTGTTACAAAATAATATAAGGGCTCTATTACATTCTTCACACAAAAACGCAAGCAGAACGCGTGAATTTTTGCACTCAGCGTTAAACGTTAACGCGTGTAAAACAACACTGGAATTACAATCCTCGCGCATTCTTTCATCCGTCAAAAAATAACGCGTGTAAAACGGACACGCAAAAACACGCGCGCAGTAATGTTCCGTGCAGAAATCAGTGTGCAGACTGTTTTTTTACGCGATTCAGCCAATCAGAATTAAGAACCACAATTGTCTCCCGTTAAGTTTTTACGACTGTCAAACTAAATCTATGCATATATGCTGCATCAATAAAAAAAAACACGTACAAAGTCTCAATTTTATTGTTTGGGTATGCGTAGAATGTGTAACTATACTTTGCTGTATTTTTATTTTCGGGCTGGTGTATTTGGGTTAGGCCAGGACGTTCAGATTTGCCATTACCACCAGCTTTTTAAAGACGTTAAAATTATCCACGCTGTGGGCTAAATTTTGAGCATAGATTGTAATACCATCCGCGTACCAGCGAACAAATGCATTTGCGCTCACAATGTTAAGTATAGGACGTGCACAGTACAGTACGCTCGCGCAGCGTTCGCACAGGTTCACCCGCGGTAGACGGTAATGCGCATTTGTTGCGCGGACATTGTAATACGACGTTCAGCGCAAAGGGTTTCGCCCCTCGCGTTAATGCATTTTTGCACACGCGTTAATGTTTGCGCGAAGAATGTAATAGAGCCCTAAGTTTTTTAAAGACTAATAAAAAAAAATGTTGTCTAAATACAAACAAGTGTTCTTAAATTTTTTTTAATTTTTTGCTGAAAATGAAAAGAATAAACAGTCTTTAAAAAATATATAAAAAGATATTATGTTTTTACATGGAATCCTATGTGATTTGCTTGTTTAACCACTTGAATGCTAAGGACGCGCTCAGCGCGTCCTCAGCATTCCCGCTGGTATGCGGAGGACGCGCTGAGCGCGTCCTCGCATCGGGGTCAGCGTTCGGCCGGGTTCCGGCCGATCGCTGGCCCCTCCGGTGCGGGCTGACATCCTGGATGTCAGCCCGGCATCCGGACCAGCAGCCGCCAACATTAGGTGTCATCGCGGGGGCGCGATGACACCTAATTCAGGCGCCCCCCCGCATGTGCGGAGGAGGCGCCTGAAAGGGAGGGGGGGAGGTCCTTCGGACCTCTCTCCCTCCCGATCGGCGGCGCACAGGGGCTTAACCCAGGCATCATTTGGAAGGGCACAGCCTGCCCTTCCAAATGATGCCTGGCATTAACCCCTGGGGAGCTGGATCGCGAATCGGCGCTGAAAAGCGCCGGTTCGCGATCCTTCCCGGGAGCTGGCCGACATCTTGGATGTCGGCCAAGCTTCCGGGAACTCCCCCAGAGGACTGGCGTCATCGTGCGTAGCACGATGACGCCAGTCCTACAGTTAACCCCTAACTGCCACCAAGTGTGGAGATAGGGAGTTCCAATGAACTCCCTATCTCCCGATCCGTGGCAGTTAGGGGTTAAATTTTGGTATCGTTGGATCGGCCAGAGCATGGCCGTTCCAACGATACCAAACATGAAAGTTAAACATTTTGTAAAAAAAAAAAAAAAAAAAAAAAAAAAAAAAAAAAAAAATAAAAAAAAAAAAAATAAACACTTTTTTTTATTTTTTTTGGTTTGTTAGTGTAGCAATATTGTTCCCATTTCAATTATAATGTGAACAATGATGCTGCACTAACGATTTTTGTATGCGGTGCGTTTGTTAAAAATAGTGTCATTTTCCCCAAAAAAAAATGTAACGAGACCCCATCTCTAATTTTTTTAACAAGCGCACCCCATACAAAATATAACCGCAATTGCTCGCATGTTAAAATGTGAAAAAAAACACTTTACACATTGTAAATTATTGAAAATACATATTTTATTGCATTTTTTGTTATAATATACAGACATGACATAACGTATACATATAATAATGACATATTATGAATCTACCGAGTCTGACGGAAAGAACGATATATAATATGTCGGTGTCATATACTAAAATAAGCCTTAAAAACACGTTTAAACATGATGCGCAAAACAGGTAAAAAATGACCTCAGCACAGGGGCGGGAAAAGCCTCAGCAGCGAAAGGGTTAAACATGTTGAACTGAAACGCCGAAAATCAGGGCATTTAGGTCCGCGGCAGACGAGCACACTTTTTGCGTCCGTTGTAGCTTTTCAAAGGAGTCAATAGAGAACAACACACGAAGCACGTGCGCACTTTTTTCACGCGTGCGCAACACATGTTGCAACGGACGCCAAAATGGCATCAACGTGAAAAAGCTAGACAGACAGAGAAACAACTGCATAGTTTGTTTTTTTCTCAACATTAGTCAAAATTAACTGATACAATGGAACCACAAAAAAGTTTAAAAGTACGTCCGTTACTGTGCGCAGTCAGTGCACTCGTCTGACCCCAGCCAGGGCCGGATTTTTTACCATTAGGCAGAGTAGGCATGTGCCTACAGGCGCCTGCCACAGGGGGGCGCCTTGCTCTGTGTTTAAAAAAAAATTGTGTTTTTTTTTTACAATATGCAATAATTTAGACCACTGTATCTCTGGAGCCCTAAGGGCTAGAGGGACATATGAGGTATCAGTCGAAAGGTCGGTTTATAGCCTTTCCAGGGATACCAAATATAACCAGGTTAGATTTATGTAAAAATAAAATATCTATTAAAAGAATATTTTTCTCATTTTTTTTCTAACACGACACTATTATTCAGTTTACAATTATACAGTGAACAGTGATGCTGCACTATCTCGCCTCATTTACCATACTGCCAGCAAGTGTGTATCTGGTGAAGCAACGCATGGTTTAATTCACAACCTAGACCGTGGCGCTGCAGTGAGGAGGGACAGGAGGACTTTGGAACCTGCATCCCTGAATTGTACACCGCACAAGGTTAAGTGAGGTGTCATTGGAAAGGTCAGAGTCTAGTCCTTACTATGATACCAAACAAGATCATGTAAGGTGTAAAAATAAAAAAATGAAAAAAGTAAATGCAAAATATTTTTTTTCTATTCTACAGCAGAGGCAATATATGCTTTTACATATAAAAAAACAATGCTGCTGCATTCACTGCCCTCCTCCTTTAGCCATTCTACCCCACTGGCTCCCTCACTCCCTGCCCCTCTTCTACTATGTCTTCCTTTTCTACAGTCTCGGAGGATGATGTAACAGAACTTCTTATGTCCTCCTACCTGACCACCTGTCCACTTGATCCTAATACCAAGAAATTTTCCTGTGGGCCGGGGCATCTGGCTAATCTTTGGCATTTCATCCATCGCTCCAGGCAGCACAGTGGCTTGGGCCGGCCCTGTGTAGCACATGCTTTTGTACATGCAGTTTGTAAAAATGAAGTCATTAACCCATATTCTCCTGCTCATTAGAATTCTACATACCGCATGGCAGCACTGTCCATGTGTTGACCATCAGCATGATGAATAACCCAGCCTGCCTCCCTTTTTTCAGAATTCTTACTCTTCTCCTAGAAACCTTCCAGCAGTGAGTGATAGCAGTTGATGCCGAAGCAGACGACATGGACTGCAGTACTTTATACAAATTCATATTTATTTCCTCCTGTGTCCCAAAGACAGAACACAAGACAGCGGGTCATGAGACAATCCTGCCAGATCTTTTTTTTTTGCTTAAATAGTTGCAGATGTCAAAACTGTTATGTGATATATAGCAGAGTGTTGTTCTCCCCTCCATCCATGCTCTTCTGTCAGTATTGCTAACCCTTACATTTAAAAAGTGGGCTTGTTATACATTTATTCCAACATGTTACTTTCAAGTCTGTAGTTCTGCATTCTTTTAGCTTGGTTCTTAACACTTCTAATTGGTGTTTACAGACTAACAGGGTTATTCAAAGAGAATCAAAAACTCACTGCACATTCGGTGACTTTTCGTCCTCTTCAATTCGGTGCGATTTGGCGATCCCATTTCGGCGACCCTGCGGTGTATTCAGCAAGCACTACAGGGCCGTCGTAGTGCAGGGAAAAGTCGCCGCAAACCTGACGAACACTCACCACAAAACCCGGCGAACGCACACCGAAACCCACGAAAACATCTGGATTAACCTTGCCGAACACGCCGGAGAAACCCGAGCAGCCGCCGATCACAGCGCAGAGCAGCCGCCAGAAAAACCCGACACCGCAGACGAATAGAGTGAAAAAAGAAAAAACAGGACGCTTGAATGTTTGAAAAGTGAAACGATGTTTGCAAAGAAACTACAGAACGAAAATGTCTGAAATTTACATCTAAAGTCCAATGAATGATAAAAAGGGCTGTTACAGAAAGAAGAAAAAACGATTAAAAAAAAAAACGAAAAAAGTTTTCAAAAAAATACCTAACAGATCCTAAAAAATCTATAAATAAAGAGACTTTTTACTGCAGAATATTATAATCAACGGTTTGTTAGATATTGAATTAAAACGGGAATATTTTTAGCATTGAAGCCTATGGGATTCGCCTGAATAAACCTGTCGAATGAAAGCACCGAATGGCAGGGCAATTCAGCAACTTTTCACTGCTGGTTTGTGTTCTCTGAATAGACGAAGCATTGCTTCTCTATGGGGATTTCACTGCCCTCGAACAGGCACCGGAGAGGCACCGTATGTGCAGGCAATTCACCATCATTTGGCGAACTGCCTGCTCTCTGGATAGCTGAATGGCCAGGAAAGGTAACCGTACTCTGCATTTCAGCGTTCGGTTACCTTTCGCCAGCAATTCGGATCTCTTTGAATAACCCTGTATGTTACTAGTTATTTACTATTTTAATTAGTGATTTGACAAGGTTGTTACACTAAAATAAAGTACCAACCAAGTGCTTTATATCCCACCAACATATGAAGGGATGAAGCCAGGGGACGATGCTAAGACTTTCAGACCCTCCATGTATCAGCTAAAACCAGTTTTACCTGCCTCAATTATGTAAAGACTTTCCCTATTCAAGTATATGAATTACATACTGCAGGACAGCATCTTCCAAAATACAGATTTATTTATTTATGTGTAGCGCTCACTCCCGGAGGAGCCGCTGAATTTAAACCTCAGGTCAGTCTCCCCGCATTTAGACAAACTTGCAGCGTGCTTTATTATTTTACTGTGCCCGGGAAGGCCTCTCACCCATCCGCCAGATACTCTGTGCTCTGCTCGACCCAGGACGTCTCTCCGCTCGACTTGACTGGGACTCTGTGCCACCGGATCCGCTTGTCTTGCTTGTCCGTTTCTGTCACAAGATGCTCTGCTTACCGCCTGCACTCCCACTAGATCATCGCGGTCTCCTAACTCAGGGTCCTTCAGCAACTCTGTATCTTTGTTAATTTCCCAGCGGTGGATTACTAGGTCTCTGGCAAGTAATGTGAACCGATCTCCAGCTCCGCAAGGCTGCACCTGCGCTCCGGCCAGGTCGCGATCGTTGTCTCTCTCACGTGCGTCTTGCTCTCTTCACTCCTCGGCGCGCTCTGGGTTTCCTCTGCACGAGGCTGCGGATGTAAGTCTTTTTTTCCCACCCACTTCCTGTTCCCCACGCAAAGCATGCTGGAAAACGTAGTCCCATTGTCCAGTGTCTCTTACATTGCGCTTGTCTCCCTCTGTTGGCCAAAAAGAAGTACTACAGCAACAGCGTTTTAAACCAGCGCTACACTCTCCCCCTCCTAGAACTATTGGGTCTCTCCAAGGAGGTATAACAGTTGCATTACATTTCAACATAACATTAGGCAACATATACAGGCTCAGCAGCAAGCGTACAATGGGTCAGATACACTTCCTCAAGTTGACTCATGCTTCTGACTACCTCAGCTAACATAGCAGACACTTCGGGCAACCTTCGCATTGTGTTAGCCTCTTCAGTGCTATGTCCTGGTGAGTCGTAGGTGAGTCTTTGAGGAGGTCGGACAGAACGTTTTGGCTCTGGCTCAATCAGTTCCTCTTCAGGCAGTGGCATAGCGTGGGTTGTCAGCGCCCGGGGCAAGGCAAGAATCGCGCACCCCCCCCCAATGTGGTGAATAGACAAATTGCCCTTAAATTGCGCCGCACAGTGAAATTCACCATTTGGTGCAATTCAGTGGCAAGTTCGGCATTTAGTGAATAACCCCTTAAATGTTTCTAAACTTGTGTATATCTTTTTAAAGAAAATTAATTTTAGCAGTATATTTACTTGGGATAGCAACGCCCCTGATGCTGCCGGTTGCAGCCTCCTGGTATCTTACCTTGAAGCTGAACCAATCATTTTTCACGTATTTTGCAACTTGGTAATTGACGGCTTTCCATTACAGTCTGCTCTGCTGTCTAAACAATACTAAATACACGTAGATGCAATTAAAATAATATGTTATAAATATGTCCCATGTATAAACTGATATGGAGGTGATTACTACACATTGATCCATTTAAAACATAAGCTGCTTCACTGCTGAAAGGAGAACGGGGGTCCTTTGGACGCCAGTATTTCCATTCTTTACACCTCACAAAGTCAGGTTAGGTGTCATTGGACAAGACAGAATCTGGCCTTTCTAATGATATCAAACATGACAATGTAAAAAAAACCAAAAAAAAAAAACCCCACAAATTTAAATCTAATATGAACACTGAACTTGCCACCGAATTGCACCAAAACGTTCAGTGCAATTTCGTGGCAGTTTGGCTATTCAGAAAGCTGTCAATTCACCAAATACTGGTGAATTGTCAGCAAAATACGGTGCAGTTTGCCACAATTCAGTGGCAGCGAAATTGACCCAGAGAGAGGTAATAGTTAATCTATTCAGAGAACACCGAACTGGACTAATTTAAATGTATTAATCCCGGTTTATTTCATTATGCATTCATTTAATTTACTGTACTTTGGGTACTAAGCTTTGGGGTTTATAGTAACGGACTCCTGGTGGACTTATCAGTGTGCCAGGAGCTCTCCACTGAGAGCATGAAGTAGATGTTGTGGGTTGCTCCCCATGTTAGCTCTGAAATTGTAAGGGAAATAATGCATACCTTGCAGAGAGACCAAGAGCTCTAATGCATATATTGACATAATCAGTGCTTTTTTTCTATGAAAAGACATGGGGGCACGCACTATGAAGCATCATAAAGCGCAGGCGGCGAGCATCCAATGAAAAGATGGTGCACACCAGCGCACAGCCAATGAATAGAGCTATGAGCGTATCGCTCCACAGCAATAAATCTCAAAATTTTTAAAAAATAATATTTACATTATTTTAAAATTTATTAAGAGAATTTTTATAGTATAGGAAAAATTATTAAAATATCAAAACCCTTAAATCCCCTGTACCTTCACTTTTCTTTATCAATCCCTCTGTATCTACTTTACAAATATATTTCCCCATGTTTCCACTGTACTCACTTTATGAGTCCACTTTGTTAATTATGGTCACATTTCTGCTCAGGTCTGGGGCCAGCAGGTTAGGAATTACTGAGGCTTCCGAGGAGGGAGGGGGTGCAGCATATATCCTCTGGACCACTCACCAACAAAGTGAGGGGGAGGGGGGTTTACTTAAATCCATTGTTACACTTGTATTTTTCCTTTCCTATCCTCTTCTTCTAACAATCTGACTTGTAGTTAGGCAGCCAGCATTAGCTGTCAAGGGGCTTCTGATTCCCTGCCGCCTCAGTCAGGAGCGAGGACAATCAAGTTCGCTCTCTGCACATTGGGGCTGGTAATGTGATCCTCCCATGTCCCATTATACTTTACTATCTGAGCTGGCTCTGCTTTATCAATGCCTCCCTCTGACATTGTAAACATACAGAGATACTCACACTTTCTGCAGTCGCCGGTGCCCTCGGCCTCCTGCTCGGCATGCATGCTGCTCCTTCCTTCACTACAGTGGAGAAGTGTGTGGCGCAGGCGCAGGCACGATACGTCACAGTCACGTGACTGCAGCTTCCTGATTACTGCTCCTCCTTCAAAGCACAACACAATACAAGGGCTGCGTTGCTCACAGACCGATCCTGAACGGCCGATCCTGAACGGCTGCTGGGAACTCAGGGTTCAAATTTCTTTTGAAATTATGCGCCCCTGAGAAAATTGCGCCCGGGGCCACGGCCCCCCCAGCCCCCCCCCCACACGCTTCGCCACTGTCTTCAGGTGGAAGTACTACAGGTGCGGGTTCAGTTCTTTCATCCACAACTGGAACAGACATTTCTTTGGAATATGATCCTTCCAGTGAAGGCATAGAACTGTAATCATAAGATGCGGCTTCGGGAACTACAGGGATTTCAGAAGTCTCGGGAACTTCCAATTGGAATTCAGGAGCCTCAGGCCTCAGGTTACTTTCCCACCGTTCAGGAACTGGAATGACCTCTTCAGGCTCTGGTGAGCGCACCCAGTCCAGACAAAAGCTTCCTTCCTCACTGTCCCCTTCACTCTCTTCAACAACCCGTGTCTGCTGAGACCGAGTAATGGGAGTTAAGCGTGGAGCAGGCGGGTTCCGCAGAGAAAGTTCGTCACCAACTGGTATCCTTACAGCCTCTCTCAAAGGTAGCAGATGATTCTGGTGCCAGTTTTTAAGAGGCCCAGCCTTTCCATCCGGTCGGATTTGGTAAACTGGCAGACCCGGCAGTTGCTTGCAGACAATGTAGACCTGAGAATTCCATCTATTCGCCAACTTATGCCTTGCAGCAGCACCCAAGTTCTTCAACAAAACCCTATCACCGGGTTGTAGATCCTGTATCCGAACTTTCAAATCATAGTTCCGCTTATTCCTCTGTTCCCTGTTTCCTGAGGTCAAACGGGCCTGTTCAAATGCAGAGGCCAAGTTCTTCCAAAGTCTATCCACATAATTTCTGTGAGAAGCTACCGACGTCTGGTCAAGAGATAGTCCAAACGCCAAATCAACCGGCAGTCGAGCTTCTCTTCCGAACATAAGACGGTACGGTGAGTATCCAGTAGCGTCACTCTCCATACTGTTGTATGCATGTACTAGCGTAGCTATGTGATGACTCCAGCCCTGCTTCTCTCTGTTTGACAGTGTCCCCAACATGTTTAGCAGCGTGCGATTAAACCTTTCGGGTTGAGCATCACCTTGAGGGTGATATGGTGTAGTTCGGGTCTTCTGAATTCCCAACAGTTCCAGTAATTGCCCAACCAGCCGGCTCTCAAAGTCTCTACCCTGATCAGAGTGTATTCTCCTTGGTAGGCCATAGTGAACAAAGAACTTTTCCATTAGAACCTTCGCCACCGTAGGAGCACGTTGGTCTTTCGTGGAAAAAGCTTGGGCATAACGTGTGAAATGATCAGTCACTACTAGAATATTTCCCTGCCCACTAGCATCCGGCTCTAAGCACAGGAAATCAATGCACACCAAATCCATGGGTCCTTGACTTTGTAGGTGGCTCATTGGAGCGGTTCGGGTCGGTAGGGTCTTCCTTTGGATACACCTCAGACATGAATGGCAGTAACTTTCCACTTCAGCTCTCATGCAGGGCCAATAGAATCTGTCTTGCACCAGCTTAAAAGTTCTCTCTGCACCTAAATGTCCATGTTCATCGTGCAACGACCGCAGCACATCCTCTCTGTGCTTAGTGGGAAGGAACAACTGTTGGGTCTCTTCAGCACTGTTCGAGGGGCCCCTTCGGTAGACCACCCCATCCAACATCTTCAATCATTCCCACTCTTTATATACCAATCTGGCCCCTTCTGGGGAATTTGACAGAAGAATCTCCCGTTGGTTCGCGTTCAGGGCCTTCACGGTTAATGCAATCAAAGGGTCTTCAGCCTGATCAACTCTCAGGTCCTGTTTTGAAAAAGTAGGCAAACTTTCATCCCTCAACTGTGTAGGATTACAATAGAACTCTGGAACAGCCGCAGCCATAACTCCTATGGCTTCCGCTTCAATCCCTCCCTTGACCCGGCGCTCTGCTCCTTGACATAAAGCTTGCACCCCATCTGGAGTTAACTGAGTCCATTCTGTAGTGTAGGGTCTTCTCGACAAAGCATCGGCATCTCGATTATTCACCCCAGGGCGATATTTCAGGCTGAACCGAAGCCCTGACAGAGCGGCCAACCACCGATGTCCCGTCGCATCCAGCTTCGCAGTAGTAAGGACGTAGGTAAGAGGATTGTTATCCGTCTTTATCACAAATTCGGCTCCATACAGATAGTCTTTTAGCTTATCTACCACCGCCCACTTCAAGGCTAGAAACTCCAACTTGTGGGTAGGATAGTTCTTTTCGGAGGCTCCGGCTCACATACGCTACAGGCCTCAGCAATCCACCATACTCTTGGTACAGGACTCCCCCTAGACCTTCTCTACTGGCATCCACATGCAGTTCGTACGGCTTGTGAGGATCCTCGTAAGCCAAGACAGGAGCTCGAGTTAGACTCTCTTTCAGCTTCACGAAAGCACCTTCGCATTGACTAGTCCATTCTCCCTGGATAGATTCTCGAGCCTTCCTTGGCCCGGGAGCCGACGCATTTCGGTCAGAGGCCTTTTGGCCTTCTTCTACAGGAGCTTGTTCAGTGGTTGAGCTATCTTGGCAAATCCTCCTACAAATCTTCGATAATAGGAGCAGAACCCCAAGAAAGATATAAGTTCAGTAACATTTCAGGGTCTAGGCCAGGAAGCTACGGCTTCCAACTTCCGAGGATCTGTCGAAACGCCTTCTGCTGAAACCACATGTCCCAGATATGTAACGGAAGGTAAGCAGAATTGACATTTCTCCAGAGACAATTTCAACCCCTCTTCATGGAGCCTCTTTAAGACCTTCTCCAACCGCTGTTCATGTTCTTCCAGAGTCTTCCCGAACACAATAATATCATCCAGATACACTAATACTTCAATCAGGTTCATGTCCCCGACGGTCTTCTCCATTAACCGTTGGAACGTGGCTGGAGCCCCCGTAAGGCCTTGAGGCATTCTGTTGAACTCAAAGAACCCCAGTGGGCAGATGAACGCAGTCTTCTCTTTGTCTTCGGGATGCATTGGTATCTGGTGATACCCACTTCGCAGGTCTAGTACACTAAACCACTTTGCTCCAGACAGACACTGTAAGGCATCTTCTATCCGAGGAGTAGCATATTGATCTGGGATGGTTCTCCGATTTAGCGTGCGATAGTCTATACATAGACGGACAGAACCATTCTTCTTCCGGACCATTACTATTGGAGATGCATACGGGCTCCTGGACTCTTGGATCACCTTGGTTCTTTGCAGTTCATTCAGCTGTTCTCGTAGATCATCCAAGTCTCCCAACGGAACTCGTCTTGACCTTTCTCGAAACGGCTTATCTTCCTGTAGTCGAATGCGATGCTCAGTACTCTTAGCTAGGCCCACGTCGAACTCATCCTTGGAGAACAAGTCCCTCCACTTTAGGACTTGGGACTGAAGACGTTTCTTCCATTCAGGTGAGATGGGAGCGTACTTGGGGTAGAACCTTTCATCTGGAATCTCTTTATCCACTCCCCCTCCTAAATCGGTAGGAGAGAGAGGCGTAGCGGACGCTACTTGCCCGATAGGCATTTGTGCTTTCAGGACCACTGGAGAATCAGACACATTACACACACTGACTGAGACTCTTCCTCGTGTTCGTTTCAAAGCTCTTGTGGAGATTATTTCAGGGATTACTTCTACTCCGGCTTCACTCCCATGATTAAAATCGGTTTCCAGTACCACATAGGGACCTGGTTGCGATCCGTTCAACTTGACTGAAGCCCGAAAGCTCGCTACTTCTCCTGATTGCAGAACCCTCTCTGTTCCTTCCAATCTCCATAGGTGCCCCACTTCAGCAGGTGCCTTCTGTTCTTCGACCATTCTCTGATAGACTGGAGGTAACATCGGGTGCACTCCCTTGGTGGAACCTTCTTCCAGTACCATAGGAGTCAGGAGATGTCGCACCAGATCAGTATTCGTCCCCACTATCATAGAACCTCTGTTTGCCCCTGAAGGCCGAGGACACACAATGGCCAATGCATCACAACCTCCAGACTGTCCGATGACTTCGGATCCGATCTCTAACTTCACCTGTAGATATCCGTCATAGGGAAGTTTCTCAGTTCCGATACCCCAGATTTCCAGGTCCTTCAATTTCTGTAGAGGTATGTGCTTCAAGTGCTTCTCATAGAAATCTCGGTAGATCCATGTCACTTGAGCCCCTGAGTCCAACAGAGCTTTAGTGTAGACTCCGTCTACTTGGATTGGCACAATGGGAGAAGGACCTATCAGCTGGTCAGGAAACTTTGTTGTAGTAACAGGAAGTTTAGACCCAGTTTGTTGTACCCTGGCCTTCTTCTTGGCCCGTATAGGTTTTGGGTGTGCATTGCTTCCCCATGACGTAGGACTGGATGCTAAGGGAGTGACTCTTTCAGTCCTGGCAGGCTCAGCAGTTGGCCAGACTCTGGGCCCTCTCGGCCTCTCAGTCCTGGCTTGATTTTTGGAGCGGGTTTTGACCATTGGGCACCTAGTTTGCTCCGTCACTTGTGCCCTCTGGCGTTTCCTGCTGGTGAGGTAGATAGTAGCCCCTCCAAGTCTTTTAGGAGCTCTTCTACCATATTTCTCTCAGGCTTTTGGCTTTTGCATTGTGCGCGGAAATGACCCATTTCCCCACAACTGAAACATCTCTTCTTTGAAGACGGAGACGCAGTCACTTGCTGTGCTTCGGTTGAAGGACCCTGGCCAGACACCACAGCAACTCCAGTTGTCCGCATATCAGTAAGGAACTTCTGCATATCGGTCTGGGTCTCTGCCACCTTCAAAAGTGCTCGGCACAGGTCCGCATGCGCCTGTTGCAATTCCACTTGAGTTTCTTGTACCTTCTTAATGGTTTTGTGCAACTCACTATGTGCAGAAAGGGTTAGTTCTTTTGCAGCATTCTCTGTGGATTTAGGAACAACCAAATGCTCTTGTTCGTCCACTTTGGATCCATAGGTGTCTAACGAATCATCTTCAGGTTGCAGACATTTGTTATGCCTCACGGGTTGTGTGTAAGCTCTTTCTCCTCTCCTAAAGGATTTTTCTTCAAGTAAAGCCTCTTCCTCTCTGACAGCTCGGATCAGTTCCAGGTATTTCAATTCTCGGTTACCTTCCCTGCTTCTCAGCTGTAGCATCACCGGATCTAGAGGTTGAGTGCCCCTCAGGATCTGCTGCATTCAGATTTTATCTATTTCGGCCGGTTCGGCCCCTTTCTTGAGAAGTATCTGGTGCAGAATCTTATCTAGGCGCCTCATATATTCAGTAATTTTCTCACCTTTTCGCTGGTAGTTGTGTTCATACTGGTACACGAGCTCCGCTGCCTTTTCCGTTCGCCCAAAGACTTCCTGTAAAATATTTAAATAATCTAAAGCAGTGCAGTCTTGCTTACTCAATTTTAGGTTTCTTACAGCCTCTGACGCAGGTCCCTTTAAGCTCTCAGTAATCCTTTGCTTCTTCTGTGCTTCAGGGACGTCCCACTCATCCAGAGCCTGCATCGCCTGTTCTACCCATTCTTCGAAGGTTTCTTCTACCGCCGGAGTTGGTACGTTTCCTGTAATATTTCTCAATCGTCGATAACCAAAGTTAGTGTGCGGAGGGCTTGTTCTTTCACATTTAGCCAGCAAATCTCCAATAGCCACTATAAATTCAGCCCCGATCATGGCCAGCGAACTGGGCGTGGGAACACTCGCGGGATCGCGACGTGGCGCACTTGGGTGAATCAGTTGAATTTCCACCTCATCGGTTAGCTTCACGCTCGCGCCCTGAAAATACACTGGAACACCCTTTCTCCACTCAAAAAGAACATACATGTAGAAGTATCTGGGTTCTCTTTAATGTCCAGGATTAACCCCCGATGATCTGGTGTCAGCGCGGCCACGGCCTGGCGAATCTGATCTTCGGCCCAAGTGTCTGCAGGAATATCCATGACTATACACAATTCTATCTGACTACTGTGCTCCTCACACCATTTGGCAGCAGTGTCTGGATGCATATTTAACCCTTTAAATGCGGTTTTTCCAGAGACTGAATCCCGGAAACGAGCCCCCACGTGTAGCGCTCACTCCCGGAGGAGCCGCTGAATTGAAACCTCGGGTCAGTCTCCCCGCACTAGGGAATAAATATACACCAGCACTGTTGTGGATTTTATAAGTTATATAGTTTACTGATCTCAAATAAACTGGCATATATAGAGCAGCACGGTATACATATATATTTACAGAAGTTCGTAATGCGAGAAACGCGCAGCGGAAAAGACAAATGAATATTAACCCCTTCGTTATTGGAATGTGAGTCCCGTACAGGTTGTGTCCCAAGAAGGTGTACGTGTATGCGTGTGTTGGTACCCGGCTACAAGATTCAACTGGCCAGTGAATGATTTCAATGTGTCTTCGACTAGTCACGTTGGGGCCCTGTAGGTTTAGACAAACTTGCAGCGTGCTTTATTATTTTACTGTGGCCGGGAAGGCCTCTCACCCATCCGCCAGATAATCTGTGCTCTGCTCGACCCAGGACGTCTCTCCGCTCGACTTGACTGGGACTCTGTGCCACCGGATCTGCTTGTCTTGCTTGTCCATTTCTGTCACAAGATGCTCTGCTTACCGCCTGCACTCCCACTAGATCATCGCAGTCTCTTAACTCGGGGTCCTTCAGCAACTCTGTATCTTTGTTAATTTCCCAGCGGTGGATTACTAGGTCTCTGGCAAGTAATGTGAACCGATCTCCAGCTCCGCAAGGCCGCACCTGTGCTCCGGCCGGGTCGCGATCGTTGTCTCTCTCACGTGCGTCTTGCTCTCTTCACTCCTCGGCGCGCTCTGGGTTTCCTCTGCACGAGGCTGCGGATGTAAGTATTTTTTTCCCACCCACTTCCTGTTCCCCACGCAAAGCATGCTGGAAAACGTAGTCCCATTGTCCAGTGTCTCTTACATTGCGCTTGTCTCCCTCTGTTGGCCAAAAATAAGTACTACAGCAACAGCGTTTTAAACCAGCGCTACATATGTATTTATTAAGTTGCCTACTGATGACCGAGTTGTACGCAAGGAGACAAGAAATACACAAAAAGACATGAACACTTGACTGTGGAATAATATATATTTATTATATATATATATATATATCGGCCACAGCTAAAAACTCCACACAATAACCCCATCACCATGACATAAAAATTGCCATTACATAAAAACACATCATAAAACAGTGCTGCCAGGGGACTCCACACAACCACCACACACCTCCAAAACAACCAACTACAAATTCCTTCCATCACCCAACCATCCGATCCACAATTAAACTAAATAAAAGGAACCCCTACCCCAGCACTGCCTACAAGCCCCCGCTGTGACAAAGGGGAAACATACAAAACCAACCCCAACTACAACAACCCTTCCCATAACAAAATAGAAAAAAGGGGGGAGGGTGGGGATTTCTGTCAGCTCTACCTCAGGAGAAAAGGCGCGCAGAGCCTCCCTGCACGTACCTTAAGTACCCTCCTGGAAACTCCACCCCACATCTCCTGCTCAAACCCCCACACGCGCTCCTTCTCTGATAAAGAAAAATCCTCCTTGCGTCCTGGCATCAGAGGCAACTTAAGGGCCCTACGGCTTAGGTGCTTCAGGGGTTCATAAGTCGCCTACTGATGACTGAGTCATACGCAAGGAGACAAGAAATACACAAAAAGACACGAACACTTGACTGTGGAATAATATATATATATATATATAGATATATATCGGCCACAGCTAAAAACTCCACACAATAACCCCATCACCATGACATAAAAATTACCGTAACATAAAAACACATCATAAAACAGTGCTGCCAGGGGGCTCCACGCAGCCACCACACACCTCCAAAACAACCAACTACAAACTCCTCCCATCACCCAACCATCCGATCCATAATTAACCTAAATAAAAGGAACCCCTACCCCAGCACTGCCTACAAGCCCCCGCCAAGAGCTTCTCACATAACCCCCTTATGGGAGAGCTCCCCCACCAGTAAAAAACAGGGCTTGTTCGATCCCTTCCTTCAAACCAAGGATGAACAAATCCTTGCCCACATCCGTAAGACGAACTCCATCTTCCATAAAGTAACAAAAAACATCCTCCTCCTCGAAGGGGAGATGCCGCACCACCACACCAGCAATCTGCCTTACAAACCTCGCCATACACAGAGTAACCTTCACCCGGCAAAGCCCCCCGCCTCCTGATTCTCTGCCTGCCACCACACCATCTTCGGCAACATCTCCGACCACACCACCACCATCCATGGCGACCACTCCCTCAGCTGCCGCAGATCCGCCTTCATCTGCTCCAGCAGCATTCCATGAGGGACCACTCCCAAATCATTCCCCCCCACGTGCAATACCAACACATGGGGCACCTCACTGTGCCCAAGGGCACCCAACACCACCTGCCTCCACACCATCCTCGGCAACACCTCTGACCACACCACCACCATCCATGATGACCACTCCCTCAGCTGCCGCAGATCCGCCTTCATCTGCTCCAGCAACATACCATGAGGGACCACACCCAGATCATTCCCCCCCACGTGCACCACCAACACATGGGGGACTTCACCGTGCCTAGGGGCACCCAACACCGTCGGCTTAAACTCCTCCCTCAGGAGCCCACGGATTCCGAACCACCGGACCCGTGTTGCCAACCCATGCAGACCCATCTGCACTCCAGGTGCTCGCACCAACGCCCTTCTCCGAGCCCAGAACACCAGCGAATCTCCAACGATCCACACCACTCTCAAAGGAGTTACAAAACAAAACAAATTACCACCATCTCCACCACACAAAACGACTCCAAAAGGAAAAACGCCACACCACCTCACCACACACCCACCAAAATAAACGATGTCCATACCTGTAAAGAAAAACATAACATAACCAATGAACATTGTAATTGCACATAAATACGCCAACCCCCACGCTCCTCCAACATACAAAACATATATACAAAGTACAAAAGAAGAATAAATATATACCGTATTTTTCGCGCCATAAGACGCACTTTTCTCCCGCCAAAAAGTGGGGGGAAAAGTGGGTGCGTCTTATGGAGCGAATGCCCCATGATATGCCTCAGCTCACCTGTCGCCGCCGCGTTAGGCTCCCTCTGACCGTGCGTCCGGCAGCAGGAAGCTTGGGCACTCGCCTGGGGGAGCCACGTGACCGCGATCTCGTGAGATCGCGGTCACGTGGCTCCCCTAGGTGAGTGCCCAAGCTTCCTGCCACCGGACGCACACTCAGAGGGAGCCTAACGCGGCGGCGACAGGTGAGCTGAGGCATATCCATGAGCTGCTGGGGCACATCCATGAGCGAGCTGGGGCACATCCATGAGCGAGCTGGGGCACATCCATGAGCGAGCTGGGGCAAATCCATGTGCTGGGGCATTACCCATGTGCTGGGGCAATATCCATAAGTTGTGGGGCAAATCCATGTGCTGGGGCAAATCCATGTGCTGGGGCATATCCATGTGCTGGGGGACAGTATCCATGAGCTGGGGGACAGTATCCATGAACTGGGGGACAGTATCCATGAGCTGGGGGACAGTATCCATGAACTGGGGGACAGTATCCATGAGCTGGGGGACAGTATCCATGTGCTGGGGGACAGTATCCATGAGCTGGGGGACAGTATCCATGAACTGGGGGACAGTATCCATGAGCTGGGGGACAGTATCCATGAACTGGGGGACAGTATCCATGAGCTGGGGGCAGTATCCATGAGCTGGGGGACAGTATCCATGAGCTGGGGGACAGTATCCATGAGCTGGGGGCAGTATCTATGAGCTGGGGGACAGTATGTATGAGCTGGGGGCAGTATCCATGTGCTGGGGGACAGTATCCATGAGCTGGGGGCAGTATCCATGAGCCGGGGCAGTATATCCATGAGATGAGCTGGGGCAATATCCATTATTACACTATTTGATTTCAGAATATTTATTTTCCTGTTTTCCTCCTCTAAAAACTAGGTGCGTCTTATGGTCAGGTGCGTCTTATGGAGCGAAAAATACGGTATATTCCATATAAAAATAATAATTCATATTCCATTTTATAATTTTCCATATTTCTTTTTTTTTTATATATATATTGAAAATGTAAACATAAACAATGCCACAAATATAATAATACAACATAATACCACCACATATCCTCCCAGCATTATACAAAAGTGTTTAAAAATTTATACCACCACACCTGGTCGAACGTAAACCCGAAAAGCCCTAGAGATCCACCTTCCTAATTCTTGCATCTCCGTTCCAGACAAACCAAGCCGAGAAGCTTCGGTTGCAGCACCAATCCGGAAGGAGTGAGATCCAAATTCGTCTAGATTCCTCCCCAAACCTTTCTTAAAAATAGCCACAAACTGATACCTAGATAATGCCGAGCCATCTGCGTGACATGAAAAGGCCACTCCAGACTCAACTCGCATCTCCAAAAATTCCTTAACGTTCCTGACCAGACAAATAAAGCAGTTATCCAATCTGGATAAACTAATCCTACGCCCTCTACCCAATTGATCCATCTTGGAAGTAGAAACCCAAACAACCACCTCCTCATCTCCTAACCATACCGCATCAGCTCCCAAACCACCACCACCTTCTTAGAATTACAAACCAACTCACCTACTCGAAATGCTCCAAAAAATCCCAAACAGAAAGCTGCCCTCATGAGCAAAAACCTCATAAATTAAATCTGAAAAAGAAAAACCAAGGCGGCCAGTGACTGCCGCACCACCCCAGGAGATACCCCCGCTTTGAACAACCGAATGAGGTATGCTCTAAGCAGGCTCTCCTCGTCCCAGACACCAAGCGCAATGTACCTGAAACGCTCACCCAATGCGTCCCATTCCTACCCGACTCGGGAATACGCCTTCCAAGTGGAGTCAGACAAAAACAACACCTCTCATCTATCCTCTAAACATTCTGGGCCTAGCTGCCAAAAACCCTCCGGACATGGGGTGTCCACCTCTTCCGCCTTCGGAGCCAGAGAGCAAAACCTGTCCCACTGTAAACGAGACAAAGCAACCCCCACTGAGTTAAGGCGTCCTGGAACATGCCGCGCCCTGCAGAAAACATTAAATTTCAAACAAAGCAGCACAAAACTCTTCAGCCACCTGATGACTGGTAACTATGAAGCTGACAGGGAATTGACCGCCGACACCACCGCCATGTTATCCAGCGATAGAAGCTCTCGCAACCGCAACTTTCTGACCGACAAGGCCTCTTCCACCTGCCTTACAGCTTCTACGACTTTCACCAAAAGTAAACGACACTCACCCTTGAACAAGTCAATCTCAATCCCCAGGAAAGTGATGACTGATGCCGGGCCTTCCGTCTTATCGGACGCCAAAGGAACACCAAATTGATGTGCCATCTATTGAAAAGACCGAAGAATGTGAAGACATTCCCCTGTCCCTTTCCTACCCACACAAGAAAATCGTCCAGATAATGTGTCAAGTTAACCGACCCTGCCACCATACGACCCACCCATTCCAAAAACGTGCTAAAACACACAAAAAGGAACAGGAAATGGAACAACCCATAGGCAATCCTATATCCACATAAAATTCACCTTTAAACCAAAACCCTAGAAGGTGATAACATGAAGGATGAATAGGTAAGAGCCGAAATGCCGATTCAATATCCATCAAAGCTCCCTTTCCTGCATCCCGGACCAAACCAACCGCTGAATCAAATGCAACATACGACACCGAGGCCAACTCCTCACCAATATCACCAGTCACCGATCCTCCCCGCAGATAAGACAAATGATGAATCAACCAAAATTCCCCAGCCTTCCTCTTCGGCACTACCCCCCAAATCCCACACCGGCGGTGACGAGAATGGACAACCATCCGACCGGCCCCAATCTCCTTGAAAACCTTCTCCCGAACCACCACCGGATATTCCCATGCCAACTTCAAATTCCTCAGCTTGCCACCCCCTGGCCGAGCAACAAAAGGAATCCGGAAACCATTCCCGAAACCGACCCGCATAAACTCTGCATCCCTATGTTTTCCATAAAGCCTTAGCCATGGTAACATCGCGTCGAGTTTCACTGGGGAAGCCCCCATCTCCAGACCCTCCAAAAGGCAAACCGCCCTGTCTCACCCTCTTGAAACACCAGGACAACGAATGCAAACCTCCCCAATTTGAACATTCGTGCTTAAACTTGCACCCATTGCCAAACTTGCATTGTCCCTCGTTAAACTGCCAATCGGACCCCTACTTAGAACCTGCTGCTGGAGAACTTGCCGCCAGACATTGCCTAAACTGCTCATCGTATTTTCACCACGTCCAACGTCCATAAATCCGATAAGCCTCCCAAATCCCATCCACATAGCAAAAAAGAGCTGAACAATGCTGGGGCTTCTTTTCTCCTACCACACTGGCCAAAATACAAAAGGTCCGTAGCCAATTCCCAAACGACTCAGGAATCCTCTGATACCTCTATTCCTTTCCTCTTCCTCTTTTAACCCTTCCTTAGATGACTCGTCCTAAACACCAGCAACCTCATCCAACGGAAGCAAGGAAAGAGCTCCACATACTCACTACGCCAGATACTGTCCTTAACCTCCTGCTTCAAATGTAACCCCAAAGGACCAGCAAATAACACGTAAGCATTCCTCCTGGCTACATCCGGCACCCCTAAAGACTCACCGAGCAAACCCGACACTCCACTCGGCCCCCTGAAGCAACTGCTTCACCACCGAGAGCACCACCAGCTCTACCAACCGACTTCTCCGCAACCCTCCAGGCCTGGGCCAAATCAACTCCCTGACCAACACCCCCGTTTGAACCCGGCCATGCTTCAAACGCATCCTGTAAAAAGACATAAAGGAACTCATATCACTCCCACTTCCATTACCTGACGCCACACTAGGCCCAGCCGCACTTCCTTGAACCTCCGATGCCACACTCTCCATAGCCGACACTCCAATTTCACCAACTCCACCAGCCTGAAAAGCACCAACCGGCTGCGGACTCCGCTCCCGAACCATAGGAACTGTGGACGAAAATACATTTCTATGATGAGCCTCGGAACCCGAAGTGCCATAACCACCTTCCTGCTCCACCGTACCAAAACCTGGAGCCACCACACCTTCACCACCTGAACATAAAACCCCTTCGGGTTCCCGAGAAACCTAATCCTGCACAATACCACCCTGTGCCACACCCCCGTCCACCTCCCCTTCCACCAAATACCTATCCACCGAAACCTCCGTCACAGAGACAGACCTCGATCCACTCCTGGGACCCCTGGCAGACAGCCGCACCACTCCTCTACCCGAAGAATCCCTCAACCTCCCCACTCCTTCTCTCCTGGTAGCGACTAGCGTTCACTATACCTCCACACCGACCTGAAACCGAAGAATCCGTAGAAACTGAGACAGGCCTCGAGCTCCTACCTGCCAACCGCCTTGAAGCATTCACACCCGCCTCAGGCCCAACTGCGTCACCTCCAGCCAACATCCACCTTACCAACCGTCCTCTGCCTCTCGCTGCCTCCGACCTCAATCTCTCAGTCGCTGGTCCACCGCTGGATTCCTCCCCAGGACTGAACCGGAACGGTGGCCTAGAAGCCCTGATAGGCCAAGCTCCAAACTCAGACTCCGCCACCAACACCTCGGCCAGACTCCTCCTCCACCCCTCCACACCACGATGCCGAGCTGCCTTCCGCACCTCCGCCAACAGCGACTCCCACTCTCCACCTTCCCCATACTCAAAAACCGAGTAAATGAGTAAAAGGGGCAAAAAACACCGCTCTCTGACGCAGCTCAGATTTCTGTCAGCTCTACCTCAGGAGAAAAGGCGCGCAGAGCCTCCCTGCACGCGCCTTAAGTACCCTCCAGGAAACTCCACCCCACATCTCCCGCTCAAACCCCCACATGCGCTCCTTCTCTGATAAAGAAATATCCTCCTTGCGTCCTGGCATCTGAGGCAACTTAAGGGCCCTACGCCTTAGGTGCTTCAGGCCTTCATTAAAGATTTTACCAGGAAGGATACATTGAGATTTCTCTCGTTAAAGTATGTCCTGGGTTCAGCAACATTAAATTGTTACAGTGTTACAGAAATACAAAGTAATAAAATGCAAAATATTAAAAAGAAATTGCAGAAATATACAGATTAACAGAAAATAAATATATTCACTATGTTACATGTTTACAGGTGCATTCTGTACTGAGGTATGTCCCGGCAACCCTACCCGATGTCTCAAAACACTGCTTGTGGTTTGAGCTTGGCACCTGTGTGATGCAGGAGGAAAGGTATAGTGAAATATATATTGGTGCCATGCATCTGTTATAGTAAATGGACAGATGCTAGCATGTGCTAATCATATATATTTTTTATATCCTCCCTTTGCTTTAAGAATGGTACATGTTGCAGATTTGCTGTAGTTTTCACGACATTTATGGATTCAACAATGTGCTTCTTAGAGTATGAAAGTGCTGTTTGACAGGATTTGGAATTCAAATCCCACCATCATGAAGTTGCCTAATTCTAAGGCTAGGGTCAGACGAATGCATTCTGTGCGGACCGTGCATCCGTGCACAACGGACGTACTTTCTGACTGACGGCAAGGTAGTGGCCACACGGTGCGTTTTTGTGACTGACGTTTCTTTTGACTGATGTAGAAGGGAAATAAAATTAATATGAAAAACCATTTTGTGCATCAAAAAAGCTGGACGTCAAAAGTCAAAAATGCAGTCCGTCTGACTACGTTCCATCACTCACACACAAAGCTATGCGGACGTTGCGGACATTGCGCAACTCCGCACGTCCGTTCTAGTAGTTTTATGTTCTTGCCTAACTTGCGTCCGTTTGCTGCGTCTGTTGTGTGTCCGCACTTTTGTGCGGACGTACTCCGTGTGTGAGTCTCTATTGATCATAATTGTATACTACCACAGACGTTAAAATGTGTGGCAACACGGATGTGAACAATGCGCTCGTCTGACCCTAGCCTTAGGGATCTTAACTGTGATTTTAAATCATATGGTTATATGTATTCCTCTGTATTCATAGGCGTGCGCAGCCTATTGCATTAGGGTGTGCACCCAAAAGCTCAAATATATATATATATATATATATATATATATATATATATATATATATACATACATACATACATACATATAACGACACACACACACCATTACTATGTGTATGCTTCAGGGGTTAAGCAACCTTCGATACCCAGACGTTTTGAAACTACATTTCCAATGAGTCTCATCTATCTTAATTATTGGCCGAGCAACATAGGAGATATATAATGACCCCGGTATTCATCATGTCACGTCAAAATGCTAGATCAAAAAATTAAAATTTGGACTCTGATCACATGCAGCGTGTAAATTTATTTTACCACATTCTTTCATCCAAAAGATTGTTAGTTAGCGCGGGCGCACCATATTAAAATCCAAACGCTAATCTGTTAGAAAACCAGTTACCGTTTGGAATCTTGCACTTTTCAGCTCCCTATACTTAACATGGGGAGTGGAAAGTGTTAATCAGCATTAGCATTACAATCTACTAGCGCTGATTACCGTCCAGTTGCGGTTACTGAACATTTACTCACAACCAGGACCTGGTGCTAATGGATTCCACTTCTGCAGAATCAGTCAGCAACAGCTGTACCCCCCCCCAAAAATCAGATACTCACCTCTCATCCCGCAAAAAGAACGACTGCTCCATTCACCTCTTCTGGCCGCCAGGAGCAGAGGGAGACTGGGAGAAAAAGTCCCTCAGTCTCACTCTGGGAATCACTATGTCGACCTGCCGGATCTCACAAGGACTTCAACGACGTGCCGAGTACATCCTCTACACACAAACATGAAACCAGAGGATGCGCTCAGCACGTCGTCAGCAGCAAAGTGGTTAAATGTTAAAAAGGGAGTGAAATTTGAGTAGAGTGGCCCATTTAACCTCTTGCTGACTTGTACCAATACAGTCTCCTACCTGTACCTCACGATGCTGCCAAGACGCTCGCTGTAATTCTTTTTGTGGAGTGCAGGCAGCAGATATTGTGGTGATTTCTGTGCACAATACAATCCTTTATGGTACAAGACAAGGGGGCAACACCGGACAAGGAAACAGGTGCAGAATTTTACTCAAAGCAGCCTGTTTAAAGACAGATACATGCATTTATACACACAGCCATACGTTCACATACATAACTATATATCCTCCTCCCTACACCCTGGGGGTATGTAGCAATAAAGCCCACATTAATGTGCAGTGTGAATGATCATATCCCAGAAACCACAACAATAAAACTCACAGTAATGTACAGTGTGTATGAGCGTATCAGAGATTCGCAGCAATAACACCTTCAGTAATATACAGAGTGTATGAGCGTATCAGAGCTCCACAGCAATAAAACTCAGCAATGTGCAGCATGTATGAGCATATCACAGAATCCACAGCAATTAAACTCAGCAGTATATAGTGTGAATGAGCATATCACAGAATCCACAGCAATAAAACCAAGCAATGTGCGGTGTGAATGAGCGTATGACAGAATCCAGAGCAATAAAACCAAGCAATGTGAATGAGCGTATCAGAGAATCCACAGCAATAAAACTCAGCAGTATGCAGTGAATGTGTATCACAGAATCCACAGGCATAAAACTCAGCAGTATATGTGTATCACAGAATCCACAGGCATAAAACTCAGCAGTATGCAGTGTGTATCAGTGTATCACAGAATCCCCAGGCATAAAACTCAGCAGTATGCAGTGTGTATCAGTGTATCACAGAATCCACAGCAATAAAACCAAGCAATGTGAATGAGCATATCAGAGAATCCACAGCAATAAAACTCAGCAGTATGCAGTGTATGTGTATCACAGAATCCACAGGCATAAAACTCAGCAGTATGCAGTATATGTGTATCACAGAATCCACAGCCATAAAACTCAGCAGTATGCAGTGTGTATCAGTGTATCACAGAATCCACAGCCATAAAACTCAGCAGTATATGTGTATCATAGAATCCACAGCCATAAAACTCAGCAGTATATGTGTATCATAGAATCCACAGCCATAAAACTCAGCAGTGTGTATCACAGAATCCACAGGCATAAAACTCAGCAGTGTGTATCACAGAATCCACAGGCATAAAACTCAGCAGTATATGTGTATCACAGAATCCACAGCCATAAAACTCAGCAGTATGTGTATCACAGAATCCACAGCAATAAAACCAAGCAATGTGAATGAGCGTATCAGAGAATCCACAGCAATAAAACTCAGCAGTATGCAGTGTATGTGTATCACAGAATCCACAGGCATAAAACTCAGCAGTATATGTGTATCACAGAATCCACAGCCATAAAACTCAGCAGTATGCAGTGTGTATCAGTGTATCACAGAATCCACAGCCATAAAACTCAGCAGTATATGTGTATCATAGAATCCACAGCCATAAAACTCAGCAGTATATGTGTATCACAGAATCCACAGCCATAAAACACAGCAGCATGCAGTATATGTGTATTACAGAATCCACAGCCATAAAACTCAGCAGTATGCAGTGTGTATCAGTGTATCACAGAATCCACAGCCATAAAACTCAGCAGTATATGTGTATCATAGAATCCACAGCCATAAAACTCAGCAGTATGCAGTGTGTATCAGTGTATCACAGAATCCACAGCCATAAAACTCAGCAGTATATGTGTATCACAGAATCCACAGCCATAAACCTCTGTTTAAATATTTTGAATACACTATTAAACAATATTTTTGATATCTAAAAATTGTCCCCTCTCCTGCTTACCTTTGTTTGTTTTTTGTGCTTGCAGGGAGGGGGTTGAATATGTATCATTGGTGGTCCAGTGGCAAAATTATATATTATGAATCTGCCGAGTCTGCCGGAAAGAACGATATAATAAAATGTATAATAAAATGTGGCTTCAAATCGCGTTTAAACATGATGAGCGAAAGCGGTAAAAATTAGCTCAGCACACAGCGGTGAAATGCCTAGGCGGTGAAAGGGTTAAAGGAACAGTGAGTTTTCCATAAAATAAGGGTTAAAAATAAAAACGAAAAATTCCTTCAAATATCGTGCATAGGAGGTCCCCATAACCTGCCCGTGAAGTGGCGGATTTGTAGGATGTATGGAAACATTGCCATCACAGACCCACACACGACACCTAGCACTCCCAGTCTGCACTCCCAGTCTGCATACAATGTATCAAATTCATGAGATGGACTAATTAGAAGCACATGTTATTTCCAAACACTAATTAAACACCTGTTGTGTACGCCTGAGAGCACAGGTCATTTAGAGGTGAGAATCTTTGCACCTAGACATTAGTTTTTAATTCAATATCTAATAAACCGTTGCTTATAATATTCTGCAGTAAAGAGTCTCTTTACTTCTATATTTTTTAGTATTTTTCAAGCATTTTTTATTCCTTTTTGAAAAAAAAAATTCGAACTTGAACCGAACACGCCAAAAAGTTAGAAGTACCCGAACTTGCGAACGGTCGATGTTCGAAGCGAACTCCGAACTGATCGAACCGAATCCACAGGCATAAAACTCGGCAGTATGCAGTGTGTATCAGTGTATCACAGAATCCACAGGCATAAAACTCAGCAGTATGCAGTGTGTATCAGTGTATCACAGAATCCACAGCAATAAAACCAAGCAATGTGAATGAGCGTATCAGAGAATCCACAGCAATAAAACTCAGCAGTATGCAGTGTATGTGTATCACAGAATCCACAGGCATAAAACTCAGCAGTATATGTGTATCACAGAATCCACAGCCATAAAACTCAGCAGTATGCAGTATATGTGTATCACAGAATCCACAGCCATAAAACTCAGCAGTATGCAGTGTGTATCAGTGTATCACAGAATCCACAGCCATAAAACTCAGCAGTATATGTGTATCATAGAATCCACAGCCATAAAACTCAGCAGTATATGTGTATCACAGAATCCACAGCCATAAAACTCTGTTTAAATATTTAGAATACACTATTAAACAATATTTTTGATATCTAAAAATTGTCCCCTCTCCTGCTTACCTTTGTTTGTTTTTTGTGCTTGCAGGGAGGGGGTTGAATATGTATCATTGGTGGTCCAGTGGCACAGAGGGGGGGTCGAGGAGGGGGAACCCGGCTGGCCGCATCTGATGGATAGCCGCCGGGACCCCTCATCTCCGCGGGCCTGGCGGCAGCCTCCGCTTCCCTGGTGGTCCCTGTGGTTCGTGGGGTGCTGCACTGCGATCTGTACATGGCGCACAGCACATCCCTCACTGACACGAGCGGCCGGTGATCGCTGATGACCTGTCATCTGACCGCCGCCGCTTACTGTCTGTGTCAGAGCGCCGGCGGTCAGGTGACAGGTCATCAGAGATCGCCGGCCGCTCGTGTCAGTGAGGGATGTGCTGTGCGGTCTGTGCGCCATGCACAGATCGCAGTGCAGCACCCCACGAACCACAGGGACCACCAGGGAAGCGGAGGCTGCCGCCAGGCACGCGGAGATGAGGGGTCCCGGCGGCTATCCATCGGATGCGGCCAGCCGGGACCCAGAATGTGCCGCAGGCCGGCATTAGGGTGTGCCTAGGCACACCCGGCACACCCCGTGCGCACGCCTATGTCTGTATTACACATTTTTACCAAAACACAATTTAATAGGAAAAGAACTGATAAGCGACAATTAAGTCAATGGCATTTGAGTCTTCTTCACTAACCACTGTTGTTTCTTAGACTGGTAGTTTAAGTTCAGCAGATTTTAGGCTCACGTCAGATGAACGTCCGTGTTGCCGCACAGTTTAACGTCCATCGTAGCAAAGAATCATGAGCAATAGAGACCCACACACGAAGTACGTGCGCACCGAACTGCGCACGCACAACGCACGTGGCAAACGGACGCAAGTAAGGCTAGGGTCAGAGTGGGGCAGTCGGAACGCGCGTGCAGGCGCACTAAATCACGGCGGCAGTAGCAGCACATAACGGCCAATGACGGCCAATATACGCAGTACGTGCGTACAAAAGTGCGCCGACACCACGCAACCGGCAAATGAACGCATTTTTCTCAGAACGTGAAACCGCTGCTACAGACGTACAGAGTGCGCTGCGGCCGCATGGCAGCGTGTGAGCGTGATTAGGAGACGTCAGACGCTGCTAGTGTGCGGCCTACATAACGTTCAAACAGCCGGATTTCCCTAGAATTGCGTTGGTGAGTACCTGCGACTGTGCGACTGTGGTCGTCTGACCACTTAAGCGTATTCCGTGAAAAAATGCGTGCGCACGCATCGACGTACATTTTGACGGTGGCCGCAGAAAATGCGCTCATCTGTCCCTAGCCTTAGGCAAGAACGTAAAACCACTAGACGGACGTGCAGAGTGCGCCAAGTTCGCGTAGGGTTCTGTGTGTGTGATGAGGAGATGTCAGACGCAGCGCATTTGCGACGTCCAGGACCTTGACGCACAAAACGGCTTTTCATATTCTTTTCAAATTTTTATCATTTTTCATATAAATTTTGTTTCCCATAATTCCCTTTTTTTTTCTACGTCCGTCAACAAAAACGGACCGTGTGGTGTCTACAGTATCTTCTGTCAGTACATCCGTCCGTTGTGCATGCACGCAGAGTGCGCTCTGACTGCATTCGTCGGACATTAACCTTAGACATGAACTATGGATAAAATCCAGTGGGTATATTACAATCATAATGCTAACGTTAGCGCTCACCTGTGTGAGCGTTTATGTTAGCTCTGGTTGCACTAGCACATGCGAACCATATTACAATCCGAACGCTAACGGGTTAAAAAACCCATTAGCAATTCGGATCTTGTGCTTTTCAGCGCAAGCTTACTGTACTTTGCGCTCCCTATACTTAACATGGGGAGAAAAAGTCCTAACTCTAATTACCGTCCTGCTGCGGTTACCTGAAAAGTTAACCACAACTAGGACCTGGTGCTAACTGATTCCACTTCTGTGGAATCAGTCAGCAGCAGCTGAAACCCCCCAAAAATTACATACTCACCTCCCATCCCGTGGCGAGAACGGTGGCTCCACCCGCCTCTTCTTGCCGCCGGTAGCAGAGTGAGATTTGGGGGGAAAGTCCCTGAGTCTCCCTCTGCGAATCAGAGCGAAGTGACCAGGACAGGATATGCCTGCTGATAAGGGAGGAGATGTAGTCAGGGGTGCGGTTATGGAGAGCTTTTTATGTGAGCACCAGTGTTTTGAATTGGATTCTAAAGGAAACAGGGAGCCAGTGTAGAGATTGAGAAAGGGGTGAGGTGGGTGAGGTGAGGTGGATGAGCCTAGCACAGGCATTCATAACAGACTGCAGAGGGAGAATCTGAGACCTCTTAAAGAGAAGGAGGTTACAGTAGTCAAGGAGGGAGATAATAACAGCTTGGATGAGCATTATATCTCTCTCCTCCTGTGTTGAACCGTGTTACAGCCGGACTACCGGCTGTCTCAAACTGGATGACCTCCCGTGTCATAAAGCTTAACCTCCAAAACTGACCTTCTCGTCTTCCCTCTTAAACCAATATTCCTGCACTCATTTCCCCTCGGTGTCCTCTTCGCTCTCTCCTTCGCTCCTCACATTCGGTCACTAACCAAATCTTATGCTGAAGTGGAGGAGTTTTCTCCACCACACCCAATTTCACCAGTAGCAGGGATTTTTGAATTTCCTGGCTGCCAGTCCCCAGATTGTTTACTAGTGACATCACCACACACAGAGTGTGCCATTGTCACCCTCTCTGAGATGGTCAGTTCCCACTTTTTTAACCCATGAACTTATGCCTGTGTACCATCACCACCAGAGCATTATTCACCAGAAGCCAGCCTTCCATGGCTGCTATTTGTCTGTCCAATTACCTCCGCAGGTGAGGTACTACAGTCACCGACAGCCACCCCGGGATCCTGGCTGACATTTCACCCTACCGCTTGCTCAATTCCAACACTCAAACCCACATTAAATATGTCTAGACCAATATTCAGATGAGCACTATCGACCCTCCTCACATTATCATTAACACCTTCCAACTCCTGTTGGCATACTACCCACCCAAAGATTGCACAAAAGCAGAAGCAGAATAATTTATATGCCACCTTGCTCACTCCAAAGCTGAGAATTAAATTTGCCTCCATTCAAGGCCACTGGTTCTCAACCACTGCAAAACCTGGCTAGTTCCTGTGAGATACCCAAATTCCTACTACAGTTGTGTTCAAAATTATTCAACCCCCAATGCTGTAAAGGGTTTTAGGGAATTTAGTGTACATTTGTAATTGTATTCAGAATGAAATCCTACAAGGGCTTTTTAAAGAACCATATGCAACTAAAATGACATCAGTTGGTTTTGTAATACAGTAGTAAGTGTTTCTTTTGTGAATTCTTCATTGACACAATTATTCAACCCCTTAAAGACTGCCACTCTGAAGAACAGAGGTTCATTCAAGTGTTTTCAATCAGGTATTGAAAACACCTGTGGATGTCACGGAGCAGCAATAAAGCATAATAAGCACCAATTAGGCAGCTTTAAAATGACTGTGATACTCAGCTCCTTCTAGACATTTACTGGTGTGGTTACAAATATGGTGAAGTCAAAAGAATGGTCCAGGAAGACAAGAGAAGAGGTGATTACTCTTCACAGGAAGGGCAATGGCTATAAGAAGATTGCAAAGATGTTAAACATACCAAGAGAGACCATAGGAAGCATCATTCGCAAATTCAAGGCAAAGGGCACTGTTGAAACGCTACCTGGTCGTGGCAGAAAGAAGATGCTGACTTTGACTGCTGTGCACTACCTGAAGCGTAGAGTGGAGAAAAGTCCCCGTGTGACTGCTGAGGAACTGAGAAAAGATTTGTCAGATGTGGGTACTGAAGTTTCAGCTCAGACAATACGGCGCACACTGCGTAATGAAGGCCTCCATGCCAAAACTCCCAGGCGCACCCCTTGCTGTCTCCAAAGAATAAGAAGAGTCGACTGCAGTATGCCAAAAGTCATGTGGACAAACCACAAAGTTTTGGGATAGTGTTCTGTGGACTGATGAAACAAAATTAGAACTGTTTGGGCCCATGGATCAACGCTATGTTTGGAGGAGGAAGAACAAGGCTTATGAAGAAAAGAACACCTTGCCTACTATGAAGCATGGCGGGGGGTCAATCATGCTTTGGGGCTGTTTTGCTTCTGCAGGTACAGGGAAGCTTCAGCGTGTGCAAGGTACCATGAATTCTCTTCAGTACCAGGAGATATTGGATGACAATGTGATGCAGTCCGTCACAAACCTGAGGCTTGGGAGACGTTGGACCTTTCAACAGGACAATGATCCCAAGCATACCTCCAAGTCCACTAGAGCATGGTTGCAGATTAAAGGCTGGAACATTTTGGAGTGGCCATCGCAGTCACCTGACTTAAATCCGATTGAGAACCTCTGGTGGGACTTAAAGAAAGCAGTTGCAGTGCGCAAGCCTAAGAATATGACTGAACTGGAGGCTTTTGCCCATGACGAATGGGTGAAGATACCCGTAGATCGCTGCAAGACACTTGTGTCAAGCTATGCTTCACGTTTAAAAGCTGTTATAACTGTAAAAGGATGTTGTACTAAGTACTAAGATTGAATGTCACTTGGGGTTGATAAAAACTGATAATGATGTGAGCACAGAAAAGACATTTGTGGTTATTTCATTATAAATGTTATGTTATATTTGTCTGACCTACACGTGCCTCTTTGATTTAATTGTAAGCAAGATGACTGAATGATCAAAATCAATGTCAAACTGGCCAAAACACTCAATTTCAGTGGGGGTTGAATAATTTTGAACACAACTGTATATACTATGTGATGACAGTGACTTTGAGCTGAGAGTACCTAGACTTATCTTTACTGTTTGGAGATGTGGAACTATGGATTCCGAAGGGGTCCGACACGTCATTTTATTCCCCAACCCTCTGCTATGTCCAAGTCACCCTTTTCCACTGCCTGTAAGGGTATAGGGTTTCTGTGTGGTGCCGGACAAAATCCCTACAGCCAGCTTCCCTAATGCCAACATCCCGACAGCCAACTTCCAGACAGGACAACTGCCGGACATCCCAACTTCCCTACATGGCCAACTTCCAGACATTCAAAATCTCAGCGGCTAACCCTAATATTAACACCCTAACCCTAGGTTTAGGGGGGTTATGGCTAGGTTTAGGGGGGTTATGGCTAGGTTTAGGGGGTTAGGGCTAGGTTTAGGGGGGTTAGGGATAGGTTATGGGGGTTAGGGTTAGTGCTAGATTTAGGGGGGTTAGGGCTAGGTTTTGGGGGGTTAGGGTTAGGACTAGGTTTAGGGGGGTTAGGGTTAGGGCTAGGTTTAGGGAGTTAGGATTAGGGCTAGATTTAGGGGGGTTAGGGTTAGATTTTGGGGGGTTAGGGTAAGGAGGTTAGGGCTAGGTTTAGAGGGTTAGTGTTAAGGCTAGATTTAGGGGGTTAGGGCTAGATTTAGGGGGGTTAGGGTTAGGGCTAGATTTAGGGGGTTAGAGTTAGGGCTAGGTTTAGGGGGTTAGGGTTAGGGCTAGGTTTAGGGGGTTAGGGTTAGGGCTAGGTTTAGGGGGGTTTAGGGCTAGGTTTAGGGGGTTATGGAGTAGGGTTCGGGAATTGCAGCTTGGGATTTTTGGATGTCTGAAAGGTGGCCGTCAGGAGAGTTCTCTTGTAGGGAAGTTGGCCGTGTAGGAAGTTGGCCGTCAGGGAGTTGTCTGTGTAGGGAAGTTGGCCATCAGGGAGTTGTCTGTGTAGGGAAGTTGGCTGTGTAGGGAAGTTGACCATCGGGAGTTTGGCATTAGGGATCCTGGCTGTAGGGATTTCGACCCAAACCCGTTTCTGTGTTATATGTGAATATTGTTAATATCATGTTTGGTTATGTTTATGTTACGGTTAGTATTTCTGATATTCTTGTGAGTCACTGCAACCCTTACCAGCCCCCCCCCCCCCGGCTGTCTAGAATATGTTTACATCTGCCACAGACTATCGTATCAGGTTATTATCTACTTGTGCAAACAGTGTGATGTTCAGGAGGTGATTACATGGCACCCTATTGTTTTTCATCTTGAAAGTAAATTGAGCTATAGCTAGGGCCACCAAGCCCATCATTGCACTGTATTTATTTATCTCATATGTTTTCATTAAAGCGGTCAGATCCTCTCTGTCTTTTCTACTCCAAGATTTGAGTGCTGCCTCGTTTCTGGGGTTACGCTATCACAGCTCTTTCATTGTGCCTGTCTTAAGATATGGCTACGGGCTGGAAAAGGCAAGAAAGACTGCTGGTGGGGAAACAGGGGTCTGATGAAAGATCAGCATTAACAAATGTGACACCGTTGGGGTGCTGAGATCTGTTACATAGTAACATGCAAGCATGCCCCAGGATCCACACCAGATGCGGCAGTCGACTTTAAAGAGATGAAACAAGAGGAGCACATACATAAGACCTAAAATGATCCAAAGACCAACATCCCAAGGGGTGAACCGCCTCAGCCCTAACGGTCTCAGTAGCTGCCCCAATACAGAAACAATGAGTCCCAAAACATCAAGGATCCAACCCGAGCTTCTCACGCCCTTTCTAAAAAAAATTGAAGAAAACTGGTAACTAATCAAAGGTGAGCCCGCCCCATGCACTGAAAACTGACCCCCAACACCTGACGAATGCCGCAAGTAAGCCCTCATCAAACCATACAGACAACTTTCAACCCCACTGCCTGAATAACCACAATCGCACCGACACCCACTTGATCCAAACCGTCAAACCCATTCCCAACCACCTTGTTTTCAACCGCAATCTCCCCAACACCCCTAGTAATCTTGCTAATTAACTGTGACTGGGTGCTTAAAATCTGGAACCCGTGACCTCCGCAATCACTCGAAGTAGTGAAGGATCTCTCGTCAAATCTTCCCAGCCCAATAACCTACTCAGAAGGGAGAGCACCACTAACGTCCTTTCCTCCAACACACAGGAACCTCCTGACCAGTGCAGCTCAGACAGATAACAAAAGGTTCTTTTCAAGCCACCACATACCAGGAAGACCTGGTATATGTACACATGACAAAAACCAGATTGACAAAACCAGGCTCACTAATTCTGTGAAGTGAGGCTCCATAACTAACCCATATAGAGCCCTCTCGCCGAGTCCCGCACACCAGGAATGACTTCATAAAAGGCAAAAGACAATTGCTAAAAATAATGTCGCAATACCAAAACTAATGCCAAGTATCAAACCCTAAAGGCAATCCTTGGCCAGAATGGGGGAAAGAGGGGGGTGGAATCCAAATGGGACACCCAACACTCACCAAACCCCACACTACACTTACACCGCCCCATTCAGCTGCTCTCTGATTTCACTGCCAGGCAAAAGTATTACCGACTGGAGAATCCATGGATCACTCACCCACCAGGACCCACTCCCCAGATCATCCCACTGTCAGGTCTTGTTACCCCCCCAACCTTGCCCGCTGTAAGAACCTGAATGCTGGATGCCCAGACCCGCAAAGAGAGCACTCATGATGAAAACAGCAAACTGACGCACACCGGCAAGAGGATTCATTATATAACAAACAAAACAATTTTGCCTCATCACCCAATTCACTCAAGACGTGCCTGTTACGGATCCTGGGTACCCCAAGCTCTGTACCCTCCGTTTGCGTGCCCTTTTCCGCTGTACACAGGAGATTTTCCACACACAGTAGATCAGTGGTGTATTTAGGTTTTATGCTGCCCTAGGCCTGACTAAACTCGTGCACCCCCTAATTTAAATTTGAGGCACCCCTTCCTGTGAAGGCCACACCTCTTCCTGGTTAATCCCCACCCTTCCTATTTAAGCTCCACCTTTTCCTCTTAGAGCTCCGCCTTTTCCTCTCTTTATATTAAAATTGGATACCAAGTGCCTACTTGTATATTTTGTATACCATTTCAAATGTATCTATTGAGATAAATAAAATTATGAAATGTTTAAATTCAAGCATTTTTACAAAGAACAGCCACGCATGTTAAGTATACTGGATCACAGCCGCTCTAATTGGTTGAACAATAAAATCCACAGAAACGTGCACTGCATATGAGCGTATCACAGAGCTGCACAGCAATAAAACCCACAGAAATGTGCACTGTGTATGAGCATATCACAGAACTGCACAGCAATAAAACTCACAGTAATGTGCAGTGTGTATGAGTGTATCCCAGAGCTCCAAGGCAATAAAACTCACAGTACAGTAGATGACACCTGCTATGTAGATGTTTCTCATTCGAAATCCAAATGGAGAATGCTTCTTTATTTCAAATACACACAGCTAACAGTTGAGACAACCCCCTCCCTTAAAGAATACATTATAGATTAGATCAAGAGTCTCCAGTCAGAGAACAATAGAAAGAGCCATCTAACACAATGGAGTGTTTACACATGCCTTCTCATCTTAAAGGAATCTTCTTACTGCAAGGAAAATACAATTTACAGAGAGGGGGTAGCCACAAAGAAGTACAGTATAAAGACAGAGGACAGCTAATACAGAGATGTACACTATACAGAGAAAAAGGTACACAGAAACAATACTCTACAATAACCACATAAGGGAATATTAATATAACACAGACATCAGATAATAGCGCACACAGAACAAACACTCCACCTTATATACAGAGACAATAAACTGTAATGCAAAATAACTGCAAATAAACAATGGGGCGGCCGTTTCGTCACAGTGCCCCCCTCAAAACTACAGTTAGCATTAACCATTGGGTGAGAAGGAGTCATAAGCAGGAGCCATAAATTGGAATCCTGAATTTCAAACCTCATCTCCAGATGAACAGCTATCTTTGAATGGCTGTTCATACAAAAACCACGACTGGCCCCCATAAATCTTATAAACCCCGCAAATCAAATCCAAATATGCGAACAAAAATGCATCCCGTTCTTGAACCTTCTCGGCAAACTTTTCTCTTTTTCTTTCTCCTTCCCCCTTTCATAACCCCTTCCACCTGTGGGAAAAGGTCCACAAAGACACCTTTCACAATTTTCTCTTTACCCTACTGGGACACGAACATAACTAATAGGGATATATCACACGCAACAACCTGCCTCCGAATCATTCCTAACAGAGGAAGGAACAGCGGAAATTGACAGTCTCCCCATCTCATATCACTCCCTGCAGACCCAGCAGATACACTCACTCACTCACTCGAAGCAATTACGCTAACTCCACCTGTCGGAGATGCAGAACGCACTATTCTTCCACTGGTACACCATCTAATGAGTTTATCCCCAACTAACCATCAGGGATTCTGAGCTAAGCTAATAAATGGGCTGCCGGATTTAGGAGGGGGGCACTCAAAGGCCCCTTCCCAGACGCTTCCTGTAGTAATTCATGACTACCCTGACCACCAGGGCAGGAGGGTTAGTTTGACCGGGTCCGCTTATGTCTGGTTGCATGCGCAAGGTTTGCAGCCTTGGAAATACACCTCTCTGGTTAATAGTTTACGTTCCTGCTGGTACTTTTTCAAATAAATATTGTGGTTTTGTTAAAAGGAACACTCTACTGAAAAGTAGAGTGTCCTTTTTTGTCCTTAAATAATTGGGCAGAGAAAGCCTCTATCCAATTGATATCTTTTTTTTAGGCCCTTTTCTCACTTTTTTGACCCTCAGCATGTGCAGCTCCTCCTCTTCTGGTCATGAACTCCCAAACCTGGAAGTCCCTGAGGCTTTACTGTGCAATTTGCTTTTCACGCGCTACTTGCGTAGGAACCGATATTTGCGCAACACAACTGGACTTGCAAACTTTACGTATATAAGTCCCGTAGCCCCTGCACAGTGTCGATCCATTGCGGCCTCTCTGAGACAGATTGCCAATGACTGTGCGTGCCAACGTCACTAGTAACCGACAGATGTGAAATTCAAATTCCCTTGCTGCTGGTGATGCTGGGTGGGGTGGCGGAAACTCCTCCACTTCACCCAGCTTTTTAACCAGCTTGGCTGGACTTTGGGGTTTGAAGGAGGGGGTGCTCCTCACAAGTGTTCAGAATGTGTAGAGTGTTCCTTTAAAGAAGAAAATGGCAAAATGCTGCACTGTAAAACAAACTGTATAATCTCCCTCTTGCCTTTGGAGACAGACAGCATTTACTCAGCTCAAAGGTATGACATCCTTAGGCTGACCCCCTCCTCATGGCACCATTTTTTTTTTATCCCACATTCTCGCTTATTGATCTTACCACTTGCAGCTCAGTGACTCACTGCAGCTTCATATAAGAAAATAAGAACTCTGGAGAGCAAGAAAACAATAGGAAAGGATGATCAGTGTAAGGCTAGAACTCTTTCGTACAATCCCTGGTGTATTACGAGATTAAAGGAAGCAAAAATCATAAGGAAATATGATTTACATGAAGGTTTATCATATTAGCCTTTTGCAAAGTCTAGTCTAGATGAACTGCAGATGTTGCTGTCTTGGAAGGGAAAAAGAATCTGATTCATTCCAGCATTTAAAAATGCACTCCATGCACAAAAAACATATACCCAATAGCTCACTGTACTAGTAATGTCATAAGTGCTGGAGGAAATGGTCATGCTGGTTCCCATGTTTAGATCCATACAGAGGGCTGGGGGTAAATACAAATAAGCAGCCTATTTACAAGTGGCCCATTCCCCAGTCTCAGACCAATCTTTCAACCTTATGTAGATAAAAATAAGTTTTAATATGATTAAACCCTTTGTGACATTTGGACAAGAAAATATTTCACCAAAGGAGAAAACCGCCCCAATGGCGTTTAATTAATTGTGAACATAAAATCAGGTGCCTCTAATTTAGTAAAACAGTACTATATAAAATAATGTGTCATTCAGAGATCATAATAGACAGTAAAAATAATAATACTTTTTTTTTTGCCCATGGCAATGTACCGATATATATGGGAGGCACTTCCCTTCCTCCAGTTTTTCCACTGTGTTGCATACAAGGATATACAAGGACAAACCATAGGTCAGTATATCCGTACTCTTTTATATTGAAATCTGTATATGACTTACCATACGCTCACACTCTCCTGAACCTTGTTTATGGGTGGCAATTGACCCCCTGTTCTTTCCTCCAGTTGCTTGCTCCAATGCCAGAGACGTGATCCTTAGTATAAGGGCTCCCACAGAAGTAGGTATAGAAAAGAACCAGATTCATTTCAGAGAATCAGATTTATTTAAAAGAAATTTAAACCAGAATAAGAAAATATCAACAAGACTGGAATAAATGAAACAAAGTAAAATAAAATCGTCAGTAGTATAAGTCGAATTGATGAGAAAACCTTTCACGTCACAATACCATGTGATCAATGTGATATTCCATCACAATGACCACATGGTAATGGAGAAATAAGTCAGCATTAGGAGAGGTTAATAACTACTATCCCCTCTGCTCTGGAACCACGTTCCTATTTGTTCCTTAGTGCAAGGCTCAGCAACTGTGGCCCTCCAGATGTTTTGGAACTATGATCTCCCATGATGCTCGGGCACTTATTCGGTTGGCTGAGGCTGAAAGGAAACGTAGTACCAAAACATCTGGAGGGCTAAGGTTGCTGACCCCTACCTTAGAGTACCCCTAATAAATTGAGTATAGAACAATACAGCAAACAATTATGCTGTATGAATTAATTATCTGCAGGCTGACCTGGGATTGCTGTGTTTCTTGTGCATTAAAGGCCCCATTACAATCATCGCGCAAACGTCAGCGCGTGCGCAAAAACGCATTAACAAGAGGGGCAAAACCCTTTGCGTTGAACATCATATTACAATGTCAGCGCAACAAACGCACGTATACGTCTACCGCGGGTGAACCTGCGCGAACGCGGCGTGATCTTACTGTACTTCGCGCGTCCTATACTTAACATTGTGAGCGCAAATGCGTTTGTGCGCTGGTACACGAGGTATTACAATCTATGCGCAGTTTGTAACGCACAGCCTATGCACGCATAATTTTAGCAACTCCTAAAAGCTGGTGTTAATGGCAAATTCTATCAACCTGGCCGAAACCAAATACACCAGCCCAAAAAAAATACGCAGCAAAGTATAGTTACACATTCTACACATACCAAACCAATAAATTTGAGAAGTTGTGTGTTTTTTTTTTGATGCAGCATATATGCTCAGATTGACTTTGACAGGCGCAAAAACTTAACGTGAGACAATTGGGGTTCTTTATTCTGATTAGCTGAATCGCGCGAAAAAACTGATTTCTGCACGCAACGTTGCTGCGCGCGCGTTTGTGCGTGCCCGTTTTACGCACGTTATTTTTGACAATGAAAAAATGTGCGAGGATTGTAATACAAGCGTTGATTACACGCGTTAACGTTTAACGCTTCGTGCAAAATTTCACGCGTTGCACGTGCGTTTTTGCGTGAAGAATGTAATAGGGAGGGGGGCGGAGCCAGCTTTCGGTGGGTGCAGTCGCATTGTGAAGAGCTCTCCAGCTAATTTCTGATTTATTTGCGTACCCTAACGACTCACCCCCGTCCAACATTTATATTTGGCTGGTGGAACCCAGCTGACCCACTATACCTGCCCAGGACTGCTGTTTGTGTCCCGAACGGCGCCGATTTGGGGAGTTTTGCAGATTGCGGCCTACAGCCGGCAGTCATCTTTGCGGCGCTACTCACGCTGCTTAGGACATTCCATCCCAGTCGAAAATTTCGCCTGACCTCATGGGGAGAAAATCGGGTAAGAAGCCCCAGCTACCGGAGAGCCCCCGGCAGAAAGACATCCGCGATTCCATGGGGGACGGCCGACGGAAGAGGCAGGCGGCTCCGCAAACTTACCTATCCCCCACGATGAGTTCATCTGACGGAGAGGATCCGTACTGGTCGGAGGCCTCGGCGGCAGCCCGGAGATCGCCCCGAGACCCGGTGAAGGTGAGACAACCAAAGGATGGTCCAGATCCCTCGAAATCAGCGGTAGCTTGCACGGTGGTGATGGAACCGAGGATCTCCCAGGACGAAGCGGAGGAGCCACAGACCGCTCGTGGACCTCTACCCCTCCTGGAGAGCAATATTCAACGCTTATTAGGCAAAACAATGGCGGAGATGAGAGCTATGTGGCGAGCCGATTTTAAGACCATGCGGACAGAACTGAGATCTATTAAAGGACGGCTCTCGGTTGTCGAGACGCGCGCTGAGGAGACTGCGGTGAAACAGGCTCTCCTCACGCCGCAGATAGAGGCCTTACAATCCCAAATTTCGCTGCTCACAGGTGCGGTGGAGGTGGCAGAGGTGCGGCACCGCAGGAGGAATGTCCGGATTAGGGGGATCCCGGAGTCGATCGGCGCGGATGCCTTGTTGGCATATGTCAATAAATTTGCAATGCATGTCATGGGGACACAGACAGGGACTACCCTCATTTTTAGACACGCCACCCGTCTTCGGAAGGCGGCCACAGCTCCGGTGGAATCCCCACGTGACGTGCTTGCAATCGCCGTGGAGGAGATGGACAAGCGCAGGCTGATGTCTAACCCGGTTGCCCGAGCCCCTATACTTTATGAGGACCTCTCTCTTACACTTTTTAACGACCTCCCCTTTGTGACGCTTGTAGCCCAGCGGCAGTTTAGGGAGATATCCACCTTTCTGAGGAGCAAGGGGGTTCGTTATCGTTGGGGGGTGGCGGGATCGATGCATATTTGTTATGACAACATGTCACATTTGGTATCTACCCCGGAGGCGGCCTGGCACCTGTTGCGCACCCTAGGCCTCTCCCCTCCTCAGACGACACCTGGCTTAGATCACGGGGGTTCCCCCATTGCCTCGTTGGACCCGGGTTAGGAGGGTTTGACTGCTGTGCAGCTTTTTCATTTTTCTCTGGCTGCTACTCACGAGACGTTACAGTGTTTGCCTTTTTGCCCTCCATTTCTTTTGGTCCTCATTTTAAATCTTTTTCCCCTTTTTCATTTTCTTTTATGCTATGTTATGTTTTTTCTGAACTATCTTCACCTTTATATTTTCCTGAAGAGCAATGCGTTACCTCCTATGCGGTTACAGTTCCTTGTATTGGCCCTACGGGGTCCCACTTTTGATGTACCTACTATTTTAACATGAGTGATTTTAATTCTGAACTATATGCACCCTTATATTTCCTTGAAGAGCGAAGTGTTACCTTTATGTGTTTACTGTTTCTTGTACTGGCCCTGTGGGGTCTTATTTTTGATGTGCCTTTTCTTGTGTTATGAAAAATTTTAAAATAAAAAAAAAAAAGAATGTAATAGGGCCCTGGCAGAGCATCACCAGGGATGAAACCCAGCATCTGGTGATGTCTATGCATTCCAGATTTCAGGCTGTGATTGACTGCAAAGGATTTGCAACCAAGTATTAAGAAAGGAAAGTTTGATTTATGATTATTATTCTGTCCCATTACCTTTGGTCCCTTAAAAAGTGGGAGGCACATCTGCAATCTGCTGTAAGTCCTACACCGTTCACCTGAGTTGGATGTACATACCCTCAAATTAAAGCTGGCGGTCTGCAGTTAAAGCACATTGTGTTTGTTTCATTCCAACTCCATTAATGCAGGAGGATGTTATATACATTATACAGAGAAAGGTATAAATTGAGGAGGATGTTCTATATAGAGAGGGGTATTAATTAATGCAGGAGGATGAAATTAGTTTTCATACTAAAGAACTGAAAACTAATTTCTTTAGCAACTAAATAAATTGCATTTTAGGACTAATTCATTAGTTCATAACAAAATTTTGTGCTGTGCACATGTCTAGCCCTAAGGGTTTCCTGGCATCTCCAATGAAAAGATAATTTTGTAGAAAGATATTTATTGTGTTGAATATTGCAAATTCCACTCGTTATGTTGTTGCTATTGCATCTATTCAGCTGTTGTTCACTCAATTTGAAAATATTTTTAACTTTTCACTGGACTCCTTTGGCAAAGACCTGTAAATGCAGCTGCAATAGTCCTCATGAAACTCCATCTTGGCCTTCTATTCATCCAGCTTGCCACCTCCCTGACTTTTAGAAACTCATAAAAATGCACAAAAGCCTTCCTTGGCCTGTTTATAGTTAAATACTTCACCGTCCACTCAATATGACCTCACTACATCCTCTCTCTCTTTTTTATTCTCTGCTTCCAACTATCCATACAATCATCCTGCCCTTCCCCCATGGTTTTGTAAAACCAGCTGAATATGACTCAATCTAATTTTTTGGCTTTACATACTTTAGCTTTACTTTTTTTTTTTTTATTTATGAGCACCTTCCTTTTATTATCCACTTACTCATTAATGACTGCATTATTTCAAATCTATGTAAAGCTCTCTGAGCCAGGATACCATTAAAAAATGAATTAAAATGAACATAAGTTTGTATGCTACAATGCAAGAAAAGAGTAGGTATGGTCATAGATGGCAAGAAACAATCTCACAATTCAGATTGTTCCAAAAGCGTGCTGGAATTGGTCCCATCACAATAACGGACTGCGCCACGTCATTTTATAGCCTGCTGCTTTATAGGGTATTCAGACATGTCATCAGTCACTCCATGCAATAGGCGACTCAACAGAGGGACATATGGAGAAAATTGCCCCCTACATTCTCCCTTGCCCCCCCCCCCCACCAGTAGCTTGTTTTTGGTTTTTCTTTTTTGTGGTTTCTTTTTTTTTCTTTTCATTGTTAGAAGCTTTTTCCAAAAAATTCTCCCACTTAGCTACGTCTGAGACTGAGTTTATTCCCAGTTAGTGCTTTTGGTATAAATTTAGTCTGTTTATGGTCTGTACACCAGAGTGTAGGGGTTTTTAATAAATCCTGATAAGAGGACACATTGTGTGAGAGCTCATTGCAGATCAATAGAAACAGCACATCGTTACATTACCATCTTTTAGAACACAAAAATAAATGACCTTGAATGTTCTGGTTTATTGGTGCTTATGTGGGGGTGGGGATGTTTATTGCAATTTGTGGAGGGCTTTTTGTGCTATTTACCACACCTCCAGTGAAAGCTAAATGAGAGGCATTGAGTGCATATCCCTCTAATTCCAGGAATTTCGGTTAAAAAAAGAAGCCAACTTGCAAAACAATCTTGCACCATTTTTGGTATGTATTATCTAATCACTGCATACACACCCCACAAGACATGCTGGAGATGTGTGTTTTTTTTGTGTACACACAAAACTTTAAGTAGGCACTCATCCACTTCTGTATATGTGTCGGCGAGGCCAAATATTCAGTGCCGTGGTGCGAACTCCCAGTAAAAGTACAGATACAAAATGTGCAGAGGTCTTGGTAAAAATGTATATTTATTATAATAATCCTTTTTTTAAAAAAACATACCAATGGTTTGGCCGCTAGAGGCCTTTATCAAGGATACATTTCATATTGTAGTGCACATTTATATATAAAATAGTAAAACCAATTCACCAACTGCTTTGCGTTATGATCGGCTTCCCACCTTGGTAGAAAAGGGATGTTGGCCATGCTGGTGGGCGCATCACTAAAGCGCTGGCCGTGTCATCAGGCTGGGACCAAGGACCACGTTTCCTTGGCAACGTGGCAACTGAACAAATCAAACCCGGAGAGCAGATTAAAGTTAAAAAACAATATAATTTCCTGTGTGTTATGTGGATGATCAGTTGTCGCCCATCTTCATATACAGTGGTATGAAAAAGTATGTGAACCCTTTGGGATTACGTGGAGTTTTGCATGAATTGGTCATAAAATGTGCTCTGATCTTCATCTAAGTCACAACAATTTGAAAAACACAGTCTGCTTAAAATAATACAACACAAACATTATATGTTTTCATGCTTTTATTGAACAGACCATGTAAATATTCACAGTGCAGGGTGGAAAAAGTATGTGAACCTTTGGACTTAATAACTGGTTGACCCTCCTTTGGCAGCAATAACCTCAACCAAACGTTTTCTGTAGTTGCAGATCAGACCTGAACAATGATCTGGAGTAATTTTGGACCACTCCTCTTCACAAAACTGTTTCAGTGTAGCAATATTCTTGGGATGTCTGGTGTGAATCGCTCTCTTAAGGTCATGCCACAGCATTTCAATCGGGTTGAGGTCAGGACTCTGACTGGGCCACTCCAGAAGGCGTAATTTGTTTTGTTGTAGCCATTCTTTTGTTGAATTACTTGTATGCTTTGGGTCATTGTCCTGTTGCATCACCCATCCTCTGCGGAGCTTCAGTTGGCGGACAGATGGTCTTACGTTTTCCTGCAAAATGTCTTGATAAACTCTGGAATTAGATTTCGGACCTTCACGCCCAGATTGACAAAACAGAGCTCCAACATAAACGCACGGGGGACCCTGCCCTACTCACCTCTCTGACAGACCTGAGACGCTCCCTGGCTGATACCATGCACACTAGGCATCACAAAGCGTTACTCCGCTCTCAGGTGTTCAGGCGTTCTTTCACGTACATGGCAACAAGAGCGGTCGACTTTTGGCCCGGCAATTGGCTAAAAAACGCGCTGCAACATATATCCCTAACATTAGAGACAAGAAAGGCAACTTGCATCACCTCCCCACACAAATTATGCAATCCATTACAGATTACTATAAATCCCTCTACGCAGTCCCTGGCTCCCCTACGGAGGGGCACGGGCGCAAATCCGCCTAGATATAGACAGCTACCTCACCCGCTATCTTAAACGGAAAGTCTCTGCGAACACAGCTAAGCATCTGGATGAGCCGATCACAGTAGAGGAATTGAGCCTGGCCATCAAGTCCACACAATCGGGCACATGCCCGGGACCTGATGGCTTCCCGACCCGGTATTACAAACAATTCTTTGACGTCCTCCCTCCACACTTTCTACGGGCCTTTAACTCCCTGCATGAGACGAGACCCCTTCCCACTCAATCTTTAATGGACAACATAGTCTTGAACCCTAAGGAAGGGAAAGATAAAGAACAGTGCTCTAGCTACAGGCCGCTATCCCTTCTTAATTGCGACGTGAAGCTGTTTGTCAAAATTATTGCGACTCGCCTGAATCCATACATCCCGTCACTGATACACTTAGACCAAGTGGGATTTGTACCACACAGGGAGGCCAGAGATAACACGATACGCACTCTTCACATTATACATGCAGCCCCTAAAGTCCAGGGAGGCCTTCTACTCCTGTCAACGGACGCAGAAAAAGCGTTCGACAGGGTAGGTTGGGACTTCCTTTTCGCTACGCTCCGCCACCTCGGATTGGGCCCCTTGCTCCGCTCTTGGATACAGGCGCTGTACACGGGCCCCTCGGCAAGGGTATGCGTTAATGGTGCATTTACTGATAGCTTCCCTATATGCAATGGTACGCGTCAGGGATGCCCCCTCTCACCTCTCCTTTTCATTCTTTCTTTAGAACCCTTTTTAGAGGCGGTCCGCCAACACCCGGATATCTCAGGGGTTTCGGGGAGGGCGGAAACACATAAGGTGGCGGCATAGGCAGACGACCTTCTTTTCTTTGTCTCTAACCCACTGATCTCTCTCCCAAACATTTTGTCGGTCTTTGAGGAATATCATAAACTAGCTAACCTCAAGATTAGTTTCTCGAAATCCTCTATCTTAAAATTTCGGTCCCTTCGCACAGGGTAGTCTCCATGCGCCATACACTGCCCTTTCGCTGGGCGGGGTCCTGACTGAAGTATCTGGGAGTGTGGTTGACTGTGGACTGGACCCGCTTATACGAAACAAATTTTGCCCAGTTGATGGCAACTTTCCGCCGAGACCTTAGGGCATTGGACTACCCCCACATTTCATGGCTAGGAAGGGTCTCCGTCCTCAAAATGAATATCCTACCCCGTCTTCTCTACCTGTTCCAAACGCTGCCTATTACCATCCCCCGCTCCTTTTTTGCTACTCTGTGCTCACTGGTGATATCTTACATATGGCGTCGAGCCAGACCAAGAATTAGTTATGACACCATGACACGATCCAGAAATCAAGGAGGGTTGGGGGTCCCTGACTTCCCCCGCTATTACGCCTCTTGCCACATTCTGCGGGTGGCGGAGTGGACCAGGGAGGGGGTGGTGAAGAGGTGGAAGTCTGTGGAGCACACGATGCTGGAGGTCCCATTAGCAGTTCTCCCGTGGCTGCCTCGTTCGCGGGGCATACGATTGGCGCGAACATCACCGTTCACATTGGCCACCCTACGATGTTGGCATAGGGAGGCGACTCGTTCGGGCCTGACAACCTATCCCTCCCCGATGACTCCGATCACATATTGCGATGGGTTCCTGTCACATTTGGGACCAAGATCGTTAGTGGCCTTGACTACCGCCCCCATTCCCAGGGTCCACCACTTTCTCACTACCTCGGGTGCCACACCCCTTGGCACCCTGCTGGGGGATAGACCACCTACCTTTCTGCACCACTTTAAATATCGTCAGGTCACCAACTGCCTCCGAAATGTACCGCGACCCCACATGCTTAACCGTCCCCTTACCCACCTAGAACGTACTTGTACATCACCCTCTCCCCTATCCAATGGGGTGTCCCTAATATATTCTCTTCTACGAGATGCAACCTCTGTGATCCCCCCAGCGTTCATGGGTAAATGGGAAATGATGTTGGAATGCACGTTTACTGAGGAACAGTGGTTCAACATATGTGAGCTGACGCACCGATGTGCAAAATGCATGCTGCTACTGCTGCTGCTACCTGGATATTAACACCACAAAAAGGTGTAATTTCACAGCACTTCTAGCTACTGGCACCAGTTTCAAAGTCGCATAGAAACCATGCACAATCATCTTATTCCATGATGGAGGAAAGAGAAAATGCATATTACAACCCATGACTCATTTCTCATAATGAAACCGGCCCAAGATAATTTCTTTAATGGAGTATCTACTTTCCAGCTGCCTGTACCAATGGATATTTTTACCTGCTACTTCAATAAAATGCAGTCATGCTAGGAGTTTACATTGGCCCACTGTACTGACAATTCATTCATTCTAGTATACAAAGTTATAAAGAACATTATCCTAATGGTGAAACTTATCTTCAATGGTTTGACAACTATGACATACTTGTATAAACCCTTTCAGTGTGGAGGGAATTATATATATATATACAGACTAAGATAAGAAACAATTCCCAGTTCACCTCAATGAAAGAATTATTACTTCTATTCTGCAAAAGGATAGGGTATAGGGTTATTGGCAGTTTGCAGTCTGTGTTAAATGTAGAATAATGTCACAGATTGCTCCTTCCTACTACTCACCCCCACCCTGCGAAAGTCTCATTAAAACGGTAGCTGAATGTCAGCAGATATTCAGAAAGTGAGAAACATTTGGGAGGTGGGCAGAGTGTTGGCAGAGAGTGAGTCAGGGGGCTGGTGATTATCCATGTGGTGCCAAGAAAAAAAGTGCCAGCTAGACTTTGTTTCTGCAGAAACCTAGGACTTTGAATTGGCTGTTGACAATCTGAACAATTCAACTCTTCATCCTTGCTGTGGAAAACTGCTGAACACAACAGTATGTAGAGTACGAATTCTAGCGAGTTTTACATTGCTATAGTTCTAACATTACTGGTAAAATTCTGGGGTGTGAATAGGTTTGCCACCTTTTTTTCAAGCCAAACCCGAACACTCTTTCGCCACACTGCAATCTGTTATATGTAGCGTACAGACGATGCGTATGAAGGATGACTGAGGCCCCTCTGATGGTGCTTGTGTGTCTGGGTCAGTATACAGTCACTCACGCGTTGTCAGCTGTACTCAATGTCCTTATGCAAGTGAAAAGATGTTGGAGGATTGTGCCATCCCCTGCACTGCGGGACAAGAGTAGAAAGTAGATTCTTTATAAATAATGATATTTTTAATTGATTTTGCAAATAACACTTCATACCAGAAGAGAGTGGAGGCAGAGAGACAGTGACATAGTGAGAGACGGACAACAGACAGAAACAAGAGATAGAGGCATATCAGGTTCTTTGAGCTTTTATTTCTTTTTAAACATTGAACTCACTTGTTACCGTCCTGCTGCATGAAAACTAATGCTTCCTACACAAAGTACGCAAAGCATTAACTTTCAGGAGGGAGATGTAATGGTCGATCTACAAGAGCTGTCGGCAGCTCTGCTTAAATAGCAACTCATTCCTGATAACATTTGTCTTGCTGGACCGACCAGAAAAACACAAAGGGTCATATTACATTCTCTGCGAAATTGCGCTCGCGCAGCGCAATTTTTTTTGGGCACGAAAAAAAACCTTATCGCGCGAAAATTAACGTGGTATTCTGATCAGAGCGCATTCTTTCTTCCTCCAAGATTTTTTATGCGCAAATCCGACGCGCAAAGCCGTTCGCAAATGAACATTGCGTGCAGGAATCGGTGGGCAGACTGTTTTGTCACGGGAATCAGCCAACATCAATCACCCATTTCCAATAAATTATTTACAAACTAATAAAAAGGAAAAAAAAATTAACAACCGCCATCCAAAAAAAGAAAAAATTAACAATGACACAATTCATAAATTTTAATGTTTGGGTATGTGTAGAATGTGTAACTGTACTGTGCTGTATTTTTTACTGCTAGTGTATTTTGTTTCGCCCAGAACGATCACATTTACAGTTACCACCTGCTTTTCAAAGACGTTACGAAAATGCGCGCAAACTTTCGTTGCGCGAAGATTGGAATACCATCCGCGTACCAGCGCACTAACACATTGGCGCTCACAATGTTAAGTATGGGATGCGAGCACGAACTTGCGCTTGCACTTGCGCTGGGTTCGCGCAGGGTCACTCGCGTTAGACTACAACATGCATTTTGTGAGCGAACGTCGGAATACGACGTTCAGCGCAAAGGGTTTTGCCCCTCGTGTCAATGCGTTTTTGCGCACGCGTTAACAAGTGCGCATATAATGTAATAGGGCCGAAAATGTTTGCCTCTTAATAAAACCAACTTTTATTGAAATAACCCTAATAAAATAACATGAACACATCAAACATAGCCACAATATTGTGTCACACACATATAAACAAACCAATTAAAACCAAAACTCCACCAACAAGGTGACAATTCTAGTTCCGCCTGTACCATGAATAATTCAATATTTATAAAGCCCAAATACACATGATAGTTCATTTTAAAGTCAATCGATCTGGTGGACTACCATAAGAAATTATGCAGAAACTGAAAGGAGATACAAAAAGATATAGAGACCGCTAATTGAATTTCAAACAAGGAAAGATCCAAATATCTGGTCACAATACCTTTGAAACCAAGGAATATCAGCATGCCACAGTGCAAATTAGTCAGTAGCAATTCCCCAGATATCACTTTAGCTTTTTTTGTGCTTTTTTTAATGTCATTTAACATGTGCCTGATTGATAAAATGTGTTATGTCCCTTTTTAAGCAGTGTCATTGTCTCCTCAACAGCTGCCAGGCAGAGTTTAAAAAAAATTACTCTGACCAGAGTCCAGAAATCTGATAAGAGCTCTACGGGAGATTTTCAAAACCGGATCCGCTACTGTTATCAGCTCTCCTGCTGCTGGCTAATTGAGCTTACCCAGGCGGTCAAACAAACTGTCCATGAAAGCTCTGGTTGAGGCAGGAATGCTGATTTTTTCTCCTGCTACACACACAAGGTGCCTGACCTTACCCCATCATGTCTGAAAATGCACCCAACATTTGTCTTAATGTGCTAAATACAAATATTCTGACAGGCAGATTGTGTGGCCGCCGCGTTCCTTCCTCGTGAGTATCTGCCACTCGCCTGGGATCCACCTTCCAGCCTGCCGTGATCTCTCGAGATCACGTGATCTCGATCGTGGCAGGCTGGCGGATGCATCTCAGGCGAGCGGCAAATACTCATGTGGCTGCCGCTCGTTGAAGGAACGAACGCGGCGGCCGCACGATCTGCCGCCGCTGCAAAAAACAAATAGTGCAGAGCGCAGCAGCGGTGCTGGGGGCTGAAATTTGCCGCCCCCGAATTTCTGCCGCCTGGCGCCGCTGCTCCACACTGCACCATTGTCGGACCAGCCCTGCCACCAACTAGAAATGTCACCGGCCACCACTGGCTACAAGTGAGTCAACTGAGAATATGGGTACCTTTGCTGAGTAGGCGCATAGCTTTAAACAGGATTTCACAGGTGGCACAATAGGATTGTTGACCTTCCGTCCTAATTATAAGTGTTTTGCTGTTACTTTACAAATATATCACAGATTTATTCATTCCATCGATTGCTTGTGATGATTGAATATTTCTAAATTGAGGGACAGGGAAGGCTTTGGTTTTCATGAGAAAGGAAATGTTGCCTGCTCATATGTTGTCATTCATCACATACAGAAGCCATGTAGTGTGTTTAGTCATGAGCCAGATCCAGATCCCTGCTGGTACAGACACTTGTATTTCAGAAGACTGATGTGGCATTTGAAAAGATTTACAGAGATAGCTTGGTTCATGTAGACATGTGAAATGTAGGGCACAGTGAATGCCAAAAATGGATGAGTAAGTGCAGTCACAGAGTATCAGTCACTGGAAAATGTTAGATGTTTGCAGCTGCAGCAGAGCAAGAAAAGAAAAAAAAGCCACAAAGAAAATCAAGACTAGGAAGGAGAAGGCATGTGTGTATGAGTGTATCAAAGCTCCACAGCAATAAAAATCACAGTAATGTGCTGCGTGTATGAGCATATCACAGAACTCGACAGCAATAAAACTCACAGATTTGGGTCATGAGCACTCCAACTTTTCACTAGCTCCTAGCCTGATACTTGCTATTACTGCTATGTGTGATGGGAGTTGTATGTGTTTATGTGGCTGTGAGTGGTTTGAGATGGGAGCTGTATGAGTGTATACACTGAAAAGCCACAACATTAAAATCACTGACCGGTGAAGTGAATAACATCATTATATCGTTACAATGGTACCTGTCAAAGGGTGGGATATTTTAGACTGCAAGTGAGCAGTCAAGTCTTGCATTACATCTGTTGGAAGCACAAAAAATGGGCAAGCCAAGACATGAGTCACATAGACAAGGGCTAACAGTAACTAGAACTGCTGAGATGCTGAAAAGTGCCTCTTTCTTGTATGCTATTCCTATTGATCTTTTTTGGGAATGTGGCCTTTATGGCGTGGTGCAACAAAAAAACTCAAATGTTGCTACATACAAATTGTAATACAGACAGGAATAATCCCTGTGACACAATAGATTAGTAGACCTAAGGCAATGAAATACCAGAAATTGTACCGGCTGGGTGGAGTAGAGGTAACATCACTGCTCTCTAACCATGGAGAGAGAGTGTGGAGACACAGGTTCGATCCTGGCAAGAGCACCTCTCTAGTAGGTGTCCTTGGGCAAGACACCTAACAGTACATACTCGCCACCCATGACATACTTGAAAACAAGAGAAATCTCAATGTATCCTTCCTGGTAAAAAAAACTTTCTAAAAAAAAAAGTTATTATTCCAGTCCACTTTACAATAGTATCACCCTGTGGTAGAATACCTACAACGCAATATATTGTTACCATTTGTATGGATCTGCCCCTGCTGAAAACAACTCTGTTTCGTGTTTTGATTGGGGTGGGGCAGACCTTTCTGTTCCTCCTATTCAAAAGAGGAGAGGGCTGTGCCATCCCACAAGTTGTCACTCCATGCACGAAACAGAGCTGTTTACAACAGGGGCAGATTCAGACACAAGTTTCGGGAGGTCACTCTACCACTTTTGGCTAAGAGCTGGTGCAGGGGTGGATCCAGACACAGGTTTCCGGGGGGGGGGACACTCTAACAATTTTGGTTAAGAGCTGGTGACTGGCTTGCAGTGACGGCAGAGCGGGCACCTTTCCCTGGTAGCCCAGAAGCTCCTCTCTTCTTTGCCAACTACAGCGCAGAGCAAGCGTGTATTTTCCATTACTGGAAACATACTGTGCCCTCAAAGCTCGATGCTCTCACCACAGTTCATGGAACAGATGGCATTCCTGAAATTTAATTTGCCAAAGCTGGGTTATCCCCCTCTCAGCTTTGACACAGATTGAATTTGAGAACATTTCCCTCGGTTAAAATCAATTTATTTGAAACACCCAAAAGGCCCACACAATGTTGCCTGTTGGGTCACCTAATCAACAGACTGTCTGCTGCTGCTCTCCTTACGCCATCTATTCCTCTTGTCAAAAATTCTCTAATAATTTTGGAGTCATTTGCTGGGCCTTTTGGGTGTTTCAAAGTTGCCTGTCGCGGGTTGCCAAATAAACAGACCTGCTGTTGCTCTCGTTATGCAAAAACCTCCTCTTTCCCTGGATCAAAATAAATTTTGTATCTGTTACTTGCAGGGCTTTTCAGGTGTTTCAACATTGCCCATTGGGTCGCCTAATCAGGGCCGCCATCAGGGCATTACGCCCCATGCTGCCGTAAGGGGCCCGGGCCGCCGGGGGGGTCCCGTCGGCAGCGGCGTCGCCCTTTTACAGCTCCGGTATCGGACTCTATGAATCCGAATCCGGAGCTGTGTCTCTGCTGCAGGAGCCGGAGGAGACACTGTGTCTCCTCCGGCTCCTGGCAGCTTCACTGGCTGGCTGGGCGGGGCCAAGCAGCATGTGGGGGGCCTCCCAAGCACGCTGTTTTGGCTCCGCCCCCTCCAGTCAGTGAAGCCTGAGACGGAAGGCCCGGGCTGAAGAGCAGAAGAAAAGAAGATTGAAGAGAAGAAAAGAAGAGAGAAGAAAAGAAGAGCTGAAGGAAGGACAGAGAAGGAAGACAGCAGAGTGGTGAGCCAGGGTCCAGCCTAGACCCAGGGTCCAGACCCCAAGGCCCAGGGTCCAGACCCTAAGGCCCAAACCCAGGGCCCAGATCCCAGGCCCAGACCAGACCCAGGGACCAGACCCCAAGGCCCAAGGCCCAGACCCCAGGGCCCAGACCCTAAGGCCCAGATCCCAAGGACCAGACCCCAGGGACCAGACCCCAGGGCCCAGACCCCAAGGCCAGACCCAGGCCCAGACCCCAAGGCCCAGCCCCAGGGACCAGACCCCAAGGCCCAGAGCCCAGACCCAGGGCCCAGACCCTAGGGACTAGGCCCCAAGGCCCAGCCCCAGGGACCAGACCCAGGGCCCAGACCCCAAGGCCCAGTCCCAGGGACCAGAGCCCAGACTCAGGGCCCAGACCAGACCACAAGGCCCAGGGCCCAGATCCCAAGACACAGACCCCAAGGCCCAAACCAGACCCAGGGCCCAGCCCAGGGACCAGGCCCAGACCCCAGACCCAAAGGCCATTATACACAGCCTGTTACTGTGAGATTTATTGCTGTGGATTCTGTGATACGTTCATACACAACGCACATTACTGTGAGTTTTATTGCTGTGGTGCTATGTTATGTCCTTTTTTTTGTTTGTTTCTGAAGGAGGAGAAAGCTGTTAGAGGTTGAGGGAGTGCCGGGGGGGGGAACCATCGTGAGGTTCAGTAAGGGGCCCCATCATTTCTGGTGGCTGCCCTGCACCTAATCAAAAGCCTCCCACCTGCTGCTACTCTCATTATGCCAGCTGTTCCTCTTCCTTGTCAATTTTCATTGTTTGTTTGAATTTTTTTTAAAAGTTTAAGCATAATGTTGTAACAGTGCCCAGAATAAGAGCTTGTGTGAAGCCTTCTAAGTGAAGCCTTCAAAGTGAGCACTTCGAGATCTTCTGGGGATACTCTGGAGGTAGTCTGAGGTTAGACAGGAGGTAGAAAACCTACAAAAAGGTAAGATTTGTTGGTTTAAATTCATTCTTTTTATAATGGCAGGCTTGGTCCAGTGTAAGAGCTGTCATGCATTTGTTTTTAGATCCAATTTTTGGAGGTTTGGAGTGTGCCTGATATGTAGGCAGCTCTCTTTATTGCAGCAGGAAATTGCCTGTTTGAAGTCTGAGATTTGTAAATTATCTGTTAGACAAACTCAGGCTATGGCTATGACTGTTACAAAGCCACTGCCACAGAGGCCTCCTAGGAGCAGCAGATGGACTACTGTAGGATCTGGTAGACTTAGAGTTGTGGATAGAAGGAATGTCCCACAGTCTGTGGCTCTTCTTAATTCTTTTGAGGCACTTTCAGAGTGTAGTGGTGAGACGGAAGTAGGCTCAGACACCACAGTTGAGGAACCACCATCCCCTATGCCTAAGGTATGCAGGACTGCACCCAAGAACAAAAAGGAAAAGGTGGGACATGATAGAAGACAATTGTTGCTGGGTGATTCTATCATAAGAGGTGTTGAGCTGGAGAGTAGTGGTTTGTTGAGATGTCTTCCTGGGGCTACTGCTCGTAGAGACAAGAGACATATTCTCAATATGGTCAAGCAAGCAAAGCAGCAAGGGGAAGTTGACGTTCTAGTCCATCTAGGGACAAATGACTTGGCTAGCAATGAGGTTTCTGAGATTAAGGAAGATTTTTGTGTTCTTGGAGGTGAAATACAGCAGATTGCGTCCACTGTGTCATTCTCTGAAGTTTTGCCTGTGCATAACATTCAGGATAGGCAGATGCGCAATAGGGAATTTAGTTTGTGGCTTCGGGAATGGTGTCGGGAGCAAGGATTTGGCTTTGTGTCCCATGATAGCTCTAATTGGAGCAGAAAGGAACTGTATAAAAACGATGGTTTGCATCTTACTCATAGGGGAACATATGTTCTCAGTGAGAAGTTCAAAGGTTTCACAAATAAATATTTAAACTAGGAGGGGGGGACAAAAGGGTAAAAAACAGTCTGCCTGATTGTCCCCCAAAACTAAATCGGAGGGTGCAAGCAACATGCAGGGAAAAAATGACAAGCTCAGAGTCGTGTCTATAAATGCTTGCAGTTTAGTCAATAAAATCAATGAACTGGAGGCAATGATGGCAGCTGAAAAAGTAGATTTAGTGGCGGTTACTGAGACATGATTCAGTGAGAAAAATAACTGGGACATAACAATACCGGGGTACTCTTTATATAGAAAAGACAGAGAAGGTAGGAAAGGAGGAGGAGTGGCCCTGTATGTGAAAAACAACATAAAAACGAACCAAATAAAAGTGAGCGAGGTGAACATAGAGTCAGCTTGGGTTACGCTAACATTTGGCAATCATACAGAAGCTCGTGTAGGTGTGATCTATAGACCCCCTGGACAAGTAGAAGAGCTAGATAATCTGCTGTTTGAGGAAATAGCCAAAATGGCAATAAAGGGGGAAGTTATTATCATGGGGGACTTTAATCTTCCTGATGTGAACTGGAAAACCAAAACAGCTGGGTGCACCAGGAGTACAAATATTCTAAACTCCCTACTGGGATTATCTCTAACACAAGTAGATGAGGAGCCGACCCGTAAAGAGGCCATATTGGATTTAATACTCACAAATGGAGGTTTGGTATCGGACGTTGTTGTAGGTGAAAATTTGGGATCTAGTGATCACCAGTCAGTATGGTTTAATGTAAGAACAGTGATGGAGCCGCACCACACAAAAACAAAAGTTGTAGACTTTAAAAAAACTTTTTCTAAAATGAGATTTTGTGTGAAGGAGTCATTATCAGACTGGAGGAGTTTAAAGGGAGTCCAGGAGAAATGGGATTATTTAAAGGAAGCATTATTGAAGGCCATAGGCAATTGCATTCGGCTTGTTAGCAAAAACAAAAAAGGGAAGAAACCACTGTGGTACTCTGCAGAAGTGGCCAAAATAGTGAAGAACAAAAAGACAGCATTCAATAATTATAAAAAAAACTCAGAGTGAAGAAGATAGGTAAACCTATAAGATTAGGCAGAAAGAGGCAAAGCATAAGAGCTTCCAAAGCACACGCAGAAGAGAAAATAGCTCAGTCAGTAAAAAAGGGGGACAAACATTTTTTAGATACATAAACGAGAAAAGAAAAGTAAAACAAGGATTAGTTAGATTAAAAACAAAGGAAGGAAAGTATGTAGAAGAGGATAAAAGTCTCGCTGACTGCCTCAATGAATATTTTTGTTCAGTCTTTGCAGAAGAAAAGGAAGGAAAGGGACCTCAGTTAGGAGGAAACACTAACGAGACATTTACATATCAGTTTACAGAGGAGGAGGTTCTACAGCAGCTGTCTAAAGTAAAGACAAATAAGTCAATGGGGCCTGATGGGATCCACCCTAAATTATTAAAAGAGCTCAGTGATGTAATAGCAAAACCGTTAACAGATTTATTTAACCAATCCTTGATAACGGGAGTTGTCCCAGAAGACTGGAAATTAGCAAATGTTGTGCCCATTTACAAGAAGGGTAGTAGGGAGGAATCGGGGAACTATAGGCCAGTTAGTCTTATGTCAGTAGTGGGGCAATTAATGGAAACTATTTTAAAGGAAAGGATTGTTGAACATCTAAAAACACATAGATTACAGGATCAGAAACAAAATGGGTTTACCTCAGGGAGATCATGCCAAACTAATCTTATTGATTTTTTTGATTGGGTAACAAAAATAATAGACACAGGTGGTGCAGTAGACATTGCTTATTTAGATTTCAGTAAGGCTTTTGATACTGTTCTGCATAGAAGGCTTATCAATAAATTGCAATCTTTGAGCTTGGATTCCAATATTGTTGAATGGATTAGGCAGTGGCTGAGTGACAGGCAACAGAGGGTTGTGGTAAATGGAGTTTATTCGGCGCAAGGTCTTGTTACCAGTGGGGTACCTCAGGGTCAGTACTTGGACCCATTCTCTTTAATATTTTTATTAGTGACATTGCAGAAGGTATTAATGGAAAAGTATGTCTTTTTGCTGATGACACAAAGATTTGCAACAGGGTTGACGTTCCTGGAGGGATCAGCCAAATGACAAATGATTTAGGTAAACTAAAAAAATGGTCGGAGCTGTGGCAATTGAGTTTTAATGTGGATAAGTGCAAGATAATGCACCTGGGACGTAAAAACCCAAGGACTGAATATAGAATATTTGATACAGTCCTAACCTCAACATCTGAGGAAAGGAATTTAGGGGTTATTATTTCAGAGGATCTAAGGGTAAGTAGTCAAAGTAATAGAGCAGCAGGAAATGCTAGCAGAATGCTTGGTTGTGTAGGGAGAGGTATTAGCAGTAGGAAAAGGGAAGTTCTCATGCCACTGTACAGAGCACTGGTGAGACCTCACTTGGAGTACTGTGTGCAGTACTGGAGACCGTATCTCCAGAAGGATATAGACATTTTAGAGAGTTCAGAGAAGGGCTACTAAAATGGTGTACGGCTTGAAGGAGAAAAGTTACCAGGAAAGGCTTAATGATCTTAACATGTACAGCTTGGAAAAAAGACGAGACAGAGGAGATATGATAGAAACATTTAAATACGTAAAGGGAATCCACAAGGTAGAGGAAGGGAGTATATTTAAACGGAAACAAAGTAGCAAAACAAGAGGACATAGTCTTAGATTAGAGGGGCAAAGGTTTAAATGTAACATCAGGAAGCATTATTTTACTGAGAGAGTGGTGGATACATACATACTTTGTTTCTATGTTTCTAACACATATGCTCCTACATAAATGTTACCCATGTGAAATTGCTTAAGCAATGCTGATCTGCATGCTAGGACGATCCCGCTACAGTGAACACACAGTGAAGCAATGCTCACTGTTTTAAACCGGTGAATGTGTCACCAATTGCCCGTTCCGTTTTTTTATTCTTAATAAAGGGACAACTTAAGGGACAATTTGGTGGCTGTATGTTTGGCTGTATTGTTTTATAAGTAGCGAACCAGCTCTTTCCAGAGGATCCTCACAAAGGGTTTCCTGACTTTGAATAATTGATTCTGTGTCTCTCTGCATTTTATAGATTGTAAGAGCAGCAGAATTGTGTGTCTTTATGCACTATTTGTCAATTCATTCGTTGGCACAGTAGCTCGACTTGCAGTGCAGACCCCTCTTTTGGGAGAAAATAACTGATTAGAGTCACAGGTTATTTTTAAGACTTTTAGGCTTGCTGACTACATGTGGCATGTTGCCACCACAGTGTATATAGCAATAGCGCATGGCCAAAAAAATTGTTTCGTTTCGGATAATTTCGTTCCGTTTTATTTATTTTTTTATTTCGGGTCATTCGTTATATTCCAAAATATCCAGAAAAATGTGTACAAAATAGACAAACTAGATAAAGTGGAAATAATAAATAGTTGAATAAATATTTAATAAAAATAGGGATTTTCTTTTACATTGAAACCTATAGGATTTGTCTGATAAACCTGTCGAACGAACCACCAAAATTCTGGGTCAGAAATTAGGGTTAGACGCTAGGGTTAGAAATTCTAACCCTAGCTTCTAACCCTAATTTTTAACTCTAGCTTCTACGTTAGAAGCCAGGGTTAGAGATTAGGGTTAGGGTTAGAGATTAGGGTTAGAAACTAGGGTTAGTATTAGAAATTGGGGTTAGACGCTAGGATTAGAAATTAGGATGGGCACCTGTCTGTCCTGCAAGAAGCTTGCTCCCTGGATCCCATCCTATATCTGTGTAATGAACATTTGGCCTTCCTTACTGTTATTCTCTGCCTTCCCATGACCCTTGGCTTCCCTCTGGACTTTGCTTTATGGGCTACCCCTTGATATTACGCATTGTGTGCCTTGCTGCCCACTGTGCTCCCTCCACTGAACCTCTACCATGTCTCCAGTATCCCATCCACCCTTGTATCCAGCCCACAGTGTCTTAAAGATACCAGTTAGCCCTTTCCTGTCCCGCCTGTCTGGTGTCTTTATGTAAGTCTCTCCGTATTTCTGTCCTGTGTTCTGTGCTGTCTCTGGCAGAGGCGTAGAGAGATCATGTGGTGCCTGGGGGCAAGTCTTTCATTAGTGCCCCCCCAACCAAAGATAATCACTAAGGCATACGAATTTTACAAATATTTAAACCCCCCCCAAAATATAATAACAATTTTTTTTCAATAACAATTGGAAAGGTGCAACACATAAAACAGGTTAAAAGGAGAGCATCATTAACCTCTTATTGATGTGCAGGTTTTGCCAAGACTAGCCGATGTGCCACTTGCCTCATTGGCTGCGTATGGTGTGTATGAGCGTATCACAGAGCTCCACAACTATAAAACTCATAGTAATGTGCAGTGTGTATGGGCGTATCACAGAGCTCCACAGAAATAAAATTCACAGTAATGTGCAGTGTGTATGAGTCTGTGATACACAGAGCTTCAGAGCAATACAACTCATACTCATTCACATCCCACATGGATATATTGCCTCCAGCTCACATGGATATATTGCCCCAGGCCAGCTCACATGGATATATTGCTCCTAGCTCACATATGGATATATATTGCCCCAGCAGCTCACACATGGATATATATTGCCTCAGCAGCTCACACATGTATATATATTGCCCCCAGAAGCTCACACATGGATATATTTTGCCCCCTGCAGCTCACACATGGATATATATTGCCCCCAGCAGCTCACACATGGATATATATTGCCCCCAGCTCTCATGGGTATATATTGTCCCCAGCTCACATGGATATATATTGTCCCCCAGCTCTCATGGGTATATATTGCCCCCAGCTCACATGGGTATATATTGTCCCCAGCTCTCATGGGTATATATTGCCCCCAGCTCACATGAGTATATATTGCCCCAGCAATGGGTTCACATGGGTATATATTGCCCCCAGCTCTCATGGGTATATAGTGCCCTCAGCTCTCATGGGTATATATTGCCCCTAGCTCTCATGGGTATATATTGCCCCCAGCTCACATGGGTATATATTGTCCCCAGCTCACATGGGTATATATTGTCCCCCAGCTCTCATGGGTATATTTGCCCCAAGCTTTCATGGGTATATATTGCCCCCAGCTCTCATGGGTATATATTGCCCCCCGCTCACATGGGTATATATTGCCCCAGCAATGGGCTCACATGGGTATATATTGCCCCAGCTCTCATGGGTATATAGTGCCCTCAGCTCTCATGGGTATATATTGCCCCCAGCTCACATGGGTATATATTGCCCCAGCTCACATGAGTATATATTGCCCCCAGCTCTCATGGGTATATACACCCTGTTCCAAATTATAATGCAAATGATATTTTTCTCATTTATCTAAATAATTGATGTAAACAACAGTCAGCAAAATTCTCATGTTATCAGCTATTAAGAGTACAATTCAAATTTTATTGAACAAACCTCCTAATGATAACAGTATTTTTTTTTCAAAGTAAAAAACTCACAAAGCACTGTTCCAAATTATTACGCACAGTATGTTTCAAAACACTCTATAGGTTGTAAAGAACTGAAAATTGTCATTTGTTGTATTTGCAGTATATTTACTGAAATGAAAAGCTATTTCAATCAAACTTTGAACAGCATTTTAACTTTTTAAACATTTTAACAGGTCACGTTACATTTTAACATAGGACCCCTTATTTGATAACAGCTTCACAAGTCTTGCATCCATTGAACTTGTGAGTTTTTGGACAGTTTCTGCTTGAATTTGTTTGCAAGATGTCAGAATAGCCTCCCAGAGCTGCTGTTTGGATGTAAACTGCCTCCCACCCTCATAGATCTTTTGCTTGAGGATGCTCCAAAGGTTCTCAATAGGATTGAGGTCAGGGGAGGACGGAGGCCACACCATGACTTTCTCTCCTTTTATCCCCATAGCAGCTATTGATGCAGAGGTATTCTTTGCAGCATGAGATGGTGCATTGTCATGCATGAAGATGATTTTATTACAGAAAGCATAGTTCTTCCTTCTGTACCAGGGAAGGAAGTGGTCAGTCAGGAACTCCACATACTTTGCAGAGGTCATCTTTACACCTTCGGGGACCCTAAAGGGGCCGACTAGCTCTCTTCCCATGATTCCGGCCCAAAACATGACTCCACCACCTCCTTGCTGGCGTCGCAGCCTTGTTGGAACAGGGTGGCCGTCCACCAACCATCCACTACTCCATCCATCTGGACCATCCAGGGTTGCACGGCACTCATCAGTGAACAGAACTGTTTGAAAATTAGTCTTCATGTATTTTTCTGCCCAATGCAGCCATTTCTGCTTGTGAGTATTGGTTAGTGGTGGCCGAATGGAAGGTTTATGCACAGTTGCAAGACTCTGGAGGACTCTACACCTTGATGTCCGTGGGACTCCAGAGGCACCAGCAGCTTCAAATATCTATTTGTTGTTATGTAATGGTATTTTAGCAGCTGCTCTCTTGATCCGATGCATGGATCTGGCAGAAATCTTCCTCAATGTGCCTTTATCTGCACATTCCGTCTGTGCTCTGAATCAGCCACAAATCTCTTAATAGTGTGATGATCACGCTTATGTTTTCGTGAAATATCTAATGTTTTCATACCTCGTCCAAGGCATTGAACTATTTCAATCTTTTCGGCAGCAGAGAGATCCTTTTTCTTCCCCATATTGCTTGAAAATGGTGCTCTGCTTAATAATGTGGAACATCCTCCTTTAGTAGTTTTTCATTTAATTGGGCTCACCTGGCAATCTAATTATCAAAGGTGTCCGGGATTGTTTTCAGTGATCAAAAGAGAACGCGTGCTGGTCAGGTGGTTCCAATCACAGGCGAGCGGCCAAGCTGCATCATGCCAGCGGCCGCTCGCCTCGTGGGGAGAAGAGAGAAGAACGCCGCCGGCAGGTGCGGCTCCACCCCTGTGCCGCTCATGTGGGGTCCACCAGTCAGCCACGATCGCGGCTTGTTGGTGAAACTCATGCGAGTGACAGGGCCGCTGCACGCCGGGCGCCCCCCGGCTGTATGGCGCCCCCAGCTGTAAGGCACCCAGGGGCATGTGCCCCCTGCCCCCTCGCTACGCCACTGGTCTCTGGTTCTGTCAGGATCCTATCCACAGACTGTCAGGATCATCCCTGCAACATTCCATGCAAGTGGCGGCTGCATGAAAGGTGCTGCCCTTCTGCTCTGAACCAGCTAATAAACAGTTAAAACACACACACCACAGGTCACGTGACACACCCCTGTGGCTGATCAATAAAGGGTTCCACTCCCCCTCGGATCCAGGCTTCATTGTTGTCTCATGTTCTTAGGAACAAGACCTGCTAATACAAGCTCCAGAGAATCCTGCTTTCCCCTATCTACCCACCGTGCTCTCCCAGGAACAACTGCCCCTCAAGACCCTGTGTGTTTCCTCGCTAATCCCACCGTGCTCTCCCAGGAGCATCTTTCCTACCTTCATACCTGGACACAAGGACTGCTTTCCCCATCACCCTCAACCGACCAGTAAGTCCTATTGTGTCCTGTCCCTCTGCCCTCCTGTGTGATTCTCCTATCCAACGAACTTTGTGCATCCCCGAGACCTGCATATCGGGCTCATAACCTGAAAGGCCAGTACCTGTAAGGTATTAAACCTGACATCTGATGTGCAAATTCCCCAAATGCTGAGCTTGTTTGACTTTAGATAATTAAGAAAACATATGCAATTTAAAGTATCCTTTTGTACAATGTGACTCCTGCTTTCAAAGGATGTCAATAGTTATTAGGTGTGTGTTTTAACTGTTTATTAGCTGGTTCAGAGCAGAAGGGCAACACCTTTCATGCAGCCGCCACTTGCATGGAATGTTGCAGGGATGGATCCTAACAGACTGTGGATAGGATCCTGACAGGTTCCCAGCTGTATCCCTAGTCAACCTTATTCCTGCTTCACCCTCACATTCACCGTTGTTTACCTGTGAGTGTTCCTTAGTAATAAACCCAGTTTATCCACTGTATCCTTGCCTCCTGTGTGTCACTGCATTCTGGGCTCATATCCTCACCCGCCGGTTTGGATCCCTAACAGACTGCGGAAGCCATTAACCCTTGAGCCTGTGGCGGCACAGACAGTATTGGAATTACTTCAAAGAACATTCTAGGAGTTGGTAAAGCAACTAACAGACTTCATGACCAACCTGCTCCAGAGACTGGCTGGCCCCTCTACTAAGGTGTGCATTCCTGGAGCAAAGAAACCTCATGGACTGCTGAGGAGCGTGCACAGAGTCAAAACGCAAACGTCTGCATGTATTGGGGTCAGTCGAGCCACTGGATCCCCCTTTGCTCAGTGAGACCCCCCAAAAAAGTCTGCCCCCTTACCTAAGTCTCTACTCAAGTCTGTTCCTAGAAAATCTCCTGTGCCAAAGTTGACTCTGGTATCTAAGTCTGCTCCCTTCTAAAAACCTACTCCGGTACCTAAATCCCCCTCACAATCTGAACTCTACACTGAGTATTTGCCAAAAATACAGTAATGTGTGGGCTCTAAATACCAATAATAAAACAATACATATCTTCTCTGGGTTCCCAGAGCATTCCTCCCTTATACGCTCGAACATCAAAGTAGTAAAAGAATGTGTGATACACCAATGGGAGCACAACCTAGATACATAAATAAACAAGACTCGTTTGATTCAGTTTAAACACGAATATTATATATCGGGCCCCCTATATGTAGCACTCACTGGACGCAGTAGTGTATAAAGCGTATAATATATCAGGATGTTACTCTCCTCCAGGTTCCGTCAGCAAATCTGATCTGCCAGTGCCGAGAACCCCATGTTGGATATTCCACATAAGAGAGTTCACCTCATAAGAGCATTCATTGGGCGAGAAAGACTTGCTGCTGTAGAGTACACTGATGCTGTGGCAGGCTAATGCAATTTATGAACATATTTTGTATCCAAATCGCCACTGTTCATTCCTTAGTCAGGTGTTCTTAAAACTCAAGACTACCCAGTGTACGTCTATTTTTTCTGTGCTTATCTCTGTGCCTGCTAATGTGTAAGTATTGAAATGTAACCATATATTTTGCCATTGTAGTTGATTTACAGATGTTTTAGTTTAATAATGATATTGTGTGTAATGCAGACGTATTGGTAAATCCCAGACTCCCTGTGTTGTGTCCTCTGTCTAGTTATTGGCATGCTCCCCCCACACCCACCCCATATGGCTCCTAAAGTCACCAATGGGTATGTTCATTTTATAATGTTGGTAGCTGCACTTCTTTAAACCTAGAAAGTGCTCAGTGACTTCCCCAGTATGCATACTGCGGCTCAAGCTGCAGTGAGTGAGTCGGTATCTCAACAATCCGGCAGCAGCGGCAGACTGTCCCATCGGCCGCTGCTCGAGGCCTGGGTTGGGGGTTCGGATTGGCCTTGCCTGCCCTTGCAGTGCATGGAGCGTCATGGGGATTCCCTCCTCAGAGCACAGGACGCTCTACGTTCGTCCTGTTGGGACCCTGCTCGGTGCCGATCTGGCTCCGGCTTCAGCCTCAGTGGGCTGACGGTCGGCCCCCGGGATGTCACCTTATGAGATTCCCCCTGCTCAGTAGTACAGGAGATGCAGGGGTCCTTTACAGGGACGGTTGAGGCGTCATTGGAAGGCCAGAATATGGCCTTCCCAATGATATCCAACATCACCATGTAATGTGTAAATCAAACAAAACATCATAAACTGACAGTTAAAAAGATAATTTTTTTTGTTCTTAAAGAAGTGGCATTGTTAACCCCCCCCCTTAATTAACAATGCTGCTGCACTAACACATTTAATTTTATTTATATTTTAATATAATTATTTTAACCCCTTCGCTGCTAAGGACGCGCTCAGCGCGTCCAACCGCATGTCACGTTCCATGCAGTGGACGCGCTGAGCGCGTCCTCTCTTTGGGGTCAGCGTTCGCCCGGGTTCCGGCCGATCGCTGGCCCCCCCGGTGCGGGCTGACATCCTCGATGTCAGCCCAGCATCCGGAACCGCCGCCGGAGTAATTAGGTGTCATCGCGGGGGCGCGATGATACCTAATTCAGGCGCCCCCCCCCCCGCATGTGCGGAGGAGGCGCCTGAAAGGGAGGGGGGGAGGTCCTTCGGACCTCTCTCCCTCCCGATCGGCGGCATTGCGGGGGTTAACCCAGGCACCGTTTGGAAGGGCACAGCCTGCCCTTCCAAATGGTACCTGGCATTAACCCCATGGGGGCCGGATCATGAATCGGCGCTGAAAAGCGCCGGTTCGTGATCCTTTCCCGGATCTGGCCGACATCTTGGATGTCGGCCAAGCTTCTGGGAATGCCCCCTGAGGACTGGCGTCATCGTGCATAGCACGATGACGCCAGTCCTGGAGTTAACCCCTAACTGCCACCAATGGTGGAGATAGAGGGTTCATTGGAACCCCCTATCTCCCGATCCGTGGCAGTTAGGGGTTAATGTTTGGTATTGTTGGATCGGCCAGAGCATGGCCGTTCCAACGATACCAAACATGAGTATAAAAAAAGTTTGTAAAAAAAAATTAATTAAAAATAAAAATAAAAAAATATTTAAAAAATTATAAAAAAAAAATAAACAAGTTTTTTTTCTTTTTTTTTGGTTTGTTAATGCAGCAATATTGTTCCCATTTCAATTATAATCTGAACAATGATGCTGCACTAACGATTTTTGTATGCGGTGCATTTGTTAAAAATCGTGTAATTATCCCCAAAAAAAAATGTAACGAGACCCCATCTCAAATTTTTTTAACAAGCGCACCCCATACAAAATATAACCGCAATTGCTCGCATGTTAAAATGTGAAAAAAAAACACTTTACACGTTGTAAATTATTGAAAATTCATATTTTATTGCATTTTTTGTTATAATATACAGACAGGTCATGACGTATACATATAATAATGATATACTATGAATCTGCCGAGTCTGACGGAAAGAACGATATATAATATGTCTGGGTCATATACTAAAATAAGCCTTCAAAACACGTTTAAACATGATGAGCAAAACCGGTAAAAATGACCTCAGCACAGAGGCGGGAAAAGCCTCAGCAGCGAAAGGGTTAATAATATATTTGTTAAGTTTATTTATTTAAATTTTTAATAAAATACTACATTTTAATAACAATAGTTTAATAAAAAGTTAAATAGAATATTTTTTTGAGTTTTATTGCTGTGGAGCTCTGTGATACGTTCATACACACTGCACATTACCGTGAGTTTTATTGCTGTGGAGCACTGTAATGTGCAGTATCTTATAAACCTGAAAAGTGCCCCGCAGCTTCTCACGTGTGCCACAAGGACCTTCTCTGCTGCGGCGCAGCCTTAGCTGCAATGGGTGGGTGAGGCTGCTGCAGCAGAGCAATGGCCATCTGTAAGTATGAAGGGGGCACAATGGATACACACTGGATGAGCTTTGATACACTCATACACACATGCCTTCTCCTTCCTAGTCTTGATTTTCTCTGTGGCTTTTTTTCTTTTCTTGCTCTGCTGCAGCTGCAAACATCTAACATTTTCCAGTGACTGATACTCTGTGACTGCACTTACTCATCCATTTTTGGCATTCACTGTGCCCTACATTTCACATGTCTACATGAACCAAGCTATCTCTGTAAATCTTTTTAAATGCCACATCAGTCTTCTGAAATACAAGTGTCTGTACCAGCAGGGATCTGGATCTGGCTCATGACTAAACACACTACATGGCTTCTGTATGTGATGAATGACAACGTATGAGCAGGCAACATTTCCTTTCTCATGAAAACCAAAGCCTTCCCTATTCCTCAATTTAGAAATATTCAATCATCACAAGCAATCGATGGAATGAATAAATCTGTGATGTATTTGTAAAGTAACAGCAAAACACTTATAATTAGGACGGAAGGTCAACAATCCTATTGTGCCACCTGTGAAATCCTGTTTAAAGCTATGCGCCTACTCAGCAAAGGTACCCCTATTCTCAGTTGACTCACTTGTAGCTAGTGGTGGCCGGTGACATTTCTAGTTGGTGGCAGGGCTGGCCCGACAATAGTGCAGTGCGGAGCAGCAGTTCGGCGTCAGGCGGCAGAAATTCGGGGGCGGCAAATTTCAGCCCCCAGCACCGCTGCTGCGCTCTGCACTATTTGTTTTTTGCAGCGGCGGCAGATCGTGCGGCCGCCGCGTTCGTTCCTTCAACAAGCGGCAGCCACATGAGTATTTGCCGCTCGCCTGAGATCCATCCGCCAGCCTGCCACGATCGAGATCACGTGATCTCGCGAGATCACTGCAGGCTGGAAGGTGGATCCCAGGCGAGCGGCAGATACTCACGAGGCTGCCGCTCGTTGAAGGAAGGAACGCGGCGGCCACACAATCTGCCCGTCGGAGGGGCCTGGGCTGGCAGAGGTGAGCCTGGGGGCAATCTATCCATGATGAGGGCAAATATATCCATGAGTGAGTCTGGGGGCAAATATATCCATGAGTGAGCCTGGGGGCAAATATATCCATGTGTATATCCATGTGTGAGCCTGGGGGGAAATATATCCATGAGTGAGTCTGGGGGCAAATATATCCATTAGTGAGCCTGGGGGCAAATATATCCATGAGTGAGTCTGGGGGCAAATATATATGGGTATGTGACGCTTGGCACTGCTGGGCACTGCTGGGTATGTGACGCTGGGCACTGCTGGGTATGTGACGCTGGGCACTGCTGGGTATGTGACGCTTGGCACTGCTGGGTATGGGATGCTGGGCACTGCTGGGTATGTGGCGCTTGGCACTGGTGGGTATGTGACGCTGGGCACTGCTGGGTATGTGACACTCTGGGCTCAGTTAAATACACCTCACATTACTGTATCACAGAGCTCCACGGCAAGAAAATTCTAATGTACGGTGTGTATGAGTGTTTGAATTTTATTGCTGTGGCGCACTGTGATACGCTCATACATGCTGCGTTTTTTTTTTGGGGGGGCAGCATTTCATCCTTCGCTCCAGGCAGCACAATGTCTTGGGCCGGCCCTGGTTGGTGGGGTGCCAAACTGGAAACATGAATGGTTTTAATCATGAATTGGAATATGTCTATATGGCACTACTACCTCCAAAATATGTGGACGATCCCATATGCAGGGAATAAACCTTATAGCTATATCCCTATTAATGAGGCAAATGAAATGGCCATAAATTCAATGATTACAAGTGTAATCCAGAAATTAACCACAAGATGTATATATAAAACATTCAGTATAAAAAAAATCTAAAAATAAAAAAATTGCTAAAAATAAAAACTGAACGCTGATCCCACACAATTTATTTTACATAACGCTGAGCATTCAAAACTTCAGTGTGTGTGAAAGAAAGACATCCTGTTTACTGCTGCACATTTTTTATTTTATTATTTTTTTATTTGTATTTAGCACATTAAGGCAAATGTTGGGTGCATTTTCAGACATGATGGGGTAAGGTCAGGCACCTTGTGTGTGTAGCAGGAGAAAAAAATCTGCATTCCTGCCTCAACCAGAGCTTTCATGGACAGTTTGTTTGATCGCCTGGGTAAACTCAATTAGCCAGCAGCAGGAGAGCTGATAACAGTAGCGGATCCGGTTTTGAAAATCGCCCGTAGAGCTCTTATCAGATTTCTGGACACTGGTCAGAGTAATTTTTTTTAAACTCTGCCTGGCAGCTGTTGAGGAGACAATGACACTGCTTAAAAAGGGACATAACACATTTTATCAGTCAGGCACATGTTAAATGACATTAAAAAAAGCCAAAGTGATATCTGGGGAATTGCTACTGACTAATTTGCACTGTGGCATGCTGATATTCCTTGGTTTCAAAGGTATTGTGACCAGATATTTGGATCTTTGCTTGTTTGAAATTCAATTAGCGGTCTCTCTATATCTTTTTGTATCTCCTTTCACTTTCTGCATAATTTCTTATGGTAGTCCACCAGATCGATTGACTTTAAAATGAACTATCATGTGTATTTGGGCTTTATAAATATTGAATTATTCATGGTACAGGCGGAACTCGAATTGTCACCCTGTTGGTGGAGTTTTGGTTTTAATTGGTTTGTTTATATGTGTGTGACACAATATTGTGGCTATGTTTGATGTGTTCATGTTATTTTATTAGGGTTATTTCAATAAAAGTTGGTTTTATTAAGAGGCAGACATTTTGGGCCCTATTACATTATATGCGCACTTGTTAACGCGTGCGCAAAAACGCATTGAAAACACAAAATGCACGTTATCGTCTAACGCGAGTGACCATGCCAGGGCCGGATTAAGGGTATCATGGGCCTGGTGCTGAGGATTTTGGTGGGCCTATTTTTAGATACTTAGGAAACAATCGGCAACTAAACTGTCAAATTGGCAAATACTGCAATACGGCAAATATTGACTGAGAAATACGGTGCAGTTCGCCATAATTAGGCGTTCTTCAGCGGCAGCAAAATTGTCCTATAAAGAAGTACAGTAATTGTTAATCTATTCACAGTTGAGCATATCACATCTCCAGTAATAAAACTCACAGTAATGTGTGGTGTGTATGAGTGTATCACAGAGCTCCACAGCAATAAAACTCACAGTAATGTGCGGTGTGTATGAGTGTATCACAGAGCTCCAGCAATAAAACTCACTCATACACATCGCACATTACTGTGAGTTTTATTGCTGTGGAGCTCTGTGATACGTTCATACACACTGCACATTACCGTGAGGTTTATTGCTGTGGAGCACTGTAATGTGCAGTATCTTATAAACCTGAAAAGTGCACCGCAGCTTCTCACGTGTGCCACAAGGACCTTCTCTGCTGCGGCGCAGCCTTAGCTGCAATGGGTGGGTGAGGCTGCTGCAGCAGAGCAATGGCCATCTGTAAGTATGAAGGGGGCACAATGGATTCCCCAATTTTCTTTTGAGCCTGAGTGGATTTTCCCAACTCCGTAAAATCATTATTTTGAAAATTGTATGAATAAATTAGCTCTTTAACACAACAATGTACATGTGGGTTATGCATTTTTTTTTTGGGTGGGTTGACCTGTGGGCATTGCCCGGGGGCCCCATTAGTTGACAGTCGGCCCCTATCCGGCAGCCATCTGTAGGTCATTAGGAAGTGTCCAGCCAATCTGACGGCTTTCAATGCAAGTGTGCTGAAAGCCATTGGAGGGACCTAGCATTGGTTCTCGCTTCTGGGTCTCAATCTGCAGTTTGTTGATCTGAGCTTCAGGGATCAACAAAGGCTCTGGGGCTCAGAGGCCGACTTATAATTTACATTATATTTTTACATGGTTGAAAGTCTTCAAAATACTCGAATTGTTACTGCACCCTAACATGGAAAATATTTATATTTACTCATTTTCAAAACAGCCCTAGTTTCAGGCATGAGAATGAAGGTCAAATTTAATTTTCACCAGTGAAGTGGAGGGGGTTAAACATAAAAAGAGCTCTTCCTGGAAACCTAACTTTATTGAACCTCCCTGCAAATATGTTGATCCGATTAAGAAATGTGTGTATCAGTATATCTCAAGGGAAACCATAATGAGATATTTTTCCCCCTTAAGCCAATTGTTATTTTAAATGGTATAGTCTACAGATGAATAGCTAAATGCTACCACCTAGTGGTCAGGGAATGCAGAACACTGAGCTACATGCTAATCTAAAATTTCTCAGTTGACAAATTTCCTTTGGCCCCTTCTCATGTGATGGCATAAAGTTTAGTAATACAAGGAATTCTCTAGAGACTTATATACACCACAAAGATGTAATATGCGTGGTGTACAATTAATGTCCAGACCCCCACTTCACATTAATGTATCCCTTTGCATATGTCCCTTATGGTCACTCTCCCTGGCGGTTAAATTAGTCACTTCTGTCTTGCCCTGAAGCAGTGCTGTATCTTGGCCTAGGCCGACAAGGCCTAGGGCGGCACTTTCCAAGGGGTGGCAAAAAAAGCCACCCTCCATACGAAAAAAGCAGCCCCAGCACGAAACAATCTGCCCCCTGCGTTGCTCTGCCCGAAAACTGGGCACTTTTAGGGGGCAGGAAAATGGAGCGTATAGAGGGAGGAGTGGTGTTTAAACCGGAAGAGGTGTGACCTTGACAGGAAAGAGGTGTATCAAATTTAAATTGGGGGGGTGCACAGGTTTAGTCAGGCCTAGGGCAGCACAAAACCTAAATACACCACTGCCCTGAAGTGATCACAGAGGTCTCTCAAACCCATACCAACTACTTCAAAGACAATAATACACATGATGTACATCCGTTAACATACTGGCAAGGGCATGAGGCGGTAGTTAGGGTAGTGTTCCTTAAATGGGGTTCATATTTTAAGAGCCAGAATGATTCTCATAGGTTGAATCGCCTTCGCCGATCCACTTGCCACGTCTCTCCATAAGGAATGAGATGGCCCATCCGCACTGGTGGATCTTCTTGATCTCAAACGACAACTGACAAATATGGATAAACAAGACTACTTGTGGACAGCCTGTATGCTTCAAACTAAGCACTATTTATTCAACAATAAAGCAAGCAGACTGATGGCCAATAAACTCTGCTACCACTTCGTTAAATTCTTGCACCTCTCCAGTAAGTGTCCTTGGGCAAGACACCTAACGGTACATACTCACCACCCAGGACATACTTGAAACAGAGAAATCTCAATGTGTCCTTCCTGTTAAAATCCTTTCTCAAAAAAAAAATATATAAAAAAAATCCAAAATAGAGAAAATGGTGACTCCTATTTTCGAACAGATTGCAGACTGCTTTGCGGCCTACTGCTGAGCTTCATATCTTAGCTCCCTACCCTATCTGAAGCCCAACAAACCCAGCTAGCGGCTCTGATTTCACTCCTGGAGCTCACCAATGCCATTACATCCCTGAAAGACCATAAAGCCCCAGGGCCGGATGGGTTCACTGCGAAGTATTAGAAGTCCTTTCTGGAGTTACTGAGAACACACCTTTATTTTTATTTATTTTTAATTCACAATTTTATTTTGCAAAATGTCATCAAGCAATCAAATAGAAAGGAGGGCCGCGCAGGACCGCACAAGGTCATCTAGGGGAATACAGCAGGAGAAAAATAATAACCAAAGAAAAACACACCGCAGAACTTGATGCAAGACCACAGACACATAGTGTGGCAGAGGATATCCAAAAGAGGGAGGCGAGGGAGGGGAAACATACCAAAAGGTGCTCCGGAACCCCAAAAAAAAAAAAAAATTAAAGTGGCAAAGGCAATATATGTGACTTTACTGGCTCTCTCCTGAAGGTCACAAGGACCGTAGGAGGCTGTGGAAATGTGCAGGTCACAAGGCCGGGGCACTTGAGGGCCAGATGTGGCAGGCAGAGCCATGGTGGCCGCCACAATGGCACTCCCCAAGTAAGCCCCGAACGCCAAAAGAAAAGGAAAAATAAAAAAGGGGGGAGGGGACTGGAGCACGTGGTGGTGTGTAAAACGTAACAGCCCCCGGGGGGGGACGTCATATTCTCATAACGGGGGGGCCACATCGGGGGGAAAACGACAGCATCAAAGTCATCGAACAAATGAGAAAAAATAAGAGGGGGTTAAATTCACAAACATCAGAGAGGGGGTGTCATCGGGGGGTAGACCATCAGCGTTAAATGGGGGGTCTCGTCAAAAGAAAAGTGTTAGTCAATCCATCTGAAGTCCAGCATATAGGCCTTAGCCAGTGTCACGAAACTCAATGGGGACCAAAGAGTCAGCCCATCCAGGCCCATCGACTTGGAAACTAAGGCACATCATTTCCCCGCGTCCACCACAAGCTCCGCGGGGGGGGGCAAAACCCCACAGCGCTCCACTCCAAGTGTAGGGGAAAGGATCCTCCGCATCGCCACCTCCCCTGATGTCACGGAAGGATGCCGGACCTCCGCAACAGAAAGTCCCAAACCTCCAAGAGACACCGCAGCCTCGGCAATCAGCGTCTCAGCTGGCCGCCCGTCTGCCACGGCGTGCAACTGGTCACCCTCTGCCAGCAGCCAGGAATCCTGCATTGTCCTGACGCTCCCGGGGCACCGCTCTCCATCCTCCTCTGCGGCAGAGCAGCCTATCATCAGTAGGGATGAGCTGTTCGGTTCGATCAGTTCGGATTGCGATTCGAACTTTGGCCGTTCGCAAGTTCACGAACTTCGAACTTTTTGGCGTGTTCGGTTTGAGTTCGGAAAAATTTTGTTTTGAAAAAAGTATAAAAAATGCTTAAAAAATACAAAAAAATCTAGAAATAAAGAGACTCTTTACTGCAGAATATAGCAAAGGTTTATTAGATATTGAATTAAAAAATAATGTTTACGTGCAAAGATTCTCACCTCTAAATGACCTGTGTTCTCAAACGCCGTAAATAACAGGTGTTAATTAGTGTTTGGAAATAACATGTGCTTTTAATTAGTCTGGTCTAATGAATTTCATACATTGTATGTAGACTGAGGGTGTGGTGTCTCCTGAACATGTATCAAACAACACCTGTGCTTCTGAGAAGTGTTCATTTCTCTACTAAATGTTCCTCTGATATGCTGTTTAACCCCTTAACCCTGCATTTCACTGCTGTGTGCTCAGCTCATTTTTACCGCTTTCGCTCATATTTAAACGCGATTTGAAGCCACATTTTATTAAATGACCCAGACATATTAGAAATCGTTCTTTCCGTCAGACTCGGCAGATTCATAATATATAATTTTTATATGTATACGTCATGTCCTGCCTGTATATTATGACAAAAAAATACAATAAAATTGAATTTTTAATCATCTGCAGTGTGTAAAGTGGTTTTTTTTCACATTTTAGCACATGAGCGTTTGCGGTTATGTTTTCTATGGGGTGCACTTGTACAAAAATTAGAAATGGGGACCTGTTACATTTTGTGGGGGGAATTACGTGATTTATAGCAAACGCACCCCATAGAAAAAAATCATTAGTGCAGCATCATTGTTCACATTATAATTGAAATGTGAACAATATTGCTGCATTAATAAAAATGGCTATCATTCGATAGGCCATGCTCAGGCCTTTCGATTGACACCCTCCATGACCCCCTAGCTGCCTGGAGATATCGGGGTTCAAATGAACCCCCTATCTCCACCAGGGGATTCCAGGCAGCTAGGGGTTCCCTGGCTATCTGACATCACACTATGCGTGAGGACGTCAGGCAGTGAGGGGGGACCCGGGGGTGGAGCCGCTATCCAATATGGTGGCCCCCACCGGAGCTAGGCCGCACTTCGGCGCCGCAAGGCATCTCTATACACAGCCCCATCAGCATCTCTATACACAGACTCACAGCATCTCTATACACAGCATCTCTATACACAACCCCATCAGCATCTCTATACATAAACAGCATCTCTATACACAACCCCATCAGCATCTCTAAACACAGCATCTCTATACACAACCCCATCAGCATCTCTATACACAGCATCTCTATACACAGCCTCACAGCATCTCTATACACAGCCTCACAGCGTCTCTATACACAACCTCACCGCATCTCTATACACAACCCCATCAGCATCTCTAAACACAGCCTCACAGCATCTCTATACACAGCCTCACAGCATCTCTATACACAACCCCATCAGCATCTCTATACACAAACATCATCTCTATACACAACCCCATCAGCATCTCTGTGAACCCTCAAATGAACCCCCTATCTCCACCAGGGGATTCCGGGCAGCTAGGGGTTCCCCGGCTATCTGACGTCCTCACGCTATGCGTGAGGGCGTCAGGCAGTGAGGGGGGACCCGGGGGTGGAGCCGCGATCCAAGATGGCGGCCCCCACCGGAGCTAGGCCACACTTCAGCGCCGCAAGGGGTTAAAGCCAGGCACCGCTTAAAAGGGGAGACTCTTTCCTTTTAAGCGGTGCCTGGCTTTATTTTGTGGGACCTCCCGATCAGGAGGGAGAGGGACCCGAACGGATCCCCCCTCCCTTCCAGGCGATCTCCCAGCATTGCCGGGGGGTCGCCTGTAAATGACGTCATCGTACATGGCGTGATGACGTCATTTACGTCGGGAGGAGCTTGACTTCAGCGTCTGATGCTGAAGTCAGAACGCCGCGGGACCCCGGACAGAGAGGTGAGTATCTCCGCCGGGGGTCCTGCAAAACTGATAACGTGTGGGACACGTCCTCCTCAGCATACAGCGGGAGTAACTGAGGACGTGTCCCACACGTCGTCAGCAGTGAAGGGGTTAAAAACTTATTTTTTAAAACTTTTTGTCCTTGTTTCCTGTCCCCCAGGGCACTACCCGTACCCGGACATTGTTTTTAAATGTTTCTATACATCCTACAAATCCGCCACTTCACGGGCAGGTTATGGGGAATTTTTCGTGAAGGAATTGAAGGAATTTTTCGTTTTTATTTTTAACCCTTATTTCATGGAAAACTCCCTGTCCCTTTTAAAAACGTTTTTTTTTTTTTTTACTTTTTGTCCTTGTTTCCTGTCCCCCAGGGCACTACCCGGACCCCCCTACACCTGTTATGTCAAATATCTAGCATATATGCCCTCTTGGAGGGCACTCTATAAATCGAATTTTGAGTCCCATTGACTTGTATTGAGTTCGTGTTCGAGTTCGAAGTTCATATGCGAACCGAACTCGGGGGTTCGTCCCTAGTCATCAGGGCCACGGTCGACAGATCTTCGGGCCAGTCCACGACAGCTCGACACACGGCCGCCTCCAACCGGTAGCTCACCTCCACAACCGTAGCTCACTCCACAACCGCAGCTCTCACCTCCTGGAAATCTGCCTTCCACAACATGCGGAATTCTGCCATGAGGCGTCAGACCTCCCCCCTTGTAAGCGGACACAAGTCATCAGGGCGCTCGATAACAGCAGCCACCGCAGAAGAGGCAGCAGGCTCCACTAGGGCTTCGACATCCCGCTGGCGGGGGCCCTCCGCCAAGCAGGACCCTCTGCCACTCCACTCCGCCATCAGGTCGCTCCACAAAGCAGGTAAGATTATCGCAGGGGGAAAGTCAGCGACTCCCGCACAGGCTTTTTTTTTTTTTTTTTTTTTGTGAAAGGATTTTACCAGGAAGGATACATTGAGATTTCTCTCGTTTTCAAGTATGTCCTGGGTGGCGAGTACGTACCGTTAGGTGTCTTGCCAAGGACACTTACTGGAGAGGTTGCTCGCTTGGGCTTCCAAGATGGCCACCTCTGGCTAGGCCACGAATAACTTCAGTGTGCTCAAACACCACCGCAAATGGTAAAATGATGGTTGCTTCGGGCCATAAACGATGCCCCAGCACAGCAGGAACTAAAAGGACCAAGGCAGCAGCTCCCCTGGACGGTGGGATGTGTATAATATTGCCAGAAAGGCCAGGTCATCAGAGAGCTCCGCAGAAACACGTCCACACTCATCCACTCCCCAACACACCTCCTTTAGACATTCAAACATATCAGACAGGCCACGTCTCCTCGGATTGGTTATCTGGTATGATTGGTACTATCCTAAAAACTAAGCTACCTGTCCCCGCCTGCACAAAATACAGACCAATATCCCTACTCAACACTGATGCCAATCGATCGTTAGATCTCATGCTCCTCCTTGTGGCAGCGGACCGGGTGCGGTTTATTAAAAATAAACAAAACATAGGGTAAAAACCCAAACACCAAGTGTTAAATGATGTGCCAATTAAACACAAACAACAAGCTAGTCAAGCATGGAGGTAGCCAATGCAGATTATCCTTTCATTTTTTCATTTCCCAAATGGCTCCAATGACAATGTTAAATTATCAAGTGTATACCCAAAAAAAAATCAAAAAAAAAAATCGCCCAGTTCCAGAGGTTCACGGGTAGTCAGAGCCTAGGTCCAACTGGTTTGGGTCCCGTCACTTGATGCATTTTGTCTGTCCAACTTCTTCAAGAAGCGGTTTATTAAAACACAGACAAGGCACAGTTAACACAATGAAAGTTCTTGCTTTGCTTGAATCTACCACTAATACCAATACCCCAGCACTGCTCCTGTCCCTAGATGCCAAAAAAGGCTTTTGATCTCCTTAATTGGACGTTTTTGGAACAGATGTTCTTGAAGTTTAACTTCACTCCAGAATTGATTTAGATGATTTGGTTCTCTATTCCACACCCAATGCAAAAGTGTTGACTACAGGTTTTCTATTGCGATCAGTGGCGATAACAAATGGCACCAGACAGGGCTGTCCGCTTTCCACCCTTCTATATGCTCCAGCTCTGGAGCCCCTAGCCCAAGCCATTCACCAGTCTGATGCAGTGGAGGGCCCTTCCTTCTGTAAATTAAGTTTATTGCCGATGATAGAGTTGATGTTATGGGACCCACTACCATTTCTTCCTGCTCTTCAGATATTGGAAGACGATGGTTGGATATCTTACCACAAAATTAATGTATCCAAAACTCGCCTGTACGCTATTCCGCAGGAGGTCCTGGCTGAGGTCCAGTACCTATACCAGTATGATTGAAGAACCCACTCCCTGACTTAATTTAGAAGTTAAATTGGCCTTTTCCAAGTCTAATTTTTTTACACTTAAATTATCAACCCCTGCTCGAAATGTCTAGAACTTTGTGTCACCAATGGTCTAGATTTGAGATCTCATGGGTGGGTAGAATACATGCTGTTAAAATAATGCTATTACCTAAGCTACTATGTTTTTTGAGCCCTCCCTCTGGCAGTCCCCGTGACATTTTGTTTTTAAAACCATGTTATCGACTACTTCCACATTTGTTTGGAGGGGAAAGAGGCTGCGTATTACGATGGACATCTTCACCAACTCATATCGGGAGGATTAGGTCTCCCCAACCTTCTTATGTACTATAAAGCATCGATCATGACTAACTCCGCCTGACTCATATCGGGAGCGAACCCCCCCCCCCTCAGTGGTTGTCTTGAATTCTCCTGCATACACTCCCCTATGATTTCTCTATGGAAGTCTAACTTCCATCGACCATCTCTCGCCCCTCTATTGAATTTCCCCAAGCTTTTGTTAACTTGGTACAAAACATGTTCCCTATTGACATCAATTCACCCCCTAGCTATGGCCTCCCCTTTATCGGTCCTTGCCCATCTAATTGCTACCTTCGACTCTCACCCATGGAGGCAAGTGTTTTACCCCATTTGAAGGCTAAATATTCTATTGAGGCCAATCTCTGCTTTTCCTATACGACAAATTTGGTTGTGCCTCTCTCAATGTGATCTGCTCTGGGTACCCACAGTGGAGGTCATTTGAACCGTATTGCATTGCCCACAAGTCTCAAACTCGTCCTCTCTCCATGATTTACCGATTATTGTTGACTAGACAGACACCAGTTCAGTGGAGATTCATGGTGAATTGGGAGAAGGATTTGGGGGAAGAACATACTTAATACACAATGGAGCGATTGCTATTTACAGGATAAGGGCAAATTTAAATGTGTATCGTTTGTATAATCACCCGGATAAGGGAACATTATAACTCCAAGGTTTCTACGCAATGTTGGAGATGCGGCAATGCAGGTGGCACCTTTTCCAGGTTTGGTGCAGTTGCTCAGTGCCGACTGCATTATGGGGTGAGGTAGCGACTCTTGGCACAGATATTCTTTGGTCACCGATTGAACCCCTCACCAACGCTATCCTCTTTCAGATGTTCCCTGCCTCCCTCAAATACCAAAAATGCTTTCTGGCTCATTTACTCTGTTTCCTCCACCCTCTAGGCCTCCAAGTGAAAGTCCATGAAGGTAACAACAATGAGTGATATTAAAACTAGATTAGGTAATATACAGATCCTGGATGTCACGGCCAGAGACCTGACTGGTACCCCTACTCTTTGTAAAGACCACTGGTTTATTTGGGACACTTATGGAGTGAAATTGTAATTTTCTCAATTACGTTTCCAATTGCTGATGTATTGCTATGTGTATGTTGCACCCCTTTCCCTTATTCCTTTTTCTTTTCCGTACCCCTTGCACTTTATTTATCCTTGTTTCTCTTTTTGTATTTATTTTTTTCTTTTCAAAATATGGTAAGAGAACCAACCAGATCCTAGAACAATACCTCCAATACTTCAGGTCACACATCCAACAGTGTGCCCAATGGGATGTCTCCATTTTACGATAATTTTGGTTACCATCCCATCACTCTTCCTCATTAACCTCATATCAATCCAGTACCAGATCTCTGAAACCTCCACCCACAACATCTCCAAAGACTCAAAGACAACAAAAGGCCAAAGCAAACATTTTCATTATTTATTTATTTATTTATTTATAAATTATTTTACCATGAAGGACACATTGAGATTTCTCTCATTTTCAAGTATGTCATGGGTTCAAGAACATTGAAATGTTACAGTCGCTACAGAAATACAAAGTAATACAATGCAAGATATTAAAAAACAACACAAATATACAGATTAACAGAAAATAAATATGTAGGAAATAGTCATTATGTTACGTTTGCAGGTGCATTCCGTAATGAGGTATGTTAAGTGACTTAAGACTGGGGGAAGATTTGATGGCGTCTGGGAGGTTATTCCATAACTGCGGGGCTCTGCAGGAAAATGAGGATCAAGCCGATTTCTTTTTGTATTGTGGTTTTGCAAGTAAGGTGCAGGTCCTGGATCGGAGGTTAAAGGAGGCGGGAACTGCTAGGGGAAGCAGCCTATTCAGGTAGGGTGGCAGCTTCCCAGAAAAGCTCTTAAACACCAGGTTGGAAAGGTGAAGGGTGCGTTTATACTCCAGCGACGGCCAGTTTAGCTCTTTTAACATGTCACAATGGTGGGTCATGTAGTATATTTATTTATTTGCAAAGTATTTTACCAGGAAGGATACATTGAGATTTCTCTCGTTTTCAAGTATGTCCTGGGTTCAAGAGCATTGAAGTTTTACAGTTGTTGCAGAAATACAAAGTAATAAATGCAAGATATTAAGAACAAAACACAAATATACAGATTAACACAGAAAATAAATATGTAAGTAATATAGTTACTATGTTACATGTTTACAGGTGCATTCTGTACCGATGTATGCTAGTAAGGAGCTCGAGTGACTTAAGACTGGGGGAAGATTTGATGGCGTTTGGGAGGTTATTCCATAATTGCGATGCTCTGTAGGAAAATGAGGATCGAGCCACTTTCTTTTTGTATTGTGGCATTGCAAGTAAGGTGGTGGTCCTGGATCGGCGGTTATAGGAGGAAGGAACTGCTGGGGGAAGCAGTCTATTCAGGTAGGGTGGCAGCTTCCCAGAAAATCTCTTAAACACCAGGTTGGAAAGGTGAAGGATGCGTCTAGATTCCAGTGAAGGCCAGTTTAGCTCTTTTAACATGTCACAATGGTGGGTCATGTAGTTACATTGTAGCACAAAGCGGCAGAATGAGTTATACAATGTAGTAATGTAGTAAGTTTCTGGAGGTGTTTTTGCGGGGCAGCTGCATACATTACATCTCCGTATTCAATCGCCGGCATAAGCATTTGTTGCACAATCTGCTTTCGTACTGCAGGGCTTAGGCAGGATTTGTTTCTATACAGGGCACCTAGTTTGGGGTAAAGTTTAGATGAGTTTTTCTACGTGGGGGCAAAAAGGATAGATTTGGGTCTAACCACATACCTAGATATTTGAGAAGTGACCGTGGTCAGCGTGCCATTTGATTTTGTCCTGACATGTAGATGGGGATTTTGCAGTTTATGTAGTTTAGGTGCTGTACCAAAGAGCATTGTTAGGAGTTTTGTCAGTATTTAGAAAAGGTTTGTTATCTGTGATCCACTTTAATACCTCTGTGAATTGTTCTTGCAGCACGGCCTCCAGCTGTGGGAGATCTGGTTTGCTGGTATAGATTACGGTGTCATCTGCATACATGTGTACAGTTGAGGCTTTGCAGATGTTGGGCAGATCATTAATGAATGTGAATAGCAGGGGGCCGATGTAGTTATATTGTAGCACAAAGAGGCAGAATGAGTTATACAATGTAGTAAGTTTCTGAAGGTGCGTTTGCGGGGTCGCTGCATACACTACATCTCCGTAATAAATAGCCAGCATAAGCATTTGTTGTACAGTTTGCTTTCTTGCCGTGGCGCTCAGGCAGGATTTGTTTCTGTACAGTGCACCTAGTATGGGGTAAAGTTTAGATGAGAGTTTTTCGATGTGGGGGCCAAAGGATAGATTTGGGTCTAACCACATACATAGATATTTGAGAGAAGTGACTGTGGTCAGCGTGCCATTTGATTTTGTCCCAACACATAGATGGGGATTTTGCAATTTACGCAGTTTAGGTACTGTTCCAAAAAGCATCGTTACAATTTTGTCAGTATTTTAAAAAAAAGTTTGTTGTGTTTGATCCACTTTTCTACCTCTGTGAATTGTTCTTGCAGCACTGCCTCCAGCTGCAGGAGATTTGGTTTGCTGGTATAGATTACAGTGTCGTGTGCGTACATGTGTACAGTTGAGGCTTTGCAGAGGTTAGGCAGATCATTTATGAATATTGTGAATAGCACGGGGCCGAATATTGAGCCTTGGGGTACACCGCAAGTGACTGGGAGGAGCTGCCAGAAATGGACACATATTGCGATCGGTCGGATACATACAGGGTTATCCAAAGAGATTCGAAAAGTCACCGCACGTTCGGTGACTTTTCGTTCTCTTCAATTCGGTTCCTTTTGCCGATCCCATTCCGGTGATCTTGCGGTGTATTCAGCAAGCACCACAGGGTTCCCGAATTGCAGGGAAAGGCTACCGCAAAACCTGCCGAATGCACGTCGAAAACCCCCAAAAACATCTGGATTAACCCGAAGACGCCGGAAAAACCCGAGCAGGAGCCGATCACACGCAGCGAAGCCGCCAGAAAAGCCGAGACCGCAGACAGAGGGAGGTGAATAAATTAGCAAAACAGTTTGTATGAATGTGAAAGTAAAAAGCTGTTTGCAAAGAAACTACTGAGCGAAAATGTCTGAAATTTGCACAGGAGGTCCAGGGAATGATAATAAAAAGGGCTGTTACAGAAAACATAACTAAACTTAAAAAAAAAAAATGCTCAAAATATCCTAAAAATTCTATAAATAAAGAGACTCTTTACTGCAGAATTTTATAATGAACGGTTTATTAGATATTGAATTAAAACCGTAATATTTTTAACATTGAAATCTATGGGATTTTCCTGAATAAACTTGCCGAATTAAAACACCGAATGGCAGGGCATAAGGGGAACCTTTCACTGCTGGTTTGTGTTCTCTGAATAGCCGAAGCAGCGCTTTTTTTATGGGGATTTCACTGTCCTCGAACAGGCACTTTCAGGCAAATCCTGGCGAATTGCCTGCTCTCTGGATAGCCGAATGGCCAGGAAAGTTAACCAAACGCTGATTTTCAGCGTTCGGTTACCTTTCTCAAGCAATTCGGAGCTCTTTGAATAACCCTGATAGGATTGAAACCAGGTTAGCGTGTGATCACCAATACCAGAGTTTTTAAGTTTTTTTTAACAAGATGCCATGGTCTACGGTGTCAAAGGCCTTGGCAAAATCAAGGAAGATGGCTCCAGTTAGGTTTCGTCTTTCCATGCCTGCTTGGATATCATTGCAGACTTTTAAAAGGGCGGTTGTAGTGGAGTGATTTGGACAAAAGCCGGATTGATCTGGGGTTAAGCAGTTCCAATATTGATAATAATCACGTCATTGTGTGTAGACTCACTTTTCCAAAATTTTTGACATTACAGGGAGCAATGATATCGTACAGTAGTTGGATACCCAAGTACTGTCACCACTTATATGGATAGGTACCACTGTCGCAGTCTTCCAGAGTTTGGGTATGTATCCAGTCGCCAGTGATTCATTGATTAGGGCTGCGACAGGTTTTGCAATTGCCGGCGCACTGATTTTCAGCAGCATTTGATCAGGTCCAGACTGGTATTTCATTTTTTCGTTACGGTGAAGTTTAGTAACGACACTGACAGGCACTGGTCTAAAACTGAATTCCTATCTATCTGATATAGGGTCTTTGCACAGTTGAAGGGGCCTGACCTGCGTGCGGCCTGATTGCATGTCATTTCCAAGCTTAGCAATCAGGGTGGTGGCACATCCAACAAAATAATTATTAAAGGCATTTGCTACATCTAGGGGGTGTTGCAGGTTTTGGTTGTTTATTTTGACAGCAGCGGGCTGGGAGTGGAGTGTTTGTATGTTACTTATAGTTTTCCAAAAGTTTCTAGGGTTTGATATGTTATTGCTTAGATTATCATTGAAGTGAAGGGCTTTAGCCATTTTTGTTTGTTCTCCTCTGGCCTCTTCTATTGCGGACAAGGTTTGGCTTTCCACCACAAATCTTTGATCAAACTGTCCTTCAAAGTAACTTGGTCGCCTTCCAACATCAAATACTGTTGCTGTACAACTAAACTCGTTCCTACAAGCTGCACCCAGCCTTCCATGTGTCCATACTGAAACCTTTGTAGGACCATCTATTCTCTAGCCTTACTCTTTCTGTTTCTGGATCCATTGATGGAGTCGACTACTACCAGATGCAGGACATCATCTCGCAAGAGCCTGTCACAGTCTTCACAAGCTGGTGGCCGCTCTGCATGCAGCCAGCCGGAGGGGAATGCTGGCGGACTTCTGTTAATGCAATCTGCCAGCAGCACCTGTGTCTGAGGTCTGTGGGCAATACAGGTGTCTGTGGGCAATACAGGTGTCTGAGGTCTGTGGGCAATACAGGTGTCTGAGGTCTGTGGGCAATACAGGTGTCTGAGGTCTGTGGGCAATACAGGTGTCTGAGGTCTGTGGGCAATACAGGTGTCTGAGGTCTGTGGGCAATACAGGTGTCTGAGGTCTGTGGGCAATACAGGTGTCTGAGGTCTGTGGGCAATACAGGTGTCTGAGGTCTGTGGGCAATACAGGTGTCTGAGGTCTGTGGGCAATACAGGTGTCTGAGGTCTGTGGGCAATACAGGTGTCTGAGGTCTGTGGGCAATACAGGTGTCTGAGGTCTGTGGGCAATACAGGTGTCTGAGGTCTGTGGGCAATACAGGTGTCTGAGGTCTGTGGGCAATACAGGTGTCTGAGGTCTGTGGGCAATACAGGTGTCTGAGGTCTGGTGTGGAGATACATAGGTGAGGTGTGTGTGTGTGTGTGTGTGTGTGTGTGTGTGTGTGTGTGTGTGTGTGTGTCGGTGTGTCGGTGTGTGTCGGTGTGTGTCGGTGTGTGTCGGTGTGTGTCGGTGTGTGTGTGTGTGTCGGTGTCGGTGTATCAGGCCATACATGTCAATATTAATAATTGGACAGGCTTTTCAGCAAAATCCAAACATTATTTAGCATCCCCGGCAGTCTAATTTTTTTTTGGGGGGGGGGGGGAAACACATCTAAAAAGCAGTCAACTCCCCCCCCCCTCCCAGTGGTATTCCCGAGTGTGGCTCGGGGTTAAATTCCTATGTTGGAAGTGGTAACTCCAAGCAACACTCAGGATGCCGCTGGATACCTCACCTCTCCCTCGCTGCCTCCTCCGGCGACCTTATACTTACTGGATTGCTTCTCGCGAGGAAGGAACCAGGAAGTAAAACGCCGCGATCGCCGGAGGAGGCTGCAGAGATCATCTAGGGAGTGCACAGAGCGGTAATGTATACAGCCCGATTGTGTCTCTGGGTTACCGCTCTCAGCGGTGAAATTTAACCCCAAGACACACTCGGGATAACCGTCAGGGAGGTTAATGGACAGCATCACATGACATTAAATAAAAATATTAGTACCGGTGAGTACCTGGAAAAACCAATATCGGTATATTTTTTTTAAAAAAATGGTATCGGCACATCCCTACTGTGACTGTTACATGCCTTGATTGAAGATGAACCTGATTGGAGAATAGAGTACTGTGAGTGGTTTCAAGTTCAACAAATGACTATGATGACTTTGTATAGAAAATGGGGTGTACTTTCATCCGAGGGTTTAATTGAACCATTACTTTGAAGGCACGGTCACTGGTCCAGTGTACCTCGACATGCTTCACACATCCATTTTACCGGTCATTTGTGAGTTTTATGCGGATGTGCAATTTTACTTCCAACCAGATGGTGCACCATCGCACTTACACCAAGACATAAGAGCCTCGATGATATTCTGCCAGGACATTGGACTCATAGGTGATGTTGAATTTCCTCCACATTCCCTGGACTTAACATCCCTCGATTTCTCTCTGTGGGGAACACTAAAGAATGTGGTACATCGCAGAAAACCACCTACGGTGGCTCCACTACAGGAAGACATTGAAATATCACGCAGTGCAATCTGTGGACACTATTCAATGTTGTTCATACAGTAATGTGCCAAAATCAAATGTGTCTGGATGCCAATTGTGACCACTTTGAGCGTCAAACATTACTTACAGCTGCCCTTTGACATTTATATAAATCTAGTAGTAACATTTTTATGCACATATTTTTCATAATGAACGGGATACATTTTGTTAAGCATATTTTCATTCCCAGGGGGAGTTTATGCAGGATGCGGTTGTAGTCTGGTGCCACTCCAATTAAAAAGGTCACCTCCCGCAATAAATTTTCCCCAGTAGCCATATAGTAGTCCTGCAGTGGATTGTCTAGTACCAGGAACAAATGGCCCTGCTAGTCCAGAGTATCTTTTTGTTCAGTTAAATGATGTACAAAGTACAATAGACACTTACTGGGTATCAAAATAATTGTTTTATTTTTAAATCCAAAAGTAATTTTCATATAAATTCCAATGTACAGATGATATGGAGCTGTATAAAACAATAATGCTCTTAAGAAAGAGGAAAGTGGGTTCTACAAGTGCAACCCCATTAATTTACCGAATGCCCATCTGGCAGCAAGCAGGTAAAATAAAATTTCACTTTCTTTAACCAAGCAGAATATTGCGAAATAATGTATTGCTGGCTCATCTTAGAAGAAAAGTGTTTAATGTAGTGGTGTCAAAGTAGTGTAGCATGCAGGTGACTGGGCAATGGATCTGGAGCTTTTACAATCAAATTGTGTTTTCACTGTATAGCTGTGCTTCTCATGGGAGAAAAGGGGTGAGCCTCAATCTGCAGACAGAAAACAAACAAATATGGAAGGACGCTGGCAGGTGAAGAAATAAGGGGACGAGTTTTGTATGTGTCTACAGATCCTTCAGCTGTAGGCATATCCTTTAGGTCGTTGTTTTTTTTTTTTAATTACACTGATAGGATGTAACTGAAAGTATAGGTTGGGTATCCCGAAACACATATACATACATATAGATTATTTCTCCAAAAGCAGGCACTCACCTCCTCAAATTACCATTAAGCGTATACTGCCCTGCTTCAACCTCCACCGCAGATACAGTTTAAAAAAAACTGAGGGTACTCACTGGTTTTCACATAAAATACCAATCTTAATGGTGAATGCATCAAGGTTTTGGCTCGAGTCTTTATAAAGGCCTGAGCGAGTCGAAACGTTGATGCATTCACAACACAGATTGGACTTATATGTAAAGACCTGAATGCCCGCAGTTTTTTGAAACACACACACACAGTGAAGTTAACGTTAAACAATATGAAAAATAAATGACTCTCTGGTTTAGGCTTCGGTTCCTTCCCCAAGATATCTTTTATGCAAATATTGCAAATGACACTTCTAGTCTCAAGTATTTCAGATAAAGCAGTGGCTCCAAACCCTGGTCCGCAAGCACCACTAACAGGTCAGGTTTTCAGGATTACATTGCAATATTCAATCTTCATTTCCCCAATCACTGAGCAGAAAATGATAACCCCGTGCTGTGCTTCAGACACCTGGCAATCCTGGCCTGTTAGAGGTACTTGACCAGGGTTGGGAACCACTGAAATAAGGGATACTCAACCTGTACTGGTTTTATTGTAGATTTTACATGGTGCAACATGAAAATCATACTTTGAAGGCTCTCTGTACTGTCTAAATTATTTTTTATAATATGTTTTTATTGGAGAATACCAAAGTGTAAGACTGTATGACGGAACACAGCATGGAGCAAGAGAATACAGAAAAGACATAACATTCAAGGCATTTGCAATTCAAAATGAAATTACAAAAGGAGACTGTAGAGCTGTCAAGTTTGCAAAATACCAGGAGGCAACTCAAGGCAATTGTCATTACAAAAGAAAAGGAGAACATAATAACCCTGATCGAACAGCTCACACAGATATCCTACGGGAATATGAAATGGTAATAGTACCAAGGAAACAGCGCCCTAACAAACAAGGTAAGAACCAAATGACACCAGAAGTAAAAACACCAGAACCCCAAAAATTCTATCCAGCTACATTTATTGTGGAGTTAACAGTAGCCATGGGAAATTAGTATGAATGACAGTAACGAAGGGCATTGTCTATCATGTACAGTCTAGCATCCTGAAGCAATACCTGACCAGGCAAACGTGTTCTCTAGGACAGCGACACATACTGCCGTAGCTCTACACATTATTCCTTGCCTCCCAATGCTTCACTGTAATTTCAATTACATTGTTTAAGGTATGTAAAAGGACAATGTTATCCTTTTGACTTTCCATCCATTTACCATAGTTGCTGGGGAGAACTGTATTCTCCAAGGCGCTATGCAAGGAATGAGTTTGCTGACTTCCTACAGATGTTTGACTTGTGCCAATAGCTTCCCTTGATGTTAAAACCTGTTAATAGAAACAAAATAACAGACGCGAGACCAGCATGAGAAAGCAGTGCGACTACACAACTGTTCTGAGTGGCCAAAGTACACTTTAGGGCATGGATTTAAACTATGGCCCCCTAGATGTTGCTGAACTACAACTCCCATGATTCTCAGGCCATCTCTGGCATTCAGCGATCCTGGAAATTGTAAGCCAACAACATCTAGAGAGCCAACGTTTGTCAAATGGAATGAAGTTCGGAATCACACAAAGCCCCTAGTGCAGGGATGTAAAAGATGGTTAAAACAGCCAAAACATCCAAGCAGAAAAAAGAATAAAAAAAGACGCCACATTATAGGGATTTGTTTTCTCTTCTGATGTTCATATTAAAAAGTCTGCTGCTGCCAGCATGGGGTAGTAAACTTAGTGGTTTGAAAAGATTAGTTTTTAGCAGAACCAGTCCTTATTAACCCCTGAGTCACTAAAGAGAACTGTTAAACATCTGCAGACGTATTCCCCCTGCATACTTGTAAAACTTCTAACTGTAGATCACCACCTACATGTGCAGAAGGGATATTAAAAGCAGTAGAAAAGCACCTTCACATTAAGTCTTGTAGTGCATAAACTGTGTGCCACAAAGATCGGTGACAAAAATAGCTGCTTAATACCATTTTATAATATCTGGACTTCAACTTTATTCTTGTATACCTTTTGTTTCGCCCCGCGAGTGAAAAGACCCTTGCAAGCTTATTGACCAGCGAGGCTACACAAAATTTGTGTGCCTGTAAAATAATAATTATAGAAAAAAAAAAAAAAAATCATGCACTCTCAACCCCTACCTCCTACATTCAAAATCAGGAAAGAGATGAGATTGGGAGTGGAGGGTTTTCGACTTTGCAAACCCCATCACCAGCGACCGCACACATCCCGGAAAACATTTGTTGCTGCCCTATAACTCAGATGACAGAAATTTGCAACGTACAACCCTTCACCTGTATGCCAGAGTCAATGTATCTCCTACAAGCGTAAACTTTAAAAACATTCTCTTTCTATATCTTCTTTTTGAAGAGTCCCTTTGAAAAAGCAGTGACACAAGAGAAAGGGTCACGTTTATCATTTTTGATTTTCAGGAAGCTAAACACTGCGCATGCCTGAGACATACCAGCTTTTCCCCGAACTTCTCTAGTAGAGTTTGTTTGAATAATCCACCCTTATTAATGAGGCTATATGACTCTGCATTGTAGTATTCTGCATCAAGAAAACTTACGTGGGGCAAAACAGGGCAGTGGCCCTATAAGCAAGAACTAAAACAAGGTGATGGGAAAAAGAGAAAGCTTACACCAAAAGAAAGTGTTATATTGTACAGAACACATCTTGTTCTTCTGTCCAGGAGACCGTTTACTTCAAAAATCTGTAGAATACATTCAATCTCTGCTAGACCAACAGAACATAGAAAAACCATTGTGCATAGATCGCTCCATTACAAGAAGCCATCTGCACAGATATCCAGCAGGTATTATTAGTGAATACTGGTCTCTGCACTAACCTTCTGTATATAGCTTCAAATTTGTAAAGACAATTGTGTGCATTGCACGGCTTGCCTCAAATCCATCCTGCTTTACCTTCACAGGATATCACCTTGTAAAAGGTAAGATCAGGACAGCTTCATTAAAAGAATATTTACCTAGACCAAACCTCTACTTAGTACTATGTTCTTGTGTATGGTCTAGCATGTTTATGGGGAAAAAAATATTAAAACTTCTCCAGCCTTTAGTTAGTGAAATTACAAAAATATATAGAAAAAACCCCCACCTAGAATACAATTGTTACGTCTGCTCAGACCTGGCATCTTTGCTTGCAAAGCGGCGGTTTTTTCTGCAGAAAAGACAGTCAAACGCGTCTCGTTTCACATACATTTCCCTGTAGTGTATCAAATTTAAATCTCCCAATCTTAAACATTTGCAATTATTTGAATAGGAACCTGCACAAAACATGGAGGGGGGGGGGGGGGAATTAACGTTTTAAATTGAAGGGTTAAAAAAAAAAAAAAAGTTAAAATCCCAAGGCAATGTAGAGTGGCAGTATGCCTATGGTGACCCATTTCCAAGCTGGGATTTGCCTACGGCTTGTCTCCACATCACCTGGTCTGTTTTAATCAAACGTCGACTCTAGGTTGTTCACATTTTCATACTTTCTTGCTCTTGCGCGATTTACTCTCCGAGTCTACAACTGCAGCATCTTGCTGTAAAGAGGATTTCAAAGACAGCGAGTCCAGGAACATGCTTGGGATATCACTTCCAAAGTAGATCTTGCTATTGGCAGATATAGCCTGGTATTTCATTAGCTCCAAATATTCAGGCGTCAGCTTCAACTGTAAATAAAATAAAAAGATAAAAAGGGGGTTATTTAAGACAATGAAGGGAAAAAAAATAAGCTATGGTCAGACAGACCATTATAGGTGAAGTAATAAAGGCTACACACTTTGAGAGAACACACCAATATATTTCCATTGCTGAAAATCTGAGTATAAAATGAAGGTAAAGAATGAAACCAATGGATGTAGTCCTCACCTTATTGGACTCTGCAAACCTTTGGGCAGTATAATATTCAGCATCTGCTCTTGCTCTCTCCCTGGCAAGGTAAGCAGAATCTGTGGATGATGAAATAGACAAATGATTATATTGATTTCTATAATGATTGGATCTGTTGGGTACCAAAAGTGTGGCTTAAATACAAGTAGATCGTAGGGGTTTATTTAGGCAAACAGACACAAATCCAGCCTCGTCTAGATGTTGAGTTTGAACAGAACCAGTTGAAGGTTGGGGTGGCATAATTGTTCTCATATTTGGTTATAAAGGTCATTTTTTGCATCATGAACCCCCTTTGTTCTAGCAAACTCACCCTCGATCTCGGAGATTCGTTTTTCAGTTTCTTTCTCCATGACTTTCTGTTGGAAATGGATCTTTGCCACCTGTGCAACCTTTTCCGCCTCTACCAAGGAGGAAAGAAAACAGATGGTAATCATAAGTAATCTGCAGCAACACTTACCTGGCTCCCTTCCATATGTGGATAGGTTTGCTGCCAGGGGCTGTTTCAGCATGGCCTTGTAACACACAGAATGGAGCGACCTGGGAGACACCAGCTTCTTTTGGAACATTTCACAAGAAAAAGTAACAGAGTTGCTTGTCTAATCCATTTAAGGTTAATAATTATCAGATTAGACCATCAAGAGTCATTGGTACGTGGGGAATCAAAAATCCAGAATTAAAGGGCCTAACCCAACAAAGCTTTAGATGCTCTATTTCAGCTTCACCTCAGGATTACACTGGGTAAATCACCATTAGGGTAATTCAAAGAGAATCGAAAAATCACCGCACATTGGGTGACTTTTCTTTCAATTCGGTTCGTTTTGCCGATCCCATTTCGGTGACCCTGCGGTGTATTCAGCAAGCACCACAGGGTCCCCAAATTGCAGGGAAAGGCTGCCGCAAACCCGCCGAAAACTGCAAAACCCGGCGAATGCACACCGAAAACACGCAAAAAACACACAAAAACATCTTGATTAACCCACCGAAAACCACGGAAAAACCCAAGCAGGAGCCGATCACACGCAGTGAAGCCGCCGACACCGCAGAGGAGTGAAGTGAATAAATTAGGAACACCGTTTGCATGAATGTTTGAAAAGTGAAACGCCGTTTGCAAAGAAACTACTGAGCGAAAATGTCTGAAATTTACATATGAGGTCCAGGGAATGATAATAAAAAGGGCTGTTACAGAAAAAAATAGTAAACTTAAAAAAAAAAAAATGCTTAAAATATCCTAAAAAATCTATAAATAGATTCTTTACTGCAGAATTTTATAATGAATGGTTTATTAGATATTGAATTAAAAACGGGAATATTTTTAACATTGAAGTCTATGGGATTCGCCTGAATAAATCTGCCGCATGAAATCACCAAATGGCAGGGCAACTAGGGAACCTTTCACTGCTGGTTTGTGTCCTCTGAATAGCTGAAGCAGTACTTTTTCATGGGGATTTCACTGCCCTCGAAAAGGCACCGTATGTGCAGGCAATTCGCCAGGATTTGGCGAATTGCCTGCTCTCTGGATAGCCGAATGGCCAATAAAGGTAACCGAATGCAGATTTTCAGCGTTCGGTTACCTTTCTCAAGCAATTCGGATCTCTTTGAATTACCCTGCAAGACAAAATGAAAACATGACCTTTATTAAATCTAAACAAACAAATAATATGGATCAGTATCGCCTTCATATACACATTATTACGTTTGTGTTTAGGTTTGTTTACATTAATGTTATAAGAACCAAAATAATAATAATAAATATGTATAGTTTTATTTATTTATAAAAGGATTTTACCAGGAAGGATACATTGAGATTTCTCTCGTTTTCAAGTATGTCCTGGGTTGTAGATAACGGTGACACCGTTTACACTGCTACACAGATTTTTACCTTTTGGCATAAAAACGCAGAAAGAAACATGAAAGGCTTAACTTTACACACCTCATCGAGACATAGGATAAAACAAGGGATTAAGCCCTTAAAAAACCCTTTAAAGAACTGTAATGCCTTCTTTTTATATGGAGAGAGTTGTATTTGCCAGACATTGAGTACCTGGCATTTAAATCTTGCTGTACAACAGGACAATTTTTATGAAACCTTTAGCTTAAAATGGAGATCACTTTAAGTATATTAGCAGCTGCTCCAGCACTCATAGTTGGACCCACACCCACTACTGTTTTATAGAACTGTAGAGGAGTTTACCTATTACAGCCTTCTTTCTCTCAGTTTCCGCTTCCTTCTCTACCACTTTCTGCCTCTGGGCTGCAATTAGAAGTTTTGTCTTTTCACCTTCCCTGTAAACAAAATCAAAACAAAGAAAGATTACATCCTGCTCCTGGCAGCAACAGAAATCCTGGTGGAATCCAGGTGTGAGCGTAGACATTGCAGTCTTAAATTGTACTGTACGATAAAACAAATGCAGGCAATTTGTAATGCATCTTTGATTTCCTATAAATATATTCTAGGACGCAGTGCCCAGTAGAGATCAGACCCCCCCCCCCCCAAAAAAAAAATCCTGGAGCTCAGTTTTCCCAATACATAATTTCCCCACATATTGAATAAAAATGATTACTTAGTAAATATAATTTCACAGGCTTAGATATACCACAAGACGTACGTTGAGGGGGGGATTAGGGTGCACAACATTTTGCACCGGGTTAAATAAACTTTCTGTGTCAAATTCATAGCGTGACAAAATCATTTAGGCACAGTTCGTGTCAGAACATGTAACAGGTTTGTTGAAAAGCGCTCACTCCCCAACTTTGTACCTAGACCGATTTTCTCTTCTTGCGACATGCTAGTGCTATGAGCCTGTGTGGTTCTTATGAAAGACTTTGGTTTATGAACGAGGTCCCAATAAGAACTCTCACAAATTACACATAACGCCCGTGTGCTCAGGATCGTGGATTTGCTACTTTTTAACTACCTGGAGAAGAAAAAAAAACCAGCTAGAGTCCTTGGGACTTCTATACAAGCAACCAAACTTGTGGTGAAGCTACCATCCCACAAATCACTGCTTCCTTACAGCCATAACTGACAGCAGAATATGCTATAAGGGTTACTAAAGTGGCCTTGAATAGATTTTGGAACAAAACGCAGTAATTTCTTTGAAATAAACTGAAACAGGACATCATTTGCAGAATAATGATTTTCACGGAGAGCCAATACTGAAAGCTTGTAGCCAGGACACTCACATCAGCTCAAAATTCCTCCGGATTGCTTCTGGAATTTTAGGTTTTGTAACTCGCACAGCCTAAAAAGAGAGGAATAAGAGACATAGGGTTAGTGTTACTGATCAGTGTAATTACATTTGCGTGTCTCTTTCGAAACCACTGGAAATTTGCTTAGATATCAATCAGGAAAAAACTTTGAGACAGGATAAATAGAAAATGACCTTTAATTGTGTATTCGATCGATCATGCATAAAAGAAAACCTCTACACTCATGGTATAACCGTGCACCAAAATGTTAAGGAACTTGAAATGGTTTCCTGACCACCTTGTTTCCTACCTCTGTTGCGATATAAAAACAAATTTAAAATCTAACCGTTACTAAAGATAAAGAAAACAAATGGGAAGGGGAGGGATATCTAAAAAAAAAAAAAATTACAAGTGGTCTTAACAAGGGAATACCTGTATCATACAATGTGCAATTCAAAAACGTAAGAAGTACAAGGATGTGCCCAATGAAACAGTTACTGTACTTTAACAAATGGGATCATGTGGTAAAGGACATTGATTCTTTAAAGCTCTGTGTAATCACAGAGGACACATCTAAAAAGTCAAGGGAAGGAGTCAGTGAGGGGCACTAGCAGAGTCCTTAACTAATAAAATTCCATAGCGACCCAGAGTTAGACTGAGGTGTAAAATGCAAATTTTGAATTACAAAAAGGTCACATGACCAATGTATGCATACATAAGATTTACGTTCTGAGACAGATATGACCATAGGCTTTTTTCCATCTTCTCTCAAACAAGAATAAAGAAACTATGAAAGCATACAGAGAAACATTTGTAACTGCATAAGGGCTCATAGCAAGTGAATAAAATGTCCAGAAAAAAATATAAAATTTAATTTTTATTATAAGCCCCTCCTGGAACACAATTATTCACTTTACCGTATTGAGTATCACTTTATTATCCATTTTATGCATTGAGCTACTGGGTTTAGCATTTATGTATGTAATGCGAAAATCGGAGACACTCTGATAGAGTTTTGCCAACGCAGATGGAAGGATGGCTGTGAGGAGAGCGCCGTCCTTCCTGACAGCTCCTTGCACAGTCAGTGTGCTGGCCTGGCTAGCAGTTAAAAGCCAGCAGGCAGCCAGAAGAGCACAGTCACTGCAACACCTGGACTGCTCAGTGTACTGTTCTGTATGCCATCTCTCTGCTAGGAGCACTCCCTCCCTGCTAAGACATGACACCATGACAGGTGATCGGGAGCAACTATGAAACACAAGTACAGTATCTGGGTTTTTTTTTTTTTTGCATTACATAGGTCAGAGAAAAACACTGATCTATGTAAAAGGAAGGAATACCTTATCAAAAAGGAATAAGTAATTTTTCCAGCTACACTTCATGTTTGGTGACAGGGCAGCATTTAAAAGATTAGAGCTGAAATTGCATGTAAATATATACAGTATTATTTACATCTGAATACAAAAGATAGATATGGTTTTGTTGGAGGTAATGGACACCCATAATCAGACCCCAAACATGTTAAGATTCAGTTGTGTATTATTTTCTTTAATGATGTTACAAGTTTGTGGAGACCTGTAGAACTGTGCATATTTAAGAAAATACCTTCTCCTTATTCCAAGGCTGCACATGTTCGAGAACTTGCTAGATACCGTGGAACTTCACGTTTGCGTACGAAGAGGAAACACATGGCGTTCAAGTTCCTTACCTGAATGGTGAGTCCAGGTGCCATAACATAGAGTTCTTTCTGAAGTGAAAGCTTCAGGTTCTCATCAATTTGATCTGTATTGTGAAATAGTAAGGAAAGCAATTCAATCTCTCGTATCAACATCCACACAAAACTAATCACAGATTTCAATTGTTTTGCAGATTCGTAATAATTCTATGAACGAAATTGAGGACAAATTCTAAAACCACCTCATGATTAACTTTAATCCAAGTTTAAATTGATAAAATAAAAAAATAAAAAGTTGATTGCTGTATTACCTGCGATTCTTTAGCAAAAGCTTTTTGGAAGGTATTCATATTTTATAAAAATAAGTGTAGTAATGCAATGGCTCGGTATTTCAAACAAGATGCCAGAGTGAAATAATTTGAAAGCATTAACTTTCCTCTTACTGTTTTCTTCCTTTATTTTAATTATCCTGTGCTATTACGCTTATAGCCATTGAGAACAGCTGTCACAGTGAACCCATTTCACTTATCAAAAACCTAAAACGTTCTAATCACAATGTTATTTTTGTATAAGAAATATGTAAAATAAACATTCCACCACATGATCACATATACATTGACAATTTGGTGATGTGTGGATAGAGGGGTTTGTCTATATCAGGGATCTCAAACTCTGCCCCCCCCCCCCCCAGATGTATCTGAAGTTCACCTCCCATGATTCTCTGGCCATTTATTGCATTCAAAGAATTCTGGGATTTGTAATGGTGTATTAATGGTCAAAGTGGTGTCAAAAGGTCATGGCATGATTTACTAGCATGTATGCATTTATTCTTTTTACTTCTTGATGCCAATGTTTCCTAGATTTCCCCATCTCACTTACGATCCTCCTCACATTCATCATATTGTAGCTCTTCTCTATATTAACACACACTTGTGTGTGTAAGCAGGGGTCAGCAACCTTTGCCCTCCAGCGGCCCTACTACATTCTTAACGCTAACGTTAGCCCTCAGCTGTGTGAGCATTAACGTTAGGATAAGTGGCCCTAGAATTTTCAGCTCCTATTACAATCCAAAAGCTAATGGGTAAAAAAAAACCTGTAGCGATTCGGAGCTTGCGCTTTTCAGTAGGGTTGCACCGATACCGATACTAGTATCGATATCGGTGCCGATACCGGGTACTGCAGGAGTACTTGGTACTCGTGCAGTACCCCCGATATTTTTTTCCGATACCGGAAGCCGGCATTGAGCCGGCTTGCCGGTATCCGAGGGGCTGCGGCGGCTGTCCGAATGCTCTATCGGCATTTGGACAGCCGCCCCTGGAGCTGCTCTCCGCCCTGTGTTTAATACTTACCTTCCTTCAGCGCCGCCGGGAAAGTCTTCGCGCGCGCGCGCTCCTTGGAAGGACCCCAGCCGCGACCACGTGGGACCATGTGATCGCGGCTGGGGTCCTTCCAACGAGCGCGCGCGGGAACTTTCCCGGCATCGCTGAAGGAAGGTAAGTATTAAACAAAGTGAGCAGCTGCAGGGCCTGTCCGAATGCAGGTAGAGCATTCGGACAGGCCCTGCAGCTGGTCTCCGCTCATACTTTCCCGGCGTCGCTGAAGGAAGGTAAGTATGAGCGGAGACTAACACTAATTACGTCTCGTTGTGGTTAACTGAAAAGTTAACCACAGCTAGGAGCTGGTGCTAACGGATTCCGCTTCTGCAGAAACAGTTAGCGCCGGCTGAAAAACACTACAAAAATCGCATACTCCTCATATTCTGCGGCGAGAGCAGTGGCTTGATCTGCTTCTTCTTGCTGCTGGGAGCAGAGTGGAAAAATTCCCAGTCTCCCTCCGCTGACCTGCCGGATCTTGCAAGAGGCAAGATCCTGCAAGTTATGCGACCGGCAGTGGAAGCCTCAACGGAGTCCTAAGGACTCTAAGGAAAGGATGCTTGTGGGTGCGCTTTGCGCGGACTTGAGCATCCTCAGGCTTAGCGCCACGTTACGGGGCAGGCTGCTGGTTTAGAGCCTGCACCGTAATAACGCTACAACGGGAAAGCTAAGTAGAAACCTGCATGCGCAGGTTTTCCTCCTTAGCGTCCCCGTTTTAGCGTGAAGATCACAATATGACCCCAGATGTTTTAAAACTACATCTGCCATGATGCTCAGGTACTCCATAGAATGACAGAGCTTCAAAGGAAAGGTAGCAAAACATCTGGAAAATCAAGAGTGAGGACCCCTAGACTAGACTTGCATGAATCAATCCTTCTCCCATATCCAGTACAGGATTCAAGACCCACCACAACAGTAACACCTATGTCTCTGTACAAAATATAGTATAGAATCCATTATTTCTACTGATGGTGGATACTCACCGAACAAGTCAATATACACCTCTTGAAGGGTGTGAGAACTGCAAAACTGATTCAGTTCATGGTGTATTTTATTAAATATTAATGTCTTGTCATAATCTGCTGTGTAGTTTCTCACAACGTCATACACTATGGAGACAAAAGAACATTCAATACTTAGAGGTGAACCAAACTTCCATATCATCCCGTGTGTCACCTGATTTTGGATCTTTTAGTACTAAACACAATACTTTGATCACAAGAAACATCCTTGAAAGCAGTTTGCACAAAAAAATGTAAATATTACTTTTTGTGTGTCACAGATCATTCTACAGGACTGAAGAGGTATGGTGACCATTTAGCCCCTTGTATAAAGATGAGGTGAGACGGGGTGTACTGACTGTCGTTTCTCATGATTAACAGATTTTAAAATTTTTTTTTTAAAAATCCATGTTTTTTCTAGAAAGGATTTTACCAGGAAGGATACAATGAGATTTCTCTCGTTTTCAAGTATGTCCTGGGTGGAGAGTATGTAACGTTAGGGGTCTTGCCCAAGGACACTTACTGAAGAGGTGCTCGTTGGGATCGAACCCATGACTCCACAGGCTTGATAAAGCACATATTTAATTAAGAATTTTCCATAGTGTCCTTCAGCAGTCAGCATGATCGTGTGGGAAAGTGACCGCAACATGACCGTGTGTGTTGATCTAAACAAGAATACTAATGAGATGAAAAGAATTTATAATCCCATCAGTAATACTAATTAGGAGTCTATCCGACAGCTGTCGAACATCTGGCCAACATTTGTCTGCAAAGGAAAGCAGACTATTGTTTAGAGAGGATATATAAAAGGAGGGGGACTGTGCAGTCAGAAAGGAAGTCCCATACCTGCGTGTGGATGCACTTCTCAGGTCTGCTTTCCAAAATGGGGCTCCTGCCTGACCTTAACAGCTTCCCAGCCAAAGCGTTGACAAAGATGATGACTTTTTTGGGGATGTATTGATTCTATGTATTCTAATATTATTCGTGTTTTGTGTTATCATTGCTTTTAATCAGAATCTAACATCAATTACACCTCTATTATTGTAGACCAAAAGCCAATATAATTTACACTTATGTTATTTTTGTTACTAACCAGAGAGATCATCAATGTTTATGTTATTGATAAGTGATTTCCTACCGTGGGGCTTTGATTAAAATGTGTGAGGTCTGCATTCTACATGTAATTTTCCCGTAGTACCGCTTTGATAAGCGATTTCTGACAATGATGCTGTGATAGACATATGTGAAGGTTTGAGGTTTCTCATGTACTTGCCTAATACTTTGAGTAATGTACATATATATTGTCTATATTGTCAAAAAAGCTACTCATTTGCTTTTACACATAACGGCTTCATGTCCTGCTGATTAGGCAATACACTTATATATTTACTAATATATATTTAACCGGTGCTCGTCACAGTTTACCTTTCATTTCTGCAAATTAAGAAATGTTCCTAATAAGCCATAAATAAGACACACAATAACAGTGGATTAACAAAACCAAGAATCGAACATTGCATAAAAAAAATTTAAAATTAGTTTTTCAGTTTAAAATACTAACAAAAAAACGTAACATGTAAACTTCTTTAGACAGCTTTAAAAATCAGCTAAAGGGACAAGATGATGAAGTGAAGTTTCTGTTCTTTAAAGTGGACTGCGTCTCTCAATCCACACTGCAAGAAAATCCAAAATCCTTTATTTTAGCAAGTCCTGTCCGCTTTTATCTTTGGGAAATTTCACTTCTCACAAAGAGGTGGAAATGGAGGCAGCTTGGCAGGCAATCGTTCTTAATTCCTAGGAGTGATCAACCTCAACAAATTCTGGAGGGCCAATGTCCTTACCTGCCGACGGAAGCAGCATATTCACAACCTCAATCCGGTCAATGTAGATCATGACTCCTCCACTATAAAAATAAATAAATGTAAGCGCATCAGATGGTGGTGATCTTAAAAATCATAGCAATAACAGGATTTTGAAACTCATTTCATGATCTCTCCTCCATTATCGAACGAACGAACGAACGCGCACTTTCTTCAGTGCCATAAATTCAAAGGATAAAATTACTGTGTCCCATTTAGGAATTTTGTGCACTACCTTTACCAGTGCCACGCAATTTAAGTACCATTCAATTTTTTCTATGATTGACATGACAAACATGGCTGACCAGAATAAAAAGTAGAAGGGTAATTATCCCATAGGTGAGCTCTAGGCATGAGGGTAAATGAGAAAAGCTGCTACTTCAGTGTGCGGGTTATACAAAGACCTGGTAACTTACTAATGGGTCTGATTCAGAGTACCTAAACCAGCCTTGGCCATCCAAATGTTTTGAAATTACATCCCTCATGATTTCAGATACTCATTAGGTTAACTGAACTCCATGGTAAGTGTAGTTCCAAAACATCTTGAGAGCCATGGGTGAGGAACTCTGCCCTAACCTGCAGATTTGTGTGCAAACTTTATTTCAGAGTCAAAATTGAAGTATTCTATTTCTTTGCTAAGTATTTCTTATTATTAAACCTCGGTTGCTTCTTCACCTGTGCAGTTCCTAGGGGATGAGTCACACACACCCCTGCAATTACCTGCCCATCCAACCTTCACAACCACAGTTAACCCATTGCTCACCTGTATTTCTACCACTTCATGCTCCTCAGTCATTGGGGTCAATTCACAAAGCGAAACGTTATTGGTTTCCTTCCGTTGTTAAATTACCGCCCCTTATTTAACGTTTGCAAACACGGTATTTACGAAAGCTGGAATCGTTATGGCTTTCTACTGACTCATTATCCAATCTTTATCCTAACGTTTGAAAGTGATAAAATAACGATTTTGGGTGTTATTTTAACGCTTACAGTGCATTTTGGTAGCAGAAGACATGGAGCAGATGCCTAAATGACTTCCTTTCACAACACAAAAGTATTCCACATAAAGGAAGGAATATATTCCATATTTGCCACATGCATACTAATTTTAAATTTGTTAGAGAAAAAAATTCATATTGAAATAAAAATTTTCAGAACAGAATGAATATATGGAACTAGGGATGCACAGATACCGATATTAGTATTGGTACCGATACTGCCGTTTGTACGAGTACTTAGTACTCGTGCAAATGGCCCGATACTGGAAGCCAGCGCTGGGCCGGCTTGCCGGTATCCGCGGGGCTGGGAAAGCTGGCCACGTGCATGAAAAGCACGTGGCCAGCGTTCCCCTCCGGCGGCTGCAATACTCACCCCTTCCGAAGGTCCGGTCGCACGGCTGTGGCACAATCACGTGACAGCCGGCACTTCTGTGACGCTGCCTCCAGCCGAGAGGCATCTTCACAGATGCGCCCGGCGGCCACGTGAACGCATCACAGCAGCGCGACCAGACCTTCAGAAGGGGTGAGTATTGCAGCCGCCGGAGGGGAGCGTTCGATGGGAATAAATATATATATATATATATATATAATCTGGGGGGGGTATATACATGTGAGCTGGGGGCATTTTTATATGAGGTCTGTTCTTATTGGAAAGCGGTCACATGACAGAAAAGTATCGGTACTCGGCATCGTTGAGTACTTTTTAAAAAGTATCGGTACTCGTACTTAAAAAAGTGGCATCAGTGCATCCCTATATGGAACATTAGATTTATTTAGATCTACATCTGTTGACAATCAGACAGTGTAGGGAGGGCAAGCAATTCTCCTTACCACCTATAAAGCCTGTCTTGATATTAAATATGTTGCATGGAACAATCCACTTGCTCTACAACCCCACTGAAGTATTTCCAGGGACATTTGATTTTTCATGTCATGTGAGATTTGCCACTAACCTCTAACTGTAAAAAAAATCATCCACATTTGTAGAAGGATATAAACTGTAGAAATGACAACTACATTTCGCCTTATTCTGTACGCAAAAGCATTAAGCAATGTGAAAATGAAGGAAAAAAAGGTTCCATTTCTATATACCTCACCTCATCTCAGTGCAACAAGCATCAGATAACGCCTGAAATCTGTCATAACGCCACCCTGAAGGTGATAAATCTACGTCTCAATAACGAGTGATAAAAGGACCTTTTCCTTTTGTGAATTGCATTTCAAGCATATTTTATCACTCCAGTTGTTAAAATAACGTCTGAATAGTTAATTTACTACTTCTTAAAAATAAGAAGCGTTATTGAGTTTTGTGAATTGACTACCTTTACACAGCAACTCTATAACAAGCGATATCAATGAAATAACTTCCGAAATGAAGAAAAAAAGCTTTGCGAATTGACCCCAATGTCTCCTAGAACATGCTCTTTATTTTCTTTAGGTTTACTGTAACTTCACTCTCTATAAATCATCCATGTCTTGCCATATAACCCACCTCTACCCTCCATTTTTATTGTTCCTTCATTGCTTCCTTCCCCCCTTCTCTCAAATCAGGCATTTATCATTCACTTCTGCCCTCTCACCCCATCCACACATAAACACACACCCTCACCCCGCACATTCAAATCATATTCCCACCTGTTTTACTTATCACTCACGCTTCTTCTTACAGCAGGGGATGTATCCCCTAACCCTGGGCCCACCAGGGACGTAGGTTTCCGCTCAATCTCCAGCTCTAGAAACCCCACCAACTTCAGACACATTAACACAACCCGACTCCCACCTTCCACTTGGGACTCTGGTCAGTGTGTAACGTGAAGAAATCTACTGTCATCCATGACTTCATCTCACACTCCCTAACATCAGGAAGCGTTATTTTACTGAGAGGGTGGTGGATACATGGAACAGTCTTCCAGTAGAAGTGGTAGAGGCCAAAACAGTAATTGAATTTAAGCAAGCATGGGATAGGCATAAGGCTATCCTAAACTAAAGATAAATCCAGGTTAAGTATCCATGTAATTGGGCAGACTAGATGGGCCGAAAGGTTCTTATAGAAACATAGAAACATCTGCCGACATTTTTCTATCTACTGGCTTTAACCGAAACCTGGCTCTCTCCATGCAATACTGCCACACCTGCATCCCTAACACATAGCGGTCTCCAACTGACACACTCCCCTAGACTGGGTGACAAAAAAGGTGGCAGTGTGGGGTTTTTACTCTCTCCCCACTGGTCATTTCAGGACATTTATCCGTGCCCATCTCTTACTTTCCCCACATTTGAGGTCCATAATATTTCGCCTGTTTAAGCCTCTAGCCGCTCATGTTGCTGTTATCTACCGACCCCCAGCCAACCGTTTCCATTCCTCGACCAGTCTGCTTCTTGGCTCCCGCATTTCATGTCTTCTGACGTTCCATCCCTCATTCTTGGGGATTTTAACATCCCTGTTGACTCGCCGCATAGCTTAGCTGCCTCGAGATTTCTCTTAATTACATCTTCATTTGGCCTTACTCAGTGGTCCAACTCCCCCACACACACAGCTGGCAATAATCTGGATCTTATCTTCTACTCGTGCCCCATCTCTGACCTCACTATTACACCTCTCAATCTCTCTGACCATCATCTCCTGACTTGTGATCTCAGCTCTCCCCTCGTTCCTCCATCTGAACCCAAACTTTATAAGACTCGCAGAAATCTCCACAGCAATTCTCTGCCGATATATCCGTACCGCTCTCATCCGTCCCATCTCTCTCCTGTCCTAATGAAGCCATCACCCGCTACAACTCTACTCTTTACTCCACCCTTGATAAGTTGGCGCCGTCAAAACCCTGGCACAACAAATTGACCCGGTATCTCCAAAGATGTTCTAGAACTGCTGAACGCTATTTGAGAAAGACCAGCTTCCACTCCGACTATTATCACTATAAATTTATGCTCCAGTCCTACAGCTCTGCTCTCTTCCTAGAGAAGCAGTCATATTTTACAGCCCTCATACACCCACTCCTGAAACCCAAAACGCCCGTTCACCACCTTCAACTCCCTTCTCTGTCCTGCTGTGGCTGTTCGTCACACGGACCTAAATGCCGAAGACCTTGCGTGCTTTCTCACAGCAAAAATTGAACAGATAAGAATTGAAATCTCCACAATGCCATCTTCACGCATGCAGGAAGATACAAACCATGTCTATCCTCACATGTTTAACTTGTTCCCTTCAGCTACTGAACAAGAGGTCCTTAAACTAGACATGTGCATTCGTTTTAGTACTAAAACGATTTAGTCCGAATTTTGGGATAATTTAGTTTTCGGATGACTCAAGAGAAACGAAACTGCTCAGTACAAAAAACGAAAGAAACTAAAACAAAATGCACTACATTTTAGTTTCAGTCCTTTTTGTGATATTACATTGAGTGAAGGAGACCAGCAATGAAGATCGCAACATCCGAAGTTCTGCACCCTCCACATGCCAATGCAGTAGGATGTTCTATACAGAGAGTGGCATTAATTAATGCAGGAGTATGTTCTATACATTATACAGAGAGGGGTATTAATGCAGGAGGATGTTATATACATTATACAGAGAAAGGTATAAATTGAGGAGAATGTTCTATACAGAGAGGGACATTAATGCAGGAGGATGTTCTAAACATTATACAGAGATGAGCCTTTTTTTTTTTTTAGCCCTTTAAATCCAGTGGCTGTGAGCGCTGAGATCGGCTGCTTGTTACATTATCTCTCAGTACAATGTATCAGGCTCAGTTGTTACAGTAACTGACTGTAACAGCGCTCAGAGTTTCAGTAAAACAAGGAAATAATATTGTTCTAACCTCTTATATATAAAAATATTATTTACTAGTTTTACAGAAACTCTGAGCGCTGTGATGAGCAGCAGTCAGTTACTGTAACAGCTTTGCCTGACACGGGGCAGTATTACAATGTTGGTGCTAACTTAACCAGAGCTGTTGTAAACTGAAAACCTCCATAGGCTATAATGGCTCTGGGAAGGTTACAACAGCTCTGGTTAAGTTAGCACCAACTATGTAATATGGCTCACATTGTGTAACAAGCAGCGATCTCAGCCCTCTGAGGAGCCACTACAATAGTAATTGTATCCACTGGTTTTCGGATGAATGAAATTAGTTTTCATACTAAAGAACTGAAAACGAATTTCTTTAGCAACTAAATAAATTGCATTTTAGGACTAATCCATTAGTTCAAAACGAAATTTTGTGCTGTGCACATGTCTACCTTAAACTACTACGATCCTCACATCCCACTACCTGCCCCCTCGACCCCGTTCCCTCACATCTTGCCAAAACACTTTGTTTCTCTTGTAGCGTCCTTGACCCATACCTTTAATCTGTCTTTAACCTCTGGGGTCTTTCCTGCTCCCCTCAAACATGCCACAGTAATCCCAATCCTAAAAAAAAAAAAAAAAAAAAAAAAAAAAGGCTCTGGATCCTACTGCTCCCTCCAACGACCACCCCTTTTCCCTGCTCCCTTTTGCCTCCAAACTCCTCGAAAAGCTTGTGTATGCCTGTCTGACTACCTCATCACCCACCCTCTCCTTGACCCTCTGCAATCTGGCTTTCGCTCACTGCACTCAACAGAAACATCTCTTGTGAACCTGACCAATGACCTTGCAACTGCTAAATCCAATGGGTGCTACTCTCTGCTGATCCTTCTTGACCACTCTGCCGCCTTTGATACAGTTGACCACTCAATCCACCTTCAAACTCTTAGTGATATAGGCCATCAAAGTACTGTTCTTTCATGGTTCACTTCCTACCTGTCCCAACAATCATTTAGTGTCTCACTTGCAGGAAGTACATCCTCCCGGCAGCCTGTCTCGGTTGGGGTGCCCCAAGGTTCAGTACTGGGTCCTCTACTTTTTTCAGTCTACATTGCCTCTCTAGGAAAACTGATCAGCTCCTTTGGATTCCAGTACCACCTATACGCTGATGACACTCAAATTTACCTCTCCTCCCCTGATCTCTCTCCAGCTCTTCTGGATCGAGTCACTGTCTCTCCGCTGTCTCAAATTGGATGGCTTCCCGCTTCCTTAACCTCCCTGGTGGTATTCCCGAGTGCGACTCGGGGTTAAATTTCACTACTGCGAACCGTAACCCCGAGCCACACTCGGGCTAGATGCATACTTACCTCCTCCTGCACTCCCTGGCTGTCCCCGCAGTGTGATCGCGGCGAGTTGCTTCCTGGTAAGACTCCCTGCGAGTCACATGATGCAGGGGGGGCGGAACCAGGCAGCAAACTTAAAAAAAATTACAATACACTGTCATTCCAATGTGCAATGTTTATGAACGGCCACTAGGTGGCACTACAGGATAAGAAACAGACCATACCTAGTCTCGCCCTTGTTTTCAGACAGATTTCTGTGTTTTTTGTTGTATTTTATTGAATATCATTTATTTGCATTATTTTGGATAATTATTTTTGGGATAATAAATTATGTCGTGGTTCAAACTTTATCGGACTCAGTGTATTAACTAATTTTTTTATTATTATTATTTATTTATAAAGGATTTTACCAGTAAGAACTCTTGATTGCACGGATTTCAGTGCGTGATTCCTAATTATTACAGGCTAACTATGTACAAAAACACGTTAACTTTAAAAAAGAAGATTGAGACTCTTTTAGACACAAAATTTTGAAAAAATTAGACCGCCGGGGAGGTTAAACTCAATCTTGCCAAAACTGAAATTTTCGTCATTCCTCCCTCCAAGAAGAACCCACTACCACCTATCTCTCTACAAGTAAATGGAACGCCCATTAGCCCAAGCTCGCTGCCTTGGTGTCACTTGACTCTGACCTAACATGCTCTCCGACATCAGACAGTGACCAAATCCTGTTAATTTCAACTCAAAAACATTGCCCGTGTCCGCCCCTTTCTGACAAGATACTGCGAAAGTGCTGGTTCATGCTCTTGTCATTTCACGACCTGACTACCGCAACTCGCTCCTTATTGGCCTCCCCAACTCCCGTACTGCCCCTTTGCAATCTGTAATAATGCAGGGGCCAGGCTTATTTTTCTCGCCAAACACACCTCGCGTACCTTCCCACTCTGCCGGTCCCTCCATTGGTTTCCTGTACGTTCCAGGATATAGTTTAAAATACTGATGCTCACGTTCAAATCGATCAATAACTCAACTCCTCCCTACAGGTCTTCGTTACTCCGCAAGCACGTCCCATCTAGACAACTCCGTTCAGCAGGTGATCTCCACCTGTCATCGGTCTACACGGAACGGCCAACTCTCTCCAAGACTTCAAGGGCAGCACTGGTCCTGTGGAATGATTTGCCTCGCCCTATCTAACACTCCCCTGACCTTCAGGCCTTCAAGAAATCCTTCAAAACCCATCTCTTCAGATTAGCGTACCACATCACTGAACAACTCCTCCTTCTGCTCACCTTCTCACACATGATTGAAGCTACCTTCTATGGCACCACCGTTCCCAAACCACTAGCACTATGGATCCTGCTATCTAGTAAAACTCCTCTGGGTCTTCATCAACCCCAATCCCACTAGACTCTAAGCTCCTATGAGCAGGGCCCTCTACACCTCTTGTTACCATCATATGTCCATTATATATGCATTTCGTTCCCTTTGGTTATTGTAAAGCGCTGAGAAAACTGTTGGCGTAATAATAATAAACATTTTTGAACAGCTAATGAAAAGGAAACAACATCAGACAGGGGGAATCGTGATATATTCTATATACATACCTGGTTCCACATGGTACATTTTTTACCTCGTCTGTCTGAAGAGTTGTCTGTGAACACAGAAATTGTTTTACTGATCAGTATTCAAAGATTTAATCAAGGATAAGCACTTCACCCTTATATGCATGAGTAATCGTTAACACACAAAATAGTAAGAATGAAACCCACATCTATTAATAAGGTAAGAACACTTGGGTTAATAAGAGTCTGAGAATCTGGTGTAAAACATGCTCCGCTGTCGAAATCCAACTAAAACCAAGCTGAGCAGCCGTCATGATCTTTAGAAGTAGCGTTTACATGCATGTCTCTCATCCTTTCTGTTCTTTAGCAGAATAAATCCCTGACTATGAAATGATACACCAGATCAAATCAAATAATGAGTTACTTTGTGTGTGGTTGTTTTCATGATAAAACCTGTCTTTCCATTACTTTTTAAAAGTACAGGCTTTATTTAAAAAGGATGCCTATTTACAGAGAGGCTGCTGTTTTGGGTCTGTACTACATCACATTGCAGTGCCAAACCATAACTGTGAGGCAAAAAATGCAGGCAAGCAGCCCGCGTGTGAGTGTATTTACAGATGTAAGAACGTAGAGGGAATCACACCCTTTAATGGATTTAAAGGTCTTTTCCAGAGAACTAGTCTCTTGAATTCAGATGGGACACGTGCTGATCTCATAGGAGTGCAAGATCATCATTATGCAACTATGGTGAACAGCAGAATTCCTACAACAGTAGGTGAAGATTCCTGAAAAGAACAATGAACATCACAATCAGCGTGGTTCTTCTGTAAATAGTGGAAACTAAAGCTATTCAATCTTTCCTGAAAAGACATTAAAAGACGGCAATAATCGACCCTGTTTCTGTCATTCTGGATCCTATCCCTTCCCAACCCCTGAAAAATAACAATTGTTGGCACAGTGTGTGGAAATACAATTCTCCGCACTTGGAACCAACACCTCCTCCGCTCCACTAAGATTTTTCCTTAAAAATTGCAGTATTCATTCCATATGAATTGGCTACATATCCTCCTTAACAAAAGAAACACAAATGAAAAAAAATTGTCACAATGTTGCAATGAGATTTTCCCCACTTGCTACTCTACAAAATACATACTTTCCTTCAATACACAGCATGGTACTCCTTAGAAATGGTATTGGGGCATAACCCTCTAGGAATCTTTTGAAAACTATAAATTTTATATAAGAGGTTATTCAGAGAGCACCGAAAGGTCACTGACCTGTCGGTGCTCTTTCGTTCCCTGCCTTCGGGGAATCAAATTCCCTGAAACTGCAGTGAATTCAGCATTTACCGCAGGGTCCCCAAAGTGCAGGGAACAGATCCGAAAATCCCCCGGATGTTTATTGCCTACAATTCCCAGAATTATTTGAATGCATTATAAGTTCAAAGAATCATGGGAAGTGTAGTTCAGAAACATCTGGGGGGGGGGCAGAGTTTGAGATACCGCTATACACAATGGAAAACTTTACAAAATCTATGTAGAGCAGCAATTATGGTGGAAACACCATTATAAAGTCCACTGGACCCTACATGAGCCCTAGTCATACTCCGGCAGGAACAACGTACAGTGAATTGTCAGTTCACTAGATTTTAGCAGCAGTTAAGCCCCAAAGTTTGATGAACTTACCACTGCTCTGTCTGAGTTCTTTCTACAGTGGTTAATGAATAAATCCTTCTGTTTTATAGGAATTTCAGGATTAAGCCTGTGTTACACCACAAGCAAGCGTGGCAAAGCTAAGAGAAGCAAACATTTTGCAGGTTTGACTTCACTCAGCTCCGCCTCGCAACCAGTCTACAATGGATTACATTTGCTTCTGTCCACACTGAAGTCCAATACTGTGCAGCTCAAACTAGAGAAATGTTTGTGAAGTTCTTCTCATTAAATGAAGCACATTTCATAAAAAAGAAAAAGAAAAAACAAGTTTATTTTAAATTACCATGTACATGCCAAAACGTTTTATTTTCACAAAGCGTGTGTCATATAGGCAAGGTCTTTATCAGTCGCCCGACCACACTGATACATTACATGTCTACCTTATATGTGTATACAGCCAAATCTCTCGTTTATATGTATACAGCCAGATCCAGGTACTGCTGCGGGCAGCTCTCCCAGTGCTGCTGCGGAGCTGAGGCGGAGACAGAACAGAAGGAGGCTGCAGTGATGAATGCGGACCAGCGCTGGGGAGAGGGATCTACAGGACACGCCGCATGCACCTTGTCCTGCAGATCCTGGCCCTCCTCTCACCACGCTGCTCCGCCCACAGCCAAAGTAAAATTTTTCCATCTCCTGCCGCTCAGCAACGCATGGTGCTGCCGACTGAGCGAGGGAGACGGAAAAAGTGTACACACTGAGCGAGTATCGACGCGCGGCGCTGCGCGCTCAGTGTATCTCAGGGTTTAGTGTGTTTTTTTTTGTATATAGCCGAAATCAAACCAAAAACTCAATCCTACACCAACACTGAGCAACTCTTACGGTTACAAACCAATCTAGAAAAATTAAAGGGCCCTATGCAAAATCCTGAGCATCTGTGTACCCATTGCGAATACGTCTAGAAGTACACCTTTTAGAGCCCATAGCAATGCATTGTGTTACAGCAGCAGCAATCTCAATGCTTGGTACATACCTGGACTGATCGGAAGGAGGTAATAAAAGGAAACATGATGTGGTAACCAGGTCCACTTGGGCTTGTCAGTAAAGCTCCTCCTCTAAAAACAAAATTTAAAATCATTATATGTTATGAACAGAGAACATGGTATTAAAACAATACTCAAAAAAAAAGAGAAAAGCGGCTGTTTTGAGCTACAAAAAGAGAAACAGTGGCGTGAACCACTAACCCCTACCGTAACCCAAATTACCGGCTCTAGATCGAGTGGGCATACCTCTACGTTAGCAACTTCACTCGTAACCGATGGGAGCCGCCGATACTGGCAGCACCACCAGGAGTCTAAAGCTCTCTATAGAAATTTCTGCAGCTTTGCATGAGGTGTTTTTTCTTTTTAAGGTCTTATGTGATTTTGTAAAACAAAAATCACTTAACCTCCCCGACGTTTATCCCCGCGTGTGGCTCGGGGTTAAATTTCACCGCTGAAAGCGGTAACCCCGAGCCACACTCTGGCTGCATACATCACCTCTCCCTGCGCTCCCTCGCTGATCCCCAGTCTCCTCCGGCGATCACTGCGTTTTACTTCTCGCGAGGAGGGAACCAGGAAGTAGGAGGTCACGATCGCTGGAGGAGACTGCGGGGACATAGAGGGACCGCAGGGACAGGTGATGTATCCAGCAGCATCACGGGTGTGGCTCGGGGTTACCGCTTCCAGTATACGAATTTAACTCCAAGCCACACTTGGGAATACCGCTAGGGGGCCAAAATAAGAAAAAAAATTAAACGCTTTTTGATAAGGAAATTTGGAAAACATCTGCCAGGGAAGTTAAAACGGGTCATTCAAGAATAAACCATCAATAGGCGTTACTTTTGCCAACTAATGGATATAGCTGAGATGGTATACCACCCCTGTAAAAGTATATTCGATGAGCAAATCCACATCGTATTTATGTTGGAAGATGTGAGATGATAGGGTAGGGGGTACTTTTCTCCACACGTGCTGCACTTGCCCTATTATCCAACCACTCTGAAAATCCAGATGTTCTCTGCTACAAGATGTATTTTGTCATCCAATCCAGGACTTTAAAAGATAAAAACATTAAATGACCCTGACAGCATGCTGGATAAATCCTCCACCCTCAGAACTCATGGTGGTTTTGCAGGAAATTTAAGGCAATAAACTGATAGAGGACCTAACAGCTAGGCTTCAGGGCATCTAGCAAGCTTTCCACTGAGTATATGAAGTTCTATGAGGCGTGTGATAACATTGTGCTTGTACGGTTTGACACAGAACAGTTTCATACAGAGGTTTTCTTTGGCGGAATCGCTGTACGGAATGGTGGTTGGAGAGATTTGAACCTTGGATTTGACAAAAACAAACGTATGCGCTTGTCTATGTCAAAAATGTATACCATGGGTCAAACACTGCCCCTCCAAGATCTTTCTTAACTTCCATGATTCGCTTACCAACGATTGCTTTCAAGGAAGTCTGGAATTAAATGCAATAAACATCTGGGGGCCAAAGTTTGAGATCCCTGTTGTGTACACACACACACACACACACACACACACACTTAAAATCCTGTACTCTGGATAAGGCCTTTTAAATGCCTAGTGCAACGCAAAGCTGAAGATGGCATGAAAAGCAGACTCCCGGGTCTTCGCCTCTTACAACTTTTATTAAAAATGACAACATTTCACTTTTAACCACAGACTTTCATCTTGCAATCAAAAACTGCGGTTAACAGCATGAAACATTGATAGTTCTAATAAAGTCATAACAGAGGAAGACCCATGAGTGCCACTTTCCACTCACACATGCACTAGATCAGGGGTCAGCAACCTTGGCTCCCTGATGTTTTGGGACCTACATTTCCCTTGTGGCTCAGTCAGCCTAATGGGTGACTGAGCATCTTGGGAGATCTAGTTCCCAAAACATCAGGGAGCCAAGGTTGCTGACCCCTACACTAGATGAACAAAAGTAATGGGACACCTGACCATTAATTACAGAAACATTTATATCATGGTATTGAAAATCCAGATATTAATATGGAGTTAGATGCTGTCCTTAGTGAGCGAAGGTGACCCCATAAGGGTAATCATTAGGTGTTTAGTTTAGGACCTGCCAGACATGGGATACATAGATGCTCCAAGCAGCATCTATCCATTTATTTAAGGGGACGGACTATGGTTCATCACATATTCCTTTAAAAAGGGACTTGAGAAATCCATGAGTTATATGGAGACAAGCTCCTAAATATCTGCATTACTCTGTATAAAACACAAAATAAATCTTGCCCAGTTAAAAAAAAAAAAAATGTCTAGTCAACTCATGAGTTCTTATGGGCTCGGAGGTTTGATTTAAATTTGTCAAGCCCTGGATTAAACACAGAATTCCTTTATGCACTCCAGTGTATGTTATAAAGCTTCCTAGGGGGTTCTATTCATTTTTAGTAACTAATGATATTGGCATTTTCAATCATAGCAGTCAAATCTCTTTAAAAGGGAGGTGGTAGAAAAGGAAAACCTCTAACAGTGATTAGTACAAGAACAAAGATTTTTTTCTGTTGCCGATTTGAGTCCTTCCTTGGTCTACTATGAGAGGATGGTAAATCCAGGGTTCGTTATAATGGTGGACAAAATGTCCAATTAATACTTGCAAAGTTTTAAACCCAAGATTCAGCTACCAAGAGCACAATTTACACTGCACACGCTCTGTATAGTTACAAAGTTTACCTGTAGTAGACTGCCAGGTGACCTTCCTCCACCTTGTGTATGGATGAGTTCAGGACCAGGGCAAGAACAGCTGTCACCACCCCTATTACCACACCCATCTGTGCCATGGTCATCGTAACTATGGAACAGAAAAAATATATTAGATGAACTGCTCACACAACAAAATAGAATTTAAGCTTCAATTTAATGTAAAAGCACATCCATCTGTATCAGTCTCATATGGCCATGCTCTGGTCTTGTCACCTGGAATGCCCAGTACCCATCCCACACAGCTACAGACGAGTGATGTCCAGATAGCTTATCTGATCCGGACAGGCAGCATGTTTGCCAAAAAGGAATCCCGGTGCCCTCAGCATTTACTGCAGTGTCTTGCCTGACTGTTCCATGAAAAGCGAGCAGGCAGCGCAACCAGTGCGAGTCACTGCCCGGCAGGTCAAAAGCTTAAGCCTGAGATACGTTTGTTTCTTTGCACATTGAACATAGATCCAATAACTAAATTAAAATCTACATGCCAAAACTTTAATTTTTCACAAAGCGCATGTCATGTAGGCAAAAAAAGTTTGTATTGAATAAAAGACATAAATTACTGGCAATTTAAAAAAAAAACCATATATATATATAGTCTGTGTGTGGTATCAATGCATCCCTACTGTATATAGCGCTCCTTGTGTCCCTACAATATATATGCATAGGGTTACTTTTTTATACTATTCCTATTAAATTGGCTGCAATTTATATGTATTTTCTTCAGTAGAAACTTTTTACCTATATGACATGTGCTTTGTGAAAATAAAAATAGGTTTTGGTGTGTAAATTTTAATTTAGTTAGTGGATTCCTGTCCAGTGCGGAGAGAAGCAAACGTAATGCAGTGTAGACTGGCTGCGGAGCGGAGTGAAGTCAAGCATGCAAAAGCTTTGCTTCTCTGCTTCGCTACGCTGTGCGCCGCTACGTGCTCAGTGTATCTCAGGCTTAATAGAAGAATAAAGGTGTAAGTGGCTGATCTGAGTGTTGCATTTTCTAGTCTGTTAATGCCATTCAATGCATGCACTAGTCATACACAAGTTTTTTTTAAGGCTATCTCTGTATACACAAAGCATGACCCCTCCCCCACAGATACTAAACACACACGATGCAGTTCTATGAATTGCTGTGATGTGCAGATGGCTTCTGCACATCACAGAATTTGTGACGTGGCGAAATTTGAACAAGAATGTTATTGATGAACTGGAAAGCATGCGTCTGCTTCGTCACATGCTAAAAAGAAAAAAAAAATACGATCAAAGGTTAGCTGAGAACATTCTGCCATTTCCTGGTTTCATTACTTATCAGTCAAAAGGATAAACTTTCAAAAAGACAGACATTAATGTCTTTATGGTTTATTTTTAATGGCACTTTAGAAATTGTGGCAAATGTGAACGGGGTGGGATTTTGTGCATTATTACAATACAGGCTTTTGTATCAAATACAATAAATTAGGGATAGACAGATAAATCAGTTTTGCCGATTATCGGCTGCCGATATTCAGAAAGTTACGGATATCAGCATTTTATTTGCCGATATTTGGACAAGTTGTTTCACTGCAGCTGCGACACGCAAGATCCCACAGAACTGTTCAAACCCGGGGCTTCTCCCACATCAAGCTGTGAGCTCTCACTGCAGAACGACCCCTGCTCACTGACCGTATGGCACATGATCTTGATGACAACAGAAATGGGGCTTCCATCCAATCTGGCAGGGAATTCCCTATACAGGAGATGCAGGGTCTATTTCCTACAACAGGGGGTCAGCAACCTGGGCCTTCCAGATACTTTGGAACTGCATTTCCCATGAGGCTCCAAGAACCTAGTGAGAAGCTGAGCAGCATGGCAGATGTAATCCCAAAACATGTGGGGAAATATTACAAAGTCACTGCTAACTTAACCAGAGCTGTTGTAAACTTACCAGAGCCATTATAGTCTATGGGGATGTTAGTACCGACTGTGTAATATAGCCCTTGGAGGGCCAAGGTTGCTGAACCCCTTACGTACAGGGTCATGAGGGATCTTTTAGAAAAACAAAGACGCCGTCTTATTGTTTGTAAAAATAAAATTTTAAAAGGGAAAAAAAATGCTTATTAAATTGAATAAATGAAGTGGACGTGGTGCAATGTTTAAATGTTAAACACATTGGACTAAATTACAATCTCCGCGTTAAAAGCGGAGGCAGTAGGGATAAAATCTGCGCCTGCAGTTTTCCCCCTACCGCCCCCATTTTAACAGAGGATTATAACGCAGGAGCAAAAAATGCTGCCTGCATTGGTAGCGGGCGCTATGCCCTGGGATGCTCGCGGCAGCGCTGACGTTAATCCATAGGACTCCATTGAGCCAGACGCCGGAGGTCACATGACCAGCCAGCCGGTGTATTGATACGCAGAGAGATACTGGGGGGACTTTTTCCCCCCCAGTCTATCCCTGCTTCTGCCGGACGGAGGCGGCGGTTGGAGCCGCGGTCCTCGCCGCGGGACAAGAGGTGAGTATCGGATTATTATTTTTTTTCTAGGCTGGTGTTAACGGATTCTGCTTCTACAGAATCCGTTAACACCAAGTCCTGGCTCTGGTTAACTTTTCGCTAACCACAGCCAGACGTTAATCATCGTTCGGACTTTGTAATCCTAACGCCGATTAACACTTTGTGCTCCCTATACTTAACATGGGGAGCACAAAGTACAGTAACCTCGCGCTGAAAAGCGCAAGGTACCAAACGCAAACGGGTTACTTAACCTGTTTGCGTTTGGATTGTAATATGCGGTAGACACCGCGGCTATCGTTAATGCTCACGCAGGTGAGCGTTAAAGTTAGAGTCAATAGTGTAATGTGGCCCATTGAGTTCATGGCATAATGTCAGGTTTGTGCTGTTTTTTTTCACAACTTTAAATTTACAGATTTACCAAATATCGGCTATCGGCCAGAAAAGCTGCCGATAATCGGTATCGGCCCTGAAAAAAATGTTATCGGTCTATCCCTACAATAAATGGGATATACATAATAATGGTGATCAGATCTCCTGCTTATGGAGATTTCTAGTGATCATAATGAGATTATTAGCAATGCAGCTTCCAAAAACACCAACAGAATGTAAAAATATCTGTATGTGGCATAATGCCTGTATGCAGAAATAATAGAAACTAGGTGATGCACCAATAGCAGGCATTTGTACTTGTACAAATGCCCCCGATACCGGAAGCCAGCACTATGCACCTTTACCAGGCGGTATGAGTGCACTGGCGCCGTCTGTCAGAATTCTCCAATAACAAGCTAGATGATTGCAGGCTGGGAAACCGGGGGCTGCAAAAGATTGTGTAAAAAAGAATCAATTGCACTACAGTAAACACACATACTTGACATTCATCGTGCTTTAAAAGGGATATGCCAGCAGTGTTCAACTCTGACGCAAATATGTTTATCGGGTTCCAACTGCATCGTTATTATCTTTGATATGTGGAAAGGTTTGGCAAATAATATAAAGATTAACTGTCTCCAGGTAGAAAATAAGCAAATATTTTCAATTGAAGACTTTTGCACGGCTTCAGCAAACTTGGCCCTCCAGGTGTTTTGAAACTACATTTCCCTTGAGTCTCTGCCACCCTAGTATTTGGCTGATCATCACGGGGGATGTAGTTGCAAAACATCTGAGGGGCCAAGGTTGCTGACTCCTGTATTAAGCCTTACTATACTTTAAATGACCATTCTAAGGTTTGTTAAACACAGCATGGGTAAATCTTCCACTATTCCAAACACAGACAAAACCAAACTCTGGCCAGTGAGTCTTAGGCGGTCAGTCGAGCGCATTTTCTACGGACTGTGAGTCCATGCAGTACGGACGCACGGTCTGACGGAACACGCAGTAGTGGCCACACGGTCCGTTTTTGTGACGTTATTTTTGACGGATGTAGATGGGGAAATGAAAAAACATTTTGTCCGTCAAAAATGCTGGACGTATAAATGCAGTCCGTCTGACTACGTTCCATCACAAAGCTATGTGGACGTGCATGTACGTTCTAGCGGTTTTACTTTCTTGCCTAACCTGCGTCCGTTTGCCGCGTCCGTCATGCGTCCGCACTACCGTGCGGACGTACTTCGTGTGTGGGGCTCCATTGGTCAGAATGCTATGCTGCCACGGACGTACAAATGTGCGGCAACACGGGCGTCAACACTGCGCTCGTCTGACACGGGCCTTAACGTTTTGCCACATGTTGACAAAATAATGGAATTCAATTCTGAGACAATGTTTAGTGCTGGTTTATCTTGAATTTGCTCATTTCCACCAGCTATTATACAAACATTACTAAATATGTAATGCAATATCTCCCTGGTATGTCAACTGTCACTGAGGTTTTCATGTTGAATTTACAGATTTTTACGAAAAAGTGACAGTGTCAAATACCTGGGAGGCATGGCCATATATTACTCACTAGTCTCTGGTAGTTGTCATGGACACTATGTGACCATTGCTCTTTAGACTGTCACACCCATACAGCGCAGATAGAAATTGATAAGTTGTGTTTGCACTTTGTAATGAAGATCAAGCCTTTAATGTTGAGGTCATCAGATGCAATTTGGTCTAATAAGCAGAAATGAAAATAAATTAAAAAAAAAAAGGGGGAAAAAAGTTCTAACAGGGTTATTCAAACAGAATTGAAAAGTCACCGCATGTTCAGTGACTTTTCGTTCTCTTCAATTCGGGGCGATTTGGCGATCCCATTTTGGCGACCCTGCGGTATATTCAGCAAGCACCACAGGGCCGTCGTAGTGCAGGGAAAAGCCGCCGTAAACCCACCGAACACTAACCGCAAAACCCGGCGAACACCGAAACCCGCAAAAACATCTGGATTAACGCCAAACACGCCGGAGAAACCCGAGCAGCCGCTGATCACAGTGCAGTGCAGCCGCCAGAAAAACCCAACACCGCAGTCGAATGGAGAGAACAGTATGCTTGATTGTTTGAAAAGTGAAACGCTGTTTGCAAAGAAACTACAGAACGAAAATGTCTGAAATATAAGATCCATTGAATGATAATAAAATGGGCTGTTAAAGAAAAAAGCGATTTCGTAAAAAAAATCCGAAAAATGCCTAAATCCTAGATCCTAAAAAAAAAAAATTAAAAAAAACAAAACAAAAAAAAAGGAAACTTTTTACTGCACAATATTATAGTCAACAGTTTATTAGATATTGGATTAAACCGGGAATATTTTTAACATTGAAGCCTATGGGATTCTCCTGAATAAACCCACCGAACAGCAGGGCAATTCGGCAAGTTTTCACTGCTGGGTTTTGCTCTCTGAATAGATGAAGCATTGCTTCTCTATGGGGGTTTCACTGCCCTCGAACAGGCAACGAACAGGCAATGTATGTGCAGGAAATTCGCCAGGATTTGGCGAACTGCCTGCTCTCTGAATAGCCAAATGGCCAGGAAAGGTAACCGTACGCTGAATTTCACTGTTCGGTTACCTTTCGGCCACAATTCGGATCTCTTTGAATAACCCTGTTAGTAAGCTTTAATACAAAGTTGCACCCCCAGGCAAAAATATTACGCCTATTAAGACCCTAACTATTGAGAACATTACTTGTTTTATACTTAAATATTGCAAACATTTTGCAGTCCCCAAAAGGATACAAATATTGTGCTTTATAACCGTCCATAAACAGAAAAAAGGGTGTTTGTGTGTTAAATGAAAATAAAACCTAAGCTAGCAGGGAAGTATAAAATAGAGCTTTATTACGGTTGTGCATAAAGCTGTGAGACGCACTGTGGATTTGGAAGGATGAATGGACTTGCATGTTGCATACGGTTTCCCCTTGTCCATTAACAGCAGCCTTATTAGTTGTGCAGGGGCAGATCCAGACAGGCAACTCAATTTGGCAAAGAGCTGTTGTTCGGTTTGCAGTAGGGATAGACAGATGATCGGCTTTACAGATTACCGGTGGCAGAAATTCAAATTACTGATATCGGGCTTTTATTTGCCAATAAATGGAGAAGTTGGCTCACTGGAGCCACAACACTCAACGTCCTGCAGATTGGCGCTTCTCCCACATCAGGCTGACAACTCTTGCTGTAGGACTTCCCCTGCCCACTCACTGTATTACACATGAGCGTGATGACAACAGAAATGGGGCTTCCCTCCCACCATGCCGAGAATCCCCTAATAGCCCCTGCATTTCTGGTACCTATATCCTACAGCAGGGGTCAGCAAACTTGGCCATCCAGAAGATTTGGAAATACAGTGGCAAGAAAAAGTATGTGAACCCTTTGGAATTACGTGGAGTTTTGCAGGAATTGGTCATAAAATGTGCTCTGATCTTCATCTAAGTCACAACAATTTGAAAAACACAGTCTGCTTAAAATAATACAACACAAACGTTATATGTTTTCATGTTTTTATTGAACAGAACATGTAAACATTCAAAGTGCAGGGTGGAAAAAGTATGTGAACCTTTGGACTTAATAACTGGTTGACCCTCCTTTGGCAGCAATAACCTCAACCAAACGTTTCCTGTAGTTGCAGATCAGACCTGCACAACGATCTGGAGTAATTTTGGACCACTCCTCTTCACAAAACTGTTTCAGTGTAGCAATATTCTTGGGATGTCTGGTGTGAATCGCTCTCTTAAGGTCATGCCACAGCATTTCAATCGGGTTGAGGTCAGGACTCTGACTGGGCCACTCCAGAAGGCGTATTTTGTTTTGTTGAAGCCATTCTTTTGTTGAATTACTTGTATGCTTTGGGTCATTGTTCTGTTGCATCACCCATCCTCTGCAGAGCTTCAGTTGGCGGACAGATGGTCTTATGTTTTCCTGCAAAATGTCTTGATAAACTCTGGAATTCATTTTTCCATCAATGACAACAATCCGTCCAGGCCCTGAGGCAGCAAAGCATCCCCAAACCATGATGCTCCCTCCGCAATGTTTCACAGTGGGGATGAGGTTTTGATGTTGGTGTCCTGTGCCTTTTTTTCTCTACACATAGTGTTGTGTGTTTTTTCCAAACAACTCAATTTTGGTTTCATCTGACCTCAGAATATTTTGCCAGTAGTGCTGTGGAAGATCCAGGTGCTCTTTTGCAAACTTCAAACGTGCTGCAATATTCTTTTTGGACAGCAATGGCTTCCTCCGTGGTGTCCTCCCATGTACTCCATTCTTGTATAATGTTTTACTTATTGTAGATGTGTCAACAAAAATGTTAGCATGTGCCAGAGATTTCTGTAAGTCTTTAGCTGACACTCTAGGATTCTTCTTTACCTCATTAAGCATTCTGCGCTGTGCTCTTGCAGTCATCTTTACAGGACGACCACACCTAGGGAGAGTAGCAACAGTGCTGAACTTTTTCTATTTGTAGACAGTCTGTCTTACCGTGGACACATGAACATCAAGGCTATTGGAGATACTTTTGTAACCCTTTCCAGCTTCATGCAAGTCAACAATTCTTGATCGTAGGTCTTCTGAGAGCTCTTTTCTGCGAGGCATGGTTCACATCAGGCAGTGCTTCTTGAAACCAGTAAACCCAAAACCGGTGTGTGTTTTTAAAGGGCAGGACAGCTTTCAGCAACACATCCAATAATATCACACTGATTGGACTCAAGGTTGGCTCACTCCTGGCTCCAATTAGCTCTTGGAGAAGTCATTAGGCTAGGGGTTCACATACTTTTTCCACCCTGCACTGTGAATGTTTACATGTTATGTTCAATAAACACATGAAAACATATAATGTTTGTGTTGTATTATTTTAAGCAGACTGTGTTTTTCAAATTGTTGTGACTTAGATGAAGATCAGAGCACATTTTATGACCTATTCATGCAAAACTCCACGTAATCCCAAAGGGTTCACATACTTTTTCTTGCCACTGTACATTTCCAATGAGACTAAGAACCTAATGAGTAGCTGAAAATCATGACAGATTTAGATCCAAAATATCTTAAAAGCCAAGGTTGCCGAACCCTTACATTACAGGGTCATAATAAAAGGCATCACTGTAAGCCCAGAGTATGGACATGGCCATGTTTTAAACAAAAAAAAAATTAAATTGACTATATAGACACACACACACACACGATTTTAGTTTTGTCAGGTAGTTCCCAAAATATATTCAAGCAATAGTTATATGATGAAAATGGGCTGAAAGTGCACACTGTCAGGTTTAATTTGAGGGTATGTGCATCCAAATTGGAGGAAGGGTTTAGGAATTACAGCTCTTAAGAGTAGCCATACCCCCATTTCAAGGGACCAAAAGTAATTGGACAATTGAATCAAAAGCGGTTTCATGGCCAGGTGTTGGATACTCCATCAATTCAGCAGGTAAAAGGTCTGGAGCTGATTCAAAGTGTGGTATTTGCATTTGGAATCTATTGCTGTGGACCTACATCTTGCGTACAAAGGAGCTGTCCATGCAAGTGAAACAGGCCATTGTAAGGGTTTAAAACACAAAACAAATCCATCAAGGAGATAGCAGCAACACGAGGAGAGGCCAAATCAAAAGTTTGGTACATTCTGAGGAAATCAGAACGCACTGCTGAGCTGAGCAACATAAAAAGGCCGGGACGTCCACGGAAGACAACGGTGGTGGATGATCGCATGATCTATAGTAAAGAAAATCCCATTCACAATATCCAGACAAGTGCAGAACACTCTCCAGGTGGTGGGTGTATCATTGTCAAAGTCTACATATCAAGAGAAGACTTCAGGAGAGCAAATACAGAGGGTTCACCACAAGGTGCAAACCATTCATAAACCTGAAGAATAGAAAAGCTAGATTAGATTTTGCCAAAACAAAACCATCTAAAGAAGTCTGGAAAAGCATTCTGTGGACTGATGAAAGATTAATCTGTACCAGAATGACTAGAAGAAAGGGAAAAAAAAGTGTGGAGAAGGCTTGGAACAGCTCATGATGCAAAGCACACAACGTCATCTGTGTTATTGGTGTTTATTGATGACTAGTTGTTAAATCAGACCGGAGGGCAGTCTATTGTTCTTGCCAGCTAAGAATTCGTGTCCACATATTTGTTTTTCAATGTCCTATCCAAGAGTATCTCCTTTATATAAAGGCGTTTGTAACGCATCCGTCACCGTCCCGTCCGCAACAGGAGGGCTGAGTGAGCAGGTTCCTCTTCCCTCTTAGATTGTAAATTCACAGGAACAGGCCCCCTTGGAGTGTAAACTCGGGGGACCCCTTGTATTGTAAACTCGGGGACCCCTTGGATTGTAAACTCGGGGGACCCCTTGGATTGTAAACTCGGGGGACCCCTTGGATTGTAAACTCATGGGAGCAGGCTCAAGATGGTGGTGCGCCCAGTTGCAGGGAGGCCAATATTTACCTTTTTCCAGCACTGTGATCAAGTCCCCAGGTCTCCGCCGCGCTGGTTTCAGCATGCGGCACCCAGAGCCTCTCCGCCGGTGGAGACTCAGGGCAGGGGTGATCCGCAAGAGACAAAAAAAAAGCCGATCTGTTGGAGAGGCACGCGCACACAGCGCCTCTCCAACGGATTTTTGTCGCCTGCGGCGACAGATGCAAACAGTTTTATACAGTATATATAGAGATGTGTCAGAAGCAGCCAGATGAATTCAGCAGTGTTTAGAGATTACACCAACAGTCCAGATTCAGCCAAATGCAGCAAAGGTGATTGGACAGCGCTTCACAGTACAGATGGACAATGATCCAAAACACACTGCAAAAGCAACCCAGGAGTTTTTGAAGGAAAAGAACTGGAATATTCTGCTATGGCCGAGTCAATCGCCTGATCTCAACCCAATTGAGCAGCATTTCACTTGCTGAAGGCAAAACTAAAAGGCAGAAAGACCCACAAAGAACGAACAAGAAGTCAAGAAGACAGCTGCAGTTAGAGCCTGGCAAAGCATCAGAAATGTGAAAACCAAGTCTTTGATAATGTCCATGGGTTCCAGTCTTCATGCAGTCATTGACAGTAAAGGATTCTCATCAAAATATTAAAAATTAGCATTTTATTTATGATTATATTCATTTGCCCAATTACATTTGAGCTCCTGAAAATAGGGGGAAAATGAATAAAAATGGTTGCAGTTCCTAAAAATTGTACTTGATATTCATGTTCAACCCCTTGAATTAAAGCTGGACGTCTGCACTTCAAATACATTTGGATTGTTTTGTTCATACCAAAAGTATGAAAATTGTGCCTAAAATATATATGGACTTAAAGGAACACTCTAAGCAAACCCCCCCCCCTGTTTTTTTACATTAAAATATACCTATTCCCTCAATAACTAGGTAGGGATATTTTTTTTTTTTTTTTACTTTACTGTAATACTTACCCTAAAATCCACTTGTTTCCAACGACGCAACACTAATCCTCAGCCGCTGCCGCCAGCTACGGCGAGTTGGAGATGTCATCGCGCTGAAAGCTCGGCAATAGTCGGCAGAAGCTGGAAATATGAATCCCGCTCTGCTGACAGCTGGGAGGGCGGAGTAAAGTCCTCCGCGTCTCTCAGCTGTTTCAGCTGATCGGCTGAGCGGAGGGAGGGGGGGGGTCAGACAAGGGCATACTCAGACCACCGTGACCTGGTGCAATATTTACAGTTTTATTAAAACACAGTTAAAGGCTTAAGGTCAGATTTTTTTTGTACTTTAAATGCACTCGCCAATGTTGGGATTACTGGGAGGTAAAGTCTTCACCTGAAAAGATCACTTATTCCCTCTCTTACAGGACCCATGGAGCTGGACACTCGCCATAAGAAGTGTCACACGCAAGACTGTAGAGCCAAATATAGAAAGGGCTCCAACATCGGAGAGTGCATTACCATATTGCTACAAAAGCTCAGTGTTATTGAGAATACTACACTATGGTAGTCCCTGTTCCATCTTTTTGTCTTTGAGGGATATCGATGAAAGAAGGAAAGTGTCACACTCTGTAGGACCGTGTGTCTGTATCACCAGAGCAGGATATTGTGGCTCTGGAAAAAATGGGAGTTTGCTATATAAAAGAGAATTTATCATCCTATATTTGTATGCTTGATTTAGTTTTGCGGAGTTGCACTAATTTTTCTATATTTTTTGAGGTTACTGATCAAGCAGTTACATCCTGGAACCTGGATATTAAATAATAAATATCATCTATTCTATTGTTGTTTGGTATATGCATGATTTTGTTTGCATGTAACACAAGCACAGTCACTTTATGTTGTGCCATCTGTCTGGTTGGACACCATCGTTTTAGTTGTATTTTTTTCATGTTTATTTTTGGGCAGCATAGTACAATTTTCCACACAGTCTAAGGGCTCGCCAAGGCGAGCGTATGCCAAACTAGACAGCCGCATGCAAAAACCAAGTGCACATGCAGCACAGATCCCATAACTTACGTAAACTGATCAACCCGACCACTTTATAATAACGTGGTATGAGCATGTAAAGTTTTCCTGTAAGAGACAAGAATTCCTTCAATGGTTATGAGGTATGATCATATCTGTTACCTCATAACAGCCAATGGTTTACAAACGAAGGACTGATTACTCTCGGGAGTTTTTACCGAATTTGCAAGCTTCTGTATGATTTCATTTAGGGTTGCGCTGATACCGACATTTGCACGAGTACTTTGTACTCGAGCAAATGCCCCGATATCGGAAGCCAGCACTGGGCTGGCTCGCCGGTACCCGAAGGGCTAGAGCTGCTAGCGGAATGCATTAAGAGCATTCCACTAGCGTTCCCCTCCAGCTGGCAGCAGGGTCTGTGCGCAGGCTGGCTGCGTCACATGGTCCTCTCCTCCGAGCGGACGCCGGGCTGTGACACGGCCTCCACCCGTGATCCCGCGAGATCACAGCTGGAGGCCACGTCACAGCCCGGTGCCCGCTCGAAGGACCACGTGACGCAGCCAGTCGTCACTCTTCTCCAGGTACCACGCTTAGTCCTAGTGCAGCCAATGCTGCTATAAGGTCTTACAGCAGGTCCATTCATCCGACCTACTGAATAGAATAGAATTCAGAGTGCTGAACTACATATCCCGTAAACCACTGCAGGATGCACACCAGTATCCGACACCCCTGGCTAGCTGAGCTGTTTAGTGATGTGCCCTACCAGTACCTGCAGGGGTTACATGGCAATTTAATCCTCGTGCACTAAGAGTGTTGAATGCATCAATCATGTAAAGACTTACAATGCCGTCTTTCATTGTGTTCTTTCTCCTAACACAGGGTAAACATTTATTGAGGTCTGCCTGTGGGGGTGCACATTTATTGAGGTCTGCCTGTGGGGGTGCACCTTTATTGAGGTCTGCCTGTGGGGGTGCACCTTTATTGAGGTCTGCCTGTGGGGGTGCACCTCTCCTCCTCCCTCACCCCTGCTCTCAAACACATCTTCAACCTATCTCTCTCCACTGGCTCCTTCCCAACCGCCTTCAAACACGCGCTAGTTACCCCTTTACTAAAGAAACCATCCCTCGATCCCAACTCTCCATCCAACTACCGCCCTGTATCCCTGCTTCCCTTTACCTCTAAGCTCTTAGAAAAACTAGTCTTCAACCGCCTCTCCCTCTTCCTGTCCTCCAATTCCCTACTTGACCCCCTGCAATCTGGCTTCCGTCCCCTACACTCAACTGAAACTACCCTCAAAGTCACCAACGACCTCCTAACTGCTAAAAAACACGGCCACTATTCTATGCTCATCCTGCTTCACCTCTCGGCTGCTTTTGACACTGTTGACCACCCCCTCCTTCTACAGACCCTCAACTCTCTGGGTCTCGGTGACACTGCACTCGCTTGGGTTGACTCCTATTTATCCAACAGGTCCTTCTGTGTGTCCTTTGCTGGTAACTCCTCCTCTTCATTGCCTCTATCTGTTGGTGCACCTCAAGGCTCTGTCCTTGGTCCTCTGCTCTTTTCCATATACACCTCCTCCCTGGGCAAAATCATCAACAGCTTTGGCTTTAATTACCACCTCTACGCTGATGACACTCAGATCTACCTCTCTACCCCTGATCTCTCTCCCCCTGTCCTTTCAAAAGTCAGTGACTGTTTATCTGGAATCTCCTCCTGGATGGCCTCCCAACACCTAAAGATCAACATGTCAAAGACTGAGCTCCTACTTATTCCTCCCTCTAATGCCTCCCCACCTCCTGACTTCTCTATCACGGTGGAGGGTATCACCATCTCCCCATCAAACCAAGTTCGCTGTCTTGGAGTTACACTTGACTCTGCTCTTTCCTTCATCCCCCACATCAAGTCTCTTTCCTCCTCCTGCCGATACCAACGGCGTAATATTTCCAGAATTCGGCCATTTCTTACCGCTGTCACCAAAAAACAACTCATACACGCCCTGGTAATCTCCTGACTCGACTATTGCAATAATCTCTTATCTGGCCTCCCTCTGTCCCGCCTCTCCCACCTACAATCCATCCTGAACACCTCCGCCAGGCTAATTCACCTCACCCGCCGCTTTGTCTCTGCCGCTCCCCATCCACTGCAGAATTAAAGTTCAAAATCCTTATCCTTGATGGGCGTGTCCTGACCTGGGACCAAGATGGCCGCATAAGACAGGAGCTCCTGAGTCCCCTCCGACGTTTGACAGCTCTCCGTTGTTGCCCACGGTCATGGTGCATGGCAAACCAAAGCCATCCACTCCCAAGACCCCTGCACACCGACTGACCCGGGCCATAGGTCCGCTGGACGCCTTTATAAATCCAACTCCCGCTGCCACGCCGGCCTCCCCACGAGCTAACATGGCGGACGGGCCTACCACCCCGCACACAGCATCGGACTCTAACGAAGCGATCCGCCGCCTAGAACGCCTCATTTCGGCGCTCCCAACTAAAACGGACCTCTCTGACATGGTGGCGGATTTGAAGGAAAGTTTCGCTGGCGACCTCAGAGAAATCCGTTCGGATGTCACGGCCTTATCCGCCAGAGTGGGCCACCTGGAAGATGAGGTGAACAGACCCCCTGCTCCGGGACCACCCACGGCGGACCTTGGTGAGTTGAGACGCCGCATTGATGATCTCGACAACCGGGGCAGGCGACATAATATCCGGGTCCGTGGTCTGGCGGAAACTGAGGGCCCAGAAGATTTACGCACTTTACTAAGCGAGGTTTTCTGTATGGTGCTGGATAGACCCGCTTTGGAAATGGTCCCAATGGACAGGGCCCACAGAGCCTTACGTCCACGTCCGCCACCGAACTCCCCTCCTAGGGACATTATATGCTGCCTTCCGAACTACTCCCTCAAAGAGGAAATCATGGCGAAATCGCGATCGTCTCGTTTATGGGACTTTAAGGGCAGCACCCTAGAATTTTACCAGGACCTGTCTCCCTTCACGCTATCAGCAAGACGCTGTCTTCAACCTGTGCTACAGGCCTTACGCCAGGCAGAAGTTCCGTACCGTTGGAGCTTCCCCTTTGCTTTGACGGCACTGAGGGATGGAGTGAGACACACCATCTGCCATCCATCGGATGTTCCTGCGTTCATGAATGCGATGGACTTATCGGAGGTTGCAGTCCATAATTGGGAACTAGAGGATCGCCACGTTGCGCCACCGGGCCCAGCGAGACCCAGGCGCCAGAGATCCCGGAGTCGCCGCAGACGACCCGCTGAGGACTTCGCGCCGGTTCCGGCGGACCCAGTGGAGATTGCCCATTGAGACCCTAAAACTGTATGAGAGGCTTTCCGTACTTGAGGCGCCCACTGCCTGTTTGCTGTCGGATTCCCAGCCCCCCTTAATTGCACCCCGACGGTTGATGGGCACGTGCGTTGTATATAGGAATGACATACTGTGCATTTATGGCGACTTTGACGGGGTCTACTGTGCCGGTTTGTCTCGAACTCTGTGGACGACACCGCCTACTGCACACGACTCGATTCCCTGTCCTGAGTTTACTGTGGATGTGGCGGATACGCAGCGGCTGGGGGCCCAGGTTAGTCGAAACTTGGAGTGACTAACTGCCTACACCTCCCTTTCGACACAAGAGGTTCCTACTATGTTTACTCCTCCTTTAGACTCGTGCCCGCCTGAGACCTCGGAATAGCTGGTGATATGTGGGACATGGACGCAGTGCTGATGCGATATGCCTACCGTGGACACTGAACGCTATTTTTCTTGCCTGCACCGAGAGGTGCTCGCCTTATTCGCCCCTCCGTGGACAGAACGTCCTCGGGCCTTCATTTTTCTGCGGATTGCACCCGACTCTCTTTTTGAACTGCTCTGGTTGCACTGTTAGGTTTTTTCTTTTTAATAGTATTCCTGTTGTTATTTGATTCACAACCTCTTATTATGGGGTTTAAGGTTGTCTGTCTGGGGCTCTCCCACACCCCCCCTTTTTTTTTTTTTTTTTTGACTCCACTGCCAATTGCTGCACTACTTACTTGATACCTAAGATTGAACTGGAATTTTATGCCCCGCCATTGGGTGGAGCAATATATGCTTCCGACTGTATGAATCTAATTTTTTCCGCCCCACCATTGGCTGAGGCAAAAACGGTTTGGTACCTCTCGATTAACTTACGCCTCCCATGCCTGATTTTTGTGCACACTCTATGGCTGGGGTGATTGATACCTGCGGTCGCTCGAACCTAATTTTTGCGCTCCGCCGTTGGGTGGAGCTAATACTGTTTGGTGTCTCTTTGTCTGACTTATGTTTCTCGTACCTAATTTTTGTACCCCACCACTGGCTGAGGCAAAGATGGTTTGCTGCCTCTCAATTAAATTCCGCCTCCCAGTCCTAATTTTTGTGCACACCCTATGGGTAGGGCGATTGATACCTGCGGCCGCACGAACCTAATTTTTGCGCCCGCCATTGGGTGGGGCAAATACTGTTTGGTGTCTATTTGCCTGATTTATGTCTCTCGTACCTAATTTTTGTGCCCCACTATTGGGTGGTGCGGTAAATGCTTCTGATTGTACACCTCTAATTTTCGCGCCCTACCACTGTCTGGAGCAGGGATGGTTTGATGCGACTCATTTAAAATGCACCTCCCATCCCTAATTTTTGTGCACACCCCATGAGTGGGACAATTGATACCTACGGTAGCGCGAATCTAATTTTTGCACCCCACCTTTGGGTGGGGCAAATACTGTTTGGTGTCTATATGTCTGATTTATGTCTTTCGTACCTAAATTTTGTGCCCACCCTTGGGTGGAGCATTGGTTGCCTACGGTCGTTTGAACCCAATTTTTGCGCCCCACCACCGGGTGGGGCAAACACTGTTTGATGCCTTTTTATTTAATTTTTATCTCTTGTACCAAATTTTTGTGCTCCGCCATTGGGTGGTGGGTTACCTGTTTGACGTCTCTCGTACTCAAATTTTGCGCCCTACCATTGGGTGGAGTATTCACTGTTTCATATCTCTCATTTAAATTTATGCACCCCACCACTGGGTGTCGATTGACACGTCTCACGCTTCATTCTCCTGCCCCGTTATGTGGTGAAACGTTGACGGTTTGTTATCTCTCCAGTTAAGCTTGATTTCTATGTACCACCCTTATGTGCACTGCCCTATATCTGTTATTTACTCTGCCTTATTTTAATCTTCCGCCCTCCCTATGGTACATTTTATGCATGTGGCCCCCCCTTTTTTTTTTTTCTCTCTCCCCCTTATTTTTGTTTTTCTTATTATTATAATGTTAACTATGAAGATGTTGATATTTATTTTCATCGCGTACGCTACTGCTCATGATCTACTATTAGAGTCGGAGGGGACTCTTTTCTCGAGCTTCATGTTTTGTTTTATTTCGCCTTTATCTCACCGCTACCTTTTTGACCTCCTCCTTGGTCTGGTGCTGTTTTGGAGCTTGTCTCCTTCGCCCTTGAGGACTTGACGCCACTCTTTCCCAGGGGCCCTGCCCGGTTCTCAATTGGTTTGAGACCACCTAGGTTACCCCTGAGGCGTTCTATACCTCATTCTTTATATTCCTGTCTTCTTTTTTCTGTTTGATCTCTCAGTCTTCTTTATATATCTCTTCTTTATATATATCTCTTCTTTATATATCTCTTCTTTATATATCTCTTCTTTATATCTCTTCTTTATATCTCTTCTTTATATCTCTTCTTTATATCTCTTCTTTATATCTCTTCTTTATATCTCTTCTTTATATCTCTTCTTTATATCTCTTCTTTATATCTCTTCTTTATATCTCTCTCTCTCTCTCTCCCCTTTTACCTCTCCCCCCCCTTCCCTCTCCCTGTTGCCATGACCGCGCCTGGAGGTTTCACCCCGCGGCCTCTCCGCCTCCTCACATATAACGCCAAAGGCCTCAACGTCCCGGAGAAACGTAGCCGTCTTCTACGTGAAGCCTCAGCCCTGAGGGCCTCGGTGTTGTTTCTTCAAGAAACCCACTTCCGCTTGGGGTCGGCCCCTGTCTTTCGCGATTTCCGTTTTCCCTTGGGATATTTTAGTGACTATCAAGGTGGCAAGAGTCGTGGTGTTGCCATCCTTTTTTCCCGTGATGTCCCCTTTGTCTTGATTGACATGTTGACGGATCCGGAGGGACGATTCTTGTTCATTAAGGGTACGATCGCGGATTCCTGCTATACGTTCGCTTCGATCTACCTTCCGAATCACGCCCAGCACCGTTGCTTGGCGTCTATCTTTCACCAACTACAGTCCTTTAAGGACGGCACTCTTGTCGTTGCGGGAGATTTTAACACCCCCTTGGATGCGAAACTTGATACCTCAGTGGGCCACTCTTCCATTCCCCCGAATGTGATACGACAGGTGAGACGAACCTTAGACGAACTGCGCCTTGTCGATGTCTGGCGAGCTTTCCACACTGGCGAACGTGACTACACCTTCTTCTCCCCTGTTCATGGTACGCACTCCAGATTGGATTATATTTTTTTACAATACCACCGGGTGGACCTGGTTGAGATGTCGTCTATTGAGGCGCAGACATGGTCGGATCACGCACCCGTGACGGCTACGTTGTCCTCTCCTCTTTTTCGTCCGACGGAGAGACAGTGGCGCCTTAATCTAGCTCTCCTCACAGACCCTACCTTCGTAACTGAAATGGATTCCCACCTCCAGGCATATTTTGAGACGAACGGCGACTCTGATACCCCTGAGCCGACGGTTTGGGAGGCCCACAAAGCTGTGGCGCGTGGCCTGTTCATAAGCAAGGCCACGGCTTTAAAACGACTCCGCTCCAAATATCTACAGCAACTCATTGTAGATATTCGCACCCTGGAACTCCGTCATCAAACGTCTGCATTGCCCTCTGTCTATCAGGACCTTCTCGCTAAACGTCGTGAATTGAATGACTCCCTTAACACCGATATTAAGTTTGCCGCTCAAAAAGCCCGCTGTAGTTTTGCTCTTAAGGAAAACAAACCTGGCCGCTTGTTAGCTCAGATCCTTCGCCGTAGACAGAATGCCTCTTATATTGCGAAGATACGCTCGCAGGATGGGACGGTCCGTGTGCTCCCAGAGTCCATCTTGCTAGAATTCCAACGCTACTATCAAGGCCTATACGATTTGGATAGGGATCCTATTGCTGTCCCTACCCCTACCATTATTCAAGACTACCTACGTGATAAACTTCCCCAATTATTATCGGAAACCTCGGCGGAGACCTTGGACGCCCCCATTGGTGCAGAGGAAATTCAAGCGGTCCTGAAGTCGCTTAAAAACTATAAATGCCCTGGCCCTGATGGCCTCCCGGCGGAATATTACCGTGCCTTTTCGCCCACGTTGATACCCCGCCTTCTCGCTCTGTTCTCTGCGGTTAGAACGGGGACCCCCCTTCATCCCCACACTCTGTCCGCCACGATCTCGGTTCTTTTGAAACCAAACAAAGATGCATCCGACCCCCGCAACTACCGTCCGATATCACTCCTCAATACGGATCTAAAGATTCTGGCCAAGGTCATGGCGAACCGATTGACTCCCCTTTTGCCTTCCTTGATCCACCCGGATCAGGTGGGATTTGTACCGGGGCGAGAGGCCCGTGATGCGACTACCCGCGCTTTGGGGGCTATCGGAGTGGCAAGGAGAGCTGGCGAAGGCCTTCTCTTGCTTTCTACGGATGCAGAGAAGGCCTTCGATAGAGTGCAATGGGACTTTATGTTTTTGGTCCTGAGGGGCCTGGGAGTGGGGCCCTTTTTTCTGCAATACTTGAAGGCCCTATATGATGAACCCACGGCACGGGTTAGGGTCAATGGCGCTTTGTCTCCTCCAATCGTAGTGCGGAATGGGACCCGACAGGGCTGTCCCTTGTCACCCCTGCTTTTCGCCCTCACCCTTGAACCGCTTCTGGTGGCTATCCGTAACCACCCGGAGATTACCGGGATCCGGGGACATGCTTCCGAGCACAGACTGTCGGCCTACGCGGATGACTTGCTCTTTTTTCTCACAGATATTGACACCTCCCTACCGGCCGTTATGTCTGTCTTGGAGGCGTATGGTTTGGTCGCCGGTTTGAAAATCAACCATGATAAATTGGAATTCCTGGGCGTTTGCCTGGAGCCCGCCGCGTTGGAGTCCATTCGCACTTCTTACCCATTTCGTCACTGTCCTACTTCGCTCCGATACCTAGGTACCTGGCTGGCAACATCTACTAACCGACTTTTAGATCTGAACTTTAATGGTATGCTGCGAACATTCCACTCTGATTTGTCCGAATGGACAAGTAAATACGTTTCCTGGCTGGGTCGCGTAGCGGTACTGAAGATGAACTTGTTACCGCGTTTGCTGTACCTTTTTCATACTCTACCTATTGCAATCCCATCTTCCTTTTTTTTGATGCTTAGGAAGGAATTCTTGAGCTTTGTGTGGCCGAAGGGTCGTCCCCGGGTCGGGATGGCGGTGCTGTGCCGACCGAAGACCAGGGGAGGCCTGGCCCTCCCTGACATGAAACAGTATTACACGGCCTGCCACCTGCTTCGGATCATTGATTGGTCAGCCTCTAATTCAGATAAGAGATGGCTCGATCTGGAGCGCACTCTCTCTGCTTACCCCCTTTGGGCGGTGCCATGGTTTCCACCGGTTGCTCCACAGGGGGCCCCCTCAGACCCGAACCCAGTCGCCGTCACGCTACGTCTCTGGCACAAGTGTAAATCGACCCATGGCTTATCTACGGCTCTCTCCCCCCTTTTGCCTTTGAGCCACAACCCCAAACTACAGGCTGGGGTCCTACCTTCTTTGTGTATTCGATTGGCAGGATCAAGGAGACTGAGGGCCTTGGATTTTCCGCCCGACGACGATGTGGGTAATCCTCTCTGTTTTAGGGAGGGAGACCCACCCTCACCCTTGGAGAGATTCAACTACCTACAGATCCGGACCTATCTCCGTGATCTCAACCGCAGTTACAGCCTCCACCGACCGCTCACTCCATTTGAACGCCTTTGTCATCTGGGTCTTGCACTTAATCATGGGGTATCTACCTTATATGGCCTACTTCAGGCGTCTGATACGACCGACCCCTCTTTTACCTCCAGATGGGAAACTGATCTCGGCGTAGCAATCACAGAAGCACAATGGAAAATGACATTTACCCTGGTCCATAAGGGATTTTGTGCTACAAGATCCCAGGAGACTTCCTATAAAATTTTGACTTTTTGGTATAGGACTCCCTCGCTCCTACACCACATCTATCCGGACGCCTCTCCTACATGCTGGCGTTGCGACTCGGCCGTGGCACACATTTACATATTTGGTGGTCCTGCCCTCACATACGCGAATTTTGGAAACTGATTCATTCCGCCATACTCCAGGTGACTGACATGGATCTCCCATTCACACCTGGATGCTTTCTGCTCTTACAAATTCCTCTCCCCATCGGAACTTTAAAAAGGTCGGTGTTACTTCTCATGTTACTGGCAGCCCGAGCACTGATTCCAGTGCACTGGCGTTCCCCGGAGGTGCCTTCTCTCCGGACTTGGATTTCCAGGGTTGAGGCCTTTCGCTCGGTTGATCTCCTGGAGGCTGCAGCTAGGGACATAGAGACGAATATGGGGCTGAAATGGTTTCACTGGGACTCTTATGCGGCGACTGCTCGTTGCACGTTGGGGGAGACCTAAGGTTACCGACACTGGGGCGGACTGGCCCGGGTGTGAATACCCCTCCCCTTTACCCTCCTCCCCCCCCCTTTTTTTTTTTTTTCTTTTTTCTTTCTCTTCTTTCTTTTTCTTATTCCTTGTCTGACAGTTGTGGAGGGGTGGACGGAAGTAGTTTTGTCGGACACCGAGGTTATGTACGCCTTGGGCGATTTACGCTTATGTGGGATATCCTAGGTGATTATATGGATTTCCGCGGGAACAGAGATTGCGTAACTACTGCTATTAGATGCCCCGACATGGTGCTTATCCCTGTCCCCAGTCCTGCCCCGTCGACTGCCTCCCAAGGTTGAGTTCTGTTTTTTTTTTTATTTTTATTTTTATTTATTCTGTTTTATTATCTGTATCTTTTTCACCTCACATTATTTGTATTTGTATCTTTCTTGATATTCTGTGTTATCTGTTTTTTGTTATTTGAATAAAACTTTGAATTTCAAAAATATTCCCGTTTTAATTCAATATCTAATAAACCGTTCATTATAAAAAAAAAATCCTTATCCTTACCTACGAAACCCTCACTAACTCAGCTCCCCACTACCTGTCCTCACTAATCACCAAATACACCCCAGCCTGCTCCCTAAGGTCAAACAGTGACCTGCGCCTAGCTTATCCCCGCATCACCTCTTCCCATGATAGACTGCAGGATTTCTCACGCGCAGCCCCCACTCTCTGGAACGCTCTCCCTCGTACTGTCAGACTTTCCCCTAACTTCTCTTCCTTCAAACACTCCCTTAAAACGTTCCTATTTAGGGAAGCCTACCACCCAACTCACTGACGCAACCATCAAATCACTCTCACCTTGCAGTAATCTCCTCCGGTTTCCAACCCCAACCCTCCCAGATTGTGAGTTCCTACGGGAATAGGGCCCTCATCTCCTCCTGTACTGTTTGTCAAATGTTGTTCAATGTATTGTAACCCTGTCTATACTGTGCCTATTGTACAGCGCTGCGGAATATGCTGGCGCTTTATAAATAAAGAATAATAATAATAAATAATAATAAATTGAGGTCTGCCCGTGGGGGTTGCACCTTTATTGAGGTCTGCCCGTGGGGGTTGCACCTTTATTGAGGTCTGCCCGTGGGGGTTGCACCTTTATTGAGGTCTGCCCGTGGGGGTTGCACCTTTATTGAGGTCTGCCCGTGGGGGTTGCACCTTTATTGAGGTCTGCCCGTGGGGGTTGCACCTTTATTGAGGTCTGCCCGTGGGGGTTGCACCTTTATTGAGGTCTGCCCGTGGGGGTTGCACCTTTATTGAGGTCTGCCCGTGGGGGTTGCACCTTTATTGAGGTCTGCCCGTGGGGGTTGCACCTTTATTGAGGTCTGCCCGTGGGGGTTGCACCTTTATTGAGGTCTGCCCGTGGGGGTTGCACCTTTATTGAGGTCTGCCGTGGGGGTTGCACCTTTATTGAGGTCTGCCCGTGGGGGTTGCACCTTTATGAGGTCTGCCTGTGGGGGTTGCACCTTTATTGAGGTCTGCCCGTGGGGGTTGCACCTTTATTGAGGTCTGCCTGTGGGGGTGTACCTTTATTGAGGTCTGCCCGTGGGGGTTGCACCTTTATTGAGGTCTGCCCGTGGGGGTGCACCTTTATTGAGGTCTGCCGTGGGGGTTGCACCTTTATTGAGGTCTGCCCGTGGGGGTTGCACCTTTATTGAGGTCTGCCCGTGGGGGTTGCACCTTTATTGAGGTCTGCCCGTGGGGGTTGCACCTTTATTGAGGTCTGCCCGTGGGGGTTGCACCTTTATTGAGGTCTGCCCGTGGGGGTTGCACCTTTATTGAGGTCTGCCTGTGGGGGTTGCACCTTTATTGAGGTCTGCCTGTGGGGGTTGCACCTTTATTGAGGTCTGCCTGTGGGGATGTACCTTTATTGAGGTCTGCCTGTGGGGATGTACCTTTATTGAGGTCTGCCTGTGGGGATGTACCTTTATTGAGGTCTGCCTGTGGGGGTGTACCTTTATTGAGGTCTGCCTGTGGGGGTGTACCTTTATTGAGGTCTGCCTGTGGGGATGTACCTTTATTGAGGTCTGCCTGTGGGGGTGTACCTTTATTGAGGTCTGCCTGTGGGGGTATATATATATCTAGGGGAAGGTCTGTGTGGTCAGGGTGTGTGCAGGCTGTGCAGTGGGGTAAATGAGGTGTCTGGCCATACATTTCAATTTTAACAAACGGGACAGGCCTTCAGCAAAATCCTAAATTATTTATTGGAAAGTGTCACATGACTTTAAAAGTATCATTACTACTCGGTATTGGGGAGTACCTGAGAAAAAGTATCGGTACTTGTACTCGGTCTTAAAAAAGTGGTATCGGTGCATCCCTAGTTTAACTATATCAATTTTTCAAATCTTATTACTTAAACGTAGAGTAAAATAGTAACTCTGCTATTCTGAAACAAAAAAAAATACAAAAATTAAAACAATGTAAATGTGCTAACTTTTAATGTATTTGTTTATCCTTTACAGTAACATTTCTGGGATGAAAGGCTCTAAAAGCTAGTGTTCCTTATATAGCACACTGAAAGGCTGCAGTTACACAAGCGTTTTTGAGAGCAGAAGGAACGTCTGTGAGAGTGGACGTTCCTCCACACTGACGCCTGTGTGGCCACCTCGCTGAGCACAGTTTGTGTGCTCAGCGCTACAAAGCTCGATCCTCCTATAGAGGATCGTGCTTTATAGCCCCTTCCTATGTCCGTCGTATCTTTTTGACGGAGAGGTTGGTATCACGTCCGGTGTAGCCCTCCCCTTCGATCTGTCACAAAGCTGACGAACGCAGCGAGGCAGGTAGGAGCTGCTCCTCGTAGCGTCTTTGCAAAATACATGGTAATGGGAGTCACTGGAGAATTTCGCTGCCCTGGAGACCACTAATCTTGCATTAAAAAGCTATACAAATCAGGTTTTAAGACCAAATTTGTTTATCATTTTATTTCAAAGAAAAATCATGTACTTGTGATTTTTATAGCAAAAGGGTAAGCTTCTGTCATTAAGAGGAAAAAAGATATGGATAGGTGGTGTGTGTGTGATGTGTGATATACACACACACCTTTCCACTTGAAGATTAAATCATTCACAATGTTGTTGTTTGTCACAGCACTACAGAAGTACGTATACCATTTAGAGCCACAGATAGGTTCTCAAAAAAGCCAAATAACACTGCACTGTGAAAGGGACTATTTTTCATCCAATAAATCAGGCCATACATGGTTCAGGTTTTTCTGGCTTTTCAGCTGTTCTAAAGAGCAGACTGGACACCAGGCCAAGAGTCACAGATCAGTTTCAGATGAGCCAAGCTGTTCTCTATTTAAAGCAGACATGGCTGTGATACAACACGCTCAGCCTGACAGCAGAAGTGACAGCCTGTTGGACTCTGCAAAGAATACGCTGATTAATAGTTTTTTTTTCTCAGTCTTGTTCACGTGACATACGGTAGATATAGTAGTGATCTTTCCAAACTATATACTTTACTTAATGCACACCTTCACAAAATCTCCCAGTAAAGCCATAAGAAATAATAATACATGGCCAAGGAAAATGTGTTTTCCACCACTTAATAAGTCACACACACCCCTTTTAACGCAGGGATCCTCAATCCAGAAGCACAAGATGAATTTAAACACCATGCTACTGTAAATGGCAGTTACAATAATATTGATGGAAATACAGGCTCTAGCTCTAAATATAGATCTGGAGGCATCCAGCCCTCTCGCTACTGACACACTCCGTGCCGACGCCAGAAGCTGTTTGAGTGTTTATGCTGAGTTAAACACCTCAGTATTTAAGTCACTACCGAAGGCTCTAGTCTGAATTAACCCTTTCGCTGTGGGTGACGTGTGGGAGAGGGGGTGTCCACAGATCCGCATGCTGTGTGAAGAGGACGTCCCCCACATATCATGGGTTCGCCGCAGCGAAAGGGGATACCCCATGGATCGGGACCAAGTCCCAGGGCGGTCTGACTTCAAGGTCAGACCGTCCCTTTATACCCCTCCTGGTGTGATGACATCGGTCTCAGGCACCCCCGGCACAGCCAGGAGAGTGCCTGAAAGGGAGGGGTCCTCTACCCCTTCCAAAAATCGGGAGAACATAGAGAGGAGAAAAAAAAAAGAGGCAACACTGGAAAGGTCACAGTCTGACCTTTCCAGCAATGCTTCTCTTTAAACCCCTTGGGTACCAGTCCGCAATCCTGCCCCATATCGCAGACTTCTCACGGAAGGTGGCTGACATCTTGGATGTCAGCCAAGCCTCCGGGGACTCCTTGTCCACTGACATCGCGAATGGGGGAGATGTCAGTTAGGGAATTAACCCCTAGCTGCCCAAATGGTGGAGATGAGGTTGGGTAATTTGGACCCCTGTATCTCCCAATCTGTGGCAGCTAAAGGGTCATTTTTGGTATCATTGGAAAGGCCAGAGCATGGCCTTCCTAATGATAAACATGACCAGGTTAAGTGTAACAAAAACAAATAAAAATGTATTTTGATTTATTAATGCAGCACTATTGTTCACTTTTCAATTCTAAAGTGAAAAATTATGCTGTGCTAAAATTAGGGCTGTTAAAAATAATCGTTTTGCCGATGCATCGCGATGCAGCCTTCCACGATGCTGCATCGATGCAATGAAGCTCAAAAATCGATTCACTGACCAGCCTGGAATGCCTGCCATCATCTGGTTTCCGGCGCTGCCACCGCTGTGTGTTTAGGCAGCAGCGCTGTTAGCTAGGAGCTGCGGGGGAATCAAAGCCTCTGAGTCACTCCCCGCACTCCGAGTGGCTCCGCCCCTTCCATAGCATCACTAACCTTCTGCCTGCCTACTGTGTTGATGTCAGTACACTGAAGGCAGGCAGAAGGAAGGTCCCTCCTCCTTATGCCCAGCATCATGCCCCACCCCTTTTTACAGGCTATGGGGCCAGCACCTTAGAAGAAGAAAAAAAGTGCGTGTTTCCAGCGCTGCCTGTCAGTGTCTGCTGCTGCTGTTGTGTGATGCCTAGGGGATTTTTCAATGCATCCACACAGTAGCAGCAGAAGGAAAGGAGGGTCACCCTTGGTCTTCAAATGCATTCCAGAAGGCTTATATTCCAGCCATGGGATGATAAGTCACAGGAGGGCCCTGCTCAGATCCCAGCCATGTGATATCTGCACAGTGTAAACACACTCCTGTAAAATAAAACTACATAACAGGGTCATTCAGTAAATAATGGCCATACACTGGGCACATCTTATTCAGCTCCATAGTCACTCCCTGCCTGCACTGCCCCTATACATTAAACCCCATGCCTGCTCTGCCCCATACATTATATACATTAAACCCCCTGCCTGCTCTGCCCCATACATTATATACATTAAACCCCCTGCCTGCTCTGCCCCATACATTATATACATTAAACCCCTGCCTGCTCTGCCCCATACATTATATACATTAACCCCCTGCCTGCTCTGCCCCATACATTATATACATTAAACCCCCTGCCTGCTCTGCCCCATACATTATATACATTAAACCCCCTGCCTGCTCTGCCCCATACATTATATACATTAAACCCCCTGCTTGCTCTGCCCCATACATTATATACATTAAACCCCCTGCCTGCTCTGCCCCATACATTATATACATTAAACCCCCTGCTGCTCTGCCCCATACATTAACCCCCTGCCTGCTCTGCCCCATACATTAAACCCCCTGCCTGCTCTGCCCCATACATTAAACCCCCTGCCTGCTCTGCCCCATACATTAAACCCCCTGCCTGCTCTGCCCCATACATTATATACATTAAACCCCCTGCCTGCTCTGCCCCATACATTAAACCCCCTGCCTGCTCTGCCCCATACATTAAACCCCCTGCCTGCTCTGCCCCATACATTAAACCCCTGCCTGCTCTGCCCCATACATTATATACATTAAACCCCCTGCCTGCTCTGCCCCATACATATATACATTAAACCCCCTGCCTGCTCTGCCCCATACATTATATACATTAAACCCCCTGCCTGCTCTGCCCCATACATTATATACATTAAACCCCCTGCCTTCTCTGCCCCATACATTATACCCCCTGCCTGTTCTGCCCCATACATTATATACATTAAACCCCTGCCTGCACTGCCCCTATACATATTAAACCTCCTGCCTGCTCTGCCCCTATACATATTAAACCTCCTGCCTGCTCTGCCCCTATACATTATATACATTAAACCCCCTGCCTGCTCTGCCCCTATACATTATATACATTAAACCTCCTGCCTGTTCTGCCCCTATACATTATATACATTAAACCCCCTGCCTGCTCTGTCCCTATACATTATATACATTAAACCCCCTGCCTGCTCTGTCCCTATACATTATATACATTAAACCCCCTGCCTGCTCTGTCCCTATACATTATATACATTAAACCCCCTGCCTGCTCTGTCCCTATACATTATTTACCTTAAACCCCCTGCCTGATCTGCCCCTATACATTATATACCTTAAACCCCCTGCCTGCTCTGCCCCTATACATTATATACCTTAAACCCCTGCCTTCTCTGCCCCTATACATTATATATTAAAAACTCCTACCTGCTCTGCCCCTATATATTATATATTAAACCTACCTGCTCTGCCCCTATACATTATACAGTATATTAAACCTCCTGCCTGCTTTGGTGAGGTCATTGAAGGCGGGCACAAAGATTGCAGCTCTTTTCTGTTAAGAGTATTTTTTAGTTATTATAGATATAATAATAAACTCTCATCTCATTCAAATAAAATTATAGTGTCTATTCACAAAACACTGAAATTGTGTGCAATTTTGGTGCTTTGTGTTTGGGCACAGTTCGGCAAAATTACGGTGAATTCACTATTCAGCAAATGGTAACTGGATTCTGCCAAAAATGAAGTCACCAAAACAGTTATTGTGGTTTGGTGAAAACCAACAAAGTGCCCCGACAACCACTGAAATGGCCTAGAGGAATTCCACCGAACCGAAGGAAAAAAATATATATATTGAATTTCCTATACTCCTAATAGGAGCTTAAACCAATAAAAATTTCTTAAAATGTGTCTAAATAATAAAAAAGGTTCTTTAAAAATTAAAACGGTCTGTTAGAGAATAAAAAAACCACACCTTTCAAAAAAATTGGGAATATATATCCAATTATTTTTTTTTACTCCTCGGCAGCACTGCGCTCCGGCTCCATGCAGTAATCATGATGCATCGTGGAATCGAATCGTTGACAGGATAATCGTAATCGAATCGTGAGACCAGTGAAGATGCGCAGCGCTAACTAAAATAGCATATTTTCTCAGAAAAATGCAGTAATATTTCTAATTTTTTAACAAGCGTACCCCATAGAATATATAACTGCAAAGGCTTGGATGATAAAATCTGGAAAAAATTATTTTACGCGCTGTAGATGATTGCAATTTGAATAGAAATTGCATTTTTTATTTTTTTGTTATAGCATTCTGGCACAACATGACTTATACATATAATAATGATGTACTATGAATCTGCCATAAAGAAGATTTATAATTTGTCTGGGCACTACAATAAAAGAGGACTTCAAAATCGAGTTTAAACATGATGAGCACAAAACTATCAAAATGAGCTCTGCACACAGTGATATGGCTCCACAGTGAAAGGGTTAAACATTTCGGATTGGTAGCAGAATTCAGAGCTGCACGTTCACTTTGTGTCAGAGCATGGCCGTTCCTAGGCATTCAGGAACTGTGTCGTTTCACAAGATTATTTTATTTCAACGAGTCTTGGTTGCGGTGGAGCTCAGAAAGATATGCATACTAGTGGCCACTTTATAAGGCACAGCACTCTGGCACCACATTTACATCCAGGTTTGTCACCAGTGCTATCAGGGTATCAGTAGAACATGAGAAACATTATTTGGAAATTTTTTGTTCGTGCCGACAGCAGAAAATCACATTTGAAAAAATATAAAAAAGGAAAGAAACATTGCTTTGTTTTTAAAAAAAGTACCAATTGGCAAACTTGGCTTATTGAAACTCATCTTAGGCCTGAGTCAGGCGAGCGTCATTGGAGAGCGGAAGGAACGTCCGTAAGAGTGGACGTTCCTTACACTCAAAGCCTGTCTGGTCACCTTGCTGAGCACAGTTAGTGCGCTACGCGCTGCAAGGCACGATCCTCCTATGGAGGATCACGCTTTGCTGCCCCGTCAACGCGCGTCTAGCGTTTTGACGGGGAGGCTCTGTGCACGGATCTTTGTAGCATGCGCATTTCGTGTGCGCTACAGCATGTGACCAGCTCCGATGCAGCATCACAATGCTGCTACAGACGCTGGTAGGCACGTCAGTACGGGCGCACCTAGTGCGCTCATCTGACACCGGCCTTACAGGCTGTATCTAAAAACGACGATTTCACATTCCAATCTTGAAAAGAAAAAAAAAAAACAATAGTTCCGTGACTATGAACCGAAAGTACTTTCAGCAATGATTTCCACACGTTCTTGTCCTACAGGCCAACACAGGAAAAATATATACTCTAGATACTCGAGTATACCGCTAGATTTTGGTGACAAAAATTTACCTTAAAATTGTAGGGGTCGGGTTATATTCGAGACATCTGCATCGCGTGTAGAAAAAAAGAAAAAAAACTTGCCTTGCTCTGGATCCCAAGTCTCCTGAAAGTTCCGGTAGTCTCGCTGAAGTGAATGTCGGCTCCCTGATGCTTGCAAACACTTCAGGAACTCCCAGATTCGGGAGATGTGGGATCCATCACCGCCAGAGGGCAAGCTCGGTTTAAGCCAATCAATCACCTCGCTCGCCTCTGCCGGCCATCTAAATCGCTAGTAAAGAAGACGGGTGGCTGGCAGCTTCATACTTCGTAACAACTGCAATCATTGTAGAGTAGAGCACCCTGACCTGAGGGGAAGCCTGACTGTGTTAAGAGAACATAGAAGGATTTTATTGTTTACCACTACAGTATAATTTTGCTCCTCGCGTTATATTCGAGTCTTGAGTATTTTCTAATTTCCATAATAAATCTCTATCCATCGTGGTATATTTGGGTCGCATTATACTCGAGTATCTACGGTAGTTATTGGTAGTTTTTGTATTTTATTTTGAACGGGTTTTTCCTATGTCAGCATATAGGACAACAACATGTGAAAATCATTGCATTTCTTATGCTGTTATTCGAAACATTATCCTATTTAGGGATGCAACAATACCATTTATTTTTTTATTTAATGTCATGTGACCACTTTTCAATAAGGATATATATATATATATATATATAATATAATATAATATAATATATATATATATATATATAAAATATATCTATCTCCTATCACCCAGCTCATACCTATACTGTATATATATTGTCCCCAGCTCACACATATTGTGGCACACATAGATTGCCCCAGCTTACCCGTGAAGTGGAGGTTCAGTGGAGGCGCTGATAAATTGTGTGAGGTGATATGATTTATGTTATGCAGCCAACAAGGATTATGACACAAAACCTCGACAAGAATGTGCAAAATACTAGAACAGAGACGGGGGGGGTCCAAGTGGCGCAGGCTCTTAAGTGAGCAGTCAGTAGAATAGTGTAATGATCTTAATTTGGTCAGATAGGACCTAAGTGCAACAATGCTTAATGCATAATTGTCAACAATGCTTGATATATGGTGCAATATCAGAGAATCCAATGATGTGAACAAAATGCCTAATGGGTTTTAATATAACCGCGTATAGGACAGATAGTGCCTTCTACTGGAGGGTGAAGGAATAACAATTTTGTTCTTGCAAAGGCGTATGGAGCACTTATATAAGGTACATGAGATATATATAAAGTGCTAGTGAAAAGTGCATAAAAAGTGCATAAAAAGTGCATAAGTGCAAAAAATACTAGGTTCTTGACAGGGTTATAACCCAGAATTTTCGAGTGGGAGGAGAGTTCAGTTCAGACTGTATGCAATATAGAGAAGATATCCGCTGGGGTAATCCGGAGGTTATAGATGTCGTCCTAAGGTCCGGTCCTCACCTAGGTCCTATATGTGCTTCCAATTCCCAAATATCAGGGAGGAAGGAAGGGGAAGACAGAAAAAGAGGGGATTGCGCAATATTGCTTGATAATCGATCGGGTTGGTAATGACAAAGGGACACTTACAGTGTGCAGAGCCTTGATACCGGCTCTGGTGTGGAACGCCTTGGGCCTAATTGAGGGTGGCCTCTGCCCTTCTTTAGGGTTGTTCCTGGGTAACCCTCCGTTTTTCTTCTTTGCTGGTTTACACGGTTATCTCAGGTATAAAAGGGAAAAAATCCTCATAGCGCAATATGCAACTGTTGCTGAGATATAAAATAGAGGTAGAGATGGCAAACTCACCGATGATGGAGCCTAGAGTAACAGGCTCAGCTTGCGGGCAAGTGGTACGGCTATGGTGGGTACCTACACCTCTTTCTGCAGTGGGTGGTCTCCTGTTCTCCAGTGGATGGTTTCCTTGGGAGGAAGTAGGCTGGGTGCTTGTAGCCTGAGATACAGCTAGGGCTCCAGGTGTCAAATGCAAGTAAATAAAAAAAGGAGATGGATGGTGGTCCAAATAAAATAAATTTATTAGCAGGGGATTACAGATAAAAAGGGAGAATAGAGGGGGTTACACAGAGTACGCGTTTCGGCTATCCACTGTAGCCTTCTTCAGCTCAAAGTGCAAAGAGTGCAAAAAGTGCACTTTTTGCACTCTTTGCACTTTGAGCTGAAGAAGGCTACAGTGGATAGCCGAAACGCGTACTCTGTGTAACCCCCTCTATTCTCCCTTTTTATCTGTAATCCCCTGCTAATAAATTTATTTTATTTGGACCACCATCCATCTCCTTTTTTATTTACTTGCATTTGACACCTGGAGCCCTAGCTGTATCTCAGGCTACAAGCACCCAGCCTACTTCCTCCCAAGGAACCATCCACTGGAGAACAGGAGACCACCCACTGCAGAAAGAGGTGTAGGTACCCACCATAGCCGTACCACTTGCCCGCAAGCTGAGCCTGTTACTCTAGGCTCCATCATCGGTGAGTTTGCCATCTCTACCTCTATTTTATATCTCAGCAACAGTTGCATATTGCGCTATGAGGATTTTTTCCCTTTTATACCTGAGATAACCGTGTAAACCAGCAAAGAAGAAAAACGGAGGGTTACCCAGGAACAACCCTAAAGAAGGGCAGAGGCCACCCTCAATTAGGCCCAAGGCGTTCCACACCAGAGCCGGTATCAAGGCTCTGCACACTGTAAGTGTCCCTTTGTCATTACCAACCCGATCGATTATCAAGCAATATTGCGCAATCCCCTCTTTTTCTGTCTTCCCCTTCCTTCCTCCCTGATATTTGGGAATTGGAAGCACATATAGGACCTAGGTGAGGACCGGACCTTAGGACGACATCTATAACCTCCGGATTACCCCAGCGGATATCTTCTCTATATTGCATACAGTCTGAACTGAACTCTCCTCCCACTCGAAAATTCTGGGTTATAACCCTGTCAAGAACCTAGTATTTTTTGCACTTATGCACTTTTTTATGCACTTTTTATGCACTTTTCACTAGCACTTTATATATATCTCATGTACCTTATATAAGTGCTCCATACGCCTTTGCAAGAACAAAATTGTTATTCCTTCACCCTCCAGTAGAAGGCACTATCTGTCCTATACGCGGTTATATTAAAACCCATTAGGCATTTTGTTCACATCATTGGATTCTCTGATATTGCACCATATATCAAGCATTGTTGACAATTATGCATTAAGCATTGTTGCACTTAGGTCCTATCTGACCAAATTAAGATCATTACACTATTCTACTGACTGCTCACTTAAGAGCCTGCGCCACTTGGACCCCCCCCCCGTCTCTGCCCCAGCTTACCCTCCCGCTCTGCCAGGCTCCTCCGAGTGCTCTTCCTACTTTGAGCGGCCGCCGGCAAAGGGTCGTGCACGGCCGCTCGTTCGGAACCACACACAGCCGCAGTCTCGCGAGATCACGGAGTTCTCTCCTGAACTCCGCAATCTCACGAGATCGCGGCTGGTGGATCCGAGGCGAGCCGCCGGGCTACAACACTTTGCCGGTGGCCGCTCGAAGTAGGAAGACCACCCAGAGGAGCCAGGCAGAGTGCCGAACACTGCCCCACGGAAACCAGCCCAGCGCTGGCTTCCGGTATTGGGGGCCACTGCACAAGTACCAATTAGTCGTGCAGGTCCCGGCACAGATACTAGTATCGGTACATCCCTTATCCTATTATAGTGGCAACCTCAAAAGGTGGAGAAAAAAAAATATCAGACAATACTGAAGCCAATTTATGTAGACTCAGAAAAATGACTAGAGAATATGTTGAACAGGGCTTTATTATTAGGGAACAGATTCTACTTCATTATTGATGCATGCGCCGCTAGTAATTTTTCTGAGGGTATTTAACCTCCCTGGCGGTGTTCCCGAGTGTGTCTCAGGGTTAAATTTCACCGCTGAGAGCGGTAACCCCTAGACACACTCGGGCTGTATACATCACCTATCCCTGCGCTCCCTCGCTGATCTCTGAAGTCTCCTCCGGCGATTGCAGCATTTTACTTCCTCCTGGATTCCTTCTCGCAAGGAGGAAACCAGGAAGTAATGAGGTCGCCGGAGGAGGCAGCTGGGGACTTTGAGGGAGCGCAGGGAGAGGTGATGTATAGAGCGGCATCCTGAGTGTTGCTCGAGGTTACAGCTTCCAACATAGGAATTTAACCCCGAGCCACACTCGGGATGCCGCTAGGTGGGGGGGGGGGGTCTGACCAATTTTCACAATAAATAGACCGCCAGGGAGGTTAAAATAGCATATGGTTTGCCAATACTAGTGTCATGTTTAGGCCATACTTGCATCAATTTATTGACAACAAATAAGCCTGTGTCATTTTCAGCCCATACTCTTCTCGTGCTTTAGGCAAATTACAGTTGTGACAATTTGACTTTAACTAGCGGCCAAATCAGGAGTCTTTTTTAATGCTTGCAGCAACCTTGGCCCTCCAGATGTTTTGGAACTACATCTCCGATGATGCTCAGCCATTCACTACGTTCTCTGGAGAATGACTTGACAAATCTGGTTGGCCCAGTAGCCATGGGTTCCTCCAATTCCAAACCTCCTCCTACATACATTTCTGGATCGTTCAACTGTAAAGCAATATAAAGAACTTTGCCTGACTCCTAAAACACGTGTAGTTGGCTCGTATGATGGATAGATGTAAATCAGTTTGGTAGGATTCCATAAGGAATCAACAAGCTTGGAACTCCAGTCGTTTTGGAACTACATTTCCCATGAAGTTCTGCAAATCTAACCATCTGGAGGGCCAAGGTTGCCATCTGGTTTTACGTCTCTGTGTTAGCGTCAGATAACAAATAAGCCTCTAGGAAGTATTATTGAATAGCACAGTACAGAAGAGTCACACAGATTAAAAGGAGTGAGGCCCCTGTTATCAGTGATTTGGCTCTGGCTGACAGCATATTGATTGGCTAACAGAGTATTGCACAATGTGACAGCAGAGTCATGCAATGCTTGTGAAATCGTCTGCACAGCTCCGAGGACCCAGCCTGCAGCAGGTCTTGTCATTGAGCTGTCGCCTCATGGAGCCAGAGCCTCGCATAGAGTGTCCGCTGCCAGCCACCGTCACACTCTCTGTCCCTGTGCTGCCCGAACCTGACAGCATAGTGAGGCAACGGCCCGCCAGGACACCCATACGGCCGACGCACACTGCGCCTTCGTTACTTACTCCAAAAACTCCGTGCTCTTCTTCACACACAAGCAGCTCACTCCCTCATAGTCCGCGTTCCACCGCACCTCCAGCTACGGAAGCCCGGAAGGGCCGAAGTGAACACCATAGCAACGGCTTCCGGCCGCCCACTGCAAATCAGCCGTCACTTCCGGAAAGAGTCGTTTGCATATGCTCCTACTTTTGCGTTCCAAATTCTAAAAACTCTCTGGCACTGGCAGAGGCTGGGGATTTTCTCTCTCTGGCAGATGCCCCACCTTTCTACTGACATTACACCTGTACATCGGGTTTACCCGTTGTATTGACAATGCTTTTGCCTGTGGTCAGGTCGAGCAGGAACACGTGGAAAAGTAGTTCCTTCATGGTTTTTGCAGAGAGTTCGGTGTTAATACCTTTTAGAGTACCTTTGGTTCCACAAACTATATAGCTTGAAAGCAGGTGTTAAATCACGGGTCTCCGATAAATCACAAAAATATGAGTTATCAAATACTGGAGGGCAGTCTATTGCTGTTGAGCATATGGCTGGCCAGTGCTCTCAATAATGTGGCTGTTTATCGCACCCAGTTTCTGACCCCCAGCTCACATGGATATATATATTGGCCCCAGCTCACATGGGTATATTTGCCCCCAGCTCACATGGATATATTTGGCCCCAGCTCACATGGGTATATTTGCCCTGAGGTCACATGGGTATATTTGCCCCAGCTCACATGGGTATATTTGCCCCCAGCTCACATGGGTATATTTGCCACCAGCTCACATGGATATATTTGGCCTCAGCTCACATGGGTATATTTGCCCAAGCTCACATGTGTGTAATTGCCCCCAGCTCACATGGGTATGTTTGCCCCAGCTCACATGGGTATAATTGCCCCCAGCTCACATGGGTATATTTGCTCCCAGCTCACATGTGTATATATATTGCTCCTAGCTCACATGGGTATATTTGCCCTCAACTCGCATGAGTTTATATATATTGCCCCCAGCTCACATGGGTATATTTTCCTGCCAGCTCACATGGATATATATATATTGCCCCCAGCACACATGGGTATATTTGCCCCAGCTCACATGGATATATTTGCCCCCGGCTCACATGGATATATTTGCCCCAGCTCACATGGGTATATTTGCCCCAGCTCACATGGATATATAAATGGCCCCCAGCTCACATGGGTATATTTGCCCACAGCTCACTTGGGTATATTTGCCCACAGCTCACTTGGGTATATTTGCCCCAGCTCAAATGGGTATATTTGCCCCCGCTCACATGGGTATATTTGCCCCCGCTCACATGGGTATATTCAGGGCAGCCATCAGAAATGATGGGGCCCCTTACTAAACCTCACGATGGGGCCCCCCAGGGCCCCCCCCTCAACCTCTAACAGCTTTTCTCCCCCTTCAACAAAAAAAAAGGACATAACATAGCACCACAGCAATAAAACTCCCAGTAATGTGCAGTGTGTATTAGCTTATCACAGTATCCACAGCAATAAAACTCACAGTAATGAGCGGTGTGTCTGAACATATCACAGAATCCACAGCAATAAATCTCACAGAAACGGGCTGTGTATGATGGCCTTTGGGTCTGGGTCTGGGCCTGGGCCCTGGTCTGGTCCCTGGGACTGGGCCTTGGGGTCTGGTCCCTGAGGTCTGGTCCCTGGGGTCTAGCCTGGGCCCTGGTCTGGTCCCGGGCCTTGGGGTCTGGGTCCTAGGATCTGGGCCCTGGGTCTGGGCCTTGGGGTCTGGGCCCTAGGGTCTGGGGTCTGGGCCCTGGCTCTGGGCCTTGGGTCTGGGCCCTGGGTATGGGGTCTGGACCCTAGGGTCTGGGCCCTGGGTCTGTATTTGGGCCTTGGTGTCTGGGCCTTGGGTCTGGGCCCTGGGTTTGGCCTAGGGGTCTGGGCCCTGGGTTTGGCCTAGGGGTCTGGGCCCTGGGTCTTAGGGTCTGGGCCCTGGGTCTTAGGGTCTGGGCCCTGGGTTTGGGCCTAGGGGGTCTGGGCCTTAGGGTCTGGGCCCTAGGGTCTGGGCCCTGGGTTTGGGCCTAGGGGGTCTGGGCCTTAGGGTCTGGGCCCTGGGTTTGGGCCTAGGGGGTCTGGGCCCTGGGTTTGGGCCTAGGGGGTCTGGGCCCTGGGTTTGGGCCTAGGGGGTCTGGGCCTGGGTTTGGGCTTAGGGGTCTGGGCCTAGGGGGTCTGGGCCCAGGGTCTGGCCTTAGGGTCTGGGCCCTGGGTTTGGGCCTTGGGTCTGGGCCTTAGGGTCTGGGCCCTGGGTTTGGGTCTGGGCCTTTGGGTCTGGGCCTTAGGGTCTGGGCCCTGGGTTTGGCCTAGGGGTCTGGGCCCTGGTTTTGGGCCTAGGGGTCTGGGCCCTGGGTCTTAGGGTCTGGGCCCTGGGTCTTAGGGTCTGGGCCCTAGGGTCTGGGCCCTTGGTTTGGGCCTAGGGGGTCTGGGCCCTGGGTCTGTGCCTTAGGGTCTGGGCCCTAGGGTCTGGGCCCTGGGTTTGGGCCTAGGGGGTCTGGGCCCTGGGTCTGGGCCTTAGGGTCTGGGCCCTGGGTCTGGCCTTAGGGTCTGGGCCCTGGGTCTGGCCTTAGGGTCTGGGCCCTGGGTTTGGGCCTAGGGGGTCTGGGCCTTAGGGTCTGGGCCCTGGGTTTGGGTCTGGGCCTTAGGGTCTGGGCCCTGGGTTTGGGCCTAGGGGGTCTGGGCCCAGGGTCTGGGCCTAGGGGGTCTGGGCCCATGGTCTGGGCCTAGGGGTCTGGGCCCTGGGTTTGGGCCTAGGGGGTCTGGGCCCTGGGTTTGGGCCTAGGGGGTCTGGGCCCAGGGTCTGGGCCCTAGTGTCTGGGCCCTGGGTCTGGGCCTTGGGTCTGGCTCCTGGGCCTTGGGGTCTGGGCCCTGGGTTTGGGCTTAGGGGTCTGGGCCCTGGGTCTGGGCCTTGGGGTCTGGGCCCTGGGTTTGGGTCTAGGGGGTCTGGGCCTAAGGGTCTGGGCCCTAGGGTCTGGGTCCTGGGCCTTGGGGTCTGGGCCATGGGTTTGGGCCTAGGGGTCTGGGCCTTGGGGTCTGGGCCATGGGTTTTGGCCTAGGGGTCTGGGCCTTGGGGTCTGGGCCTAAGGGTCTGGGCCCTGGGCCCTAGGGTCTGGGCCTTGGGGTCTGGGCCTAGGGGTCTTGGTCCTGGGTCTGGGCCCTGGGTCTGAGCCTAGAGGTCTGGGCCTAGGGGTCTGGGCCTTGGGGTCTGGGCCTAAGGGTCTGGGCCCTAGGGTCTGGGCCTTGGGGTCTGGGCCATGGGTTTGGGCCTAGGGGTCTGGGCCCTGGGTCTGGGCCCTGGGCCTTTGCCCTGGGTCTGGGCCATAGGGTTTGGGCCCTGTGTCCGGGCCCTGGGTTTGGGTCTTGGGGTCTGGGCATTTGCCCTGGGTCTGGGCCCTGGGTCTTGGCCCTGGGCCTAGGGGTCTTGGGGTCTGGGCCCTGGGTCTGGGCCTTGGGGTCTGGGCCTAGAGGTCTGGGTCCTGGGCCTTGGGGTCTGGGCCCTGGGTTTGGGCTTAGGGGTCTGGGCCCTGGGTCTGGGCCTGGGGTCTGGGCCCTGGTTTGGGTCTAGGAGGTCTGGCCCTGGGTTGGGCCTAGGGGTCTGGGCCTGGGGTCTGGGCCTAAGGGTCTGGGCCCTGGGCCCTAGGGTCTGGTTCCTGGGCCTTGGGGTCTGGGCTAGGGGTCTGGGTCCTGGGTCTGAGCCTAGAGGTCTGGGCCCTGGGTTTGGGCCTAGGGGTCTGGGCCTTGGGGTCTGGGCCCTGGGTCTGGGCCTAAGGGTCTGGGCCCTAGGGTCTGGGTCCTGGGCCTTGGGGTCTGGGCCATGGGTTTGGGCCTAGGGGTCTGGGCCTTGGGGTCTGGGCCTTGGGGTCTGGGCCCTGGGTCTGGGCTGGGGGTCTGGGTCCTGGGTCTGGGCCCTGGGTCTGAGCCTAGAGGTCTGGGCCTTGGGGTCTGGGCCTTGGGGTCTGGACCCAGGGTTTGGATCTAGGGGCCTGGGGTCTGGGTCTGGGCCCTGGGTCTTAGGGTCTGGGCCCTGGCTCACCACTCGCTGTCTTCTATCTTCTTTTCTTCTGTCTTCAGCTCTTCTTTTCTTCACCTTTTCTTTAATTTTCTTCTCTTCTTTTCTTCTGTCTTCTTCCTGGTCCCTCCAGCTCCGGCGCGCAGCTTCACTGAGTGGAGGGGCGGAGCCAAAGCAACGTGCTTGGGAGGCCCCTCACACGCTGCTTGGCCCCGCCCAGCCAGGAAGTGAAGCTGCCAGGAGCCGGAGGAGACACAGTGTCTCAGTCTCCTCCGGCTCCTGCAGCAGCAGCAGCGACACAGCTCCGGATTCGGACTCATCGAGTCCGATACCGGAGCTGTTAAAGGGCGACGCCGCTGCCGTCGGGGGCCCGGGATCCTCCCCCCAGGCCCCGGCGGCCCGGGCCCCCACCGGGCCCGGGCCCCTTACGGCAGTAATGGGCGTAATGCCCTGATGGCGGCCCTGGGTATATTTGCCCCAGCTCACATGGGAATATTTGCCCCAGCTCACATGGGTATATTTGCCCCCAGCTCACATGGATATATTTGGCCCCAGCTCACATGGGTATATTTGCCCCGAGGTCACATGGGTATATTTGCCCCAGCTCACATGGGTATATTTGCCCCCAGCTCACATGGATATATTTGGCCCCAGCTCACATTTGCCCCCAGCTCACATGGGTATATTTGCCACCAGCTCACATGGATATATTTGGCCTCAGCTCACATGGGTATATTTGCCCAAGCTCACATGTGTATAATTGCCCCCAGCTCACATGGGTATATTTGCCCCAGCTCACATGGGGATAATTGCCCCCAGCTCACATGGGTATATTTGCTCCCAGCTCACATGGGTATATTTGTCCCCAGCTCACATGGGTATATTTGCCCCCAGCTCACATGGGTATAATTGCCTCCAGCTCACATGGGTATAATTGCCCCAGCTCACATGGGTATATTTTCTCCCAGCTCACATGCTATTTGCCCCCAGCTCATGACGCTGGATCCGCGCGCAGCCTCTACGCGTCAGCCGCGCGCGGATCCAGGAGAACAGGATGCGCACGCAGCAGCCCTCAACTCGCATGAGTTTATATATATTGCCCCCAGCTCACATGGGTATATTTTCCCGCCAGCTCACATGGATATATATATATTGCCCCCAGCACACATGGGTATATTTGCCCCAGCTCACATGGATATATTTGCCCCCGGCTCACATGGATATATTTGCCCCAGCTCACATGGGTATATTTGCCCCAGCTCACATGGATATATAAATGGCCCCCAGCTCACATGGGTATATTTGCCCACAGCTCACTTGGGTATATTTGCCCACAGCTCACTTGGGTATATTTGCCCCAGCTCAAATGGGTATATTTGCCCCCGCTCACATGGGTATATTTGCCCCCGCTCACATGGGTATATTTGCCCCAGCTCACATGGGAATATTTGCCCCAGCTCACATGGGTATATTTGCCCCCAGCTCACATGGATATATTTGGCCCCAGCTCACATGGGTATATTTGCCCCCAGCTCACATGGATATATTTGGCCCCAGCTCACATGGGTATATTTGCCCCGAGGTCACATGGATATATTTGCCCCAGCTCACATGGGTATATTTGCCCCCAGCTCACATGGATATATTTGGCCCCCAGCTCACATGGGTATATTTGCCCCCAGCTCACATGGGTATATTTGCCACCAGCTCACATGGATATATTTGGCCTCAGCTCACATGGGTATATTTGCCCAAGCTCACATGTGTATAATCGCCCCCAGCTCACATGGGTATATTTGCCCCAGCTCACATGGGTATAATTGCCCCCAGCTCACATGGGTATATTTGCTCCCAGCTCACATGGGTATATTTGTCCCCAGCTCACATGGGTATATTTGCCCCCAGCTCACATGGGTATAATTGTCTCCAGCTCACATGGGTATAATTGCCCCAGCTCACATGGGTATATTTTCTCCCAGCTCACATGCTATTTGCCCCCAGCTCATGACGCTGGATCCGCGCGTAGCCTCTACGCGTCGGCCGCGCGCGGATCCAGGAGAACAGGATGCGCACGCAGCAGCCCGGTAGAGGCTGCGTGCGCATCCAGGAGAACAGGATGCGCGCGCAGCAGTGGGTAGAGGCTGCGTGAGCATCCTGTAGAGCCGGATGCGCTCGCAGCAGATAGCTATAGGATGCGCACGCAGCCTCTACCCGGCTGCTGCGTGCGCATCCTGTTCTCCTGGATGCGCGCGCGGCCGAGGGGTAGAGGCTGCGTGCAGATCCAGCGTTTCTCCGAAGCTGCACATCAGGCTTCTGTTGGCTGCGCACGCAGCAAACAGAAACCGGATGCGCGGCGACGGAGAAAACGTTTTTATAGGTATGATTTTACTTTGCTATGTGAAAGGTAGTACAATAAAGTTTTTGAAAGTGTTCTACGGACATTAAAGAACAAGAATCACCCTGATGAAAGGGATAGGCTTGCATAGAGCACCTTATTACCAAACTGGGTAAAATTAGACAAAAAGTCCCTGATAACGACATATCCACCTGAGGCTGGTGTCAGACGAGCGCATTTTGTACGGACTGTGCATCCGTGCAGTACGGACGCACTTTCTGACGGAAGACACAGTAGTGGCCACACAGTCGGTTTTTTTAACTGACGTTATTTTTGACTGATGTAGCAGGGAAAATAAATTAAATATGAAAACCATTTTGTCCGTCAAGAATGCTGGACGCATAAATGCAGTCCATCTGATTTCGTTCCATCACTCACACAAAGCTATGCGGACGCAGCGCACACTGCGTCCGTTCTAGCGGAGTTACGTTCTTGCCTAACGTGCGTCCGTTTGCCGCTTACATTGTGCGTCCGCACTTCTGTGCAGACGTACTTCGTGTGTGGTCTCTATTGATCATAATTGTATGCTATAACGGATGTACAAATGTGCGGCAACACGGACGTGATCAGTGCGCTCATCTGACACAGGCCTAAGACATACTTGAAAACGAGAGAAATCTCAATGTAACTTTCCTGGTAAAATACTTAGCAAATAATTTATATTTATACAATGCATACATATGTCCTGATACGGCGCAATCAATGCTTTTTTGAGGTTTCTTGCATCTCTCAATACAGTATTCACATGTTCTTTAGCGATGCTTCAGTGACCATAGAAAACTTAAAATATATAACAATTATGGTGCAATATATTTCTCACCAAAAATAGTAATTGGTTGCTAATGAGTAATGATTATCCACTCACTGGCTCAGTGGATCCACGCTTGCGGGTTATTGCCTTCTTACTTCTTAGGTGACCCACACCTTGCCAGTGGTGAATTTAGGTTTTGTGCTGCGGCTTGATGAAACTCAGGCACCCCCTAATTTAAATTTGATGCACCCCTTCCTGTCAAGGTCACACCTCTTCATTTTTAAACCATGCCCTTCCTCTTTAGGCTCCACCTTTTCCCCTTAGAGCTCCGCCTCTTCCTCTCTGTATATTAAAAGTGGTTACCAAGTTCCTACTTGTAAATTTTGTATCCCATTTCAAATGTTGCATCTATAGAGATAATCAAAATTATGAAATGTTTAAATTCAACCATTTTTTAACAAAGATCAGCCATGCATGTCAAGTATACTGGATCACAGCTGCTCTAATTGGTTGTGAAGGAGAATCAGGCCAGAAGATGGTCGCCATTATGAGCCAGGCGGCCATCTTGTTCAGAATATTGGTTCACTTGAAATTAACTAGGTAGATTTTAGTTGGAATTAGAATGAAGCTTACATAGAATCTTAGGAATGTATTAGATCAGCAGAGAAGCAATTAAAATTAAGGAAGATCCGGGCTGTTCCTGGCACAAAGGGGACAGGATTAGAAAGGTCACAGAGGCTTGCAGCGAGACAAAGAAGAGCGTAGAAACAGACCAGGTCTTATCTACAGCGAATAACAGACAGGCTCTAGGGAGGTGGGCACAGGCCAGCTTGAGCGTGGTAGCAAATCATTTTCTGTCAAACTAACATGAAGCTTGCCAATTTACGGCCAATGTATGGAATGTCTTTGTAATTGACCAAGGGAGGTACTAACCCACGTGGGGTGGGAAAGTGTCACTGGGAGGTGGGTTAATTGGGATGTACCTAATTATCTATGTCGGGGTGAGTTCTTGGCTCACTCTTTGCGATTCAATCCTGTGTGAGCATTGTGTGACGACACAAATAAAGTTTGCCTTTCCTGAAGAGACTCGTGTTCAGACAATCCTTGCTCGTGTCGGTCCGGCCTCATCCTGAGTGAACCAAGTAGATTCCGGTTACATTTCTTGGGGGCTCGTGAGCCGGGATACAGGCCTTTTGCCGGCATGGCAACAACTGCTGAACACTGTAGCGGTTGACTGCAGGTGCGAGTGATCCCACTGGTTGGGCGTCCGTTGAAGGTGAGCTGACATCTGCAGGCGCCAAGCAGGATTTCCTGTTCAGTGGACCTCGTCTCGTCCCAAACGGACCCCCGGCCCGGGAACACTGGGACACCACCGAGTCCGAGGAAACAGCGAGCAGCGCGGCGATAGGTAAAGTGTCTTCTATGTTTGTATGTGTATCAGAGATACCGGTATAAAGGGAAACGTCTGACCATAGTCGGATAAGGAAACCCACGGCCACGGTTTCGTTGACATACCGCACCCGCCGCCGTCAGCACGGACAAGCAAAGGAGCCAGAGTGGCTAGCGCGTGTCTGAACCCGGGGGATCAGATGTTAACCAAAGGATAGTTCTGTATGAGAGGGAGAGGGTAGCCACGTGGAGTTGCATAGTCGTAGTCAGTGTTTGTAAATAGAGCTTCTGCACGTGGACAAGGAAAGGAGGAGGGATTTCTGTGACTGGGCTAAGAGCCCTGAGTCGGTGCTAGTGTGTACGTTGTGTAGTGAAGGGGGCCAATTGGGGCCAGCGGTAGCTGCAGCGGGAGTGGTGCCGAGTGGGTAGATTGCCCATAGGCAAATTGGAATTGCAGACGGGAGTGTTGTCATAGAACGGGGTGCACATAGTCACAAGCAGACAAGAGTTAGAGTTCAATTAACTGGGTATAAGGAGCCAAGAGGAGGGTCAGCGAGCCCTCAGCTAGTAGAAAGAGTAGAATTGTTTATGTATTGTTTTGTGCTGGATGTATCTGGTACAGTATGGGTTGTGAATGATTGCTGAGAGTGCTGTGAGTGATTGTGCGCCTACTTGCCTAGCGAGGAAGCAAACTTGAAAGTGGACTCCTAAAGTTCGTTTACGGTTCAGGCGACTGCAATCGGCTACTGACGGAGGAAGCGAATATGATATATATGAATTGTTGACTGAAGTACCAGACCGTTGATGTCAAGTGTTTTTCCTGAAAGTAATATCTGCATTGTGAAAAAGTTACTGCTTTAAGAGTAATAATGGGTAACGGGTCGTCCAAACCCAAGAAGGCTAAGAAGGGTGAGACGCCCTTGGAGTATATGGTGCGGAATTTTGAAGTGTTGTATGCAACACATGATTATGGAATGGATTTGAGTAAAGAAAAGTTAAAATTATTGTGTACAATGGTGTGGCCACAGTTAGTTCCAGATTGGCCAGAACAGGGGTCTATGGACCCGGAGTTAATACAGAGAGTGCACTCCCAAGTCACCGGGAAATGCGGGCATCCTGAACAGTACCCGTATATAGATATATGGAGGTACTGTGTGAGAGATAAAAGCCATTTTGTTATGTTAGTAGGGCAAAGAAAAAAAAAAGGTATGCCCTCAAATAAATATAAATATGAGTGTGAAAATAAGTATATACATATATTTAGTGTTTTAATATACCAGTAAATTAAACAAAGATAATTTGCAAGCTCTGTGTGTGGATTATGTAATGATCTGCAGGAGTCTCTGAGCCCCCACTTCCCCCTGGGCCAGAAGAAAAAGAGAACAGTTTATTTTTTCCCGTATTCGCTCCCCCCCTCCTTTCTGGCACACACTGTCTGCACGGAGGGGAGGGAGGGAGTCAATTTTTTGTTCTCTGATGAACAAAGGAAGTAACCCTTTATGTGTCTGTGCAGCGAATTTAAGTTTACCAAAGAAATAAAGAAGAAAAATTACTATGTTTAGCTAATTTTTAATGTGTGCTACAAAAGAATGCATGAAGTCTGTCGAGTGCAAGATGTATGTTTATATTTTGTGTTGATATATTTGGTTAAGTCTGTCTTGACAGACTATTTTAAAATAGTTTTATATAATCTAGGCTATATGTGAGAAAGTTTTATATTGTCTAGTATTGTTGTCCGTTTGTTTCAAGCAATATTGTGTAATGTGTTGATATTATTCCAAAAACTCTAGTTTTGTTTACAGAGCTAGAATTAAATAAAAGAGGGTGTCCTAGTTTTTATATTGTTACAGAGTGTAACAATAGTGAGTATTTATAATACAACATGTATTTTATGAAGTAAATTTAAAGTATATAATAATATACAATATTATCTACCAAAATATAATAAAAAAAATTTAACAAATTAAATAGAAATATATGAAACGGTTAGAAGATAATATTAAAAGAGCAGTTCGAGAAATAATTAAAGTAACAAGTTTTATACTGTTCATTTCCTATATAGTTAAGATATAGCAAAAGTATGATTAAAAATTCAATTAAAATATATTTCTATTTAACTTCTGATCAGATAGTTATTCTATTGTTATAAGAGTATTTTGAATGATTACTGATTTTATTTTTATTTTTTTTCTGATGTGGTATTAAGAGTCCGTTTTGGCTATGGGAGAGAGACCTCTGTGAATATTGTTTGTCTATGTAGATGGTCTTTCTTTTTAGTTAAAATATACAATCTGTATATGTATATGCCCGAATGTCCCATCCAGCTCCTGGGGCGGGCTATCCTTTGCAAATTGCAAGCCCGAATTACATTTCTTCCCGGGGGACACGCTAGATTAGACCTGCCTGAGAGTGGCAGCTCTACACGGCAGTACAGCCCAGCCAGCCAGCATACCCAACCTGTAAAAATTGCAGTAATTATGCCAAGAGAAGAAAAATAGTGAATGGCAACAACCCCGCCGGCCACCTCAGACCCGTACACACTACTCCTAGAAGTCTCTAGAGTCTGGGCTGAAGAAAACCCACCCAGATTAGTTGTAAGTACAGAAAGAGGACACACAAGAGTACTGCCCAGTCCAAGATTTACGGGCCGTCAATGAAGCCACAGTAACCCTACACCCTGTGGTTCCCAATCTATACAATTTATTGGCATTAATTCCCGGGGATACAAAATACTACACAGTGCTTGATTTAAGAGACTTTTTTTTTTTCTTTTTTTCATCCGTCTTGCTCCGGCAAGCCAACCCCTTTTTATTTTTCAGTGGGAGGAATCTACAATGGCTGCGCGCTCAGCCAGGATCCCCTGTCCTTCAACGCTCAGCCAGAGAAAATTGTTTTACTACAATATGTAGATGATTTATTGTTTACATCCTCCACAGAAAAAGACTGTCTCTCCTCCACAAAAGCTCTGCTGCATCTGCTGTGCCACGCAGGTTACAGAGTGTCCAAAAAGAAAGCACAAATATGCAAATAAAATGTAAAATACCTAGGTTGTCAATTAACAGGTACCAAGCGTGCACTGGGGGCAGAAAGAAAAGAAGCAGTATGCCGAATACCCCAACCAAAGACAAGGAGACAAGTCCGTGAATTCCTAGGAGCTGCAGGCTTCTGCCGCCTGTGGATCCCCAACTTTGCAGATATTGCTAAGCCCCTTCATCAAGCCACCAAGGGGGAAGAGCAAGACCCCTTCCTCTGGGAAGAAGAGCAAACAGCAGCTTTCCTGAGATTAAAAACTTTACTAATGGAAGCTCCAGCACTAGGACTGCCAGATCACAGCAAGCCCTTCCAACTGTATGTGCATGAACACAATCAAACAGCTACAGGAGTGCTGATTCAGAACTTTGGCTCATGGCCAAGGCCTGTGGCTTATCTATCCAAACAACTTGACCCTGTGGCCTGCGGCCTACCCCCATGCCTGAAAGCAGTGGCAGCCACCGCAATGCTGATAGCAGAAGCAGACAAGCTGACCCTTGGACAAGTTCTTCATGTCAAGGTACCACATGCTGTCAAAGCCCTGCTCGATGTAAAAGGAAGTTACTGATTCAGCAATAGCCGGATGACGAAGTACCAAGCTATGATGTGTGAGAATCCACGGGTTCATTTGGACCTCATTGCTACCTTGAACCCTGCTACATTACTGCCTGACTGTGAAGAGGATCCAAATCATGAATGCCTCCAAGTCATGGAAGAAGTGGTCAGTAGCAGACCAGATTTAAAAGACGTACCCCTAGACAAATACGATCTACAGTTATTTACTGATGGTAAATCAAGTGCTGTCAGTGTTATGCACTGTCGTGGCCACCAGAAAGGTCATGATGAAATCCCAAAAGGCAACAGGCGCGCTGACCAGGCTGCAAAAGCGGCTGCAAAACCATTGCTAACAACTGATCAAGCCAAGGTCCTGCTCTGCAAGCAAGAAGCTCAACCTCCCATGCCAAATTACGAATTCTACATGAATTGGAGAAAATTTGAACCAAAAGGCGAATTTATTGACAACTATTTTGCACAAATGGCACGACGATTATGAACTATTGGAAGCCAACCATGATTATATCCAGTGGCTTTTTCCAACACGGTCCCAAGGCCAGAATTTCTACTCCACTCCTCTGAACCCCCAAGAAACATGTCTCATGATTGACACCTCAGAAGTTCAGCAAAGACTCCGCAGAGCATACAAAATGATGCTGAAATTCTTCGGCGTAAAATTAATGGGGGAGTGTGGAGAAGATACAAAAGTAACCGAAGTTGAACGAGCAGAAAATTCAACCCTCATAATAACTTGAGGATCACACGAATACTGCAAAGTTTGGGAGAGTTGGGAGCAGAACAATACCAAGCCCCGTTGGTGAGGTTCTTTCTCAAAGAGACCCTTATCAAAAATAAATTGCCAAGAATGAAGAAAAGTGTAATGAACTTTTTTGTACCAGCAGTAAGAGATACGCAAGAGAAACAAGATCTGCTGTTCTTCGCCTGGCGATACTATTTCCCAAAAGAAGAATTTGTCTGGGGAAAACAGGGAGAATTGGCACGATACAAGGCAATACCGGTGGTGGCTGCACTCCTACCGGCGCCACTGAGTGAATGGACACCTGTGTATTCAGAGAAAGAGAAGAAATGGCTATCGGAAGAACAAGGCGGATATGAAGAAGACGGATGGTTCCAGTTAAAGAATGGACAAATAGTCCTACCAGCAACATTGGCGCCTGAGATTGTGAGAACGCTTCACGCAAGTACCCATGGAGGAAGAGAAATGATGGAACAACAGTTGGAGCCACATTTCTACGTGCCAGGACTGTCGGTAGTCTGCAAAGCAATAGCCCAGCAGTGCGTGACATGTGCCAAAAATAATCCAAGAACAGGCCCCTCTCAACCCCCAGGGAAGCAGCCAAACGGGCTGTCCCCAATGGCAACATTACAGATAGATTTCACAGTACTGCCACCCTGCAAAGGATATAAATATCTACTGGTAATGGTGTGCACCCTGACAGGATGGGTAGAAGCTTTCCCAACAAGGACGGAGAAGACTGCGGAAGTGGTGAAGAGTCTAATGAAAGAAATAATACAACGCTATGGACTTCCTCTCGAAATAGGGTCGGACAATGGCCCCGCATTCATACAAAATTGTTTACAACAGCTTGCCCGCCTGTTGGGCATCACCTGGAAGCTACATACTGCTTACAGGCCCCAAAGCTCGGGAAAAGTTGAAAGAATGAACCGCACCCTAAAGACTTTGATGTCCAAACTGTGCCAAGAGATGTCACTAGGCTGGTTGGATGTGCTGCCAATAATTCTATTGCACATTAGGTGCAGGCCAACCCCCCAATTGAAGCTAAGTCCGTACGAGCTTATGTTCGGACGGCCTACCCCTCTGATTAATGGACTAAGGGGGGACCTTCGGGCATTGGGAGAAACTAAACTAAATGAACAGGTTGTACTGTTGGGTAAATCAATGCAGAAATTGAATACTTGGGTGGGAGATAATATACCTCACTTTTTATATCCCCCACTGTATAAGTTTTGTCCAGGTGACTCAGTATGGGTGAAGGAGTGGAAAAATGATCCACTAGGCCCAAAATGGAGAGGTCCTTACCTTGTCCTGTTATCAACCCCTACAGCAGTGAAGGTTGCCGAGGTGGTCCCGTGGATACATCACTCCAGACTGAAGGTAGCTGCAGCCAATCCTGAACCAGCATGGAAGGTCATCACCAACGAGACCAATCCACTGAGGCTAAAGCTGACAAAGACCACAGTCGTGAGCACCTGAGAGATTTAACTGAGAGCACCCAAAATATTCAACAAGTGGGTGTTTTGATGGACATAATAAGGCCTGACCATCCACCAACAGGGGAACAAAGGGATCCCCCGGGGGATACCCCAAGGGTTATTTTTAGGGGCCCGGCCCCGACCCTTGATCAACCGGAAATGTCTTTTGTTTTTGAAATTCCGGTGGGGAGGGATTGGGTTTATGTGACTGTGAAAAGAGTTGGCCAAGGGATTTTGACATTTGGGGCATTTGTGGTACTGATTTTGTACCTTGCGAATCTGATTTATGGACTATCACATCACCAAGCACCACCAAGAAAGTGGATATCTCCCACATCTGGAATGGTACGCACCCGGTGATGGAGAACCATACCATGTGGAGACAAAAGCGAGAGGCGATATCCGAGATTATGCCAAGAGGACACTTACTTGTGAAATTTAAATATGACTATGCTAAAAGTCTGGGCAAACCGTATGCTGGGTGTGTAGTAGACTGCACCCAGAGACAATTCCTATACCAATTGCTTCTGTTCCGATGAATTTAAGTATGTTTGTGTCAGGAAATGTCACAATACATGCTTTTGATGCACCAAGGGAAAAACCAGAATCATTCAGTCCCGGGTACCCCATAATAGGGCCAGTATACCCACCAGAATGGTGTTTTCAACTAGGACCAGATAGCGAAACAAATAACGAGGGTGGGTTGTGTAATTCAAGTAAGTTCAACTGGACATCATACATTTACACATTCAACACAAGAGAGAAGGCAAATTTTCTATACATACGATGTAGAAAACTCACTAGAGACCAAGAGATGGTGATTGCGAATGTGACCAATGGAAGGCAGAGTGCGTTGGATATGATGAGACGACTGAGACAACTGATGATAGAAATATCAAAGGGAACACTATATTTATCACCATTTATATTGAAAGGGGGGTACCAGGTGTGTTGTGAAAGGGTGTGTTACACATGGGTACCACCTACAATAACGGGAATGTGTTATCTGGCTAAAATGATTCCAATACAGAGGGTAAGGGGAGATGACACTGAAACAGACACATCACTTCACCCTAGGTACCCACTGGTGTTTGAGAGACAGAAGAGAGAGATGTTTAGAAAAGCGGATCGAATATGGGCATGGCTGCCGGCATGGACTGGATGGGGAAGAGTGTTAATGGCAAGAATGAACAGTTATGCCAATCTGATGGACGAGATTCTGAATAAGACTAGTATGGATATTCAGTTGCTGAATCTGGAAGTACAAGAGATACGAAAGGTACAAATGATACATGATTTGGCACTGGAACAGATCAGTGCAGCTCTGAATGGACTGTGTGAAATGACAATGCATTATGAATGTTGCACCTTCATCAAGAAAGACCACACACAATGTCCCTGACTACTACCAAGTAATTCAAGATCACCAGGAGAAAGTAACACAGTTGCAGAACACAGCAAGGCGGATCGCTGCTGAAGGCTGGAATCCACTCCGTGGGTTCGGAGCAATCGGAGATTGATTCGGATCCATTCTGAGATTTATCTCACAGATTGGATCCATGATTCAGATGTTGGTGGTGATCTTGATCGTAGGGACGCTACTGTACCGCATAGGGCTATGTACCGCAAAGTTGTCCCACAAAGAAGTAATGGTTCGTCTATTCAGAGAATGCCGAACTGCGCCGAACTGTTAGCGAAATGTCCTGATTTTCAGTGTTTCAGTTCGATAGTTTGGTTTAAACAGGTGAATCCTGTAGGATTCAATGTAAAAACGTTTTATCATTTTGTAATTCTTTTTAAAAGACGGTTTATTTTTTAAACACCTTTTTGTATTCTTTAGACAAAATTTTTGTTTCACAATTTTTTATAGAGCCTTTTTTTTAAATTCTGTAACAGACCTTTTTATTCTTTTTTTAAAGGACTTTTTTTATTATTTAGACACATTTTAATATACTTTTATTGGTTTGACCCTTTCTCACCGTACTATGCCATCCCCGCAGTAGGTGGGCCTTGAAGATGCGGGGCGGCATAGTACTACGCCCCGTTGGCCTTAACGGCCCGCTGCCGGGAACAACCCGCCCGGTGGCAAGGGGTTAAACACCTATTAGAAGAATAGGAGAATTGCGTTTTTTTTGCAGTTTGGTGGAATTCGCCAAGGCCACTTCAGTGCTCATCATTTTTTCATTGAGCTTCGGCGACTCCAACTTCGGCAAACTACGGTGACCATTTGCTAAATAGGGAAGTGCAGCGAAGTGAAAAGCTCTGAACTTTTAGTGCTTTGTGACTAGTCCCTTACATTTCTTTGGTTCTACTATTATATGTATATAAATTCAAAAAAATTAGTGCATTAAGGGGGATGCTGTTTTGTATGTAAATACGTGATGTCATTTTGGCAGTATTGTATTGGATGTTGCAGACATTAAAATTTTTGGGGGGCGTGGCTGGCTGTTAAAGGGAGCAGACGTGCTTTGGCTGAGCTCCGATCGCTTTTGCCGCCTAAGGGGGATTTTACGTTAGATCCCCCTCACAGCTTACCCTTTTTGGAGTCCCTGATCAGCTGGCCGTCGGGTGGAGGGCTCCGGAGCCAGTTTTGTTCCCCCCCTCCGGAGCAGAGAGCTGAGCCACGAGAGCTGTTGTTTCCCAGTGGGAAGACTGCCATCGGCCATTTTGGGGCCTTTTTTCCTCGCTCATCTCTCTGCTGAGATTCCTTGACCAAGTGGCCATCCTGCTTGTTCTGTGTGGATGGAGGGCCCCCATCTACTGGCCGCTGTTAATGCCCCTGCAGCGGAGGCAGCGTAGGAGCGAGTGGGATGGCGACGACCGGTACCCCCTCCCCCCCTCGGAGACCTGGAGACCGCACTCACACGCATGATAGACTTTCTGGAGCTGCTCCTGGGGGATGAGGGGAGCCCAATTTTGAGACGCACCTGGAAGCAACTGATGACTGAGATGAGGGGTGGTCAAGATGTGGAGGTCCTGAGTGGACTAGAGCCGGGAGCTGACTCACCTGAAGGGGGAGCTGGTGGATCTTCCACCATGGCTGTTGGTACGACACAGAAGGCTGTCTCTGGTGGCTCAGGCCCGGCGCCAGGCGGGGGCTCCCTGTCCTCAGAAATGACTTCCCAGCTGTGCGACGAACCCGTGAGGCATGCGGGTGTAACTGGGGCAGAGCCGGTGATCAAGGAGGTGACCGCAGCGGAGCTTTCACGGAGGTTGATCTGGTGGTGCTGAGCGGGACTACTGGGCCCTGCACTGTGGGGAGGCAGTGTAGGCCTTGGCCCCGTGGTGCTGCTGGAACGACCGCTGGAGTGGCACATCGACTTGCCGCATACTGTGTCCTAGGTGGGAGCAGACCCATCTTGTGGCTGGACCAGGGCTGTAGGAAGGGCGAGGCGAGTGAGGCACGTGCCTTGGGCACAGCTGTGAAGGGGCGCAGCCATGGCTCGAGTCCTGCGGGAACGCTGCGGGTACGCAGGTTGCGGGAACCTGCGTTCCCGCAGCTTTCCATTAGGACTCGAGCCATGGCTGCGCCCCTTCACAGCTGTGCGCCCAGCCCGAAACAATTGCGGCCGCCTTGCTTCCTGCTTGAACGGCTGCTGACAGGAAGTGCAGCCGCTCGCCTGGGATCTAACCAGCCGCGATCTCGTGAGATCGCGGCAGGCTGTTTCATCGATCCCAGGCGAGCGGCTGCACTTCCTGTCAGTGGCCGTTCAAGCAGGAAGCAAGAGAGGTGAGCTGGGGCAATATCCAGGTGACCTGGGGGCACAATCCATGAGACCTGGGGGCACTATCCATGAGACCTGGGGGCACTATCCAGGAGACCTGGGGGCACTATCCAGGCGACCTGGGGGCAATATCCAGGCGACCTGGGGGCACTATCCATGAGACCTGGGGGCAATATCCAGGCGACCTGGGGGCACAATCCATGAGACCTGGGGGCATTATCCATGAGACCTGCGGGCACTATCCAGGAGACCTGGGGGCATTATCCATGAGACCTGGGGGCAATATCCATGAGACCTGGGGGCAATATCCATGAGACCTGGGGGCACAATCCATGAGACCTGAGGGCACAATCCATGAGACCTGGGGGCACTATCCATGAGACCTGGGGGCATTATCCATGAGAGCTGGGGGGCAATATCCATGAGACCTGGGGCAATATCCATGAGACCTGGGGGGCACTATCCATGAATCCTGGGGGCACTATCCATGAGACCTGGGGGCATTATACATGAGAGCTGGGGGCAATATCCATGAGACCTGGGGGCATTATCCATGAAAGCTGGGGGCAATAGCCATGAGACCTGGGGGCAATATCCATGAGACCTGGGGGCACTATCCATGAGACCTGGGGGCACAATCCATGAGACCTGGGGGCACTATCCATGAGACCTGGGGGCACTATCCTGAGACCTGGGGGCACTATCCATGAGAGCTGGGGGCACTATCCATGAGAGCTGGGGGCACTATCCATGAGACCTGGGGGCACTATCCTTGAGACCTGGGGGCAATATCCATGAGACCTGGGGGCATTATCCATGAGACCTGGGGGCACTATCCATGAGAGCTGGGGGCACTATCCATCAGAGTTGGGGGCAATATCCATGAGACCTGGGGGCATTATCCATGAGAGCTGGGGGCAATAGCCATGAGAGCTGGGGGCAATATCCATGAGACCTGGGGGCAATATCCATGAGAGCTGGGGGCATATCCATGAGAGCTGGGGGGGCATTATCCATGAGACCTGGGGGGCATATCCATGAGACCTAGGGCATTATCCATGAGAGCTGGGGCAATATCCATGAGAGCTGGGGCAATATCCATGAGAGCTGGGGGGCATATCCATGAGAGCTGGGCCATATCCATGTGAACTGGGGCAATATATACCCATATGAGCTGGGGTCAATAATATCCATATGAGCTGGGGTCAATAATATCCATATGAACTGGGGAAAATAGTCTGTGGGCTCAGTGCTGTGTATATTATTCTGGGGTGTGTATATTATGCTAAATGTTCTTTTGCTATACATGCATGTATTCTGTATTTGTACATGTACTGTGTGTGCACTATATATGTAGGGCCCCATCACCTCCTTAACGCTAGCACTCACCCATGTGAACGTTGGTGCTAGGTTAAATGAGGTTACTGCATGCTGCCCATATCACATCCTAGCACAGGACCCTCATATTACAATCCCAACGGTAACAGGTTAAAAAATCCAGGAGATTGTGCTTTTCAGCGCGAGGTTACTGTACTTTGCGCTCCCTATACTTAACATGGGGAGCGCAAAGAGTAAATAGCGTTAGGATTACAAAGTCCTAACGCTAATTACCATCCCACCATAGCTACAAAAGTTACCCACAGCTAGACGCTGGTGCCAAGTGATGCCGCTTCTGCAGAATCAGTCAGCACCAGCTGGAACCCCCCCCAAAAATCACATACTTGCCTCTCATCCCACAGCGCAAAGGGTGGTCCGATCTACTGCTTCTGGACGCGGGAGCATCCAGGAGCTTAGCACTGCGCCACTGGTCGGGGACTCTGATTTTTTAAATTATGTGGGGGGGCACAATTTTCTGTTTTTTCCTCGGGTGCAAAAGTAGCTAGCTACGGCTCTGGGCTGGACACAGGCTGAATCGATTTGCTACACGCTGTGTCCCAGTCTTCGTGCCACTCTGCAGAGCATGCTGACTTCCTTGCCTGACGTGCCTTTTTTTTTCTCTTCCCTCTATTTCCCCTTTTTATTATCCCCCCAAGCTGAGATTTGCTGTTTTGAGGACCCCCCCACACTTTTTCTCTCCTTAAAATTTTTGATGACTTTCTCTATGTGATGTTATTTATCGACCCTAGCACTCTGAGAACTCCTGATATTATTTTGCTGTGTTTTAATTTTGCTGCTGATGTGTCTTTTTAATTTATTTTCTTTCTGCAGTATCTTTGTAGATGACTTCATGTTGCCCTGTGAGGCCCTTACTCTCTGTCTGATTGTACGCTGACATGTTGGTAAAATAACAATTGTAAATTCAAAAAATTTGTATTTGGCATGGCGTTTAATGACAGATGAGGTGTGTGGATAGTCCTCAAAAGGATGTTTGATTGAGACGGTGTGTAGGAAAAGGGAGCATAGATTTAAGGCAGGACTGACCAAACAGTAGATACCCAGAAAATCCTCTAAACATCTTAAAGGGATACTCTAGGCAACATGACCACCTAAGCTATTTTAGGTGGTCATGATGCCCGGAGTATGCCGCCCTCTGTCCCCCCTCCCTCCGCTCAGCCGATCTGCAGAAAAGGCTGAAAACAGCTGAGAGAGGCGGAGGACTTTACTCCGCCCTCCCAGCTGTCAGTCAGCAGAGCGGGAATCATATTTCCCGCTTCTGCCGACTTTTGCCGAGTAGGAGACGTCATCGCGCTTTCAGCGCAATGACGTCTCCTACTCCCCGCAGAAGCTGGCGGCTCCCTCTGAGGGTTAGTGTTGCGCGCATCCTCTTGCGCACAACACTAATCCTCAGAGGGAGCCGGGAGGAAGCCTGCCGATTGGCTGGCTTATGTGAGAGGCGCGCATGCGCGCTTCTCACGTAAACCAGAAGCCAAGACGCAGCAAGAAGAAGGACGGGAGCGGAAGAGGAGGGAGGTGAGTATAAAAAAAAAAAAACGCCGCTGGAAACCAGAGGATTTTAAGGTAAGTATTGCAGTTACAAGAAAAATAAAAAAAAGAGAGTTTTATTAAGGGAATAGGGATAGGTTAGGAAAAAAAAACAGGGGGTGATTTTTTTTGTTGGAGTGTTCCTTTAAGGTTGAAGTAGGACCAAGGAAGATGGATTTCTACAACTTCTACGAATCAACCTTTTGCCCAGTCCTGGTTTTGTAATTGTCTAAATTGGTGGAGCACCGTACCTTCCATCATCCACTGACAAGACTTACATAGCTTACTCCAGTTGCTTATACCTAATCAATTAACCTCCTTCCCAAGGACACAAGTTGATTCTTCTGTTGCTTTTTTCCTAAAATGCTCTAACATTTTGGTTATCCTTGTGAGTTCATTGTTATACATCAAGCAGTGTTTATTGCGAGTACATTTGAACGTTTAGCTAAAAAGTTAGAGAAATTGGAAAATGTTGGAATTTTCTGTTTAGCTACAGTTATTTGTCCATAAATTTGCAATTCTCCACAAATTCTATCATATTCCATATCATACTAAAATGTATGCCGTTTTTTGCAATTATCTGGTTTACATGATGATAATGTGACGTCAATAGTTTTTCTCATTATTAGAAAGTATTCTGTTTGGGCTTCACTTTCTCCTCTGCCTCCCTTTTCTAAAATAATGTGACCATATGTCATGCAAAACAGTCCTTGTGGTACTACTATTGATGATGTAGAGGAAGGGAGTATATTTAAATGGAAACAAAGTAGTAAAACAAGAGGACATAGTCTTAGATTAGAGGGGCAAAGGTTTAAAAGTAACATCAGGAAGCATTATTTTACTGAGAGGGTGGTGGATACATGGAACAGTCTTCCAGTAGAAGTGGTAGAGGCCAAAACAGTAAATGAATTTAAGCAAGCATGGGATAGGCATAAGGCTATCCTAAACAAAAGATAAATCCAGGTTAAGTATCCATGTAATTGGGCAGACTAGATGGGCCGAAAGGTTCTTATCTGCCGACATTTTTCTATGTTTCTATGCTTAAGTGGTTATCTGTTATCCTTGTCTGAATTTGCCAGAGACAATGTTACCACTTTAACCTACTATATGCTTTCAACAGGATCGTAAACAGCTACAAAGTGAGTCTTATACACTTCTAGTTGCCATTTGCCAGGTCATTTACCCTACTTTTAATGAATGTTATGTATATTTTCCAGGGATTCTGAAGACCAGGCATGACTACGTACATCCTCTCTTATCTTATACAGAATTCTGTCCTCAGAACAAGTTACCCATTCCAAGAGGGGTTTTGCATTATCTACAAACTGGAACAGCATTGGAAACATTGCTTGCTTTTTAGGAAAGCATTAGCGCACCTCCTGACTTACCCGTCCCTTGCCCGTGTTATTTCACTCCCTCTCCTTAACCCCTTCACTGCTGAGCCATTTCACATCTTAAAAAAACACGTATTTCTTTTTTTAATTATTATATTTATTATATTTTTTCTTTTACTTTAAACCTGGTCATGTTTGGTATCATTGGAAAGGCCATGCTCCGGCCTTTCTAATGATACCAAAAATCGCCCCATTAGCTGCCAACAGTCGGGAGCTATCGGGGTTCAAACGAACCTCCTATCTCCACCCCATCTTTCCTTAGGAGTCAATGAGGACGTTCCCCACACGTCCTCAGCAGTGAAAGGGTTAAAGTTTTGACACCATCGAGTATCTCTCTCTCCTGTTGGTAGCCAGGTAAAGTCTAATTCTGCTCACTCGTGCATCAATTCTTCGTATACTGTCCCTAATGTGTATCTAGTGTGTGATTACGTCAGGGCCATCCTAAGACATTTTGGTGCAGAACTAATGACTCTAGTCTAAGTAAAAGAATGACACTAATTCTATATATACTTATACCACTAACCTCAGTGCCCTGTTGTGGTCATTATACCCAAGAGTGCATTCCTCGTTTTGCCTAGTTTCTTTTATGTATTGGGCTTGGCCGGATTTGTTTGACCTCGTTGCTCTTCCCTTTCCCAGATTTTTGGCTAGTTTTCGTGTATTGTTCCCTTCAAGGATCCTTTACCTTAGCTGGATTGAGTGCTCTTTCTGGCATCCTGACCTCGGTGGTCCTACACTGAATTTGACATTCTTTCCACACCGATATAAGGACCAGTTATACCACATGAAAGTTATTTTTGTTTCATCATAGTGTGATTTGTTTTCTTATATAATATATATATATAAAACACTAAGCATGCATAGAAAATATTTTTATTAGTAGCAATTTAAAAATAACAGACAATAAATACACATAAAAACAAGTGGCTGTAATTCTCCTGGGACCAGCCCGCATAAATAAGATTCATACAGACAAGGCACAGAGTGGGGTTCTGCCATTTCCTAGATATTAGGATTTCTGTACTGGAGGTTATCTCCACTAAAGAAACGAGATTGAAGAAAATACAGATACATAAAAATCACTGTAAGACAACAACCACATGGAAGAAAAAAAAAATAACAGAAGCTTGTGATTTTGGGCATAACATTTTTTGTTTGGGACAATAAACCCCAAAAAAGAGAGAAAATGTACATGTTCCTTTTCAAAGTTCCCTCATACATTGAGAACTTTATGGATTGATGACCTGAAGAACAAAATCTTTATTTCAGAAGGGAAATATTAAAAAGGCTCATAGGACTTGAAATGCATCAACAGACGCATAACTTATTATCAACAGCAGCCAAAGCAAATATATGCAATTACTAGTATGTGGCATGAAAACTAGGCATGTTCTTAAGTGTGCATTTTATTCTTCCCATTTGGGCTCATGAAAAAATGAGGAGATCCCTGTATTAGTTATTCGTTCAATGGGCTCCTCTATGTACTTTATTAATTTGATTTTTTTTAAATAATGTAGCAACATAGAATCATACAATTACAGATTTTGTACAATGTATTGCAGTTTATCAGACAAAAAAAATCTATCAGATCAGAAAGTTGTGGATTTTTTTTGTTTTTGGTATTGCTATATAGTGAGACGCAATACTAGAAACAGTATTCATGTCCCAGACTCAAAAATAGAACATTCTGTTAACATAATTAATGAAGAACTAATGGGAAGATTATTGCTTTTAAGGGGGATTTCTGAAAAATGACAGATTAAAAAAAAAAAAAAAAAAAGGAGAAAAAGCTGCAATTTATTTAATCATAGCATCAATTATGCATCCTGTGGGACTCCTTCACTAAATAAGGAGTTGAAACCATAGTATGCAAGTCTTGGTTCAGTTGGCTGGCTCTGCCATCAACTTGACCTAAAGAACATTTATTTAAAAATGTATCTGATATTCTTGCGGATCAGGCATTTTCTTCCACACTTTATAAATAAATATAAAATAGTTACATAAATAACATAAATATTAAAAAAAATAACTTACATATATACATACAGGTTGATCCATATTAATGGATATTTCCTCATGAGGAATAGTTCTGTAATAGTGGCTATGTTAACCGCAAGCTGCTGAAGAGATTTTTGGTCCAATAGTCTAGAAGTCACGTTGTAAACCGGTCCCCATTATTCCATTCCCTCCCTTAAAGGAATTTGGATATGAGGCCAAATATGCTCCAAAAGCTAGGCACACGTCACCTGTGCATATTGAACATGAAGTTTCCTGCCCTGCCAACTGATGAATTTATATATGGCAGATGTTAGATCACCTCCGTAATCAATACAGTGACCTGCAGAGCTATTCATGGGCTGCCCTTCAGCATTTCATCGATGTTCAGGAAACCATGATAGACTAACACACTAATCAGGCACTTTGTGATGAGCTAATAGAGGGGAGCAGGTGTAATATATTATGAGGCAGATGTGGGAAAACACCAACAAGCAGAGCTGCTCCCAAGCTTCAAGGTAGGCACAAGTATATATCTGTATAGGAACAGTTGTTATAACCTGGCTGCACTCCTGTGTGGATCTTGGTGGATTAGGCTCTGAGAGCTATGACTGGAATGTAAAAGGAATACATTTCAGCAATTGCATTTCAGGTTATAATGGTAGGCAAAGATCTACGGTTTGGCTGCTGTGGCTTAAAATGTGCATTTTTCTGGTTAATTTCCAATTATACCAATAGGCTCATGGTAGGTCAGAGAGAAACATGGCCATAAATGACATAGTTGTTCTTGAAAGCTTCCTATATCGGACATGTCCCTCTCTAATCATTTTCTGTAGGGCCAAAGAATCTCTTTAAGCAGTCATGGGGTTTAGTAGAACAGCAGTGAAATGAAATAAAAACCTTCATATGAATATGTGAGAATTCAGGCGTATTCACCAACAAGGGCTTGTACAGAATTGACAATGGCATTACAGCATTTGAGCCAAAATCGCCACGTTGAATCATTTTGGAATATTTTCTCATCTGGGCTTCTTCAGCCTACACTGAGCAATGTTCCTGTCAATTCACACATTACCATGTTTAGTACATACATATTAATGGATGGAATGTCACTTTCTACAACAGATGTATACATTAGAACATGAACGTGTGATGGCTACTTTGATTTTTAGCATAAAAAAAGATTTAAAAATTGTTAAAGATGAACACCATCACTTGGTCATTTGCAGTAAAAAAAAAAAAAGTGTAATATTTTGCCTTTATGGGTACAGCAAACTATGGTCCCATATGATGGGAAACATTAAAAACAGATCATTAAGGGGCTTTTTGTATGGGGAAAATGCATAGTTTAACCCTCTCTGCTTGGTATATCAACTAGAACTTTAAAATACAGTACTTTTTACAGTGAATTCTTATACCTGCAATCCATAGAGAAATGCTGGTGTGGACATGTTATCACTGGAATGGGAGTGATGGAAAGACTTGATTCACTTAAAAATCCTATAAACGCTCCACAAACTGAAAGAAACATGTGAACAACATGTTCTTTTAAAAATAATGTAACGCATTAACAGCTCCAGATACATCCCGTCGAGATGTAAATAAGCACTATAGTACTCCACAGACAACAGGGAGATGAAAATTGTGAAGATCCTTTCTTGTTAATGAATAGGCATTTTCAAAATGGGTTTTTCCTACTGCGCCATTTTTCATCCTCCGCTATGTTCTCCTGTATCCAGGGCAGGTATTGCGTGACACGTGTGTACACCCCAGGTTTGTGTTCCTTGCCACACTCATCCCCCCAGCTAATAATGCCGTACAGCATCATCTGACCGTTTCGTTCACAAATCAGAGGTCCGCCGGAGTCCCCCTAAGAGAGAAAAAGAAAATAATGGTTAAACCTACCGATACCTAAAGGAATTGTCTTTAAGGGAGCAATTCATCCAAGCCTCCCGCACAATTATGCAATAAGCTTAGGTTTGTCATCCTCATTTGATTTGGGAACGGTTGAATATTCTGCAACTCACCTTGCAGGCGTCCACTTTCCATTCAGGGTCTCCAGCACAAAACATGTTTTTGTTGTTCATCAGCTTCCCGTAGTATTTAGCTGATTGGCACAAATCAGGGCTGATCAGCTGGATCGATCCAGATTTCAGGACTTTGGAGTAGACAATGCTGTCTGTATGGGGAGAGAGAGGAGAACATTGGTCAATAGGAAATACATAGTTCTGAAACTGATATACCTATGGAGGAAATCTAGCAAAAAAAAATATCACTCCATGGGTTTGCATTTTTTAATACACAAACTGGAAGAGCAGGTCTCTTGTATTTAGTAGAAATAAGGCAACGTTTCGGTTGCAGCTACAATGAAGCTGTTGTCTGAATGAAGACCTTCCTCATTTTTTGGTTTGGTCAATTGCTTTATTTCTATTCTTAAAGTTCTTGTTGGATTGACCATCTGGGCAATTTGAGCACCTACTTTGTATCCAAATTTTTGGATACAGTCCCCCCCCCCCCCGGATGCACTGTACTGCTCTTCCACTTTGGATTCTGATTGTATTAAAGACATGAGTATATGGATCTCTAGGGGAATTAGATAAGGGTCTGCCCTCAAACCAATTAGAGTTTGTAATTATACATATAGGTCTACTCAAAGAAAACTGAAACTCAGGAGAATTGGAAATTCTAGGTCAAAATAGCCAAACCAAAAAAAATTCTCCCATTTATCTCACTTTCCAAATTGGCCAGTTCTCCTGGTTTTCACCTTTCTCTGAATAACCCTGACTGTTTTCCATAGATTCAAATGGAAACACCTAACCATAAACTTTGGTTGGAATGATCTCTTGCACTTACTGTATGACTCTTTCCCATATCCGGCGATCTCACACTTTGTGTTGTCCGCGAGCTTTAGGTCGGCTGGTGGAAGACAGATGGGCTGGACGGACTCTGTCAGACTTGCGCATTGGCCAGACACTGTGCGAATTCTTATCAATGCTGAAAATAAAACAAAGGAGAATTTGTGGTTATAAATATATCCCTTTTAGGCATATCATAACAATGCAAACCTTTTTTTTTTCCATAAAGGCGGCTCTTACCAATATCATTGTCGAGAGCTCCCGTTTGGTCACTATATTTTTCGTGGAGGATAATCTTTTCCACGAGGAATTTCTGCTCTTTATCTTCATTTGTCTCATCGAGGTTAGACTTCCCCAGGACAATCACATAGTCTTTGGGCTCCACAAACTCACTAGATGGCCAAGGAGATATTGGGGATTTAGTCAAGGGTCAAATAAATCCAACACAAAATCTAAGGTTCCTGGTAATTGGAACTATGTACATATAGATTCTGGTCAGATAAAATCTAGATTTTAACCTAGTAAAATGCTACAAAAATCTGGCTGTATAGGTGTTATCCATTCGGAAAAATGGAAGTTTTTGGCCAAAACAGTTGAATTTGAAAGGTTTTAGCCTAAAATTTGCAATACCCATACGATTCTCCACCAATTTGCTGCTTTGTGAATAACCCGTTATAGAGTTCCACATGGTCTATCACCGTCTCTTTTAAGAAAAACTTTGTAAAGGGGGGGGGGGTCTGCCCATGAACAGCATGTATGGATTAATGTTATCTAGCATTGTGTACACAGGAAACATTCGTATATAATAGTAACATTTACAAGCATTTAGAAAGCGGCAACAAATTCCTTAGCGCTGTACAGTGGGAGAGACAGAATGACAAATATGCATACAGGTTACACACCGAACAGTAGGAGGGAGGATCATGCTCGAGAGCTTACAATCTAATCAGAGGGGTGGCACAGAGGGTGAGGGTACCTGGAGTATGTAAAGTAGTGGGGCGCATGTGGGCCGATGGAGCAAGAAATGTACAGTGAGCGATCACGGAGGGAGCCGATAGGCTTCTCTAAAGTAATGTGTTTTCAGAGACTTCTTGAAGGACTGGAGAGATGGGTAGAGTCTAATGTTGCGGGGGAGGGAGTTTCAGAGAAAGGGGGCAGCTCGGGAGAAGTCCTGAAGTCGGGGGTACGAGGAACTGAAAGTATCAGATCATTGGCAGAGCGAAGGGGTCGGGATGTGATATACCTGCTAATGAGGGAGGAGATGTAGGCAGGGGCGCAGCTATGGAGAGATTTGTACGTGAGCACCAGTATTTTGAATTGGATTATCAAGGAAACCAGGAGTCAGTGTAGAGAATGATAAAGGGGTGAGGTGTGGGAGGTGAGGTGTATGAGTCTGGCACAGGCATTCATTACAGACTGCTACAATAGGGAGAATGACTCAGTACTGAGATCATGACGGGGACTTTGAGAAGGTAAAGTATGAGAGACTATTCTTACCCATCAGGAAAGCAATGCGATGCTGTGACCGCCCAGCAGGGATTGATGAGGGTGGCACCACATAAGAAAAACTCCTGCTTGTGTCGTCTGGAAATTTGGTACATTGCAGCAATCCATGGCTGGGATTCAATGGGAGTGCTTTGTCCTCTCACTATCTTGTACATCTTTTGCTGGCGCTGGCCACAAGTGGGCTCTACATGCATAAGAAAAGTAGATATATTTACTAAGGAGCTGTCAACCTTATAGCATTCAGGCGATTGTGTCTAGGTCACAATCCAGTCTATTCCTTTACGCTAGCAAACTCTTGGTCATTGCTGATTTGGCAGCTGATATCACACGAGAACCGGAAGCCATTTTTATTTCATTTTAGACTTTGAGGGATACATAAAAGAATACATTTTCTGGGTGTAAGAAATACTTGGATTATCTGAGCTATCATTTTATGTTTATCCACTAGAGGGGGACAGGAGTGCAATGTTAAAAAAAACACGATGTACCGACCTGTGGATTCTTCTTTCTCACACCTTGGTATATCACATTGCATGGTAGCAATCTTTTTTCCATTTTTAAAATAACACCATGGTTTCATGCCTTTGCTTGGATTCCTGGAAAACCATAAAACAAAAATGAAGTATTAGGTAGAACAAGCAAATGAGCAAATGATTAAGATATTCTCTGTTGGGCTTATTCAAAGAGTACTGATGTTTGCCAATGTTGCAGACACTGGCAAACACCACCATTGTTGCAACAGAAACAAACGCTGGCATTTTGCAAAAGAATCCAAACATGTGCAGGAGAAGCTTCACAATGAAGCTGCTGGTTACTAAGGGATTATATTATGGGATTCATTTGGAGGCGTAATGTCATTAGCAGGAATCCGCATGGTTTTATGAAACACAGATCATGTCAGACTAACCTAATTGCATTCTATGAAGAAGTAGGTAGAAGTATAAATAAGGGGGGGGGGTCGCAGTGGAAGTGATTTATTTGGATTTTGCCAAAGTCTTACACAATTCCACACAAGAGGTTACTGTTCAAATTACAATATTTAATATGTGGGTAAAAGCTACTTGATCCGAGGCAAAAATCTGACCATCTGGGGTGAAGAAGGAATTTTTTCCCAGTAAATTGCAGTTTGGTGAGCGCTTCAGACTGTTTTGGTGTTTTTGCCTTCTTTTGGATCAACAGCAGTAGGTGTTGTGCGAAAGGCTGAACTCAATGAACAAGCTATGTAACTGTAACCCACCAAGTGGCTATTGGTAATTCCTATCAGAGAGATTCTGGTAAAGTTGGTTATGTATATATTGTCCATATTCTATTCTAAACATCAGAAGTAAAAAAACAATACCTGCAATAATTGTGTTGGCCGAGTCCATGCTCCAGTGCATTAGGTTTGTGGGCATTGAAATAATAATTTCGCAGTTCTATGGCATCCCAGCGTATACACTGTCTGCCATGGCTTGTCGTGGATGCAGTGCCTCTGTAGTCGAATCCCATGTCATTATAACACTTTGACTTAATATCTAAAAAATAGACATAGCAAATTTATGTATGGAATAAAACCTTTTCTATGTAGAAGATTTCACTCCGTGCTCCAGCAAGCTGTAAAATGTCTGGCTCGTCCCATCCCGATCATTCCAGAACTTCCCTAACCCAAAGGGAATCTTAGTAAATATTATGACAGTTATCAGTGACGAGCGGGTATTTCAAATCATACCTGTTTCGCACATTTGTCCGACGTAACCCTGGGGGCAGATGCACCTCTGTCTTCTGTAGAGATTGTACCGCGTGCAGGTTCCGCCATTCAAACACGAGCATGCTGGCAAATGCAGAAGAAGACCATTTGTTTATTACATCTGTCTGGAGCCATCTTTTAGAAAAGCATTTAAAGACGTATTCACTATTATTCGATGTATCGCCATGGTTCCCTCTGCAGATCATATGTGAAATGTGCATCTCTGTGATGGTGAATTTGATCATGGTCTTTTCCATACATCGCCATCTACAAAGTAATGTGCTGCCAGATTGTGTATTCCTTCCCATGCTACAAAAGCCCCCTGTTCTACCTTCAAGTCAGCAATTGGGCACTGTATTTTATGACTTTATTTTCATGGTTTCTGTGGAAAAGGCCATCAGGGTTATTCAGAGAAAGGTGAAACTCTGGAGAAGTGAAAATTCTAGGTCAAAATAGCCAAACCAGAAACATTCTCCCATTTCTCTCATTTTCCAAACAAGCTATTTTGACCTAGAATTTTCACTTCTCCAAAAGTTCTCCGGAGTTTCACCTTTCACTGAATAACCCTGCATATGGCATAGAGTTGGGTAGCTGCAGGATCAGACTGTTTTATTGTTGATATAATAATGCAATTTAAGTCATATAACAATATTGGGCATGCAAGTAAGTACTGACACGTCGGTGCATGTTCTTACCTTTTGTTTGTTCTGTAACTTCTACTGATGTTCTGAGTTTCTGCTGGAGAAAAAGAGAACATTATTGTAATATACAATTTATTATACGTATATGTAGACTGATGGAGATCCAAGAAGAACCAGGTTGAAGACTACGGAGTTAGTATGCAGAAGAAAGATTAGTGTCATTCTATGGTATACAACCATTTGTGTTCTTCAGCCCCCTGGCACAAATAATAGTATAGGGATACTAGATGTCTGCTACAGGAAAACAAATAAGGAAGACATCAATATGGTTGCATTTATAGGCAGGACATTGAGGCAGAGCAAATAACCTCAAGTCATGTTCTGTGTCACTGGAGGTGGAAGGCTACAAGGTGGTTTGATCTATAGATGGGTGACAGCATGGAGAGAGGCAAAGGGTAGGGATGTGCGTTTCGGGTTTCGGAATTTCGGAATTTTCACGAAATTTCCCGATTCGTGTTTTCGGATGCGGCCGAATTTCCGAAAATTTTTAGATCCGAAAATGTCAGATCCGAAACGTTTTCCGAGCCGAAACGAAATATTTTAAGATTTTTCGAATGGACTTGAAATGTGTCAAACGAGGAGAACAGATGTTCCGAAAAACGAAAATTTTCTAAAAAACGAAAATTTTCTGAAAAACGAAAATTTTCAAAAAAAAAAACGAAAAGTCGATACAAAAAACGGGCAGTGACACGAAAAATACGAAAAAGGTCGATATTCCGAAAAACGTGCAATTCCGAAAAACGAAAATTTCCGAAAATCACGAAAAGTCGATACAAAAAACCGAGCGGTGACACGAAAATACGAAAAATGGTCGATATTCCGAAAAAAAATGTACCCGAAAAACGGGCCGAACCGAATCGAAAAGTTTAAAAATCCGAAAAATCGAACCGAAAAAAAATCGGTGCACAAGCCTAGCAAAGGGTGGCAGAATGCATTGCCCCCCCCAATGTCTACTTATCAGGCATATGTATACTTTGGTGAGCTGAATAGTTAAATGCCAAAAGGTTAATAATCGTGAAAGTCAACCGGAAACTGTAAATCTGTAGGTACAGAAAGGTATTCTTCACAAGATAGAAAACTTACCGCTTCTAGCCTTTCTGCGAGAAGGCACGCAAAGGCTACAGACAGCAATATCTTAATCATCTCTGATTATGGTGCAAGAATTCAAGTCTGGAAAGGAAAAAAAATCAAGACATCACTCTAAGACTGATCAAAACAGAATTCTAAAAGGAATATTTTTCTGATTTTCAAATGCACCGGCTGCCAACTAGATCATGATATTCTTATAGTCTTTGAAAAAGATTGCAAAATAATGACATTGCTTTAGATTTTTTGCTGAATATCCTGCATTTTCTGCTTGCTTCCTTTTGTCTTTGTAAGATGTTCACAGTCCTCTTCCATACTGATCAAAGAGGCAGAAATCCCCCACCCTGCTATAAAATGCTTCCTTTACCAGACTGGAATTATTAACACAGTTTAAAAAACACTAGAAAGGCATTTTAAATAGTAAGATATCAATTAAATGTATATTCCATACAAATATCTAGTGTAATATAGAAATTAATAATACACCCAGGACATACTTGAAAACGTAAGAAATCTCAATGTATCCTTCCAGGAAAAATACTTTGCAAATAAATAATACCAACGGTTTCATTTCATGTTATTTAATGACACTGGTGATTTCCTGTGATCACTCAAAGATTTCTCTTTTCTAAACTGAGTCTGTTTGAAAAGCCCTAAATCTGAAATATATACAGTATATATTATTATTGCAGAAGCCATTTGCACATCACAGCAATTCAAAGAACTGCATCCCAGAGCTCATGTGCTACAGTCCCCAAATGCAGCACAGAATTCTGGGTAAGACATGCAAATGACATCCGTCTCACTTTTTTGCATCCTGGGTCTGCTTTCACACAGAACCCTTCAATCAATGCCATGCCATATTAGATGGCTTTTTTTTTAGCTGAGATCAGGTTTATGCAAATGGTTAAAGCCACTCGTCCTGGACAGCTCTGTGTCGGATTTATTGGACCCTCAGCTAGGATCTAGGCATGAGCAGTTACAGTGGATGCTTGGACCCGTAGGGTAAATCAGTACTTATTTGGGTTGTGGTGGAGGGCAAAAAAATGATAAAAAGCCTCCACGCTATAATTAATAAAGTTTATTATTGCAGAAGAATAATATATATATATATATATATAGATAGATAGCAAGGATGCAAGCACTCATGGGATTTGCAGAATAGTTTTCATTAATGAATCAAAAAAGGTCAACGTTTCGGCTCTTTACAGAGCCTTCATCAGGACAAATATACATACAACCCAATCCTGTGTCCATATATATGGACACTCCAATTAAACAACAATCACCAGCCCCCTCCCACTGAAATCGTCCTCCAACCAGTAATGAGAGAAATCCACAATCCCAACAACATGTGTGCAAGGAAATTATCACTATGCGCCCATAATTAGCGTCAGACAGACAAGCATCAGTCTCTTAACGACCTCATAATGCACCATCTGATATTTCGTTTCAAGCGCCAGCAGGGCGATCTTACCCCCGCCACTCCCAACTCTTGCAACAAACCAGGTGAAGGAGATTGATCTCCAGAAGTCTCTGATCCCGGAAACCACCACGAGTACCTGTCGGCGCTCTGCGCCGTATAAACACGTCGGACCGGTTGCCTAGGCAACCCCGGTGTGTTGCCTCGGACGTAACCAAGAAACACTTGGCTCGGTCCCGTCCCCTCTCAGACTCGTGGTTGAACAGGATAATCTACAGGGGAAGGAGAAAAACATTACCCTCTTTAAAAACAAATATAAAAGTACAAGCAACAGCTGAGCCATCTGCTGTGTGCATACATCAGCTGTTGCTTGTACTTTTATATTTGTTTTTAAAGAGGGTAATGTTTTTCTCCTTCCCCTGTAGATTATCCTGTTCAACCACGAGTCTGAGAGGGGACGGGACCGAGCCAAGTGTTTCTTGGTTACGTCCGAGGCAACACGCCGGGGTTGCCTAGGCAACCGGTCCGACGTGTTTATACGGCGCAGAGCACCGACAGGTACTCGTGGTGGTTTCCGGGATCAGAGACTTCTGGAGATCAATCTCCTTCACCTGGTTTGTTGCAAGAGTTGGGAGTGGCGGGGGTAAGATCGCCCTGCTGGCGCTTGAAACGAAATATCAGATGGTGCATTATGAGGTCGTTAAGAGACTGATGCTTGTCTGTCTGACGCTAATTATGGGCGCATAGTGATAATTTCCTTGCACACATGTTGTTGGGATTGTGGATTTCTCTCATTACTGGTTGGAGGACGATTTCAGTGGGAGGGGGCTGGTGATTGTTGTTTAATTGGAGTGTCCATATATATGGACACAGGATTGGGTTGTATGTATATTTGTCCTGATGAAGGCTCTGTAAAGAGCCGAAACGTTGACCTTTTTGGATTCATTAATGAAAACTATTCTGCAAATCCCATGAGTGCTTGCATCCTTGCTATCTGTACCAAGTTCAGCCTTTGCTAAAGCACCGGGTGTGAGAGGAACTTCACTGTGAACCGTGAGTGCAAAAACCTTTTTGTTCATTATATTATATATATATATATATATATATATATATATATACACATATAAATATTTTGGCACTTAACAATCATGCACAATATATGAAACATCTGTAACATACTGATAGCTTCACATTTTTTTGTCCGTTGGGACCTTGTCATTTGTATGTTTTTAAGAGAAATGTAAATAAAAAATTGCAAAAGATCTGCTAAAATATATATATATATATATATATATATGTATATATATATATACCCCCACTCTGTTCAGTTTAAGATTAATGTATATGTAGGGGTCCATTAAAACTTGAATACTTATAGGTTTGCGCTCTAAGCCTTGGATTGTGATGATTAAGAATTCATTACATCCAAAATATCTGAAGTTTTCTTGACTATTAAGGCAAACATTTTACAAATTTGCTTCATTCTTACATTACATTTTTCCACGTGTCGGCTATTTTGACTCATACTTAAGCCTATTGTCAGCAATGTGGAATATGTAAAGTTAAAAATGTACGAATTTATGAATTCCCAGTGGCTTGAGATTAGTGGGGGCATTAAAATGAGGTTTGAGTATCACAACTGTGCGAAACATAATAATTAGATTCACTGAAAGGAGTATTGTGAAAAATCGAACAAAAATAAATAAATCACAATTTGAAGCCAATAATCAGCAGAAATCACATTAGCTAATAAATCATGACATTTGGGGGCAAGTTCTAGATTAGTATAGAATAACACCAAACTCTAACCAGCACAAGGATGACACTATACCACATCTATTCACTGTGACTTCATGTTCAACTGTCCTATTCACCCACAATATCTGCTGAGAGACAACCCAACAATGTATAGTAGTTTCACAGCTAAATTTAAGATAAATAAGATGAAGTTACAACCACTTTGATGCAACGTGGAAGGATGGTAAAGTTATCTGACAGCAGGATATAGACATCTAATACCACATTTTAACAACTATTTAGCTCCTTGCACTGCCCTGCACTCTATTCCTCATGGGAGATGACATTTTTCCTTAAGTGGTTCAGTGTTGGTGCCTTAACCGACTGCAAGTAAGCAGGATTGATGGCCAGACACTCTGATCCCCTGCCCTCCTCAGCACCTTCTTCACTGTTGTCAGAAACTGTCACGGATAAAGCAGATCCAGACGTGTTACTCACTGATACAATGTCTCCTCTTGCCACTTCCAGATCTCTCCAGATGTGCTGCTCTGCTGCAGGAGCTGGGACGCCGCTATTTAAATGACAAGCTCTGATCGCTGATTGGCTGGCACCGCGCCCGAGGCGTGGCCGCATCGCGGTCTGCAGAGGCTGCACACACTGCTGGTGGTGCTGCAGAACGCCGCTTCCTAGGCGAAGGCGGTGGGGATGTGAGTCAGGCGGCGGTGGGGAGGCGATCTCAGGAGAGCTGAGTGGCGAGAAATGCTCATCCAAACCACCTGCTCCCCCGTGTCTACCTCCTGAGCTAGCCCAGGGATCAGGCTTCCCTCTCTGCCCCGCAGAGCTTACACTCTGATCTCAGTGCCCTTTATTAACTCTTTGGGGTTCTTTGTTATGTATTTGTCCTTTTTGGATGGACACATTCTATTATTTGAGAATCAGCTTTCAAAACAGTTGGTGAAACAGATTGTGTCACCGAAATGTAACAGGTCCCCTTGCTTCCTTTTTATGACTTGAGAGTATGTGTCTTCCTGTCTGTCTGTCTGTCACTGCTTCCCTTTCCATCTGGTTATATTTAAAGAGACATATTTTAGATGCTTTTGAACATTCTCTATGGCCCGTGTCAGACGAACGCAGTGATCACGTCCGTGTTGCCGCACAGCTTAACGTCCGTCGTGGCATAGACTCATGATCAATAGAGACCCACACACGAAGTACGTGCGAACCGAACTGCGCTCGCACAATGCACGTGGCAAACGGACGCAAGTTAGGCAAGAACGTAAAAACGCTAAGACGGACGCGCAGAGTGCGCCACATCCGCGTAGCAGTCTGTGTGCGTTATGCTGCGACGTCCACGACGTTGACACTCAGAGGTTTTTATGGTCTGGCTGACTGTCCCTGTAATTTAATTATAATTAATTTTCATTCCTATATTTCCCTTTTTTTTCTACATCAGTTAAAAAAAACGGATCGTGTGATGTCAACAGTATCTTCCGTCAGTACGTCCGTCCGTTATGCACGCATGCAGAGTGCGCACAGACTGCGTTCATCTGACATTAGCCTAAATTGGGGTTCTCAAACGCTCCTGTTGTGTTGTTTCTGAAGTTGAACTGCGACTTCCTTGATCCCCTGGCCATTTATTGCAGTCAAAGAATTATGGGAATTGTAGGAAATACAAGTTTGAGATCCTGCTCTAAATCAATTCCTTGTGTTTAAACAAGAGTTTTCATAATTTACACCAGGGATCTCAAACTCCGGCCCCCCATTTGGGGGGCCGGAGTTTGAGATCCCTGATTTCCACCCATTATTTATTCCCTACCATTAGAGAGTTATTGCCTATCAAAAGAATAGCCCCCGGACTTCTCCAGTCCTGAATATATTTATTTTACTTGCCAGCTATCTGCCTCTTCTAAAGCGTATAATGTTTAAGTCAGGACAGGAGGGAGAAGTCTGTGGACCTTTATAGTTAAAGAAAAAAAAAAGAATAATTCTCTTATTAGGTGTATTTTGCCTAGATTTACTTATAAAGGTTTAAAAAAAACAAATGTTTAAAAAGCAACTATAATCGTATTATAATAACACTTTAAGTACAATATATGTTTTCATACTTACTAACAATATCATTACATGTTTCTATCTGTAACATAAGTGATTAAGGATTATGGATGATAAATATGGGTGGGAAAGAAATAAAAAAAAAAATTCTTTATTTATATAGTGCCACAAATTCTGCTGCGCTTTAGAAGATCATTGTACAAGGAGTTGATACATTAGAATACCACACATGGATGATGACCTGATTGTGGAAGACCCTGTTCTGAAAGGAATTTATAGTCTATGAGATGTACAAGTATTTTTTATTTTCAAAGAATGTCAGCGGTACAATAAGCCAAGCAAAATAAACACATATAGCTGTCAGATAGTAACTCAGCAAGTATAAAGATAGCAAGTTATAATATACATCACAAGAGTAGAGATGTACAAGTATTGGTGAGGTCGGCGCATCCATATTGTTGGATGTCTTGCCCAAGGACACTCGCTGGTGGCATCTTCTGAGTGGGATCAAGTCTGCTTTCAACAATTGTAGTTCAGCAACCTGGTGGTTAAGTTGAGCTCACTTCTCGTAAAGTCAAGAGTTTCTTCCTCACAGTTGTATTGGAGGGATGTGCTGAACAGGATTTGACTTGCTTCTCCAGGGTCGAAGGGTATATGTTACCACTGGACTCCACAGTCGATATTGTGTGACAGGCAAGTATGTACCGTTAGGTGTCTTGTCCCAGGACACTTACTGGAGAGGTGCTCTGGCTGGGATTCGAATCTGGGTCTCCACAGTTATAGAGCAGTGATGTTACCTCTACTCCATCCAGCCGGTACCACTCCATCCAGCCGGGGGTTATGCACTAAGCACCGGTGTTGCTAAAATCGCTGGTATTGCAGCGTTGATAAACATTGTTTTTTCCCCAACATTAAACCGCAAAATGCGTAGCTGTACTGAAAAGATTCTCCTTTTACTGTTTAGCTTTTCATTTTAGAAGTGTCAGTGTTTCATGGCACTGCAATATAGTCGATTTTTAGCTCTTTTTTTTTTCTCAACGCTGGCAAGCACTGGTGCTTACTGGATAACCCCATAGTATTTCTAGGTAATTTGACTGCTGTGTGTATTCCTATAAATAATGCTAATTAAAACGTTAGTAAACATGTTTACATCATTATTTGTGATAACAGTGCACCCTTTGCCGGAGCTGATGATAATTCTTCTGAGTGAACACCCACAAGATGCTGTGGTGGCATGTGCCAGACCTGCCCGTAACTCTGACCTGCCCAGCTGTGTCGAGGAATGCCAGTCCTCCAGCTATGAGTGTGCAGTGAGAATGTGACTCATGGTTTTGCTCCAATCTCACTGTTTATCATCACCCTGCTAATTTCGATTATTGCTCATTATAACTCATTCAAATAAAAAAAAATCTGCAATTATATGTCGGAAGTTTGTCCCTACGAAAAAAAAGTGAAATCTATTTATGGTTTTATAAGGCATTCAGGGTGCTGATCATGACTTGATTTATGGATAATCTTGTCTTAACTTTCCTGCCTCGTGATCGTGTATGATGCATTATGTATACTTTTAAAGGGTTGCTGGTGAACTGAATCAATATAAAGCGGATCTCTCTCTCTCTCTTGTTTTCTCTGCATTCAATATTTATTCCGTAGGGTTGTAACAATAGGAGAGGAGGGATTGATGCATCATGATAAGTTATTTTAAACATCCCTTACCCTTGTCACAAAGATCTGTCAATGAAAAGATGTCCTGAGAAATGGTTGTGCGACCTGGTTTGTGAACTCCTTACAGAGCACATCTTCCCTCTGTGCTCACTGGGGTATACTGGGGAAAGCGGTGTCTGACATCCTTTATTGCCTTGCTCTTTTAGACAGTGATGGCTATCCTTGGTACTCTACATTTTCCTCAGGCTGGGGTCAGACCAGCGCACTTTTAACGTGCGTTCTGGCGCACATAATTACGGCCGCACAAGCAGCAGATGACGGGCAATGACGGCCAATATACGGCCGCACAAAAGTCCGGCCGTGCAGCGCAAGTGGAATTTGAACGCATTTTTTTGAGAACGCTGAACCGCTAGTACTGACGTACTGAGTGCGCAGCTGCGGCATAGCGGCGTGTGTGCGTGATTAGGAGATGTCAGACGCTGCTAATGTCCAGCCTACATAACGTCCAGACGCAAAAAGAGTATTGACGATCCGTACAAAATCACGCCCGAAAATGCACGTCGTCTGACCGTTTTTGCGCATTCCGTGAAAAAATACGTCAATGCGTTCAGACGCACTTTTTCACGTTCGCGGGGAAAAATGCTTTTGTCTGACCCTAGCCTAAAGTGTATGTTTCAAAATAGTGTGTTGGGAGGCATGAAAGGAGGATGTGGTGCGTCCTTACTCTAGGGATTATTCAAGGAGCACCGAATTGGCCACGGAATTGCACCGAACGTTGAATTTCACCATATGGTGCAATTTCGTGTCCATTCGGCTATTCAAAAAGCTAGCGATTTGCCAAATATTGGTGAATTGCTAGCGAAATACGGTGACCTTCTGCAGCAGTGGAATTCCCCATAGAGAAGTAATGGTTAATCTATTCAGAGATCACCGAACAACACTAAAATGTCAGTGAAATGGCCTGATTTTCGGTGGTTTCATTCAACAGGTTTAAACAGACAAATCCCATAGGTTTCCAGGACATACTTGAAAACAAGAGAAATCTCAATGTATTCTTCCTGGTAAAATCCTTTCTCAAAAAAAAAGGAATTCCTTGTTTTTCCGAAATCTTTTTTCAACCGTTTAGTCTTTTCATTTGCAGCCAAAAGTCTATTTTTAGGATTTTATAGGCATTTTTTAGGATTTTATCAGGAAACATTTTGATTCTGTTTTTATTTTATTGTTATTTATAGGAATTTATACATTATTTACAGGCATTTTCATGCACTCGTGTTCTTTTTAAACATGTTTTAAAAGTTGCAGTGTGTGTGTTTGTTTTTTACCCTGTTCGGCAGCTGGTTGGCTTTTTTCGGATGTGCTGAGCGATCTGTTTGGTGGATCGGTTCGGAAGTTTTTCGGCGGGTTATCAGATCGATTCGGCGGTTTGAGGATTGTTTCAGTGTTTTTTTGGCGGTTGGAGGATCGATTCGGCGTTTTTTCGATTTGTTCGTTTTTTTTGGCAGTTTGCAGCTGCATTCGGTGCATCGATTCAGCGCACTTCAGGGACCCTACGGTGAATGCTAAATTCACCGCACAGTCGGCGAATTAAGGGTGCCGAAGTGCACCTGTCAGGGTGACGTCCATCGAGAGCCATGTTGGGACCCATATAGCGGGCAAAGAGCCCTATAGGCAGGGGTGCAAACAAACAAAAGGAAGGACAGTAAATTAAATCAAGACACTGATGGCCTGGGTAGGACACAAAAATATACAAAAGGAAGGCAATGCAACTAGAGGGAATAAACCAAGAAAGGGAACTAGGAACAAAATGGAGCTAAAGCCAAAATACAAAAAGGGAACTATAAGAGAGACTAGATTAATATACAGAATGAATCAATAGCAAAATTTCAGGATTCAGGAAGACCTTTATGCAAGCTCATTGCATAATGGAGTGGAGATCTTTATAGGGGGTTGCTCAGTCAGGTGGTCAGGCTGCAGAGAATCCTGGAATGGACTAGACCAGTGGAATGGAGCAGACCTATGTAACCTCCGGCCTGGAATATGAGTAAGGCAAATACATGGATCACCAGGCTGGGGGTCTGACAGCACCGAAGGAGAAAGTACCGAAATTTCAGTGCTCTCTGGATAACCCCTTTTGACACACTGGTGATGGAGCATGGATGTGATCCCTTCCACAAAGAGACATGATGGTGCAACACATCTGCATGATTCACTAACAAGCCATCCACCATATGCCCTGAGCTTATTTGGGAGAACATTCAAATGGAGCTAAAGTTGTTTTAAGTGCGATTAGTGCACTTTAATGACTCCGTGGCCTTTATTTTCTTGTATTCTCATAAGTGGGACCTATCAAAAAAATCTAGATGGCGAGATGTTATCCAAGCATTTCTCAGCTGTTTTGAGAACGGGATGCCGATAGCTGCCCCAACTGCCGACTGGACCAGCAGGGGAGAGGGGGTCTGGCTATGCCTGAAATTTAGGTTTGTGTTCCTAAGAAGGCAGTTGGGATCTTGTATTTATTTATTACCCATGGTCCTGCTAAAGGTAAGGGTGCTACTGCTTGAAAAGGCTACAAACATGCAGCAAAGTCATACATTTATATTATTTTAATAAATATTCATAAGTAAAACTAGGAATCCCGTTGGTTCCAAAAAAAATCCCCTTCATAGTTCTGTCTCAGTTCTGCTTCACCCTTAACTATTTGTGCAATGTCTGCATGTTTATGTGTTAGGCGAGAATTTCACTTCCCAGTGGTCTAGAAGGTCCTTCCGTAATTTGCAAATGTCACAAACCATAGTGATACCAAGTTCTCCAGTGGTGACGGGCTGTCTGATGCTGTGAACTGAACTGAACCAACTGCACCATTGAGAAAGTATTCTTAATATGGGTAGTTTAAAAACACACGTAAACAGAACCCCCAAATAGATTATCTCACTAATGTGTACCTATTCTAGTCCCCAATCCATCTGTCCCTCTGTGCTCTTGGTATGCCTGTCATTTTAAAGTCTTCTCCATTAATTTGGTTGTGATCGGGAATATAACAGAGCTGCAAAGCAATAAAACTCACAGCAACACATTTCTAAACTGTAATAAATGTTGCTAGACCTCTCAAGTAAATGACACATATCCCTCTATATAGTACGACGCAGATCCCTTAAGGCAGTCCCTATCTACCCCTCCGATCCTTATGTGGTCGGTAAGCTGGCTAGAGACACAATCACAAAGATATATATAGCTCTTATGAGGAATACACAGGATGGGGTTAAACGGAGGCATACCTGATATATACAATAAGGCAACACAGAAAATATCAGGAGTGCTAGACAGTGGCACACACAGGGTGGTAGCAGAATACTTAGAGTTGTCAGGAAACACCAGAAACTGGTACACAGGGGTTGTTCTCATACAAGCCAAATCACTTAGAATGGTCAGGAATAGACAAAACAGGTACACAGAGGAGGTTCTCATACAAGCCGAGTCAAAACAGTTGAACAGAACAATAGCACAATGAGTCAGTGAATCGCACAGCGAATCACTCAGCACCGAGGGAAGGAACTCCACGATGAGCCGGATTGCGCTGTCTGCTTTTAAACGCGCCAGGTCCACCTCATCATACCGCGCCCCGCCTCCTAGCCACCCACGTGAGCTCCGGAAGCCGGCACAACTCCGGGCACCCGGCTGGTCGATGGCGCCGCGGAGTTGCGGAGCGCCCTCTGAGCCCCAGACGTGACAGTAAATAAAGCAGCACGAGAGTGAAGTAACTTATGTTTTTATACACATAGTGTCATGACATACAGATTCACACCCACCGACAGGGCTGGACTGGGACAAAAAAAAAATCAGCCCTGGACTTCATCCAGACCGGCCCACTTTAATTATGCAAACACACAAAAATATTATATAAACAAGCCGGATCGCTCAACCAATCGCTCTACAGATACTGGAGTTGCTGCAGAGTGATTGGGTAAAGAATCACAGCGGCACTGAGGTTGAGTGTGCACCATGTCTTAAGATGAGGCGGATGTGCAGCGGGTCTCACAGGCACAGTGGCCCCAATATCAGACTGTGGCAGACTGTTCAGTTTTACAGATGGTGAGGAAGGTCTCACCCCACCCATTAAGGGCAGTGCGGCGCACTGAGCCATCGGCCCTCCGGGAATCTCCCTATAGTCCCTATGGCCAGTAAATGTCTGTCTACAGACAGAACCCCAGTTAGGAAAAAGGGCTGCACTTCCAGTCCTTTTAATGGCTGAGTATACAGCTCAGCTTACCAGTCTTCTACAATCCAAGGTCAAAGCAATGGAGAGATAATACAAGTGGTGCATTCTATTCAAAAGACAATGGAAAAAATGTACTTACATTAAAAAAATTACACATTAAAAAAATAATGTCTTTCCAAAAGATGACCCAATTCGGACACACTAATCTGGATGCTTCACTTGACACATAGCAGAATTGATATAATCAGGGCCAAATTCAAGTATCATTTTCAATAGCTATGGTTAAAAGCAGGGAGGCATCCTAAAAAAAAAAAAAAAAAAGTGCGGGAACTCATCGAAATTCCTGTTCCCCAATTAGCAATTATCATTTCGCACTTCACACAAACATATGCTCAAATGTGATACGTGATAATGTGATTTACGTGGATTATATTTATGTGGATTTTAGTGAAAATGTATGATAAATTATATATTTATTGTGATTTAACAGGGAAACATCCAAAAGAAGAAAAAGCAAGACAATCCAAGCGGGATCAGTGTCAAGGTAATTTATTAGCGGGGAGTAATACCCCACACAAGATTTAACGTTTCGGCCGTTCTGGCCTTAGTTATACCAGGGAAATATATGATTGAACACCTCAATACAAGCTTTATAATGTGTGGACCAATGGGAACTCCATTAACTGTGCAAAAATAGCAGAGGAACTGTGTTTCCCCTTGACCCCTGGTTAGAAATTAGTGTTAGGAATACAGTTAAAAATAAGGATTACGGTAATATTTGTGCTTATTTTAGGGTTATATTTCAAGGGCTAACTCTAACCCTAACATTCTAATCCATTTTCGTTTCATTTTTAGATAAGTTTCTACCTTTTCTTTTGGCACAGTGAGCATCAAAAGAAGGACAGAATCTGTTGGCTAAAAATTAGGCAAAAATGTAGCAGACTGTTATGGTTGTGTTGGGGTAACCATAAGCCTACCACGAAATGTAACCTTAACCCTAAATGTACCATAACCGCAAAACTAACACCATTGTCATGACAAATGTAAAAAACATATATATAGGTTAGAAGGAAAATAATATATATATTTTTTGTTCTGGCAAATAAAACAAAATTTGTAAAGTAACCCTAGCCCTAACCCTAGATCATTTCCAAAAAGGCTCTAAATGGGGAATATGTCAAATAATTATGGGTGGAGCCAAAACTATATGAAAAATCCTAAAAAACATGGCCAAAAATAACACGAGGTGTCGTTTTCAACTGTGTCTGAATTGGACTTTTATTTCAGTTTTCAGGCGTTTATTTTGGCGCGTCTTTTCAATAGTAAACACAATAACGGATAACTAGACCATGGTTGGGAAGCAGAAAAACCTGGATAACTAGAAGCTAGCTAAGGTCAACCTACCAGAGAAACAAACTGCTGTGATGACGAGAAATGAGAACCACAACTGGGCAGGGAACAAAGCAAGTGGAAGGCCTTATCTAAGGTACCTTCCCATTGATCAGAACACAGGGAAGGATGAATGGTGCAGAACCGCCCAGAAAACCAGAGGGAAGGAAGATCTGGGAGACTGGAACTTGTCCCTAGCAGAATTCTAGAACATCACACCACTTATCCAGTGTAGGAATGTAGAATCAGTGCCGGTGCTCTGTCAGATTGGTGCAATACAGGACTAGCACCGTTAGATGGGAGACCTGAAACTCTGAAACTCTCCTTTAAATCCCTGGCAATCATGGGGTCATCTAAAAAATGTCTGAGAACAGCCTTTTTCTCTGGCCTTGCTTCCAGCAACAGTCCCAAAATGAGATGGTCCCTCTTTGAAAAGTTATGTGCAAAAATGCAGGATTTGGCATAGAATATATTCTAATCCATTCTGGTTATAAATGGGTTAAAGATGACATGCTGAGGCATTTTATTTTTACCTGCTGGTAGGATGTGCGTTCACTCCCCCGCAATGTGATGGGAGAGGCATGAATCATCTGTATTGTGCAGTGTCGGCACATTGTGAATCCCTCACTATACCTATACCTATACTATAGCAGTAGGAAAAGGGAAGTGCTCATGCCTCTGTACAGAGCACTGGTGAGACCTCACTTGGAGTACTGTGTGCAGTACTGGAGACCGTATCTCCAGAAGGATATAGACATCTTAGAGAGAGTTCAGAGAAGGGCTACTAAAATGGTGTACGGCTTGAAGGAGAAAAGTTACCAGGAAAGGCTTAATGATCTTAACATGTACAGCTTGGAAAAAAGACGAGACAGAGGAGATATGATAGAAACATTTAAATACGTAAAGGGAATCCACAAGGTAGAGGAAGGGAGTATATTTAAACGGAAACAAAGTAACAAAACAAGAGGACATAGTCTTAGATTAGAGGGGCAAAGGTTTAAAAGTAACATCAGGAAGCATTATTTTACTGAGAGGGTGGTGGATACAGGGAACAGTCTTCCAGTTGAAGTGGTAGAGGCCAAAACAGTGATTGAATTTAAGCAGGCATGGGATAGGCATAAGGCTATCCTAAACAAAAGATAAATCCAGGTAAAGTATCCATGTAATTGGGCAGACTAGATGGGCCGAAAGGTTCTTATCTGCCGACATTTTTCTATGTTTCTATGTTTCTACCTGCATTAACATGACCTGGTAGTTTAGAACCAAAATTAGAAAGTGATGGGTCAATGCATGTCTCTCTGTAATATGGAATCATCATGCCAGTAGTAATATAGACTTGTCTTGGCTCTCTCTACATAGTGGTGACTGACCTTGGCATCTCCCATTTAAACACATTTGATGCCAGCCAGGGTTAAGAGCACCATCAATGTTTAAAGGGAAAAAAATGACCAGAATATGGTGCTAATAGACCCTAATTTTAGTAGCAACTATGTTGAACTTTGGTGAAACAATAGTGCTTATTTAGTGAATAAACCCAATATTTTTATGTCTGTGTGCCACCTCCTCCCCCCCTTCTATGAGCGTCATGTTATTTTAAGAGTTTAAGGATCCATTTATGTCATCAGACACATGGGGTCTGGGCTGGTAAAGTGCATGCTTTTAGATCAAGAAGGGGAAGTCTGCAAGATTCTTCAGAATCCTGCTATCTATTGCTGTGATGTGATCACTGTCAGTACAGCAGATGAGCTTTCACTTGTGACCAGGAACTCTGCAACCCCAGAGGTGGCTGTATAATTAGACAAAATAGGCTGTTGCGCGAAGCCTCGCTCAAACAGGGGCCTCACTTTATGGTACTTATGTGGAAGATCAGTGTACACATGGTATTCCACACAGATCTATTCCTACATTCAGATACTCCCAGAGAGAGAACTTAGGGAGCATTTATAAAGCATTGGGTTAATTTCTCTATTTTCTTTTTAATATCAAGTGGGGCCTCACAGTAGAAGCTTGTCTAAGCCCTCACTAACTTGAGGGCCACCATTGTACAGTCTCCCAGTCTCCATCCAGAGGACCTGGTACCACCCAAAGTCCATAATATGTACTCATTAGGCTGCTGTAACCAGCTTTGAGTCAGGTTATACAATAGCTCTTGTCCATCAATACATTATCTCTGATCTTTGGAAGGATAGTTTCTCCGGAGGGAAAAGAATCCTTATTCCAATTATGAGCAACTAGCAATTTATGAAATAATTTATTTTCAGTCCTTGTCATTACCACTTGATACTTATCTCTTTATTTAGTCCTTTCATAGAATACCTAAAGAAAATACTATGGGTCAGTCTGCTGGGACGTGTTCCTTTGTATGCCTGGTTTATAATTTTTATGGGAAATAAATGTATTAAAGGAACACTCCAAGCAGAAAATCACCACCCTTTTTTTTACTTTATATTAAACCTATTGCCCTAACTAGTCATTCAGTACATATATATATTTTTTAATGTTATACTTACCCTAAAAATTACACTTTTCCAACAACGTTTTTTTTTTTTTACTCACCTCCCTCCTCTTCCGCTCCCGTCGTGTTAAAGTTGGAACTTGGCTTAAGGTTTACGTGCAAAGCGCGCATGCGCGCCTATCACGTAAACCAGCCTATCAGCTCATTCAACCGCGCATGCGCGGAGCAGCGCACTTTCTTGAGCGGCGAGGTGAGCTGAAGTTCACCCCGCCTGCTCGTCTAAAAACTTAGGCGGAGGAGAAGGAGGAGGAGAAGGCTGCAGCTCCAGCTCCTTCTCCTGCGCGTTCCCGCGACTCTGCCGGAGTGGTGGGAGGTCATCGCGCTTCTAGCGCGATGACATCCCAGCTTTGCCGAGAGTTCCAAAACGCAGGGACCTTGAAACCCGATCGGCTGATTGACAGCTGGGAGGGCGGAGTAAAGTCCACCGCTTCTCTCAGCAATATCAGCCGATCGGGAAAAGGTGGAAGGCTGGGGAAAAAAATGGGATACTTCAGGCAATATGACCACCTTAAAAAGCTGAGGTGGTCATATTGCCTGGAGTATCCCTTTAATGCTAGACAGACTGTTTTGCAGCTCTGTTATCTGTTACGCCACATATACCAAATATCCCGAAAAGAGGGACATCAGTATTGAAATTGCAAATAGCATTGGGATTTGAGTCTAAGGCTAGGGTCAGACTGAGGCAGTGCGAACGCGCGTGCAGGCGCACATAATCACGGCCGCTCTAGCAGCAAATGCCAGGCAATGACAGCCAATATACGAAGTACGGTTGCACGAAAGTCCGGCTGCGCAATGCAAGTGGAAAATGAATGCATTTTTTCGAGAACGTAAAACCGCTAGTACGGTTGTACAGAGTGCGCTGCGTCCGCTAGCGGTGTGTGTGCGTGAATTGGAGATGTCAGACGCTACTAATGTCCGACCAACATAACGTCCAGATGCACAAAGTGTTTTATTGATGATCCGTACAAAATCACGGACGAAAAATGCGCATAGTATGACTGCTATCGCGTACTCCGTGAAAAAATGCGTCCACTCGTTCGAACGTACTTTTTCACAGACAACGTGAAAATGCGTTCGTCTGACCCTAGCCTAAAATAGGGAAAGTCCGTCATATGTAGACACATAATAGTTATGTATATGGCCACAGTCCTCTAAGGACTTTTTAAGGAAATTATGGATGCCGCAGTCTATCCCCGGCCTGGAAAGGACGTCTTTACAACCAGATGCCAGTTGGCAATGTTTGTGTCTCATATCAGTGTCAGTAATGCCTGCGCTGCGCACTGCACAGTGCCAGAAAGCCTGGCTCCAAAGCGTATTTCATTGACTTACTGCAGAGACGAACAGCGGACTTGCAATCATACCCTGCAGTATTCTCTGCTCAGCACGCTTGCTCTTTTCTTGCTGAGCCAGGATTTTTATGTCTGACACGATTCTTTTTAATGAGCCTAAAGTATTTTATCTGCTGGCGTTGTCTGCAAGTGCTCTGATCTGTCAGAAACTACAACCATTCAGCTTCCATTGATTCAGTACCCCTTTTTGTCAGAAGCATTTCTTTGCTGCGATTTTGTGGTCAAGAGGGGGAAGTTTACAGACTCTGATTTTATACAGAAATAACTGACTAAAGGTATGAGATAGAGAAGGGATATAAATTAGGAAAATGGTTATATTAAACTGCTGAAACACCACGATATTCCTTAGAAGGTATTCCATCCGGTTTAAGAGCAGATTTATTTATTTTATTTATAAAGGATTTTACCAGGAAGGATACATTGAGATTTCTCTCGTTTTCAAGTATGTCCTGGGTTCAAGAACATTGAAATTTTACAGTCGTTACAGAAATACAAAGTAATAAATGCTAGATATTAAGAACAAAACACAAATATACAGATTAACAGGGAAAATAAATATGTAATGTAGCCTGACATATTTATTTTACAAGAAATTTACATAAAGGGTTATTCACATTTTGGTGCTCTCCCGTTCCCCGTACTTTGGAGAGTTCGAATCGACCCGCCGAAAGAATCGAAAATTTGCCGCAAAACTGCCAAATCAATCCTAAAAACTGCTGCAAAACTGCCGAATCAATCCAAAAAACGCTGACTCAATCCAAAAAACTGGTATATGCATCCAGCGATTTGCCGAATCGATACGAAAAAAGCAGACGAACTGCTGTTGGAAAACAAAAACAAAAAATTATTTTTAGAACAAAAAATATTTATTTATTTTTACACAATACATACTCATGTTTTCTATCATTGGAAAGGCCAGGACTTATGAATCCAGAGATACAGGGGGTCTAAAAGACTCCTGCAATGGGATTTCCTTGCTAGACAGGGGGAATCCACATTTGTAATGTCATTGCACGCACACGAGATGACTCCTGCGGCCAGGGGACAATCCCTCGGCAAGGGCTGATGTGCAAGATGTCAGCCCTCTCTGACTGAATCCCCTGCTCCAAGCCAGATCGGCACCAAACAGGGAAAAAGACAGGATAATGCGTGGAGTGTCCTTGGCGCTGGGGAGGGAATCCCCACGACACTCCACTCACATCCATTGGCACCTGCAGGCCCGACTTGAGGGCTGGGCCAGGTGCATCACACCCCTCACACCCACAGAGCCGGCCCTGGTTTTTCATAATATCCAATCAAAATGGCACAATTCATACAGAATATCTATAATAATAAAAAAGCCCTATATCTGTGATCTCTGCTAGCTATCCAAAAGGGGGTCAGCCACGCATCCTTCCTAGAATGGAATGCTACAGCTTGTGGTAACTGCTTTAACCTGAACTGTTCTTTATCGATGTAAATATAAAAAGGGACACTCTACACATCCTGACCACTTTACATTTATAAAGTAGTCAGGATGTGAAGAGTAGTGACCCCTTCACCGGTATTTCTAAATTTCCCAAGCTGTCGGTCACCAGATAGCTCACTGGTACTGATCCATTTCAAAGAGGCAGCCGATGGATTGGATCTGTGCATGAGCACAGCTCTCAACCATCGTTCTACGCAGGCGCTACGGAAAGTGTGCTTTCCCGTTGCGCTGTGAAATTTGCAGTTCCTATGCTACGCCAGGTGCGTAGTAGTGCAAATTGTGATCGAAAGATTCAGAGACTTCTGGGTTCGGGAGTCCCTGAGCCGCAGCGGAGTATACTTTTCTCCACTGACATACAACTCTATCTAGGCTCCTGATGACGCCAATAACTGGCGAAACGCGTAGAGTTTGTTGTAGTGATTCAGAATACTTTGTAAGGGACCGGGTTCCGGTGACACCGGTGATGTGGATAATGAACCCGGGATGCAGCAAATAAATATTCAACAACAAAAATGGTTGGTGCAGAAAATATATATATTGAATAGACTGGATGTCAAACAAAAGGCAGGCATCTGTATAAATAATAAGTCCTTAGGAAACAAATAGAAGATATTTGGAAACACAGTCTTTGGTGCAAATGGAAGCTGGAGACTTGGATGAATTGTGGATCCGTGAAGAGCGTCTCAGTAAATATCAGGAAGAATAGTCCAGAAAACAAGCAAGGGAGTCATGGGCTGGCGGCTTACGTGGATGGTCCAAATACAGACCGGGGTTCGGTACACAGGAGATCAGACAGGATAGCCACCAGGCTCTGGAGCACATAAAGCACGTCCTTTCAATGGCAGGTTCAGGAGTTAATGTCAGAACATTGGCTGGGTGTGGTTCTCTTAAAGGACACCAGTCAATGCTAATGAGACACATATGATGCTGCTGCAGGAGGTCTGAAGGAATGTGTATTAACAAATACATTAGCAGGCTACCAGGGTGGGAATCAGGATTTGGTTCTTTTTCTGCGGCGTCGCCGTGGGACTTGACATACTTATTCCTTTATTTTGCTACTTTTGCTGTGATAAGCTTTTTCCCACTGACTTTGTTTTGGGTACCGTCGATTCTAGAGCGCTCTCAACGGATCCTCTTTCTTGGTTCTATTATCTTCTCTGGACATAACTGCTAGTCCAGCTTGTGCTGACCATTTACCCTTCATGCTACCTATCTATCCTGCTTTCCTATTGTTACGGACCCAAGTAGGCCCGTGTTCCCACTTTTATAGATTCCTATTGATAGCTCACATTTGGGTGGCCACCTTGTCTTTATATCATAGTATCGCTAGCTTCCATGTTTTATTTTTCTGTTTATTTGTTTCTTTGTATCACTTTTTTGTTCAGTGGTTCTTTTGTGTTCTTGTCTGTATTTTGGATATACTGTATGTGACTGTTCTGGCTGCAGGCACGGTGCACTCCATGTGTACCTTTTAGCTACATATCTATATTAAAGGTTGGCAGGGTTATTCAAAGAGAAGGTGACCTTTCGTTTTCTTCAATTTGGTACGATTTGGCGATCCCATTTCGGCGGCCCTGCAGTGTATTCAGCAAGCACCACAGGGCCGCCGTAATGCAGGGAAAAGTTGCCAGCAAACCAGGCGAAAACTCACTGCAAATGGGTGGCGAACGCACACCGAAACCCGCAAAAACATCTGGATTAACCCGCCGAAGACGCCGGGAAAAACCCGAGCAGGAGCCGATCACAGCGCAGAGCAGCCACCGGAAAAATCCGATACCGCAGACGAAGGAGGTGAAGAAAAAAAAAAAACAGTACGCTTGAATGTTTGAAAAGTGAAACGCTGTTTGCAAATAAACTACTGAGCGAAAATGTCTGAAGTTTACATATAAGATCCAATGAATGATAATAAAAAGGGCTGTTACAGAAAAAAAAGAAAACGGAAAAAAAATGTTTGCAAAAAAATCCCAAAAAATGCCTAAAAGATCCTAAACAAATCTAAAAAATGTAGAGACTTTTTACTGCAGAATATTATAATGAACGGTTTATTAGATATTGAATTAAAACGGGAATATTTTTAACATTGAAGCCTATGGGATTCTCCTGAATAAACCTGCCGAATTAAACCACCGAATGGCAGGTCATTTAGGGAACCTTTCACTGCTGGTTTGTGTTCTCTGAATAGCCAAAGCAGTGCTTTTTTATGGGGATTTCACTGCCCTCGAACAGGCACCGAATGTGCAGGCAATTTGCCAGAATTTGGCGTATTGCCTGCTCTCTGGATAGCCGAATGGCCAAGAAAGGTAACCGAACGCTGAAAATCAGCGTTCGGTTACCTTTCTCCAGCCATTCGGATCTCTTTGAATAAACCTGTATGTGTTAGTTTGAACATTATCTCTGTAGTAAGATTGTTTCTTGGTACCTGATTTAATATAAATTAACAGTGGTATTGGTAATTCATTTATGAAGCTACCTTAACCATATTTACTCCCTAAGGTCAAACAGTGACCTGCACCTAGCTTCTCCCCGCATCATCTCTTCCCATGATAGACTGCAGGATTTCTCACGCGCAGCCCCCACTCTCTGGAACGCTCTCCCTCGTACTGTCAGACTTTCCCCTAACTTCTCTTCCTTCAAACGCTCCCTTAAAACATTCCTATTTAGGGAAGCCTACCACCCAACTCACTGACACAACCATCAATCACTCTCACCTTACAGTCCTCTCCTCCTGTTTCCAATCCCAACCCTCCTAGATTGTGAGTTCCTACGGGAATAGGGCCCTCATCTCCTCCTGTACTGTTTGTCAAATGTTGTTCAATGTATTGTAACCCTGTCTATACTGTGCCTATTGTACAGCGCTGCGGAATATGCTGGCGCTTTATAAATTTAATAATAATAATAATAATACTCACCAGAACCTTGATAGAACTGATAAGACCTTTTTTAAAACATTAGTTTCCTTCAAAGAGAATTGTAGGATAGAACATAAATGTAGATGTGTGATGATAAAATGAACATTTTCAAACTTCAATCTGTCCCTGATAAGTTTATTGTGGTCAAGGGAAGGGGAATTTCACCCAAACCAACCAGAAGAATAGATGATAGGTTGGTAAAGGAAGTGACACTTTTCAATGGTCTGAGAACCTTTACTTACTCAGTTCTCAAGAAGGAAACATTGACAGGGTCAGTAAGATCAAATATGTGGGGGTTTTTCTGTTTGTATTTTAAGTATAAATTCTCATCTTTTCACCCTCAGCTTGCGTTGCTCAGTCATCACCACCAGCTCAAAGCTTTCAAAAAGAGGAAGTCCCTGCAGATTTTTTTTCCGAAATTTGTGTATCTACGTAATTTTTCATAGCACCGGTGCAGAACGATCGATTGGCTTTGTGCATGTAAGCACAGCTACAATCTGTCACATTCTGCATATCCAGCCCTGTCATCTGTATACATGATATCCTGTGCAGGCCTGGATCCATACTGCCATTCCTGGGTTGCATAACCCTGATAGTTATCCTTTCTCTGGGCCTATTCTGGGGCATGGGCCTGGAGCTGCTGCTCCATCAGCCTCTATGTTAATCCGGCCCTGTTGATTGATTTTACATGCCATGGGACCACCAAAGTCATGGTATCCAAGGCAAGGCCTGTGCATGATATTAACCCCTTAAGGACGGGAGTAATTTTACAACTTCGGCGCTGTTTCGGAAGTAGAAGTTTGCTGAGCTCATTTTGACCATTTTTAAGTCACGTATTCTTATACCACCCAGACAAATTATATATCGTTCTTTCCGGCAGACTCGGCAGATTAATAATATATCATTATTATATGTATATGTCATGCCCTGCCAAAATGCTATAACAAAAAATGTAAAAAAATTTGAATTTTCAATAAAATTTCAATCTTCCACAGTGTGTAAAGTGTTTTTTTTTTTTAATTTTATTATCCGAGGCTCTGCGGTCATATTCTATTGGGTAGATTTGTTAAAAAAATTAGAACGGTGAACCCATTTTTTTTTTGGGGAGAAATTGCGTGATTTTAGCTAAACCCCCAAAAAAAAAAAATCATTAGTGAAGCATCATTGTTCACATTATAATTGAAATGTGAACAATAGTGCTGCATTAAAAAAAACAATTTTTTTTTTTATTATTATATTTATTATTTTTTTATTATTTAATTTATTATTTTTTTATTATTTTTATTTTTACTTTTTTTACACTTTTATTTTACTTTTACCATGGTCATGTTTGATATCATTGGAAAGGCCATGCTCTGGCCTTTCCAGCAATATCATACATGACCCCCTAGCTGCCACCGATCAGGAGATAAAGGGGTTCAAAGAACCCCCCTATCTCCTGCAAGGGATTTCCATGGGAAATCCCTTTGCAGCTAGGGGGTTCCCCGGTAAACTGACATCATCGCGCATGGCGCGATGAGTCAGTTGACCGGGGGGTGAACCAGAGGTGGGGGCTGCCATCCAAGATGGCGGCCCCACCGGAAATAGGCCGCGATCGGGCACAAATTAGTGCCCGGTCGCGACCTGGCAGCTAAGGGGTTAACCCCCCATACATCGCTGGAAAGGTCAGGCGGTGACCCTTCCAGCGATGCTGGCCACAGCCGCCGGGGACCAGGCGATCGGGAGATAGAGGGATCCGAAGGATCCCTCCCCTCCCCTCCAGGCGCTTCCCCTGCTCCGGCGGGGGGGGACGCCTGAAACTGACGTCATCGCGCCACCGGCGCGATGACGTCACAACGCCGGAGGAGGGATCACACTGATCTGACTCCGGGGGAGTCAGAACAGCGTGGGAAGCGACCGGAGAAGGTGAGTATCTCCCGGGGGGGCTCTAAACGCCGAGGACGTACATTTACGTCCTGCGGCGGCAAAGCCCGCCTAATGCAGGGCGTAAATGTACGTCCTGCGGCGTTAAGGGGTTAACACACCCTAGACAAAACACATTTTGCTTTCCTCCTCTCCAGGACTGCACCGCCCATTGGGTTAAATGGGACATGGCTCCAGGCAGCACTTTGCCAGGGGCAGCCTTTTGCCTCAACTACTCCCAGCTGCTGCTGGGGCTTTGGCTAGCCCCGTTTTGTTACTGTGGAGCTCTGTGATACGCTCATACACATTACTGTATCATAGAGCTCTATAACAAAAAAACTCAAAGTAATGTGCGGTGTGTGAGTTTGAGTATTAATGTTGTGGAGCGCTCTGATACATGCCACACATTACTGTGAGGTTTATTGCTGTGTAACTCTGATACTCTCAGAAATGTGTTTTTTCAGTGGGGCAGCATTTCATTCATGGACCCAGGCAGGACAGTGTCTTGGGCCTGTCCTGCTCCCCTCCCAACAAATATACACAAAAAACCTAAGATACAAATACACAGGGACTGAAAGAGATGAACAGAAACATACATGCAGAGACACATACATATAAATAGACACAATATAAAAAAATATATACAGTTGTGTTCAAAATTATTCAACCCCCAATGCTGTAAAGGGTTTTAGGGAATTTAGTGTACATTTGTAATTGTATTCAGAATGAAATCCTACAAGGACTTTTTAAAGAACCATATGCAACTAAAATGACATCAATTGGTTTTGTAATACAGTAGTAAATGTTTCTTTTGTGAATTCTTCATTGACACAATTATTCAACCCCTTAAAGACTACCACTCTGAAGAACAGAGGTTCATTCAAGTGTTTTCAATCAGGTATTGAAAACACCTGTGGATGTCACGGAGCAGCAATAAAGCATAATAAGCACCAATTAGGCAGCTTTAAAATGACTGTGATACTCAGCTCCTTCTAGACATTTACTGGTGTGGTTACAAACATGGTGAAGTCAAGAGAATGGTCCAGGAAGACAAGAGAAGAGGTGATTACTCTTCACAGGAAGGGCAATGGCTATAAGAAGATTGCAAAGATGTTAAACATACCAAGAGAGACCATAGGAAGCATCATTCGCAAATTCAAGGCAAAGGGCACTGTTGAAATGCTACCTGGTCGTGGCAGAAAGAAGATGCTGACTTCGACTGCTGTGCGCTACCTGAAGCGTAGAGTGAAGAAAAGTCCCCGTGTGACTGCTGAGGAACTGAGAAAAGATTTGTCAGATGTGGGTAGTGTACTGAAGTTTCAGCTCAGACAATACGGCGCACACTGCGTAATGAAGGCCTCCATGCCAGAACTCCCAGGCGCACCCCCTTGCTGTCTCCAAAGTATAAGAAGAGTCGACTGCAGTTATAACTGTAAAAGGATGTTGTACTAAGTACTAAGATTGAATGTCACTTGGGGGTTGAATAAAACTGATAATGATGTGAGCACAGAAAAGACATTTGTGGTTATTCCATTATAAATGTTATGTTATATTTGTCTGACCTACACGTGCCTCTTTGATTTAATTGTAAGCAAGATGACTGAATGATCAAAATCAATGTCAAACTGGCCAAAACACTCAATTTCAGTGGGGGTTGAATAATTTTGAACACAACTGTACATCCACACAGACTGATACACAATACACAGATAATTACATGGACCTACACAGAAACATACACAGATTGATAAACAGATTCCAACACACATTTACACAGAACATACATACAGCACATATAGTAGGCACATACGCAGACCAATAGACTCATACTCATACACCTCACAAGGCAGAAGACAGATAGCAAGTGCAGCAAATCTTTTAGTTCAAGGTCTGCACAGCCAGAATGGATGTGGGTGTATGATTTGACTTAAATGGATATGTATGTCTAGAAAATGTTTAAATTGACATTTAATTTTTTTTATACCTATAGACAAACTACGATAAATCAATTAAAGTTTTTAAAATGTGTAATTTTTTATTTTTTTGCTTTAAACTCTGTCATTTCATCTTCTCTGGCCACGCCCCTCAGCTAGGGTATTTCTTCAGCTGCCACTTCCTGTATGTCCAGCCCCTCTCTTACTGTACCTTTTCTTGCGTTTTCTCTGCTTTATCTTCCTGTCTTTTTCTTTTTTCCTTTTCTTGCTGTGTCTCTGTGCTTCCTTTTGCTGTCCCTCTCTGTTTCTCTGAGTGTATTGATTTTGATTTCTGTCCTTCCCTGTCTCTGTAGTAGCTGGGGGTGAAAGAGGTACACAATTGGAATGGCAATCAGCCCCGCCCTCCCCTTGGCTCACAGTGCAGGAGGGAGGAGAAGCAACTCAGACGCACATGCTCAGTGTGTCTTTTATCTATACCTAGGTATACACACTGATTGGTTAGATCAAAGTGCCTCCTGAGGTAAACATGGAAAATGCCAAGAAAGAAAAGCAGTAGATATGAAAAAAAATATGATATTTACTTGCTTTTTATGCCTGCTGAATGAGACTACTGGCTCATAAAAAAGGCATTGCACATTTTTAAAAGCACATTAGTAAAGCATGCATGTCCCTTTAAGGAGGCAAAGGAGTTACATACAAAGCTTCATAAACACTTGTGCACAAATACAGTTTCCAATGCAGTCGCAACTCTTATCACACACATAAATCTCTACCCACTCCTACAATGTCCATCACACGCACATATCCCACACATGAATCCACTGGGTGTTATTTTTACGTTTAGTGATAACATGTAGTTCATTTTATCTTTTATTTACTCTTTTACTGACATTTTCACAAATCATTTAACTGATTTGAAAATCAGCCTGTTAAATGACCCGGTCTGTTTCCTAGAGATTATCAACCGACATAAATTGGAGTCCTTATCAACAGGTTCCTAATAGTTTTGAATTTTAAATGTGTTTTTCGTGATTTTTCTGGAACAGAAAGGCCATGCTAATATATTTGTGCACTGGTACGCGGATGGTATTACAATCTATGCACAGTTTGTAACGCACAGCCTTTTTTTTTATAAGCATATATGCGCAGATTGATTTTGACAGGTGCAAAAACTTAACGTGAGACAATTAAGGCTATTAATTCTGATTGGCTGAATCGCGTGAAAAAAACAGTCCGCACACTGATTTCTGCACGCAACATTACTGCCTGCGCATTTTTGTGCGTCCGTTTTACGCGCGTTTTTTTAACAGATGAAAAAATGCACGAGGATTGTAATACTAGCGTTGATTTACGCACGTTAACGTTTGACGCTGCGTGCAAAAATTCACGCGTTTACTGTGCATTTTTGCGTGAAGAATTTAATAGGGCCCCTCTTTGCTAGAAATCATTATGATTCAGTGTGATTTTTTTATTATTATTTAATTCCACTGTAAATTCATTCACTTCTAGATCAGTTTTAGGATAGGGAAATCTAACATTAAGAAAGGAGAAAGAGAGAAAAAAAGAGAGAACTAGGGACAGTTTCCTGGTACCATAACTGCTTAGAGCAGTGTTTCCCAAACCTGTCCTCAGGACCCTCCGCCTCGCCAGGTTTTCCAGATATCTGAAGCACAGCACAGGTAACATGATTTGCTGCTCAGTGATTGCAGGATTCAATCTGCATTTCCCCAAGGTGATCTGCAAAATCTGGCCTGGTTGAAGGTCCCGAGGACAGGTTTGGGAAACACTGGCTTAGAGTGTTAAAATAAGGGGGAGATGGGGGATAAAAATTAACTCCTCCTGAGCTTCTCCACACGCACTCTCTCATTTTTAGTCCTTTCGTTTTAAACTCCCCTGAAATCCAGCACCAGACTCCCTTGGCAATGGTCTGGATGTAACATGCTGCTGCTTCCCGAAAGATGTAGCATGCCACATTACCGCAGGAGGCAGTCAATCCAATGGCTTTCAAAAGTATAGCCACATGTGCTGATATTCAAATAGATTTTTTATCGGAAATCAATATGCCCTTATTTGAATCTACTGAACTGATTTGTAGCCGAAAAAGGTGACAATGTCAGATAAACAGCTGAATTAAAGTCCTTAGTCTGGAATTAAGTTCATTGAGCCATTGGTGGCCGCTTGGTTCCGAAGGTCCTGGGACGTGAGCTCAGTGCTCCGGTTCTGAGTGGGACTAATTTCCTCCTCCTGGAGGGCAGAATCAGCCATTCTAGACAGTTCCCCTTGAGGGAGGAGAGGGACAAAAGACACTCAAGGCACTGTGACCACACAAAAAGCTTTGAGTGTTCACAATGCATAGAATGACCCTTTTAACCACTTCAATGCTAAGGACGCGCTCAGCGCGTCCTCAGCATTACCGCTGGTGTGCTGAGGACGCGCTGAGCGCGTCCTCAGTTTGGGGTCAGCGTTCGGCCGGGTTCCGGCCGATCGCTGGCCCCTCCGGTGCGGGCTGACATCCTGGATGTCAGCCCGGCATCCGGACCACCAGCCGCCATTATTAGGTGTCATCGCGGGGGCGCGATGACACCTAATTCAGGCGCCCCCCCCGCATGTGCGGAGGAGGCGCCTGAAAGGGAGGGGGGGAGGTCCTTCGGACCTCTCTCCCTCCCGATCGGTGGCACACAGGGGCTTAACCCAGGCATCATTTGGAAGGGCACAGCCTGCCCTTCCAAATGATGCCTGGCATTAACCCCTGGGGAGCTGGATCGCAAATCGGCGCTGAAAAGCGCCGATTCGCGATCCTTCCCGGGAGCTGGCCGACATCTTGGATGTCGGCCAAGCTTCCGGGAACTCCCCCAGAGGACTGGCGTCATCGTGCGCAGCACGATGACGCCAGTCCTAGCGTTAACCCCTAACTGCCACCAAGTGTGGAGATAGGGAGTTCCAATGAACTCCCTATCTCCCGATCCGTGGCAGCTAGGGGTTAAATTTTGATATGGTTGGATCGGCCAGAGGATGGCCGTTCCAACGATACCAAACATGAAAGTTAAAAAATTTGTAAAAAAAAAAAAATTAAAAATAAAAATAATAAAAAATTTAAAAAAAAAATTAAAAAAAAAAAAATAAACACATTTTTTTTATTTTTTTTGGTTTGTTAGTGTAGCAATATTGTTCCCATTTCAATTATAATGTGAACAATGATGCTGCACTAACGATTTTTGTATGCGGTGCGTTTGTTAAAAATAGTGTAATTTTCCCCAAAAAAAAATGTAACGAGACCCCATCTCTAATTTTTTTAACAAGCGCACCCCATACAAAATATAACCGCAATTGCTCGCATGTTAAAATGTGGAAAAAAACACTTTACACATTGTAAATTATTAAAAATTCATATTTTATTGCATTTTTTGTTATAATATACAGACATGACATAACGTATACATATAATAATGACATATTATGAATCTACCGAGTCTGACGGAAAGAACGATATATAATATGTCTGGGTCATATACTAAAATAAGCCTTAAAAACACGTTTAAACATGATGCGCAAAACAGGTAAAAAATGACCTCAGCACAGGGGCGGGAAAAGCCTCAGCAGCGAAAGGGTTAATGCTCATGTTGCCGAACGTGCCATTTTAACACATAAATACCTTTTACAGTGTCAAAAAATCTATATTATGCAGAACCTTTCATTGTGCTGTATCACAATATATATACAGATTCCCGTCTTGAAAGCTCAGATGGATGAGTGCGCGTCTATAATAATGTCAAGTTTAGCGCATAGAAAGTATTCCTGCAGTGTTCAATTGAACCCTTGATATATATTCAGTCTGCTTTCTACTACCATCTGCGCTGTGATTCTCCAAATTCTTTGAAAACAGACTTGTTGATTAATGGCATTTATTATCTTTTCAGTTCAATTGCCTACTTGCAGGAGGTTTCCTGTACTTTTCAGGGATCCACTTCAAAACAAATGGTGCCATTGGACATAGAAATATGGGATACCTACTCTCTTATGCCAACCCAAATTTAGCTTCAGTGGTGGGTATGAGAACAAGGGTTAGAATTGAGTAAATCTGTCCTGTCATGTCAAGAAAACCAGAGAAACCAAGAATTTCATAAAATGCTCCACTATACTACATAATGGTAGGTCATTGTACCATGGTATCTATAGGAAGCATGACCTTTAGTCATTATCATTATTCCTGTGTTCTCACTTTTATTACTCCCTTGATAAGTTAGTAATGGGGCTTGGCAGGAAGGAGTAAGTCTGAGTCAGGGCATCTTTAATGGCATCACCACATGTGAGAAAACTGACAGGGGCATAGTCTTAGGTGGTAAGAAATGAGTGATATAAAAAAATTTTCATCATATTCTCCCAATGAGTTATAAAGAAATTAAAAATAAATTATAATAGAAAAACAAGAAAACAGTGTGGCAAATGCATCGCTGCCTATTGGCTTGCTTGTGCCACAGATGCTGGTATGAATAGATACATATGTACATAAAATGTAATACTTTATTAATCAATAAACAAAAACAACAGTTATAAATTGACAGTTCTTGTATAATATGATATAATATGGCACCAAAAAACCTTATCTGTTCCCAATGGAACTATAGAGTCCCTGCGTTCCTGCCTAAAAAGATGGCATAAATATGTCGCCAATTTGGCGTTGATGCTAATTGAATTGCTCAGTGCTTAATAGCAAGAAGAATAATCAATGAGACCGGTAATACGTATTGACAATTGATAAAGCAATAAATAATGCTGATATGTTGCTCGGTACCTAGTAGCCAATATAGAGATAAATGAGACCGGTACAGCGCCTTGCCAAATAATATATAGGGTTATTGGACAAATCAGCGGAATAGCAAGATCAACGTTTAAAGCGATAGCATATTGATCCGTGATCAGTCAGGAGTATAGTCTAGCCCAATAGCATATTGCTCCATCAGCAAATCCGACGCAAGATAAATCCCATGTCCCTGGTCACTGATATGATTTCTATACTGGCCCTGTAGAGGGAAATAACGCAAATAGTGATAAATAACAATGATTAAATTGCTCAGTGCTTGGTCGCCAATATAACAATGAAAATAAGAGAGACCGGTAATGCGCCTTGCCAGATGATAAATAAGGTTATTAGACAACACAATGGAATGACAAAACCAACATTTGAAATAACGCCCTATTGATCCGTGGTCCGTCAACAGTTGGACTAGCCCAGATGCATATTCCTCAATCGGCAGGACAGACGCAAGTAGGTAATCACATGTTCCTAATACTGATATGATTTCTATACTGGCCCTATAGAAACAGTTCGGCAGAATTAGAGCACCACAAGTAGGGAATAAGAAAAACCAGCGAGTTAGCTTACGGTCCGGTGTCAATCATGTATACCGCCATATAATTGCTATCTGTTAAAAACAAATGGCCATCACCAATAAAGAAACGCTGACGCGCGTTTGGCTGTATTTGCACGGCTTCGTCCAGAGCGCGAATTAAACTCTCCCCTTCACTCCATATTTATACTGTCCCATAATTAGGCAGTTATCCGAACGCGCCAATAATTGAAAGCAGTGCGTAGAACTACTTCCGCATCGATGATTCTAAGCAATGCATGAGATTACTTCTGCATCACGTGCTCGTTCATCTCAGTGCGTCACATGGTACCATTTCGGCCAATAGGATTACACGTTATTTCGTACTTCACCGGCTAACTCTTCTGACTAGGCAAAAGAGCGCCATCTGATGAAGTATTACCAATGGGGGCTGGTACCTGCTTTTCGGCATTCTTGTTGTCTAGTAACTAAACCTTGTTGAGTGCCCACAGTAGGGGGAGGTATATTAAAGAATTTCTAAAGCCTCTATGAGCCTATTAGGGTCCGACATTCCATTTGAATCTATATATCCGCTTAACCTAGATGGTTATTGTCAATGTATTGGAATGTCTGATTAGTCATAGATCCTAAATCTATCTCTCCATGTTTTTGGTCACATTGAGTAGACAGTCACACTGTATGCAAGATATATTATACTAGTTTTCTGAAACCACTAGGAAATAATTTTCCCATTTGGTTATACTCTTTATTTATTGTAATATTTGTTTTTAAATCTTGCTCTATGCAACGATGCCTGTGACTTCCACCTCTATTGTCCCATATCAGCATTATCCTGGTGTCACTTTTTGCATGCACGATTCTATAGTGGGGCTTGTAACCATGCGCCGATGTGATTGAGGCCTAATGTTGTGGCTTCCGCTGTGTCCTTCTGACATGCTTTTTGACAAAGAATTCTGACGTCTTTCAGAAAATTATAACAAGGAGCAATTGATGTAAGTCATTATGTCACCAACACAACCGGATGTACTGGCACATCTATGTGAGATCATCTTTCCTATATAAACTCACCCTTGTCTATAGTGCGTTGCTATATTGCAATCCTTTACAGCAAAATTGTGCAATATATTATTTTGTTTTACCAGAAGTTTGACCTGGCTTATCTAGATCCCATTCCTCTCTGATATTTATTTATTTTATTTATTTATAAAGGAGTTTACCAGGAAGGATACATTGAGATTTCTCTCGTTTTCAAGTATGTCCTGGGATATCCCTTGACTTGGCTCTGTCTGATAGTTTGTGTTCAATCTATGAAATTCTGACCCTGACTACCTTTGGGCGTTTGAGAGTTAAAGAAAACCCAGTCAGTAAAACAACCAGTCACCATTCTGATTCAGGTCCTGTATCTGGCCTTGTGTTATGACCCATGCAGTACAGGATTGCCTTGACATACCAGTTCATGGTGTAATGTGGACTTTGCGTTTCATGCCTGTCACCAACCAATGCCTTGCTTATTCCATGTTTTAAATATACAGAAAGTTAGTATATACATGACTTTAGATTATCAACAACACATAAATTAAGCAGTGATGTGCCACTCTGAAATTGAATCCATGCTTCCAGGCAGTGGCGACTCTAGGAACAATATTTAGGTGGGGCAAAGAAGATACCGCAGTCAAAACTGGTGGGGTGGGGCACTAATAATTTTCACCACTAAATCATATCACTGAATAAAACTAAGGGCTCTATCACCTGGTGTGAGCTAAAACACCATCGCTAAAGGAAAAGTTTAGCGCAAGTCGCTAAAACTTAGTGCCTGACGACCTACTAACAGATCACCTTGTCCACGGTAGTCCATGAACAAGGTCGTTTGGCGCATGCTAGGAAAACTCTAAGATCCGGGCTGAGACCCAGCGCTAATGTAGTTGTGTACAGGATAGAACAGTTTTTTTTCCCAGTGCAGAGTGCCATGCCATACCTACCCCTGCCCTCACAAGCTTGAATATGAACACATCCAGTGAATAACATCACACCCCTGCATTATTAAAATCCTCCAAGGTGGCCGTATCATCCATGTTTTGATGCACACATATATTAAGGCTGATGGGCATTGCATGATAAATGCCACCCAACACCATGTAGAAACACTACACTGCATTTAATAGATCCGAAAGGAAGGCCAGGTGAGCCACATTAACTTCCCTGCTGCAGCATATAAATAACACATGTTTCAGGGCAAGACTTATGTGTCCCTTTAAACTTGGTCCACACGGTCACCCTAATAATTACCCGCTTACTGTCACGGCTCACTGCAGGGGTTAAGGATTCAAGCCCAATATGCGGTTACTCAGATGAAGAGGCAGAAAGGGAAGGTTGTAATCCAAAACATAGGTTTATTAAATAAACAAAAGTAAACCAAGAAGGGGAATCTGAATAACTATAGATAGGAGCTGGATGGGCAGGATAATATATACAGAGGACAGGGTACACTTAGCAGAAGGGGTAGACAGGACAGGACACTGAATAGCACAATAGGGCTAACAGAAGATACTGGATGCTGAATAAAGAATAAACACAGGTGAACAGGAACTGAACACTGAATAAAGAATAAAACACAAATCAGAGCTTAACTGAACAAAAAAATGGAAAACAGATACAAAAGAACACACGAACTGGTACAGAGGGTGGAGGATCAAAAGACACAGAAGGCAAGAAGACAACATAAGATCAGGCGCGGTATCAGAAAGGTCAAGACTGGAGAGTGGTTAAATCAGGCATTGGTCGGTGGCAGGCGGCTGGCATAGAAGTAGTCAGAGTCCAGAATCCAATGTCATTCACGGGTTAATCAATAGATGGGATGATGGGAGTTGCAAAGGGATCCAGAAAATGGGGAATGCAAGGAATGTCCAGGAAGGAGGGTAGCAGAGATAAGGGAGTCCTCAGGATACCAGATGGAGGGGTTCTCAGGATACCAGATGGAGGGGTTCTCAGGATACCAGATGGAGGGGTTCTCAGGATACCAGATGGAGGGGTTCTCAGGATACCAGATGGAGGGGTTCTCAGGATACCAGATGGAGGGGTTCTCAGGATACCAGATGGAGGGGTTCTCAGGATACCAGATGGAGGGGTTCTCAGGATATCAGAAGGAGGGGTTCTCAGAGTGCCAGCTGAGCATCAGGCAGGTCAGTGCATAGCACACAGGTCAGGCTTGCAAAGAGTCGTTCTATTGTTAGAAAAGACGATGCAGAAGCCCTGATTCAGAGGTGAGGCTGGATTAAATTGGCAATGCAGGCCCAGCCCACACCTGAGGCTGGAGATGTGAAGGAAAATCAGGAACAGATCCCAGTGTAGTTAGACACCAGTCCAGGTAAAGGCAAAATCAGGACTGGAACTGCACTTCATTTGCCTTTTTTACCGCGTCTGCGGCGCGAATCGTGACACTTACATACTATGAATATCCCCCAACATAAAATGTTTAAAATTAGGCAATATATTATAATAAGGATATATGTGGATAAAGGATACATTTATAATAGAGCCGACTGCAACAGCAACAACAATGCAGACCAGATCCATTGTTATGGTGTATGGGGCCAAGAGAACACCTGTGCTGCATTCCTTTCAATTGCCTGTTAATTTTGGGCGAGGATCTGGTTTTTCCGTTTTTTTGGAGCTAGCACCAGGTTTGAGCAGTAGGTAAAATGTTGCAATTAGCGCCCCTCAAAAAATTAGCGTTGGCACCAAGTGATCTGTTAGCTGCAAAAGCACTAGAGATCTCTTGCGCTAGCCATGTTAAGTAAAGGACGCGGAAAGTACAGTAAGCTTGCGGTACAAATCACTAATAGCAACGCGCTAAGTGATTTTTTCCATTTGTAGAAGGAGGCAAACGATCTGTTTGTCCGGCGCTTGACTCGTTTAACCTGGCGCTAACGCAAAACCATGCCGACGCAAGGGTTAGCTCCCACCAGGTAATAGTGCCCTAAATAAGTATATATATAAATAAGATTCCAAAACCCCTGATTAATGTGATGCAATGATACCTTGTTATTGTACTAACCTGATAATTAAATTCAACATTCTATTTGCCGCAATTTGGCAGTTTTCGCTGAATGTCTGATTGCTGCTTCAGCGACTCCACGTTTAGCAAATTGCAGTTTTCCTCCCTTCCATTCCCTTTTTAGCATTGAGAAGGTAATGTAGTCCTAAGATTTGATGTGACTTTTCTCTATGGTTTGTTACGGTTCAGCATTTATTGTTTACCAGATCATTACTTATGTGTTGTTTTGGTCTGATAACTGCATTCTAATAAGCCTGCTTTTTATAATTTTTTGCATGTTTAAGTCAACTATGCTGAACAATCAAAAGGGTCTATTCACTAACCTCCAAACTTGTCACCGAGCTGCACCGAATGGTGAATTTCACAGTTTGGTGTGATTTAAGGGCAGTTTGTCTATTTTCTAAGCTGTTAATTTATCAAATACGGATGAATTGACAGCAAAATATGGTGCAGTTCGCCACAGTTCGGCAGTCTTTGGCGGTGGAGAAATTGTCCCATAGAGAAGTAATGGTTTGTCTATTCACAGAATGACGAACTGCTCCAAAGCGTCCGTGAAATGACCTGGTTTTCGACAGGTTTAAACAGGCGAATCCCAGGATTCAATGTAAAAACATAATATCTATTTTAATTTGTTTTTAAAAGATTTGAAGAAATAAAAGGTTTATTTTTTCATTTTCAGCAAAAAAATTTATTTTTTTATGTTTTGAAGAAAACTTTGATTCCCAATTTTTTAAAAAGTCATTTTTAAAAATTCTGTAACAGACCATTTAATTACTTTTTTAAAGGACCTTTTTTATTATTTAGACACACTTTAATACATTTTTATTGGTTTTATTGTTAGGAGAATAGGAGACTTACATTTTGTATTTATTTTTTTGCAGTTCGGTGGAGTTGGGTTCAGTTCGGTGGCAAACGGACGCAAGTTAGGCAAGAACGTAAAACCGCTAGACGGACGTGCAGAGTACGCCACGTCCGTGTAGCGTTCTGTGTGCGTGATGACACAAAGTCAGACGGAGAGCATTTGCGACGTCCAGCACCTTGACGCACAAAATGGCTTTTCATATCCTTTTCAAATTTTCATAATTTTTCATATTAATTTTGTTTCCCAGAATTCCCTTTTTTCTACCTACGTCAAAAAAAACGGACTGTGTGGCGTCTACAGCAGTGGCGGAGGTACCAGGGTCGCAGCGGTCTAAAGGGTTCTCCCACTATGGGTAGGGGTCTCAGGGTTGCTTTCCGGGTGTCCCCCCTCTTTCCTACCCGCTGGCATACCTCACAGGTCCGGCAATAGTCCCTAACATCCCCAGATAACCCGAGCCAGAAGAAGCTCTGGGTCCGCCTGTGCCCCAGATGGCCTGCAAGGGGAATATCATGCCCAATCTTCAACAGATCGCGCCGATATTTCCCCGGCACTACCAGTTGCCTATGGGGTACCTGGTCCACTCCCCTCCTCACTCCCCCAGAGGTCCTATACAACTTCCCTTGGTCCCAGGCAAATCTCACTTCCCCTGCCCCTCCCGGCTCCCGCCCAGCCTGTTGTCGGTAAGGGGCAAGGGTGACGTCTTCCCTGGTGGCTTGGGCAAAGTCCGTCGGGGAATCCCAGGTCAGGGAGGGGGTATTGTCGGGGCCAAGGGTTGGGCTGGTCTCAGTTACCGCGGTCCCCTCGGAGTCTGTGTGCAGAGCCTTCCTTGCTTGATGACGGGGCATACCCCGCCAGGGTGGGTGTCCTCAAAAGTAGAGGTCAGCAGACCAAGGTCGTTGCCGAGTAGTACTTCGGTTGGTAGGTCTTTCATGATCCCTACTTCCACGTCCCGGGCATCCGTGCCCCAATCAAGATGGACACGGGCTGTAGGGATCCGGTAAACATGGCCACTGGCGACTCGGACGGCCACCGAGTGGCCTGTGGAGGCAGCCGGGGTAATAAGGTGGGGCTGTGCCAGGGTAAGGGTTGCGCCAGTGTCCCGCAGGCCGTTGGCACTCCGTCCATTCACCCGAACCTTTTGGCGATGGTGCTGCCGGTTATCTTGGGCAGCTGCTTGAATCAGGTCTGCTTCATGTAGGATGCCCCAGTCTTCGTCCGGAATCGCTGTGGGTTCTGGCTCCGGCTCATGTTGGCAACAATATGCCGTAGCTCTGCCCGGAGGGTGTGCTGGGCGATGCGGGGCAGGACGGTTAGCAGTCAGTGGACAGCAGTCCCGGATATGTCCGAATTGGTTGCACCCATAGGACCGGTCCGAGGAACCGGGGTGTGGATTGTCGGTAGCCAGGGTGCTCTCTCGGTGGGTGCGGTACGAGGCTGGGGTGCTGGATGGAACCGGGGAGGTGGGGGCCGGATGTCAGGAGGAGGTAGTCGCCTGGCATCCTGGTATTTATCGGCGAGGCAGGTAGCTTCGGGCAGGGTAAGGGGACGTCGGTCTCGCACCCAATCCCGGACCTCTGGAGGTGAATAGTTATAGAACTGCTCCAGCAAGAGCAGTTGGACGATTTTGTCCAGGTGGGTGGCTTGGCATCCCTGGATCCAGCTGCAGACGGCCTGTTGCATGCGGTGCCCCATTCCGCGTAGGAGTCATGGGTCCCTTTCTTTAGAGCTCGGAACCGGACTCGATACTCCTCGGGGGTGAGCGCATAGCGGGCCAGCAGGTGTTCCTTTACCCGCTCGTACACCATGCAGTCCTCATCTGCCACAGCCCGGTAAGCTTCAGCCGCTCTGCCTGTCAACTTACTTGCCAGTAGAGGTACCCAATCTCGGACCGCCACCTCTTGCAGGGCACATTGTCTTTCAAAATCTTGCAGGAAGCCGTCAATATCCTCACTTCCCTCTGGGAAGAGTTTGAAGGCGGCAAAGGGAATCTTTTGCTTGGGGGGTCCGGTGCTGCCCTGGGGAGTCAGAGACCCACCGGACCGTTGCTGCATTTCTGCTTGGCGGAGTCTGTCCGTATCTGCCAAGACCCTCTCGATGATGTCGGCGGAGGGGTCTGTTCCGTACAGGGCCAGCCGCCACTGTACCTCTTGCCGCCATTCTGAGGTCTCAGAGCCCTCGGAGGGAGGCATACAAGCACGGTCGTCCTCCATCAATTCTCTGATGATGACCGCCTTCGGTTTGCCCCCGGGGATCTTGCCTCTGTCTTTCAGCAATTCTTTAAGGACCGTGCGCTTCACACCCTCGTAGTGCTGGGCCATACGGGGTTATGGCCGTTACTTGGGGTGTCCGCCTCTCGGACCCAGGGGTGTCTGAGACTGGGGTCAAGTCAGCGGCTGTTTTTCCCCCTGCTGGGCTGGTCTCAGAATCTCCCCCGGATGGCGGCCGCTCCGGATGCTCGGCGTGTTGCGGTGGCTGAGACCGGGGTCAAGCCAGCGGCTGTATTTCCCCCTGCTTGTCTGGTCTCAGCCGATCCCACCAGGCTGCCAGCCAATGTGACGGATCCCGCTACTCGGGGTGAGTAGATCCGCCGTCAGCGCCGAGTACACCTGGAGGTCGGTAGTATGGTAGCGAGGTGCCTCTGGTGCTCGTAGAATACCCCGAGGTTGCAGCGCTGTAGAGAGGTCCTTGAAGCGTCTCGGTTCCCAAAGCCCTGTTATCCCCAATTACTAGCCGAGGCAGGAGTAAAGGTTCAAACAAGAGTGATTTTATCTTGCATGGGGAACACAGGTGTATTTATGATGGAAAACGGCATTGTTCTCCCCTGGCCCGCCCTCAGCCCTCCCAGGGTCATTTCTGCCACTGCCCCATTTCTCTTTGTTAACCTGGGGCCCCCCCTGCTGTGCGCAGCCCTTATCTTGGGGCTCGGCGCCAGCTCGTCTGGTGAACTTTCCTTGGCTCTGAATGAGCGGGGAACAGGGGAACAACAGGGAAAATCACATTGGGGTACTTATAAAAATAAGGGCTAACGAACTTTTAATAACACACAAATAAATAAACACTTGAACTGCTGTACTGCGCTACAGCGTAGTGGAGGCCGTCCCATCACAGCCCCAACGTGACTAGTCGAAGATTTATTAAATCCATTCACTGGCCAGTTGAAACATAGTACCCGGGTACCTGAGCTCACACACACACACTTTTTGGGACATAACCTGCACGGGACTTACACTCCAGAAACAAAGGGGTTAAACTTTTCTTTTACCGCTGCGCGTTTCCCGCATTACGAAATCCTGTTTTCCATATACCGTGCTTACATTATATATGCCGCTTTATTGAGACCAGTAAAGCATGGCTCAAAATTTCAAGTCCCAAGCTACTAGCCAGGACTTAAGAGTTACTCGCCACTAGTTGCCCCACCTAACCCCTTATCCTGCCCTGCCTCTGCATTGCCACTCGCCCTCATGTAATTTCCACTCACCAAATGCGAGCAGGCGAGTGGAAATTTTGAGGCCTGCAGTAAAGTATATAATTTATAAAATCCACAACAGTGCTGGTGTATATTTATTCCCTAGTGCGGAGAGACTAACCCGAGGTTAAATTCAGCGGCTCCTCCGGGAGTGAGCGCTACACACGCACGCAGAGTGCGCTCAGACTGCGTTCATCTGACATTAGCCTAAAATATTTCTTTACTCCATGCATGTACAAGTATCTTTTAATTATTTCCTTTTAGACTTTCAGTCACAATCTCTTTTTGCGAGTTTCTTTCAAATAATGTTTCTTCTTCTTTAGTATGTGGATCTGTCAAGACTAGCTGTGGCATTTCTTTAACACAATGAGAGCCAAGAACTGCCCTATTTCACATTGGCTGAGGGTAAGACCTTCCAGTGTATTTTTATATGGTATTATTCACAGCTTTGAATAAGGTGCCAATGTGTTTTATGGCTCCAGGTGAAGCTGTTCAAGTTACATCTTGCAAGATGAAGGTAAATGGTTGTTGAGTTGTTTGAGGTATTTCCAAACCAAATGATCAAGGCTCACGTTATCCAAATTAGAGGGAAAGTCCTTAAAACAGGGCCATTCCCACCAAAAAATTTAAATGTACGTATTGTGTTTATTTTATGGAAACAGAACAGGTTGTATAGATGGCGCTTCGAGAAAAAATCGGATCACTACACGTTCTTTTAAATGTGGCGCTCCCTTCACCACGACAAAAGCTAATCGACAATAAACCAGGTGAAAGAACAGCGCTCCTCCCTAGTACAAAATACTCTGTCCCAAGTAATAACACCAAGGTGCATAGATAGAGAACAGTTGTCTTATGTTTTTACTTGCTCCTCACTGTGTGGCATTCGCCATAGAATGGAGTCTATTAGTTGATAACTCTCTCAAATCATTGTATCATGTTGGATGTATTCAAAGGACATCCCCAGGGAGTCGATTAGAAGTCTTTTAAGCTCCCTTTCATATCTCATTCACTTGCCAGCTCTTATTTTAGGTAGCCTGGAGAACAATACCAGTTAATGAGGTTGGAATGTTTAGATAAAGCTGGATATTGTAGATTAAATAAATAAGAGCCACATACCAACAGTTTTGGTAAATGTTGCATCATGGAAAAAAAACAGAAACTGGCACCCAGAAATAAAATACCTAATTGTATTTTTTCTTTTTACATGCAATTACTTCAGACAAAGAAAAAGTAATCTAGTTACAGCTTATGTGGTAGCGTCCCTTTAAACCATAAATAGCCCCAAGATTGTCATCGTTTACATTATCCGACATATGTCCGGTCCTCAACAATGTCCACCGATTTCCTTTTGCACAACAAAATTTCCGATATTACAGAGGTAACAGTTGGATGAACGGAAACGTTCATGTTTGAGCATGACAAACATTTTTTCCAACGTCTTTACAAGCGATGTACGTTTTATTGCGCACTTAATGAATATTTTGTTTACAGTGATGAGCTGGAATGTTTATCTCTGTAGTGTGTGCTGCTGTTTGTATATATTGTATATAAATATTTGTTGTACTTGTAATTATGTACTAAAAGCCTTGAATCTCAAACAAATCATGTTAAAGGCAATTACTAGCTTTTAGAAAATCAGTAATGATGTAATCATATTATGTTCATATTTTCTCAATCTTTATACCCTGGTCATGTCTTAAATTACTCTAACCAAATTGTGTTTGTCATGACTTGGGACTTGACTTTTGCCCTAATAAAATGTTGACTTCATTGACTCTAAAATTCCAAATACATTTCCTGCATCTATGGAGAAGAAAAAGAATCCATGCTTTTGCAATATTGCACAATGTGTGGTGCGGTCATGGCCTGTGTGTATAATCATTTTATGCAGGGATACCCTGGGACCTGAAAATATATTTCATTTTTTTATTCTAGGGGAGGAAAAAAGTTTCCAGCCTTAGGGCTCTATTACATTCTTCACGCAAAAATGCACGGTAAACGCGGGATTTTTTTGCACGAAGCGTCAAACGTTAACGCGCGTAAATCAACGCTGGTATTACAATCCTCGTGCATTTCTTCATCCGTCTGACGCGCAAAAACACGCGCGCAGTAACGTTGTGCGCAGAAATCAGTGTGCGGACTGTTTTTTTCACGCAATTCAGCCAATCAGAATTAAGAACCTTAATTGTCTCACGTTAAGTTTTTGCGCCTGTCAAAGTCAATCTGCGCATATATGCTGTATCAAAAAAAAAAACGCACAGCTTCTCAAATTTATTGGTTTGGTATGTGTAGAATGTGTAACTATACTTTGCTGCGTATTTTTTTTTTGTGCTGGTGTATTTGGTTTCGGCCAGGTCCGTCAGATTTGCCATTAACACCAGCTTTCAGGAGTCGCTAAAATTATGCGCGCAAAGACTGTGCGTTACAAACTGCGCATTGATTGTAATACCATCCACATACCAGCGCACAAATGCATTTGCGCTCACAATGTTAAGTATAGGACGAGCGAAGTACAGTAAGCTCGCGCAGCGTTCGCGCAGGTTCACCCGTGGTAGACGTAAACGCGCGTTTGTTGCACTTACATGTAATACGACGTTCTGCGCAAAGGGTTTTGCCCCTCGCGTTAATGCGTTTTTGCGCACGCGCAAACGTTTGCGTGAAGATTGTAATAGAGCCCTTAGTATTGTAACGGGAAATACATTCAGAGCTCACATGCTTTTCATATTTGCAGCTCTTTTTATCCCTAGACCTGCCAACAAAATATCTATCCATAACAGAATCAAACACTGCCTAAGATGATACTGAAGAACAAAAAAAATAAATTTCAGCACATTGCACATCATTAAATGGGCCATCACTTTGCTGTGATGTTTACGAAAATACCTTCATTTGTTTTCTACATCTCTCGTATTTAAAGGAACACTCTAATCAAAAATCTCCCCCGTTTTTTTATCTTACTCTATCCCTACTCCCTTAATAAATCGTTAGGTATTTTTTTTTTTTTTGTAACTGTAATACTTACCCTAAAATCCACTTGTTTCCAGCGGCGTCTTTATTTCTTTTTATACTCACCTCCCTCCTCTTCCACTCCCGTCCTTCTTGCTTTCGTTTGCCTTCTGGTTTACGTGAGAAGCGCGCATGCGCGCCTCTCACATAAGCCAGCCAATCGGCAGGCTTCCTCCCGGCTCCCTCTGAGGATTAGTGTTGCGCGCAAGAGGATGCGCGCAACACTAACCCTGAGCCGCTGCCGCCAGCTACTGCGGCGAGTTGGAGACGTCATCGCGCTCAAAGCTCGATGACGTCTCCTACTTGGCAATAGTCGGCAGAAGCAGGAAATCTGAATCCCGCTCTGCTGACTGACAGCTGGGAGGGCGGAGTAAACTCCTCCGCCTCTCTCAGCTGTTTTCAGCTTTTTCAGCTGAACTGCTGAGCGGAGGGAGGGGGACAGAGGGCGGCATACTCCGGGCATCATGACCACCTAAAAAAGCTTAGGTGGTCATGTTGCCTAGAGTGTCCTTTTAATCAAATTTTCTACTTAATTTAAAGATCATAATGATCTTCAAACAATAAAGATTACTGGGTTTGTGGTCCAGTGTATTTTACACAAGATGTTTGTTGACATAATGGTGGGTTTATAGTGTATGAACAAAACAGGACAAGGAGCTCAGTCTTCCAAAAACAGAAGATTTACTGGACAAGGAATTGGCAACATGGGCCCTACATGAGCCTAGGTGAACTGTCGACAACTTTTTGCAATAAATCTGCCTCTGTAGGAAGACTGAATGGAAAAAGTTGTCGACAGTTCACCTAGGCTCATGTAGGGCCCTGACATTTTGGTGCTCTCAGAATAACCCCTATAGTCCACGGGCAAAAGACTGAATTCTGAGAGCACCAAAATGGCACTGACATTTCGGTGCGCTCTCATTCCCCACACTTCAGGGAATCAAATTTCCTGGCCCTGCGGTGAATTCGGCATTCATCGCAGGGTCCCTGAAGTGCGGGGAAAAGCCGCCGCAAAACCTTCACAATTATCCAGTAATTTCGGTGAGTCTGAGCTGTTTTAAAAAAATAAAAAGTTATCGTATTGGATCCGATAAGATAAATTATTGGATTGGATCCGATACTATAAAACGTTGTAAACACACCGTCGCAAACACACCACCGCAAACCCGCCAGACAGCCGCCAAAGGCACCCGACGAGCCTCCGGGCACAGCATTGACCAGCCGGAGAAAAAAGCTGCCAAGCTGCCGGACAGGTAAAAAAAAAACACAATACGATTGAAAGTGTCAATTTTGAAATGCTGTTTGCAAAAATACTACTGTATGAAAATGTCTGAAATTAACATATAAGGTCCTATGAATAATAATAAAACGGTCTGTTACAGAAAAAGAAAAAGCACTAAAGGAAAACGAAAAAAATTGCCAAAAAAATCCCCAAAAATTTCTAAAAAATACTTAAAAAATAAATAAAGAGACTTTTTGCTGCAGATTAAAAGAATAAACGTTTTTTAAGATATTGTATAAAACAGGAATATTTTTAACATTGAAGCCTATGGGATTCGCCTGAATAAACCTGCCGAATGAATGCACCGAACATCAGGTAATTTCTCTGACATTTCACTGCTGTTCGGTGTTCTCTGAATAGGTTAACCATTGCTTCTCTATGGAGATTTCGCTGCCATCGAACAGGCACCGGGAGTTGGCCTCTCCAGGGCTTGGTGCACAAGCTTTCCATGTTGCTAGGGTGGTGTGCTGGTCCTGCTTCGTGTTTGAAATTGCCATACAATATGATCAAAACCTGACATTTTGCTCTAGTGTAGCTAGATGTGTTTTTATCTTTGAAACTGTGTTGTTTGTGTGCTGAGACATTCCTGAGTATTTTTCAGCAGCACCATTTCTAGTCTTTGCATGTCCTGGGTTAGTTTTTTCCAATCTCTTCTCCCCATTGTATATGTACAGCCATATATGAAGAACAAAGAATGTGCATAAAATAATAGAACGCTTCTATTTTTATTTACATTTAATAAACATGTAACACTGATTGCTCTCCTTGCACAATTTTTGTTTTCTCTGGATTTTTTTCCTGGAAAGGTAGTTTTGCCTGAAGCATGGAAGCCAACTTTAAACCCACAAAACATTCCTAAATTAATCTGTCCTGCATCTATACTCTCCCCACCCTGCTCCCATCTGCTGGAACAGGAAAATGGTAAAGAAATTCACTTTTCTCTGTTATGTAAGTTTAAATACAAAGGGCTCTATTCCATAGTTGGTGCTAATGCAGCGTCTCAATATGTAAGCGTTTGCGCTAGCATAAATAAGTTTAACGTCTGGCATCGATACTCGATAGTTGATGCTAAACCTGTTAGAAAATAGTTAGCGCTTCGCAGCTTCCGTGACCTTACTGTACTTTGCGTCTCCTATACTTAACATGGGGAGCACAATCTATTTTTAGATTCTCGACAAGTGAGATATTACAAGGTACTGGTGCAAGTTACCGTTGGGACACAAATTGAAAACATTTAACAACTCCTAAAAGCTGGTGTTAAATGATTCTGCAAATGCAAAATCATTTAACACACTCTAAACCCTCCTAAAAATCCCATACTCCCCTCTAATCCTGCAGCAAAAAGGGTGGCCTGACCCACTGAATGTTCACGTTGGGAACAGAGTGAGACTGGAAACAAATAGTTCCTAGTTTACCCCCCGATCGCTCTGTAGTGCTGTGCAATCACGAAAAAGCGGCGTTGCACAGAGCTCGCAGTTCGGAAGCGTAAAGCTCCATGGAGTCCTATGGACTCCACGAGCCAATACCCCTGGCGGGGCAGAATCATTACTGCAGGAATCAGGGAGCTTAGCACTGCGTTCTGGGGCGAGGTGCTGAGATCGCACCTTCCCCGTAATATGATGTACATGGAGACAGTAAGAGAGAATCTGCATACCGTCTCCACGTTAGTGTTCACTATGGAATGGGGCCCACAGTGTATACGCTGGATTTCTTCTTGGTACTCTTATTCCACTACATGTGACGAGAGAGAGTGGTTTGTTAACATTCCAATGCAAGAAAAGGAATGTTTCCGCCTCATTGTTTCACCTATTCAATGTACCTTTTTTCTTGTCATAAAGAGTACGATGTACCTAGTATATAAATAAATAAAACTGGTATAAATAAAAATTTGATTTATTTATATACCAGGTACATCACACTGCTTACAGTCAGGTCCAGAAATATTGGGACATCAACACAATTCTAACATCTTTGGCTCTATACACCACCACAATGGAGTTGGAATGAAACAAATGTGCTTTAGCTGCAGACTGTCAGCTTTAATTTGAGGGTATGTACATCCAACTCAGGTGAACGGTGTAGGACTTACAGCAGTTTGCAGATGTGCCTCCCACTTGTTAAGGGTCCAAAGGTAATGGGACAATTGGCTTCTCAGCTGTTACATGGCCAGGTGTGTGATATTCCCTCATTACCCCAATTACAATGTGCAGATAAAAGGCCCAGAGTTCACTTCAAGTGTGCTATTTGCATTTGGAATCTGTTGCTGTCAACTCTCAAGATGAGATCCAAAGAGCTACCACTATCAGTGAAGCAAGCCATCATTAGGCTGAAGAAACAAAACAAACCCATCAGAGAGATAGCAAGAACATTAGGCGTGGCCAAAACAACTGTTTGGAATATTCTCAAAAAGAAGGAACACACCGGTGAGCTCAGCAACACCAAAAGACCCGGGAGACCACGGAAAACAACTGTGGTGGATGACCGAAGAATTCTTTCCCTGGTGAAGAAAACACCCTTCACAATAGTTGGCCAGATCAAGAACACTCTCTAGGAGGTAGGTGTATGTGTGTAAAAGTCAACAATCAAAAGAAGACTTCACCAGAGTGAATACAGAGGGTTCACCACAAGATGTAAACCATTGGTGAGCCTCAAAAACAGGAAGGCCAGATTAGAGTTTGCCAAACAACACCTAACAAAGCCTTCACAGTTCTGGAACAAGATCCTATGGACAGATGAGACCAAGATCAACTTGTACCAGAGTGATGGGAAGAGAAGAGTATGGAGAAGGAAAGGAACTGCTCATGATCCTAAGCATACCACCTCATCAGTGAAGCATGGTGGTGGTAGTGTCATGGCGTGGACATGTATGGCTGCCAATGGAACTGGTTCTCTTGTATTTATTGATGATGTGACTGCTGACAAAAGCAGCAGGATGAATTCTGAAGTGTTTCGGGCAATATTATCTGCTCACATTCAGCCAAATTCTGCAGAACTCATTGGACGGCGCTTCACAGTGCAGATGGACAATGACTCAAAGCATACTGCAAAAGCAACCAAAGAGTTTTTGAAGGGACAGAAGTGGAATGTTATGCAATGGCCAAGTCAATCACCTGACCTGAATCCCATTGAGCATGCATTTCACTTGCTGAAGACAAAACTGAAGGGAAAATGCCCCAAGAACAAGCAGGAACTGAAGACAGTTGCAGTAGAGGTCTGGCTGGCAGAGCATCACCAGGGATGAAACCCAGCGTCTCTTGATGTCTATGCGTTCCAGACTTCAGGCTGTGATTGACTGCAAAAGATTTGCAACCAAGTATTAAGAAGGGAAAGTTTGATTTATGATTATTATTCTGTCCCATTACCTTTGGTCCCTTAACAAGTGGGAGGCACATCTGCAAACTGCTGTAAGTCCTACACCGTTCACCTGAGTTGGATGTACATACCCTCAAATTAAAGCTGACAGTCTGCAGTTAAAGCACATTGTGTTTGTTTCATTCCAACTCCATTGTGGTGGTGTATAGAGCCAAAGATGTTAGAATTGTGTCGATGTCCCAATATTTCTGGACCTGACTGTATGTATATTTCTAGGGTTACCCCCATCTTCCTGATGTAATTGGCTGGTACTCTGTCAACCATCTGGCTGTGTCTAAAAGCACAAGCATGTCTTCCCACTACTACGTTTGGTTTTTCATGGCATTTTACTTCTCACCATATTGCATGATTGTACTGTATTCACAATAAACTTCTTGTTTAAACAAATACTTCACTTTATGTGCATCACAAACATGAAATTTTAAAAAAATGAAAAAAATCACTCACATCCCACAGTATTATCATAATAACTATTTCTTATATTTATTTCTCTCCCCTGATAAGATAAGGCAGCTAGGAGCTAAAATATTAGGGCTAGATTCTGAGTCAGGTCTATACATAAGCAGAGATTTTGTAAACATATCAACTCCATAGGCTTTAATAGCTCTGAAACATTTTCCAGAGCATTGGACCTGACTCAGAATCTAGTCTTTGGTTAGATATATCACAATGCAAGAATCTTACACATATGATAATGACATCTTCTTAATTTTACTTCTCCCATCAATAAGCTGTGATTATGCTCTACGGACTCTACTACATGTTATATGGACTGGTAGTGAAGTCATAATGTGCGTCTTTTCAAAGATATTACTTATAATTTCCTCAAAGCATTTAGAGTAATTGTTATTCTGTGACTTATCTGAAACAGAAAAAATCTTGCAATTTCCAATATCTGTCACCATCTGAACATGGAATGGCAGTAATTTGATTTAAATATCTCTAGAGTAGGTGCTCCCAAGTGGTTACCTTCAGGAAATGCAGTATGAATACTGCCAGGGGCGTAACTACCAGGGGTGCAGAGGGTGCCACCGCACCCGGGCCCTTGAGCCGGGGGGGGGCCCACACTCGCCTTCCTGGGCCTGTGGGCTTGCCTGTATTTTATATATATAATTATTTTTTAATTTATTTTATACTTATGTGTGAGTTTTACTTTGGAGCTCTGTGATACACTCATACACACCACATATTACTGTGAGTTTTATTGCTGTGGAGCTCTGTTATACCCTCATACACACTGCACGTTACTGTGAGTTTTATTGCTGTGAAGCTCTGTGATACATTCATACACGGCGCACATTACTGTGAGGTTTATTGCTGTGGAGCTCTGTGAGATACACATAGTGCACATTACATTAAAAATGGGATGGACTGAAGAGGTCATATTGGACCTGGAAAAAAATGGGACACTGATTGTCTGAAGTCTACATTGTGGGCCTGGAGGGGATGTTGATGGGAGGGAGTACAAAATATATTTTTGCCTATGGTGGGGGGTCGTCATGGTTCCTGCACCTGGGCCCTGGGGTTTCTAGTTACACCTCTGAATACTGCAATCACTAAGCAGCAGATCAGATCATCTGTATTGTTCTTCAATTATCTGGTAAGCCTGACCTGTTAAGGGTATCAGAGGACCAGGGTTAGGAACTACTGATCTAGAGGAATAATCATATTATTTAGTAGTTAATAATCACAGGGATGTCTTCTTGCCATTCAACATTTATTGAACGTAGTTTGAGTAAAACAAAGATACAGTTACGTAATCCAGATACAAGTTAGAGATATATAATATAATTTCCATATTAGTTGCCAGGGAAAGAATATTAAGTGACGTAGGAGTAGCATGGATCATTAGCACAAAATTGTGCTATGTTATGTAAAAGATATCCAGTGCAGATAAAGAAAAAATAATTATATTTTTTTACCCCACTCTGCAAGACAGACCATGCCCTGGAGGAGTGCTAGCAGCTCAAAACAAAAAGGTACAAAAGGGGTGTGGTGATTGTGGATGAATTGTGTCATAAATCATCATATTTAATTATATATTAAGTTTTATACCAAAGAGGGAACACTAGGGGCAGTGTGAGGCTTGTTGCCCTGTGTGGCTAGCTGACATCATTATAAGCCAGCATACTCTAGACTAGAGTGGTTACCTCATATGGTGACTCCCACTGGGATAAAGGTGTATACATTGTTGATGGGAGGGATGCCACTCTGGTGGGGAGAGACAAGACTCTAGTCCAACCTTGTTTTGATTCAACCAGGAGATCCAGGAAGAGATCAACCTTTTATGTGATTTGGCTTGGACCTGAGAGCACATGGCTTGCCATGTGCTGTGTATTCCCCGATTTGGTAAATGATTGTTGCTCTTGATCTCTTTTGTATATCACTTTACTGTACCTATGTTGAGTATTTGTGTTATTGCCTGTGTCCAGGGTTTAGTTTAGTAATGTTTTAATCTTTTATCTTTCGGTTTATCCTTTTTATTATTAAGTAAAACCTTTATACCCATCTCTGTGTTTGTCGTCACTCGCTACTCAATCTCACGCTATCGGCTGGTATTACCTTTATTTTAAAATGATTTTTCATTACAAGGGGAGACAGAGAAGAAGGTAGGAAAAGGAGAGAAAGGGACAAAGAAGAAAAAAGGGAGAAGAGGGGTTGTAGAGAAGGGGAAAAAGGATAGGAGTGATGGGTGTAAGTGAGAGGGGTTTCTGCTCTGAGTCATTCCAAATTATGTCACGTTCGCTGTATCGCTCACCCTCGACAACCGTGGTGTGGATCCTTTGGACAAACCTCTAAACCCTCCGATCCTTGAGTGGCCGGGACCGCTAATCCTGTAGCTCCTAGCCAAGGAGAACAGACATACCAGAAACAGAGAGTACAACCTTTGTATATTAGCAGCAGGTCTCAGAACAGAACATGCACTCAGGCAGCAAGGGTTAATCTTAACAGCAGCTAAGGAGTAACCTGGGTACGGCTTATGCAAGTCGTTCATACACAAGGATTCAGAAATGGCGTGGGCAGGTAAACAAACCGAGTTGGCAACAGACAAGGTCCTCATACAATCAGGGTCAGCGTTATGCAGGGTCAGTAAACGCTTTGGGTCAGCATTATGCAGAGTCAGCATACACTCTGAGTCTGTTCTGGGTATAGCATACATACAGGCTTGGTCAGTGGGAGAGTGGTCAAGAAGGCAGTCCGAGTCAGCAAAATCAGGTTCCTCATACAGTCCAGGTCCGTAACGTAGCAATGAAACAATGAATCAGTGACTCTAATGGATGGTACACTAGCGATGCGGGAAACAATCTCCAAGTCCTCGCAACGAGTCAATTTGCACGCCCTGTCTATAAAGGCCGGCGGCTCTGCATCATCATGCTGCGCCCCGCCCCCTCATTAGGCGCACGAATGCCGGGATCAGCATGGACACTGGGCACCCGGCTAGCCAGCGATGCCACCGGGTGCCTGACCCCTCCTGAGACCCCCCCAGGTGCCGAGGGTGTGACAAATTAACAGGGCCGTTCTGCGGTTCAGCTTTATGGGGCTTGCCCTTCCAGTTGACAGTCCTCAGGGTTAAAGTGAGCCACAATCATCATCAGGTGATTCCTGGCTCAACAGCTCACCCTCTCATTAGACCTTTCACTCTCCCAGGAGACGAAGAAGGTTGCATACTGGTCTCAATAACAATATTTACAGAAAAAGGTCTTCTGATTGCCATCAGCTGACACCACAAGCCCTTCAAATGGAGCAAAGTTCTTTGTTGATCCATTCACTATTAGATGAAATGTGTGTGGTGAATTCCAGTAGAATATCCAACACCATCAGGGTTATCCAAAGAGATTCGAATTGCTTGAGAAAGGTAACCGAACGCTGAAAATCAGCGTTCGGTTACCTTTCCTGGCCATTCGGCTATCCAGAGAGCAGGCAATTCTCCAAATCCTGGCGAATTGCCTGCACATACGGTGCCTGTTCGGTCCCTGTTCGAGGGCAGTGAAATCCCCATCAAAAAGCACTGCTTCGGCTATTCAGAGAACACAAACCAGCAGTGAAAGGTTCCCCTAATGCCCTGCCATTCGGTGGTTTAATTCGGCAAATTTATTCAGGAGAATCCCATAGGCTTCAATGTTAAAAATATTCCCGTTTTAATTCAATATCTAATAAACCGTTCATTATAAAATTCTGCAGCAAAAAGTCTCTTTATTTATAGATTTTTTAGGATACTTTAAGCATTTTTCTGAATTTTTTAAAAAAAAATAAAAGTCCGATTTTTTTTTTATTTTTTTCAGTTTGCTTATTTTTTTGTAACAGCCCTCTTTATTATCATTCCCTGGATCTCCTGTGAAAATTTCAGACATTTTCGCTCAGTAGTTTCTTTGCAAACAGCGTTTCTTTTTCCCAGATTCATACAAATGGTTTTTCTAATTTATTCACTGCCTCCTCTACGTCACAGCTGCTTCGGCTCTGTGTGATTCGGCTCCTTTTCGGCTCCTGTTCGGCTCCTCTTCGAAGGTTAATCCAGATGTTTTTGCTTGTTTTCAGAGTGCATTCGGTTAGTTTTCGGTGAGTTTACGGCAGCTTTTCCCTGCAATTCGGGGACCCTGTGCTGTTTGCTGAATACACCGCAGGGTCACCGAAATGCAATCGGCAAAAGGAACCGAATTGAAGAGAACGAAAAGTCACCGAACGTGCGGTGACTTTTCGAATCTCTTTGGATAACCCTGCTTGTGTATGGCAACTGTACCATGTGCCAGAAAGAAAAATATGGGGGCAATGCTACATGTGTAGATATGTGCCATTTTGTGAATGTGTAGATATGTGTCTACCTCTATTGTGAGTCTCCAGCAGGTGAGGGAGAAGGAAAGAATCATCCTGTTGATGAGCAAGGGAGGCTGATATACCAGAAGGAGTGTATAGGACATCTCCATGATTCTGGTAGCTCTGGAACAATCATGCACTAAAGCGAGTGTTTCCATCCACTTAATACATGAAATTCAGGTTCAACTCCTTCTCCCACTTAGGGCACTATTCCCCGTTAGTTGCTAAAATGGGAAGCTAACAGGGAAAACCTGCGCCTGCAGATTTCCCTGTAGCATCCCCATTTTAGCAACATATTCGAGATTGTGCAGCATCGGAGTGATTGTGGAGGGAGACCAGGAACTTTTTGTCCCCAGTCTCTCTCTGCTTCCGGCAGCCAGAAGCAGCGGATTGGCCCACTGTTCTCGCTACGGGATGAGAGGTGAGTATCAGATTTTTGTGTGTGTCAGGGGGGGGGCGCTTAGCTGGGGTTAACCGATTCTGCAAAAGCAGAATCAACACCAGCTCATAGGTATCGCTAAAAATTCAGCTAGCGCATTAGTGCGGTAATTAGCATTAGGACTTTGTAATACCTTACTTATCCTAACGCTAATTACTGATTGCGCTCCCCATGATCAGCATACGTTGCGCAAAGTACAGTAAGCTACTAGCACAATCACCGATGCGCTGATTTTTACAACGTTTAGCGTTAGGAAGGTAATATGAGTGGCATGCTTTAAAGTCACAAATCCTGATGTTAACGCTTACTCACCCCCCTTACTCACCCCCTCACCCCCCTAACACTTGGTAATATGGCCCATCGTCTTTTGCATTGAGGCAGCCTCATCAGCAGATGGTCATAGAGTGCAAACATGCCATGGCCCAGTGACAGTCCTAGTTGGCAGAACTTCTCATAAGGAATGGGTGGTCTTTGAAAGCTATATCCTCTGTTGAGGGAGAGCAGGTACAGTTGCAAGAAAAAGTATGTGAACCCTTTGGGATTACGTGGAGTTTTGCATGAATTGGTCATAAAATGTGCTCTGATCTTCATCTAATTCACAACAATTTGAAAAACACAGTCTGCTTAAAATAATACAACACAAACATTATATGTTTTCATGTGTTTATTGAACATAACGTAAACATTCACAGTGCAGGGTGGAAAAAGTATGTGAACCCCTAACCTAATGACTTCTCCAAGAGCTAATTGGAGCCAGGAGTGAGCCAACCTTGAGTCCAATCAGTGTGATATTATTGGATGTGTTGCTGAAAGCTGTCCTACCCTTTAAAAACACACACCAGTTTTTGGTTTACTGGTTTCAAGAAGCACTGCCTGATGTGAACCATGCCTGTTAGTGCTAAAGACTTACAGAAATCTCTGGCACATGCTAACATTTTTGTTGACACATCTACAATAAGGAAAACATTAAACATGAATGAGTAAATGGGAGGACACCACAGAGGAAGCCATTGCTGTCCAAAACGAATATTTCAGCACGTTTGAAGTTTGCAAAAGAATACCTGGATGTTCCACAGCACTACTGGCAAAATATTCTGTGGACAGATGAAACCAAAATTGAGTTGTTTGGAAAAAACACACAACACTATGTGTGGAGAAAAAAAGGCACAACACACCAACATCAATACCTCATCCCCACTGTAAAGCATGGTGTAGGGAGCATCATGGTTTGGGGCTGCTTTGCTGCCTCAGGGCCTGGACGGATTGTTGTCATTGATGGAAAAATGAATTCCAGAGTTTATCAAGACATTTAGCAGGAAAACGTAAGACCATCTGTCTGCCAACTGAAGCTCCGCAGAGGATGGGTGATGCAACAGGACAATGACCCAAAACATACAAGTAATTCAACAAAAGAATGGCTTCAACAAAACAAAATACGCCTTCTGGAGTGGCCCAGTCAGAGTCCTGACCTCAACCCGATTGAAATGCTGTGGCATGACCTTAAGAGAGCGATTCACACCAGACATCCCAAGAATATTGCTACACTGAAACAGTTTTGTGAAGAGGAGTGGTCCAAAATTACTCCAGATCGTTGTGCAGGTCTGATCTGCAACTACAGGAAACGTTTGATTGAGGTTATAGCTGCCAAAGGAGGGTCAACCAGTTATTAAGTCCTTAGGTTCACAAACTTTTTCCACAAGCACTGTGAATGTTTACATGTTCTGTTCAATAAAAACATGAAAATATATAATGTTTGTGTTGTATTATTTTAAGCAGACTGTGTTTTTCAAATTGTTGCGACTTAGGCTGGGGTCAGACCAGCGCACTTTTAACGTGCGTTCTGGCGCACATAATTACGGCCACACTAGCAGCAGATGACGGGCAATGACGGCCATTATACGATGTACGGCCGCACAAAAGTCCGGCCGTGCAACGCAAGTGGAATTTGAACGCATTTTTCTGAGAACACTGAACCGCTAGTACTGACGTACTGAGTGCGCAGCTGCGGCATAGCGGCATGTTTGCGTGATTAGGAGAAGTCAGACACTGCTAGTGTCCGGCCTACATAACGTCCAGACGCAAAAAGAGTTTTATTGACGATCCGTACAAAATCACGCCCGAAAATGCGCGTCGTCTGACCGTTTTTGCGCATTCCGTGAAAAAATACGTCAATGCATTCGGACGCACTTTTTCACGTTCGCGGGGAAAAATGCTTTCGTCTGACCCTAGCCTTAGATGAAGATCAGAGCACATTTTATATGACCAATTCATGCAAAACTCCACGTAATCCCAAAGGGTTCACATACTTTTTCTTGCAACTGTATGTTCTTATTTGATAGATGAAAACCTTTGATTAAGAAGTGATCCTTGCCTGTTAGCCATTTTGACAGCTATTTCACGGTTATAGCTCTAGGAAACATAGCTTGTGAGTTATTAAACTTTAACAAAGATTATCTGAATTTACAAGTGATATAACGCTTGACTGTGCTATCTTCATCCTTTGAGCCTCGTTGATGACCTCTCCTTCTATCTAAAAACACAACCAAGTGATATAACGATCTTCCCATAAGCCACACCCTAGAGTGAGAGAAATAATTTAATCTTTCGATTTTTCACTTCAAACTAAAGATAAGAATCAGATTCAGGAATAAACCTCTTATCATGATTGTGCAGAATTCCGGACATTCTACATTTGTAATTCCTGTATTTTAAGGATATCTGATAAAGTCTTTAAATAGCTATAAACAGATGTATCTGGCTTACAATGTATATCACACATACTGTTACAATTAAAGACCTAAGTCAGGACTGATTCGTAATAAATTCTGAAAATTTAGTTTTACTGGAAGCATACTCACATCTGCCCCACAAGCATACATATCGAGAAAGGTTTTCTGCAGTGGAAAATACACACTTAATAATAATAATTCAGAGATTTGTTTATTCTGCTCTCAGTATCATGTCCAAATATGAGCACACGTTATAGATTGTTTTAACTATACAGTATTTTAAGACAATATAGTCTGGATTCCATAAGAGAGAAAAAGCAAACAAAAAGAAAGTACTTCAGTGTTTATTAAAGGACCACTCTAGCTATGGCCGCCAAAGCCATCTAAACCCCTTGTGTGCACTGATTGTCCTATTATATTGAAATATATTTGGGTTTTGGACAATTTGGCAGTCAGTTTAAATAGCCATATACACGATAATTTCTGTTCTGCATAATAGGGACTTCCAACCTGGACTCAATGTCAATTCCTTCTCCTCAGGATCGGCCCCTATTACAAGGGATCCTTGGATACCTTTCCTGATCTAAAAGCTCTCTCACATTTAATCATGCTGGACTTTCTTCACTATCTACAATTGCGAGCATATATAACCCAAGTGTACCTGGGTTTAGCTGCCATTATGCTCCCTTCCCGATTTGAGATACTGCCCTAAGGGCCTGACAATCTCGAATGTCTACCGTAAACTGGAAAGAGTACAACTATGTAGCGAACCTGGGATGTGGATCCATGTTCTGCACTGGAAACAACTGATTGGCAGGACTTTTAGGAAGCCACAGAGAATCTTTGTTAATCTGCAGGAAAAAGTGGTAAAGACAATCATGAGATGGTATAAAACTCAAGTGGAAAAAAGAAAAAAATGCAGTGCTGTCCTGTGAATATCTGTTAGAGACTCAGTAGTGCTAAAAGGACATACCTACACATGTCGTGGACGTTCTCCATGATTGCATCGTTCTGGTCCAATCACCACTCACTAATTACGATAGACTCAGGCAAACCGGTTCCTATTGACACCTGGATTCTGATATTGTCACAATCTTTGGACACTTTAACAATGAAGGAGAACAAGCTCATCTCTAAAATGGCCCTAGGAGTCTCCTGTTCCATAGCAAGACAACGGCTGCACTCAGACTTACCTGCTTTGGCCATAGATAGATCTACTGCAGGGGAACAATAAAAGATGTAATTTCAGGAGTTGATTCAACCAATACAGAAGCTAATCACACATCTGCCTCTTAAGGCTGGTGTCTAAGCTGCTTCCTTCGGTAACTGGGGCTATTAACTTGGGATGTATGAAAGTACCGAAACCAAGTTTGTCAAGCATTGAGATTTCTAATATACAGTTTATAGATTTCTAAAATAAATATATACATACGCAGGATTCATCAGAATTTTGGGTATTTCATCAATTCAACCAAATAACCATAAAATGAACTGTAACATAGATGAAATGAGGTAAAAGCGAACCGCTCCAGTGGTTTAATTCCAAATTTATTTGTTTGTGCAGCATGTTTATTTATTAAGTATTTTACCAGGAAGGACACATTGAGATTTCTCTCGTTGTCAAGTATGTCCTGGGTTCAAGAACATTGAATTGTTACAGTATGTACAGAAATCCAAAGCAATAAAATAAATAATAATAAATAAAAAGATATTAAAAAAACAGCACAAATATACAAGAGAAAAAAGATGTCATCTGCTCTTGTTTCTATATATTTCCATAATAATAAACAAATATACAGATTAACAGAAAATAAATATGTAGGAAATATAGTCACTATGTTACATGTTTACAGGTGCATTCTGTATTGAGGTATGTTAATACAGAGCTCTTAAGTGACTTTAGGCTGGGAGAAGATTTGATGGCGTCTGGGAGATTATTCCATATTTGCGGTGCTCTGTAGGAAAATGAGGATCGAGCCACTTTCTTTTTGTATTGTGGTACTGCAAGTAAGGTGCTGGTCCTGGATCGGAGGTTATAGGATGAGGGAACTGCTGGGGGAAGCAGTCTATTCAGGTAGGATGGCAACTTCCCAGAAAAGCTCTTAAACACAAGGGGCACTATTACACTCTTCGCGCACGATTTTGCTTGTGCGCAAAAACGCATTAACGCGAGGGGGAAAACCCACCGATTTCTGCGCGCAACGTTAGTGCGTGCGCATTTTTTTACACGTGATATTTTCAGACGGATGAAAAAATGCGCTCAGATTGTAATACCAGCGTTAATTTACGTGCATTAACGTTTAACGCTACGCATAAAAAAAATTGCGCAAGCTTTTTTGCGCAAGGAATGTAATAGTGCCCAAGGTTGGAAAGGTGAAGGGTGCGTCTAAATTCCAGTGATGGCCATTTTAGCTCTTTTAACATGTCACAATGGTGGGTCATGTAGTTTCAATGTAGCACAAAGCAGCAGAATGAGTTATACAATGTAGTAAGTTTATGAAGGTGTGTTTGCGGGGCAGCTGCATACACTACATCTGCGTATTGAATAGCTGGAATAAGCATTTGTTGTACAATCTGCTTTCTTGTGGTGTCAAGCGGTGGCTATACAGTGCTTGATAACAAGCCACCAGTGTAAAAGTTGCCATTCCTTGTTGGAGTAAGGTCAAGATGGTATTATTGACAAAAAGATAATTAATCCTAAAGCATACACTCAAAATTAGAAATCATAAGAGGCAGGAAGATACATAACAGTGAAGAATTGAAATCTTGTGGATTCAGCCTTAAAATGGGCTTCTTGGTGGTTTATAACATTAGTCTTAGTAAATCTAAACTGATAAATTTATAGCTAATTAAACTTTTTTACTTATTTTCAACTTAAAATGATTTATTCCTGTTTATGCAGCAGGCCACAGGTTTATGATCCTTATATTCATCGTTCACAGCAGGAAGTGGTCATTTCTGCCATTTTGTTCAGTGTTGAGGAGGAGAAGAGGCAGTGACACAATCTTCAACAGACTGAAAAGGCAAGTCTTATTTGGCAAACAGTTTCACAAATTTAAAGAGAATTATGATGCATTTGGCAGCAGACAGAATACATTTAGGTTACGAGCGAACAGCAAGAATATTCTTTTAAGTTGTAATTTTACCGGGAAGCATAAAGACAAGAGTCGCATACAAGTAATTAGTGTGTTGTTTAAATGTAGCTCCTGATGTACCACTTCTGCTTGCTTGCTGACTTAGCAGTGCGTTTTTAAAATTCCGATAAACCCACTTTTGTGACCTGTCCATGCCCAGACTCACAGCTTGCCAAGAAGAATTTTCCTGTTTGAAGAAGAGTATGATTGAATCTCGTGCCTTTTAAAAGCATGGCTTCATATTTTTGTCGTTGCTCAGAGTTTCACAACTTTACCCACAAATGCCTACGTAACTTCTAATACGTGTTAGTAAATAGACAATTTCTCCATTCTATTTTGGTCACGGTTATTCATTTCCTCTGTGTTTCCTACCTGTGTCTGAGGCAACATATTCAGATGATGCACCCTCTTAGCTCTTGTCAAACCTCATTAGTACGAGTGGTTCATTTCTTTCTGTAGATAGTTTATCAAGGGAATTTCCATTTATGTTGGCTTTTCCCTGCCTTTGACCATATGAATGTCAGAGGCATGAGCATTGCTTTGTTTAAAATAACACTCATTCATGTATTGATCTATAGTACCAACATCCTGTATTGTGTTGACTAATTTCCTTCCGCATCCATTGTTTAGCCACATATGGTTGATAATTTTATTCAGCCAGTTTATTGTGTAACATTTTATATATCACTTATTATATTTGAAAACCATGTTAAATTAGCTTATACATAAAGGGCCCTATTACAATATTTGCGCAATTGCGCTTGCGCAATTTTTTTTGTGCACGGAAAAAAGTTATTGCGAGAAGATTTACGTGGCATTACAATCCTTGCGCATTTTTTCATCTGTCAAAAAATAACACTCGTACAAACAACGCACAAAAGCACGGGCGCAGTAACGTTGCACGCAGAAATCGGTGTCCGGACTGTTTTTTCTTTTTTTAAAGACCATCCTTTCCATAGCTGTTAGATGGCAGCAGAACGGAACATCTCTGAAAGGCGAACCTGGGTCTTTTCTCTGCTACCTCTTCTTCCTTCTAGGGCACAAGGGGCCGCAGGTGCAGGTGGGCTGAGTATCTCTTCTGACACAGCAGGAGACGGCATGTTGAGATTTCATCTCTGGGAATCGTTAACGTCACCTTCACATCATCTCGTGGGTCAGAACGCGCAGGATTCATCCAAACATTAAAAAGAAAGGCAGTGTTTAAAAAAAATAAAATAACGTGCTAAAAAAGGCAAATAACTGTCTCTAAATCTCCGAAAAGACCAGGACCTGGGGGAGGGAGGGGGATTTATTGGCACAATTGGTGGCAGCAGTGGGATTGTCCTGGGTCTGAATCATTTTGATGCTAACAGTGTAGCACATACATATACCAGAGAGAAGCTGCGAGCATCCCTGTGTGAGGGGTCCCCTAAAATCTGAGGACCCTCTGTAAACAGAAGACCCCTTTAGTCTGATGACCCCTATAAACAGAGGGGGCAGCAGAGATGCCCTGGTGTAAGGCAGACTGTGACATCACAGGGGCACCCAGGTATACGAATGACACAATGTGATACATGAGATGCTGGAAGCAGGTTTGTCACAGATAAGACGCGCACCCCGAGTCTCGGTTTGACTGTCACATGTGGTATGGAAGTGCGGTATAACCGTTCACCAAGCTGCCGTTACCCTCCGCCATGTTGATACGCTCAGATCTGGTGTGTGGCTGCCAGTGGATCACTGGGGACGGCAAATGGCTGTAAGTGCTGGGAATCTCTGAGGCCGTCCCGGTGCACATCTGTGCACATCATTAAACGGCCCCTACGAAACCGTGAAGCTGTGCGGGGGAACGACACACACACGGATCCTGTGCCACAGGTTTGGCCGCCGGGAAAGGCTGGGTCACTTCGTCAGCGCCTGCTCGTCTGTGAGTAAAGGGCAGGGCATTAATATGGTGTGTTTACACGGCGGGTCCCTGTGCGGTGCCTTGTCAAGGAAACAGATCAGAGGTGAGGGGGGGGCTGCTGGAGATGGCACTTGGCGGTGGGAAAAAGCAATGTAATGGATGGGCCGGGAGCGCTCACTGATACACACAGCGATGTGTGCGGATACAAGCGGCGCAGCTCAGACATAAAGAGCAGAGGAGGTCAGGTGAACTCCACTGTCAATCTGCGCATATATGCTGCAGCAATAATAAAAACACGCACAACGTCTCCATTTTATTGATTGGTATGTGTAGAATGTGTAATTATACGTTGCTGCACATTTTTTTTCGGGCTGGTGTATTTGGTTTCGGCCAGGACGTTCAGATTTGCCATTAACACCAGCTTTTCAAAGACGTTAAAATTATACGCGCAAACGTTGGCCGTTAAATTTTGCGCAAAGATTGTAATACCATCCGCGTACCAGCGCACAAGCGCATTTGCGCTCACAATGTTAAGTATAGGACGCGCGCAGTTCATCACGCTCGCGCAGCTCCATCCGCGTTAAACGTTAACGCGCATCGTTTGCGCGAACGTTGTAATACGACGTTCTGCGCAAAGGGTCTTGCCACTCGCGCCAAAAAATGGGCGCAGAATGTAATAGGGCCCATAACCTTTTAAAGTCCTAGTGTGGGTTTACACATGAGAAATAACACCTCTAATCTGTGTTTACATTGGACCAGCTTTTGTCATGCTTACTTTGTAAGGACTGGTATACACTGGAAATGAATTAGGTTGGCGTGTTCATAATTATAATACCTTGTATCAGATTTCAGCAGCCACAAAGGGAAGGTTTGTTTTTCCATTTGCATTATTTGTGCAAGTCTATTCTTCCATGGTGAAACCTACATTGCCGCTCAGCAACTGGAGAAAAGGGGTAATCACCCATTCAACCTAGGAATCCAGGAATCTGAGTTTCTGATTATCTACCCATATGTCACATTTCTCACTTTCTGTGATGTATCACATCTATGGTACTGCACCTGCCTTCTTGTTAAATAAATTTGAAAAGAAATGTAAATACACACACACACACCAGATTGTCCTGTAAGGCTAATGTCAAACGAACGCAGTCTGAGCGCACTCTGTGTGCGTGCATAACGGACAGACGTACTGACGAAAGATACCGTAGACACCACACGGTCCGTTTTTCTTGACGACGTAGAAGACAAAAGGGAATTATGGGAAACAAAATTAATATGAAAAATGATAACATTTGTAAAGGATATGAAAAGCCATTTTGTGCTTCAAGGTGCTGGACGTCGCATATGCGCTGCGTCTGACATCTCCTCATCACTCACACAGTTCTTGCCTAACTTGCGTCCGTTCGCCACGTGCGTTGTGCATGCGCAGTTCGGTTTAGATTTAGGAACATATTTTTCACTTTTCCTGTTTGTTTTCTTTCTCTTATTGCAGGTTTTCTTTTTTCTCCTCATTGGTTCAGACACTCTTTTCTCACGTGTTTCTTTCCTCTTCTGGCCATGTTCTCTCCAATAAAGTTTTTTTTTAATCTTTAATCAATTCAGAAAATTGGAACATATTTTCAATCCATTGTTCTTGGCGACAGTAAAATTACAAAACAATCAAAAAGAAAAATCCCATGAGCATTATAATAAAGCATTTCTAGTGGGTTTTGCAGTATACACACACCATTTATCCACAAAAACACAAAGTATACATACACATACTGTATACTCTTTATCTACAACACACACATTTAATCCACTCACAGTACTCCTAATCTTTAGGCTAGGGTCAGACGAGCGTGATTTCTACAGACTGTACGTCCGCGCACACGGACGTACGTCAGTACGGAAGACACAGTAGTGGCCACACAGTCCGTTTATCACTGACGTATATTTTTGACGGATGTAGGAGGGAAAATCAAATAAAAAGCAAAACCATTTTGTCCGTGAAAAATGCTGGACGTATAAATGCAGTCCGTCTGACCACGTTCCATCAGTCACACGCAAAGCTATGCAGACGTTGCGGACGCAGCGCACTTTGTGCGGCCGTTCTAGGGGTTGTACGTTCTTGCCTGCCTTGCGTCCGTGGGCCGCGGCCGTTGAGCGTCCGCAGTTCAGTGCGGACGTACTTCGTGTAACGGGCTCCGATGGGCTTTCTGTCATGCTATCACGGACGTACTTTTAGGCGCAATCACGGACGTGAACACTACGCTCGTCAAAATATACCGTACATAAAATGGTATCCTACTGTATGGCTGCCACCTTGGGGCCCACCTTTAAAACAGCAACTACAAAATGTCACTGCCCATAGTTTTAAGATAATGTTACGCTGAGTAGGTAAAATGGTTGAGAATAGCTTTAAACATCCTTAACACATGGTTATTTGAAGCTATTCTCCACTATTTTCACTATTTTCACTTAAAACAGTATTTTTTAAATCTATGATGAAAATATATATATATATATATATATATATACATAATTGTAGTAATAAAATATATACTATTACTGTATGTAGTAATTTATTATAAATATATATATATATATAATTGTAATAATAAACGTTATTATTTGCTATGTGGAGGCTTTTAATCTCAGTTTTTGCCCTCCACCATAACTTAAATGTGGATATATATAAAATATATATATATATATAATATATATAATATATACACTCACTGGCCTCTTTATTAGGTACAACTTGGCTAGTACCGGGTTGGACCTTCTTTTGTCTTCAGAACTGCCTTAATTCTTTGTGGCATAGATTCAACAAGGTGTTGGAAAGATTCTTCAGAGATTTTGGTCCAAAATGACTAGGGTTGCACCGATACTGATACTAGTATCGGTATCGGTGCCGATACTGGCATTTTAAAGAGTACTTGGTACTTGTACAAATACCCTTGATACCTCTACTTACCAGAAGCCAGCACTGGGCTGGTTTGCCGGCCAGTATCTGAGGGGCTGATACACAGACACTGAGGCGGCAGGTATAATGCACTAACAGCATTCTGTCAGGTTCCTCTGACTGGCCACGACCCAACGAGCAGCCATTGACTTAGGAAGGTTAGGAAGCAGCCCCCAACGCGGTCTCATGAGATCTTCCAGAGTTTGCGAGATCTCATGAACTCTGCGAAATATCATGAGAGCACGATTGGAGGCTGCGTCCCAACCTTCAAAAGCCAGCAGCCACTGCCAACCAGGAACGCAGCCAGCCAGAGAGTCCTGGCAGAATGCTGTTAGTACATTCTGCATTCTGCCATCTGCCCCATTGCCTATGTTTCAGGTCTGGGATTTGTCTGTGTGTTTATATATATATATATATACAAATGAGCTTTACTAAGGTTATACGGTATATGAAACACAACAATGCAGTTCTAAATGTGGAAATGTATTGTTTCCTTTGTAACTGGTCCATTTTTAGATCTTTTTTTAAAACATAAGTTAATTTCTGACTTTCTGAATGTGAGATTTCATGGAATGCATGATGTTCAGGAGTTTTAGGAAATATTTTTATATAGGTCCTCTTTCATTTTCTATCTTTCTTTTTTTATTTTCATCAAGCTCAATGCATTACCACAAATGCAATCACACTTCTCATTTTGGGACTTCCCAAAATTTCTTAGAAATAGGAATTAATGTGTTTATCAAAACCATTTCTGGACTGTAAACATGGGTTATTCAGAAACAGCTGATCTGGCCCCGAAATGGCACCGAACAGGGAATTTCCCCAATACGGTGCCATTTTGGGGCCATTCGGCTAATCAGAGAGCAGTCAGTTTGCCAAATTTTGGCAAACTGCCAGAAAGTATGGGGCCTGTTCGAAGGCAGCCAGTTATATCCTCATAGAAAAGTAATGATTAACCTATTCAGAGAACACCAAACAGCAGTGAAAAGTTTCTGAAATGCCCTGATCTTCGGTGCTTTCATTCGGCAGGTTTATTCAGGCGAACCCCATTGACTTCAATGTTAAAAATATTCAAATTTTTATATCTAATAAACCGTTTGTTTTTTCAATCTATAGTATATAGTCTCTATTTATTGATTTTTTTTGGATCCTTTAGGCATTTTTTTTATTTTTCTGCAAAAAAAATTCAGGTTGTTTTTAATAGCGGTTTTTCTTTTTTCTGTAACAGACATAGGGCCTTAAATGTTAATTCCAGACATTTTTATTCAATAGTTTTTTTGCAGACAGTGTTTGAATTTTGACACTTTTAATCTTTTTTTTTTTTTTTACCCTGATCGTCAGCTTGTCGGTATTTCTGGCGGCTGGTCTACGCTGTGCTCAACGGCGCGTCGGCTTTTTCTGGACGTGTTCGGCGTGTTTTTTTGCGGTGGTTCAAGTGATCAGATACTTCGGATCATATCAGATTATTATTATTATTATTCTTTATTTATAAAGCGCCAGCATATTCTGCAGCGCTGTACAATAAGCACAGTATAGACAGAGTTACAATACATTGAACAACATTTGACAAACAGTACAGGAGGAGATGAGGGCCCTATTCCCGTAGGAACTCACAATCTGGGAGGGTTGGGGTTGGAAACAGGAGGAGAGGACTGCAAGGTGAGAGTGATTGATGGTTGTGTCAGTGAGTTGGGTGGTAGGCTTCCCTAAATAGGAACGTTTTAAGGGAGCGTTTGAAGGAAGAGAAGTTAGGGGAAAGTCTGACAGTACGAGGGAGAGCGTTCCAGAGAGTGGGGGCTGCGCGTGAGAAATCCTGCAGTCTATCATGGGAAGAGGTGATGCGGGGAGAAGCTAGGCGCAGGTCACTGTTTGACCTTAGGGAGCGGGCTGGGGTGTATTTGGTGATTAGTGAGGACAGGTAGTGGGGAGCTGAGTTAGTGAGGGTTTTGTAGGTAAGGATAAGGATTTTGAACTTAATTCTGCAGTGGATGGGGAGCCAGTGAAGGGACTCGCAGAGGGGAGCGGCAGAGACAGAGCGGCGTCTGAGGTGAATTAGCCTGGCGGAGGCATTCAGGATGGATTGTAGGGGGGAGAGGCGGGACAGTGGGAGACCAGATAAGAGATTATTGCAATAGTCGAGTCGGGAGATTACCAGGGCGTGTATGAGTTGTTTTGTGGTGACAGCGGTAAGAAATGGCCGAATTCTGGAAATATTACGCAGTTGGTATCGGCAGGAGGAGAAAGAGACTTGATGTGGGGGATGAAGGAAAGAGCAGAGTCAAGTGTAACTCCAAGCAGCGAACTTGGTTTGATGGGGAGATGGTGATACCCTCCACCGTGATAGAGAAGTCAGGAGGTGGGGAGGCATTGGAGGGAGGAATAAGTAGGAGTTCAGTCTTTGACATGTTGATCTTTAGGTGGTGGGAGGCCATCCAGGAGGAGATGCCAGATAAACAGTCACTGACTTTTGAAAGGACAGGGGGAGAGAGATCAGGGGTAGAGAGGTAGATCTGAGTGTCATCAGCGTAGAGGTGGTAATTGAAGCCAAAGCTGTTGATGATTTTGCCCAGGGAGGAGGTGTAGATGGAAAAGAGCAGAGGACCAAGGACAGAGCCTTGAGGTACACCAACAGATAGAGGCAATGAGGAGGAGGAGTTACCAGCAAAGGACACACAGAAGGACCTGTTGGATAAATAGAATTCGACCCAAGCGAGTGCAGTGTCACCGAGACCCAGAGAGTTGAGGGTCTGTAGAAGGAGGGGGTGGTCAACAGTGTCAAAAGCAGCCGAGAGGTCGAGCAGGATGAGAATAGAATAGTGGCCGTGTTTTTTAGCAGTTAGGAGGTCGTCAGTGACTTTGGTGAGGGCAGTTTCAGTTGAGTGTAGGGGACGGAAGCCAGATTGCAGGGGGTCAAGTAGGGAATTGGAGGACAGGAAGAAGGAGAGGCGGTTGAAGACTAGTTTTTCTAAGAGCTTTGATGTGAAGGGAAGCAGGGATACAGGGCGGTAGTTGGATGGAGAGTTGGGATCGAGGGATGGTTTCTTTAGTAAAGGGGTAACTAGCGCGTGTTTGAAGGCGGATGGAAGGAGCCAGTGGAGAGAGATAGGTTGAAGATGTGTGTGAGAGCAGGGGTGAGGGAGGAGAGAGGGGAGGAATTAGATGTGAGGGAATGGGGTCGAGCGGGCACGTGGTGAGATGTGAGGAGGACAATAAGGAATTGACTTCCTCCTCAGTGGCTGGGAGGAAGCGGCAGAGGGTGGCAGAGGGGACCTGTGGGAGTGGAGGTGGCAGATAACTATCTTGTGTTGGGATGTTGCTTCTGATAGTTAGAGTTTTACTGAGGAAGTAGTCTGCCAGGTCTTGAGCGCTGAAGACAGCTGTGGGGGGAGGTGCAGGTGGGTAGAGGAGGGTGTTGAAGGTGGATCAGAGCCGTTTAGGGTTGGAGGACAGCGTAGATATAAGAGATGAGAAGAAGGATTGTTTGGCCAAGTGGAAGGCAGAGGTGTATGACCGGAGAATAAACATTATCAGATGTGGTTTTTACAGCAGGTTTTTGAAGGGTGTTCGGCGGTTTTGCAGTGGATTTATGGGACAGTTTCCTGCACTCCGGGGAACCTGCAGTGAATGCTGAATTCAACGCTGGGTGGGGAAATTTGATTCCCCAAAGTGCAAGGAACGGGAGAGCACCGAAATGTCAGCGACATTTCGGTGCTCTCTGAATAACCCCTCTAAGACTTAAACTTTGACATCTGTTATCAGTCATAAGTATGTGCAGTGCTGGAATAAGGCCTTCGTGGGCTTGGTTTGGCCAAGAGTTGGGTGTGCCTCTGCCTCTTTTCACCTTTTCACCTCCCAATGTGCCATTACCAGGCTGACTGGCAACTTTTGGCCTAGAGACAAGTAAAACCCAGAAGCCCATAGTGCAGCAACTCGGCCCCTCACTTCCAGACATAGGTGAGAAAGGCAGATTTCAGCTGCGCAAATAATTGGGGTGGCACCCCTATTGGGACTGACTGGAAGATATATAAAAATCTAGGGAGGATATTCATTTTTAAAACATTAATTCTACCCAACCAGGAGATATGGGGCAGGCTCCATCTCTTCAACTCTCACATCACTGTTCTCAAAAGTGGTTTGTAATTAGCCACATACAGTTGGGTGAGGTCTTTAGGTAATGTAACACCCAGGTATCGGATTGATGTCTGGACCCAACAAAAAGGGAAGCTCCGCTCCATCTCCTTCTGCATCTGTCCCGATATTCCCACGCCCAACACCTCACATTTAGACTGATTAATCTGGAAATTAGACAAACGTCCATAGACATCCAGTTCTGTCATAAAGATATTTAAGGGAAATCAAGGAGTTGATAAGGGAAAAGAGTATGTCCTCCGCATAGGCTGCAACTTTATAATGATGAAAAGGGAGAGAGTGGCCAGAGATGTGGGGATGGTCCCTGATCCTCTGTAGTAATGGCTGTAGTGTGAGAATAAAGAAGAGCGGTGACAGTGGGCATCCCTGACGGGTACCATTACGTATGTGTAGGTCCTGGGAGTAAGTCCCATTAACTCGTAACGAGGCACTCGGATTACTGTAAAGGGAGTGAATCCAACTTAACCATTTTGGACCAAAACCCAACACTGATAAGGTCTCAAATAGAAAGGTCCAGTCAACACGATCGAATGTTTTCTCTGCGTCAATCGAAAATAATACAGTAGGGGTGGAGGAGGTGTGCGCCAAATGAATAAGGTCAATAGCCAGTAGCGTATTGTCTCATGCTTCTCTGGTGGGGCCAAAACCCGTTTGGTCAGGGTGTACTAGGCCAGGGATTAAAGGATTGAGGCGATTAGCTAACATTTTCACCATCAGTTTAATGTCGGCATTTAGAAGGGATATAGGGTGGTAATTAGGTACCAAGGTCCCTATCCGGCTTGGGGATGAGAGCAATGTGTGCTTGCTACATCGCGGGATCCAGCCTGGTGTCGTGGTCCAGCGTATTAAACATTTTCACTAAGTGAGGGCCTAGACTAGATTCAGTGGCGTAACTAGAAACCTGAGGGCCCCGGTGCAAAAATCCACGAAGGGCCCCCCTCCCCCCCAAAAAATTCTATATTTTTACTTTTTTTTCATGCAAAATAAAAAAAGATAGCTGACATGGTTATATATTGCCCCCAGCTCACATGGGTATATATGGCCCCAAGCTCTCATGGGTATGTATGGCCCCCAGCTCTCATGGGTATGTATGGCCCCCCGCTCTCATGGGTATGTATGGCCCCCAGTTCTCATGGGTATGTATGGCCCCCAGCTCTCATGGGTATGTATGGCCCCTAGCTCTCATGGGTATGTATGGCCCCCAACTCTCATGGGTATGTATGGCCCCCAGGTCTCATGGGTATGTATGGCCCCCAGGTCTCATGGGTATGTATGGCCCCCAGGGCTCATGGGTATGTATGGCCCCCAGCTCTCATGGGTATGTATGGCCCCCAGGTCTCGGGTATATATATGGCCCCCAACTCTCATGGATAGATATATATGGCCCCAGCTCTCATGGGTATATATATGGCCCCCAGGTCTCACGGGTATATATGGCCCCCAGGTCTCAGGGTATATATATGGCCCCCAGGTCTCATGGATATAATATGGCCCCCAGGTCTCACGGGTATATATATGGCCCCAGGTCTCATGGGTATATATATGGCCCCCAGGTCTCACGGGTATAATATATGGCCCCAGGTCTCATGGGTATATATATGGCCCCAGGTCTCATGGATATATATATGGCCCCCAGGTCTCACGGGTATATATATGGCCCCCAGGTCTCATGGGTATATATATGGCCCCCAGGTCTCACGGGTATATATATGGCCCCCAGGTCTCATGGGTATATATATGGCCCCAGCTCTCATGGGTATATATGGCCCCCAGGTCTCATGGGTATATATATATATGGCCCCCAGGTCTCATGGGTATATATATGGCCCCCAGGTCTCACCTCTGCTGGTCCCAGGGCAGGCTCCGCCGGCATTGTTCTTCTCCTTGGCGAGCGGCTGGTGGAAGCATGCATCTTGGCCGCTCGCCGGAAACCACCTGACCAGCGCAGAGGTCTCGCGAGAGGATCTCGTGCGCCGGTCAGGTGGTTCCCATCCACGTGAGCAGCCAAGCTGCATGTCAGTGGCCGCTCGCGGGAGAGGGACGGCCAGTGCGCGGCTCCCAGATTCCGGCGCTGATTGCGGAATCTGGCGGCGGCGCTGGGCCCCCCTCCAGTGGCGGAATGCCAGGGCCGGTCGCAACTGCGACCGCTGCGACCCTGGTACTTCCGCCACTGACTAGATTGAAACGTTTTATAATATGCAACTGTGAATCCATCGGGGCCAGGGCTTTTTCCCGATGCCGTGGAGCAAAGTGCAATTGTTAATTCGTCTAAAGTAAACGGAGCGTCTAATGTCCGCGTCATTTCAGGGGACAAAGCAGATTGGAGGGAGTCCATCAAGTATGCACGGACGTCATCCCTGTCAGGCGGTGTATCTCGCAGTTGGTAAAGAGTGGTGAAATATTTATGAAAGGCGTCCGTAATGTCTCTATTAAGATAAAGGTCTTTACCATTATCCAATTTAAGTTTATGGATGTAAGTGGATTGATGTTTGCGTTTCAAAGCATGAGCTAAGAGACGGCCACATTTATTCGCCTGAACATAAAAGAGTTGTTTAGTGTGACGCAGTGATTTAAACACCTGGTCAGACAATAAGGTATTCAATTGGGCTCTGTGGACAGTAAGTTCTTTAAACACCGAAATAGAACGAGACGATTTGTGTGCCTTTCCAGCTCATTGATTCGGTTGAGTATGGAAGACAAGGATGCCCGGTGAGCTTTTTTATGTTGTGCCCTATTTTCGATAAATTTGCCCCGTGGGACACATTTATATGCTTCCCACACTACAGGTATTGAAACCTCAGAGGTAGAATTATCATCAAAATATTGCTCTATCGAATCTTTTATATCGTGTGTTATCACTACATCACGCAACTACGATTCGTTTAGTCGCCATACACATAGGGGAGGTGGGGTGGAGAGGACGTCCATAGTCATCAGTACCGGGGCATGGTCTAACCAGGTAAAGGGGGCTATCGAGGTCGACTGCAGCGAGTGTAGTTGATAGTGAGACAGTAAAAAGGTGTCGAGTCTCGAATATCATTTTGCAGCGTGGAAGTAGTAAGTGTAATCTTTTGACATTAGGATTCATTATTCTCCATCCATCTACCAGCTGATGTTGATGTAGGAGCTGTAGATATCTGCGGCGCAATGAGGGTTCTATTTTGGGAGTAGGTGTTACACTTTCCTGACAGGAGTCAAGAGGAACATTGAAGACACCTCCACATTTCAACAGGCCCTCACTGAAATCAGTTAGTTTAGACATAATGAACCTCAAAGCCCCACACTGACTCTTATTCGGCAAATACACACTAGCCAATGTGAGTTTCCGAGTCTCAAGCATCCCCTTAATGAATAAGTATCTACCCTGGGGGTCGGTTTGTTGGTGCGTGCATACGAATGGTATGTGTTTGGCCACAAGAATAGCGACCCCTCGGGATTTAGTTGAAACATAATTACTGTAATAGGTTTGTGTGTAGTATCGGGAGGTGAGTGAGGGCGCAGTGTCAGCACGAAAGTGCGTCTCTTGAAGAAATACAATTTCCCCGCATTGTCTATGTAAGTCAAGAAGTGCCATACGTAGCTTCTGAGGCGAATTCAATCCTCTAGCATTCAACGTGATAAATTTTATCGGCGCCATAATGTTTGGAAAATGGACAGGGCAGTGCTTTGTCCAGCCCCTATGCGGTGGACATTCCCTAGGGCTAGACCCAAAACCCATTTGATACAATTCGATAGACGGAACCAAATGCATAATATGAAACATGAGCATAAAAAAAAATGAAAGTGAACAAACAAGCATTAAAATAAACCGGAATGAAATTGTTCAAGGCGATGGTGTAGAGCCTGCGATACAGCACATGATCATCCGGGTCCTAAGACACATTTCCCCTCTGCAGTGAGAGGGGGGAAAAAAAGGCCACCACATCTGGCGGGGGTGGGTGGTAAAAGATAACCAAGTTCCCAGAGTGTAAAAACCGAACAGGTAAGGGCTTCAAATCTGTATATGACGTAGATGCCTGAGAAGGGAGCTCTAATAGAAACTGCATCCATGAAAAATATAGAAAGTAAAAGCATAAAACAGAAAGCATACCAGGATATGGAAGCGTATGATGGGGGGGGGATAATCCATAAAATGTCAGTTATTAGAGACACATTCAACCTGCAGTGTTGGGAACGGGATGAACCACGACCACGCTTGAGAGGTGTTTGCCAGTGAGGACGCTGCGACTGGAGCTGTTGATGGGCGAAATCCAAAGACTGGCCGCCGTACCATTCTTGGATGTCCAGATTATCAAAAGCCAGTGCTGCCAAAAGAGGAGGAAGATCTGCTACACATGTTATCCCATAAAAGATGCCATCTCAAGTCACCTGCAATGAAAACGGGTACCCCCAACAATATTTTACTTGACGGTCCCGCAGTGCGTCTATGAGTGGTTTCAGCATTCTACAAGCTTGAAGCGTATGCCAGGATAAATCTCGATAGAGTTGTAAAACAGTCCTGAACGGGTCATTAACCTCTTGTCGACAGGCAGCTTGTAAAATCTCTTCTTTTTGCCCATAATAATGCAAACGCCAAATAACATCCCTAGGTGCGGCATTCTGGGCCTTCTTTGGCTTTAAAGAGTGATGTACTCGGCCAAAGTGTATCGGAGCGTCTAAATATAGGCCTCAAAACCTCTGGGAGCATTTCCTTTTCATCATGAGAACCAGGTAGGCCTCTCAGGCACAAATTATTACGGCGGCCCCTGTTATCTTGATCATCTAGTGCCTAGTGCAAGCGCTGGAGGTCGAGATTTTGAGCAGTCAAACCTGTTTCCAGACGTGTTAAGCAATCCTCCTTACATTCTCTGTCTCCCTCCAGGTCCTGGACTCGGGCCCCAACATGGCGGACGTCTGCGATAACTGTCTCCAAGCGGGATGCAAAGGAGGCCTTCAGCTTTGCGATGAGCGTCTCTAGGTCTTCTTTGGTAGGCAGGGAGCGAAGGATGTCCGATATTTGTTCGTCAAGGGTCTCTTGGGTTCTACACCTCTTACGTTGGCTAATTTGTACCTCCCCAACTCTCACCAATGTGCAATTCTGGGCAGAATATTGGCTAATTTCGAGCAGTTTGCTGAAGGCATGTTGGCATGTGGGAGCAATGTTAACGTCTCACCAGACTCACCGGGGCGAAGCTGCACCGGATATTGCACACGCTAGACTCTCTAAAAGTGCAGGTTCCATCAGCTTTTGCATGACTATCACCTAGTCGATTGCTAGCAGGCGATGTACCCTACAGGGCATGACTACACATTTTACTCTGCAGCAGGGAAGGTGTATTCTCATCTTGATTTGTTATTGGTAAGGCACCATACTCTGCACTTGGTGCAGACTGCCAGTAACCAGGTCCGACCATGCCCCAGATTTCCCTGTGCTAATTTTCCCAGAGGTAACACAAAGAGAAATCCAGTGACGCATTAATAGCACAGTGCTACATGATACTGGTAACCCTGAGGCAATCGCGAAGGCCACTGCCCAATACTTTGTAGAAAATGACGAGGATAATATAGGAGGCACCTAAATGTGTAATTCAAGGTTATTTAATTCTAATAGGAGTGAAACGCAAACGTGGAAAAGGGAATAAGATTACGAAATTGCTCACTTGTATATATGACCTGGCAACACTCTGTATGGAGACGTCTCTGTGGAACACTATACTGCCCTCGCAACTTGATGCAGCCCTTAGGCAACTCCTACATCAAAATGCCTGTAGATCTTTGCTTCTCACAAAACTTACCTAATATATACATGGCAGCCAATGTGGTAAATAGCTTGCCAGAGCCCTATGTCAGACATACCAAGCCACTTACATCCCCAAATTGAAAACGGCAGATGGTCGCACGCTCTATGTGAAAAGTGACATCATCAATGAGTTTTATAAATATTGCCAGTTCTTATATCACATCAGGAGCAGTAAGGCAATCTTGGCATACTTCGCCAAGTCACTACACAAGCCCATTACCCCTGATATGGCTAAAGATTTAGACGCCCCTTTTACTTCAGAAGAGCTGGCATTGGCAATAAAAACCATCCCTCTAGGTAAAAGTTTCCTTTGCCTACTATAAATCTTTCTTGTCCACAGTAGGACCCCACCTCCTCTGCTCCCTTAATGATATTAATGACACCACCAAATGCCCATCCTTAGCGGATTTCTTTCTTGATGCTCCTCTTGGCAGGATAAGTATATTTTCAGTTTTCTCTGCTTGTATTTGTCTGTAATTTTTGTTTTCTGGGATTTCGATTTCTGCATTTATTGTGCAGGGCACTGACTAATTCCGACATAAAACCGCAGAGGTCAGTGCCTTTGCGGCTCCCGGCGCCGGTCTGCATCTGCTGTTTCTTTGCTTCAGAGTCTCCTTCACCCTGGGGACATTTTTTCTCATCCCATGAGTCTTTATATTTCTCCCGCTCAGCTGTGTTTGGCTGCCTCCTCACTGTGCTGTCATGGCCTGGTTGCAGTCCGTGCGTTTTCCTAGCCATCACGACCGTTTTCCCACTATAGCGAGAGAACCGCCCACCACACACTTGCGCAGTGCCATCTTGGTTTTCTTGCATACGTTACCTTTCTGCATTGTTCCCATTATGTCACTCTCCAAACCACGCAGGAGCCCCTCTCCGACCCCCCCCCCTTCGGGATCTGGTGCGAGGATGGCTCCTTACACACACAATGATGCAACATAGAAGCGCCACGAACAACGCCACGGTGGGAAACCTGATAAACCAACCGTCTCCACGAGATTCCAATCAGATGGGGATGCCACCAGCCCCCTGGATAAGTAGAAATGGAAGAAATGATGGATCTCCAGTGGATAAGAAGTGCCAAACGGTTTATTCATGGAACAGCAACCTTCAAAAAATCAGTGACGTTTCGACCCTGAGGTTGTATGATTAAGACCTCAGGGTCGAAGCGTCACTGATTTTTTGAAGGTTGCTGTTCCATGAATAAACCGTTTGGCACTTCTTATCCACTGGAGATCCATCATTTCTTCCATTTCTCCTTACACACACAGGCATTATATACACATACAGGCATTATATACACAGACAGGATTTTACTATATACAGGCAGGTATTCTCTATAGACAGATAGGAGTTTACCATAGACAGACATTATATACATATGCAGGCATTTTATTGCAGTACCACTTTTTAGAAGTTCTTACCCTGTCATGGTGCAGGACGCACAGGAGAGCATCCTGCCACTGGCAGATCTACTGCTGCACCTCCAGGGATGTGATCTCTGATCACTGACCTGGAACTCAACAGCAGTGCGGCAGTTCAGTGGAGGAGAAAGGCTGGGACCTCTGACAGAAGCGGATGGGAGGGTGCCTGTTTGAAAAAACCCTTTGTTGTGCTAGAGAAGGTTTTCAAAAATCCTGTGGGGGGCCAGAAGCGAAGTGAAGGAGGCAAGTATACCACAAAATATGCGCTGGCCGGGTTGATAATATTTTCTTGGGGGGGGGGCAATTGCCCCGTTGCCCCCCTGGATCCGCCCTGTATTGAAAGGTGTTGAATGCTCAGCAACTAGAGCCGTACATAGGGGCTCCAGTCTAGGTGAGTAGAACCACAGAATGTTATTTTGCGCTATACTCACAAGAACTACTATATTAGGCCCTAAGAGTATTATCACAATTCTTCTTTTTGAGGAACTCCATATGCTGTTAGTTGACGGTGTCACTCCCCATGCTGACACGAAGCGTTAAAGTAGAGCCGATGTTTAATAGGTTCCTTAAGATAGATGTGAGTGTCCTTTTGGATCGCAGAAGTTGTTATCACTATATTTGTTACATTATTGCACTATTATTGTTCTTTCTGTTTTATTTTTATGTATGTTTGGAGGAACGGTTACGACAAGTCCGTCCATAAAAATTTAATTCTTATTATTCACAAAATCACGTGTAAATCAAGGAATAGAATGTAATACCACTGGTCACAAATATTAGTAATCACTACCTTGCGCTTATATGAACCCTTTGTTTGAAAGTGTTTCAATGTGTATTTGGTAATTATCTAGACTGCAGTGGTTCTCAACCTGTGGACTCTCAGGACCCACAATTGTCCTTGGTCATTAAGTCGCGACCCAAAAATAATTGAATTTCTGAAACATTATAATTTATTCCACAAAACAACGTGTGTAATATTCTACAATGTATGCACTTTTTAAACAATTTTGTAAACAGACAGGGATTCTTTCCAAAATGGATCGTGCAGTAATCACAGAACTAGTGAAAGCGTATATATGCCGTTGAGGCAAAAACCCAATAAAATAAACTGTAATTGAAACATGAAATTAATTAGAACTTATGGGAAAATTGGGGATGCTTCTTGCTCTTAATAAATGTCTCAAAGTCTGCGGTGATGATCAACAAAGCAACTCTAATTTAAATCACTACTGAATGAATAATAAAATATTATAAAAAACATAAACTCACCTGCTCCACTAACCTGCTCCGCGCTCTCCTGCCGTCCATCTCTGCTACTGCACGCATTATTTCTTCACAGCAGCGGCAGCCTGCCCTCCCTGAGCCTACGCAATTTGCTAAACGTGTAAGCTCAAGCTGGCCAAGAGATTGAGAAGAATGCAGCGCACGTCGGGCGCTGCCTACTTCTTGAACCTACGCTCTTCAGTGCCTCAGAGATACACTGAGAGCAATGGAATACCTTGGACCAATGGGAAAGCACCATTGGTGAGGGAGGCAGAGGTAGCCGCACCGCCTAGGACACGCTGCTGCAGGTAAGATGCATCAGTAGGTTCCAGGAATTAGAGAGGCCTGGGGGCACTTGCCCCGTGACCCAGTCCGCCCCTGGTCGTGACCCACTTTTGGGTCGCGACCCACTACTTGAGAAACACTGATCTAGAGGGATAAATTGTCCTGGTTCAACAGCAGCATAACAATAACTAATAGAGTTGGTAATTTAAAAGAGTTTTTATTACACAGGGCACTTATTCAACCTTTCATCTCTTTTTACAAACGGTCATGACATGTTGTGAGTTAAAGAGGTTCAGGTTATACAGAACGGTGGATGCTGGCATGGTGTTCCACCCTGGATCACTTTTGCCTTGGGTATCTGATGCAAGGATGGCTAGCAGTGGCAGATCAATGTTCCTACTTTAGTGTGATTAATGTGTTTTGCTGTCACATTGACCTTCTGCTATGGTGATGTGCAGGGTGCTCTCATCCTCCAGGTACAGAACAGCTCTCCTATTGAACGTGCTAAGGTGCACATTTAAGAGTCTTTTTGACAGATATTTGCAAGGATATCCTTCTCGTCAGGAGAAACCGTCCAGATTTTTATTTTGTTCTTTACAGTGATATAATCAGTTCCACCTTCTTGAATCACTTCCCCTTTTTTCCTCATTTTCTGACATCTTCTTTACCCATTTCCTTATTAGGACAACGTTTTCTTTTAACTCGGTAACACTCACTTTACTTCGATGAAATTATGTCTCATGCTGTTGGGGAGGTGATGTGTATGTGGACGTGTGACACAACTGCAACTTTATTCTGTACCGTGTGGAGTCTGGCCTATATCCTGTTAGATAAGGCTTTGAAGATCAGATATCTATCACCTAAATGAGATTTATAGATAAATACTGTCAATGACATGCAGCCGCCAATTTGTTTTGTATAAAATGCCTTTACGGTGAAACATTTCTCCACAAAATATATACTGTACATGAAAGGTCTGGTTATGTAGACAAAAATAACACAAGCTGACCGTAAGAAACATTTTTCATAATTTTGGCTCTCTTGTATGGTTTTTTTGCACGTTGAATCCGAAAATGAACATTAAATTGTCATAGGACATACTGTTTTTTTCACAAAATACATTTTTACTTTACATCACTTATGTATCGGAAATGTTTAAAGAAAGCATCTAGGTACTTAAAAATTTACTTAACCACTTGGCTGCTAAGGACGCGCTCAGCGCGTCCTGCCAAGTGCACCTCCTGTGCTACGGACGTGCTGAGCCGTCCTAGCACAGGGGGCAGCAATCAGCTGGGATTCCGGCTGATTGCTGGCCCTCCCGGTGTGGGCTGACATCTAGCATGTCAGCCCGGCACTCCGGGACTCTGGGGGGGAAGATGGATGTCATCGCGGCGGTGCGATGACATCTATTTCAGCCCCCCCCCCCACGAGTGCGGAGGAGGTGCCTGAAAGGGAGGGAGGGGAGGTCCTTCGGACCTCTCTCCCTCCCGATCGCCGGGGGCCACAGGGTTAAGGCAGGCATGGTTTGGAAGGGCACAGCCTGCCCTTCCAAACCGTGCCTGCCTTTAACCCCTTGGGTGCCGGATCACGATTCGGCACCAAAAAGCGCCGAATCGTGATCATCTCCCAGAGCTGGCCGACATCTTGGATGCCGGCCAAGCTTCCCGGGAATGGCCCCTGATGACTGGCGTCACCGTGCATAGCACGATGACACCAGTCCTGGAGTTAACCCCTAACTGCCACCAATGGTGGAGATAGGGGGTTCCAATGAACCCCCTATCTCCCGATCTGTGACAGTTAGGGGTTAATGTTTTATATTGCTGGATCGGCCAGAGCATGGCCTTTCCAACGATACCAAACATGACCATGTAAAAGTAAAAACATATATATAAAAAAAATTTATAAAAAAAAATAAACAAGTTTTTTTTGTTTGATTTGTTAATGCAGCAATATTGTTCCCATTTCAATTATAATGTGAACAATGATGCTGCAATAACGATTTTTGTATGCGGTGCGTTTGTTAAAAATAGCAAAATTTTCCCCAAAAAAAATGTAACGAGTCCCAATTTCTAATTTTTTTAACAAGCGCACCCCATAGAAAATATAACCGCAATTGCTCGCATGTTAAAATGTGAAAAAAAGCACTTTACACATTGTAAATTATTGAAAATTCAAATTTTATTGCATTTTTTGTTATAATATACAGACAGGTCATGACGTATACATATAATAATGACATATTATGAATCTGCCGAGTCTGCCGGAAAGAACGATGTATAATATGTCTGGGTCATATAATAAAATAAGCCTTCAAAACACGGTTAAACATGATGAGCAAAACCGGTAAAAATGACCTCAGCACAGAGGCGTGAAATGGCTCAGCAGCGAAAGGGTTAAATCAAACACTTTTCAAAGCAGATGAAGACAATGATGAACTCAAAAGAAAAGAATTCTTGGACGGCATTTAAACAAGCAGTTTAGAAGTTTCTGGTTAACGAGAAAGACCCTAATTACGAAAATTTAGCTGAAATTACGTTCAAAAAATTTGAAGAACTTGGGTGTAATATGAGTCTGAAGGTACATTTTTTACATTCACATCTGAAATTTTTTCCTGAAATTAAAGACATGGAAAAACGATATCAAGGCCTTTGGGATGTAAACATGATGGGAGATTACCGGTGGTCTCTCTGTCGGGAAAATCCGGAAACATTGCATAAGAGGAAGAGCTACTCTCGAGCTTTTACCGACAAAAACTTGAGAAAATACAAACCTTTGGATAATTAACCTCTTCACTACCAAGTGATTTTCCAAAAAACACTGTCAGAAACCATTGGAATCGAAATTTGTTTGTTTCATTTGCTTTTGGGCTGCAGATCAGCAGATCGAGATATCTTGATATCGGGGCACAGGATGGCGACTTTAAAACCCGAGATATATCGATATTGGTAGTGAAGGGGTTAAGAAGAACTGTACCTATCCTAACTTTCACTGTCACATTGTTAAAAAATATTATATCTTATAAGTACATTTTTACTTTTTTATTATACACCTTTCACTTAATTATACTACATTTTAGCGTTATAATAGCCTAACATTTATGGAAATTGCAGAAAAATGGTACGTGATAGGAGAAAACCGATTGGATATTTGCATTCAGCATCCCAAAAAATGAAAGTCAGATTGAATTATGGAAAAAGTTTTTCAAAAACTTTTTTTTGTTCGGCCTTTGTAATTTATAGTAATTTACACTCTGTACTTAATCAGTCAAACCTCTCTCTATATATATATGTAAAATACTTACCATTGTTAGAAATCTACAGAATTCCGTGCATAAAATGTGAGTTCTGTTCAAGCTTAGATGTGTCTCAGAGATTCAGGGGCCTTTTATTCTATTTTTTGGAGACCACATAAACCCCATGCCAAGAAAGGATTTATAGGATATATACAGGGTAATTCAAAGAGATTCGAAAACTCACCGCACGTTCGGTGACTTTTCTTTCTCTTCAATTCGGTTCCTTTTGCCGATCCCATTTCAGTGACCCTGCGGTGTATTCAGCAAGCACCACAGGGCCCCCGAATTGCAGGGAAAAGCTGCTGCAAACCTGACGAAAACTAACCGCAAAACCTGGCGAATGCACGCCGAAAACCCGCAAAAACATCTGGATTAACCTGCCGAAAACCACGGAAAAACCCGAGCAGGAGTCGATCGCAGCCTCCGGAAAAAGCCGACACCGCAGAAGAGGCAGTGAATAAATTAGCAAAACAGTTTGCATTAATGTTTGAAAAGTGAAACGCTGTTTGCAAAGAAACTACTGAGCGAAAATGTCTGAAATTTACATATGAGGTCCAGGGAATGACAATAAAAAGGGCTGTTACAGAAAAAATAAGTTAACTTAAAAAAAATCAAGAAAAATGCTTAAAATATCCTAAAAAATCTATAAATAAAGAGACTTTTTACTGCAGAATATTATAATGAACGGTTTATTAGATATTGAATTAAAACGGGAATATTTTTAACATTGAAGCCTATGGGATTCTCCTGAATTAACTTGCCGAATTAAACCACCGAATGGCAGGACATTTCGGGAACCTTTCACTGCTGGTTTGTGTTCTCTGAATAGCCGAAGCAGTGCTTTTCATGGGGATTTCACTGCCCTCGAACAGGCACCGTATGTGCAGGCAATTCGCCAGGATTTGGCGAATTGCCTGCTCTCTGGATAGCCGAATGGCCAGGAAAGGTAACTGAACGCTGATTTTCAGCGTTCGGTTACCTTTCTCAAGCAATTCGGATCTCTTTGAATTACCCTGATAGTTTAGCACTCTGAGCCATGTCAGGGACCTCATGTATAGCTAAGAAAGGAGCACCCTTATCTATGATGTATTTCTAGACCAAGATGGATCCAATGGATGTGATGAATGCTACTCCCCATTCCAAATTGGCCAACAACGATGAAGTAAAGTTAAATCGAATTGAAAAAAATCTAGGATTGGATGTTGCATTTATATTTATTTATATTTTTATTTATTTTTGCTATCTTTTTTATTTCAAATTTACATGTTGAAGTGCTCCATGATGCTACTATAAGTATTGCTTTGTGATGCTGTATATGTTTGCTGTTTATGGTTAATTACTTGTGTTTTGAGTTTGTTCATTTTTATGTGCACTAAATAACACACAAATGACAGTATAAGAAATTATTTTTTTATTATTCTTTTTTTATGCTTTTAGGCATATGAGGCGTTTGCTGATTTTGTACTTTTATGTTTTTGCGGTCCTGTTTCCAAATATAACCAGTAAAAAGGGAAGCTTTCAAACAACACCAGCACGACATATTACATGTTTATTTATAACAAACTCATTTAACACAAGACAGTGGTGATAGAAAATATCCAAAAATGGTAAAACAGAAATGGGAAGGTGTGGTTATTATTCACTAATAATTGTTTCGTTGAATGTAAACAAGCAACAGTGATTGTTTTTCATGTGAAGTCCTAAAAAAAGCATATTTATTGCAGAAACCTGGAAACTCTACTAGTGGGGAAAAATGTTTTCAGATGACTATAAACAAAATATGAAGCGTTTGAGGTAATTGCAAATATGCAAAGAGGAGTAGGGCATAATACAACATTTATATATCATATATAAACCAATAAAGTGTTCCTCAATTTAAAATGCCCAGGCCTATTTTTTGTCCCAGTCTGGGCCTGTCTGTCACTCAGGGAACATAATATGTGACAAGAAAATGAATATGTAACTTTCTAACACATTTCATCTTTTCAATTATTTTTTTTGTAAGTGTGGGTTCTCAGTTTGTGCTCAGAGAACTATTTTACTGTATATCTCCTTTTCTATTATTTATGTTTTAACTATTTATATGTTTTTGTGTTTTTTACATTTTTTTAAAACACGGCACATGATGGTTAGTTTTAGCTCCTGTTTAAAAATATGTGTACTTTAAACTTATTTATACATAACTGATCTTTCAATAGATAAATCAAATAGAGATGTATGAAATAGTGACTTATTTTTTCTTTAACCCTTTCGCTGCTGGGCCATTTCACCCCTGTGTGCTGAGCTAATTTTTACCGGTTTCGCTCATCATATTTAAACGCGAGTTGAAGTCAAATTTTATATACGACCCAGACAAATTATATATTGTTGTTTCCGGCAGACTTGGCAGATTCATAATATAACATTATTATATGTATACGTCATATCCTGCCTGAATATTATAACAAAAAATGCAATAAAATTAGAATTTTCAATCATCTACAGCGTGTAAAGTGGGTTTTTTTCACATTTTACCATCCGAGCCTTTGCGGTTATGTTTTCTATAGTGTGATTGTTAAAAAAATTAGAAATGGGGACTCGGTACATCTTTTTGGGGGGAAATTATGTGATTTTTAGCAAACCCCCATAGAAATTATCGTTAGTCAGCATCATTGTTTACATTATAATTGAAATGGGAACAATATTGCTGAATTAATAAAAGAAAAAAACCCTTTTTTTTATATATATATTTTCTTACATTTAACGTGGTCATGTTTGGTACCATTGGAAAGGCCATGCTCTGGCCGTTCCAGTGATTCCAAACATTCATCCCTATCTGCGACGGATCGGGAGATAGGGGGGTCACTTGACCCCCCCATCTTCACCATAGATGGCAGCTAGGGGTTAACTCCTGAACTGCCGTCATCGCGTCCATGCGTGATGACGCCAGTAGGCAGGGGGAGATCCCGGAAACTTGGTCGACATCCAAGATGTTGGCCAGCTCTGGGGGGGGTCCGCAATCCAGGGCCTTTTGGTGCCGAATCGCGATCCAGCCCCCACAGGGGTTAAGGGCAACCACCGCTTGAAAGGGCAGGCTGTACCCTTCAAAACGGTGCCTGCCTTTTTTTGGTGTCCTTTACCGATGGGGAGGGAGAGAGGTCCAAAGGACCCCCCCCCCTTCCCTTCAGGCACCTTCCCTGCACTGGCGGGGGGGGGTGGTGCCTGGAATAGACGTCTTCGCGCTGGGCTATTCCTGCGGCCGGGGTCCGGAGGCTGGACTGACATCCAAGATGTCAGCCCGCACCAGGAGGTCGCAGCGATCGGCTGGAATCCTGGCTGATCGAGGCTGCAATGGCAGGACGTGCTCAGCACGCCCTCCGCAGCCAAGCCCTCGCGTGGCTGGACACACTGAGCGCGTCCGCATCAGCGAAAGGGTTAAACTATGTCACCTTTACAATATTTTGTTTTTTGTTCAGTAATAATCCGCTCCCCAGTTATGCGAAACACATACTGTCAGGTTTATTCAGAGAGCACCAAACTGTCACAGACATTTCGGTGCTCTCTGATTCGCCGCACTTCGATGAGTCCAATTTGCTGACCCTGTGGTGAATTTAGCATTCACTGCAGGGTCCCCGAAGTGCAGCGAATCGGCAGCCGAACGCCGCCAGCTGCCACCGCCAACCCACCGGACAGCCGCCGATAAACCCGACACACGCCACTGCAAACCCGTCGCCCGCCACCACTAACCCACCGGACAGCCGCCAAACACAGACGCCGAGGCCCCGAACACAGCGCCGACCAGCCCTAGAAAAAAGCTGTAAAGCCACTGGATGGGTAAATAAAAACAAAAACAAAAGGATTGAAAGTGTCAAATTTAAAAAGCTCTTTGCAAAAAAATTACTGGACGAAACTCTCTGGAATTGTTATTTAAAGTCCTATGAAAAATAATAAAAAGATTTGTCATAGAAAAAAAATGCTATTTAAAAAAAATCCGATTAAAGAATTTGCCTAAAAGATCCTAAAAAAAAATAAAAATAAACATTTTGCTACAGATTAAAGTAATATATGGTTTATACTGCCGTTTGAACGAGTACTTAGTACTCGTGCAAATGGCCCGATAACCCACCCCCCCCGATACCGGAAGCCAGCGCTGGGCCGGCTTGCCGGTATCCACAGGGTTGGGGAAGCTGGCTGCATGCATGAAAAGCACGCGGCCAGCGTTCCCCTCCGGCGGCTGCAATACTCACCAGCTTCCGAAGGTACGGTCAAGGTGCATGCACACGGCCAGCTTCCCCAGCGTTCGATGGGGGCATATCAATGAGAGCTTGGGCATATCCATGAGAGCTGGGGCGTATCCATGTGAGCTGGGGGTAATATCCATGAGAGCTGGGGGAAAATCCATGAGAGCTGGGGCATAACCATGTGAGCTGGGGCATATCCATGAGAGCTGGGGCATATCTATGTGAGCTGGGGGCATATCCATGAGAGCTGGGGGCAATATCCATGAGAGCTGGGGGCAAATCCATGAGAGCTGGGGCATATCCATGTGAGCTGGGGGCAATATCCATGAGAGCTGGGGGCAATATCCATGAGAGCTGGGGCAAATCCATGAGAGCTGGGGCATAACCATGTGAGCTGGGGCATATCCATGAGACCTGGGGGCAATATCCATGAGAGCTGGGGGCAAATCCATGAGAGCTGGGGCATATCCATGTGAGCTGGGGGCAATATCCATGAGAGCTGGGGGCAATATCCATGAGAGCTGGGGCAAATCCATGAGAGCTGGGGCATATCCATGAGAGCTGGGGGCATATCCATGTGAGCTGGGGGCATATCCATGTGAGCTGGGGGCAATATCCATGAGAGCTGGGGGCAAATCCATGAGAGCTGGGGCAAATCCATGAGAGCTGGGGCATATCCATGAGAGCTGGGGGCATATCCATGTGAGCTGGGGGCAATATCCATGAGAGCTGGGGGCAAATCCATGAGAGCTGTGGCATATCCATGTGAGCTGGGGGCAATATCCATGAGAGCTGGGGCATATCCATGTGAGCTGGGGGCAATATCCATGAGAGCTGGGGCAAATCCGTGAGAGCTGGGGGCAATATCCATGTGAGCTGGGGGCAAATCCACGAGAGCTGGGGCATATCCATGTGAGCTGGGGGCAATATCCATGAGAGCTGGGGCAAATCTGTGAGAGCTGGGGGCAAATCCTTGAGAGCTCGGGGCAAATCCATGAGAGCTGGGGACATATCCATGTGAGCTGGGGGCAATATCCATGTGAGCTGGGGGCAAATCCATGAGAGCTGGGGGCAAATCCATGAAAGCTGGGGGCAAATCCTTGAGAGCTCGGGGCAAATCCATGAGAGCTGGGGACATATCCATGTGAGCTGGGGGCATATCCATGAGAGCTGGGGGCATATCCATGAGAGCTGGGGGCATATCCATGTGAGCTGGGGCAATCTCCATGTGAGCTGGGGGCATATCCATGTGATCTGGGGGCAATCTCCATGTGAGCTGGGGCATTCTGTATATATATATATATATATATATCTCAGGGGGATATATACATGTGAGCTGGGGGCATTTTTATATGAGGTCTGTTCTTATTGGAAAGCGGTCACATGACACAAAATAAAAGTATCGGTACTCGTACTCGGTCTTAATAAAGTGGTATCGGTGCATCCCTAATAAAAACTGAATATTTTTAACATTGAAACCTCTGGAGTTCGCCTGAATAAACCTGCCGAATGAAAGCACCTAACATCAGGACATTTCGACAACTTTTCACTGCTGTTTGGTGTTCTCGGAATAGATTATTGTAACCATTGTTTCTCTATGGGGATTTCACTGCCGTCAAACAGGCACCGTATTTGCAGGCAATTCGCTAAAAATGGAGCCTCAGTACCACCTGACTGGCCGGACCGCGTGACCTGCGCACGCGTGCTGCCTTCAACACGGACTCTCACGCTGTTCAGGACCGGGCACACCCACTGCATGGCATCCGGCCCCCACCCCCTGCATGGCATCCGACCCCATGAGAGCTGAGGCAATATCCAGGTGAGCTGGGGCAATATCCATGAGAGCTGGGGCAATATCCAGATGAGCTGGGGCAATATCCAGGTGAGCTGGGGCATATCCATGAGAGCTGGGGGCAATATCCATGAGAGCTGGGGCAATATCCAGATGAGCTGGGGCAATATCCATGTGAGCTGGGGCATATCCATATGAGCTGGGGCAATATCCATATGAGCTGGGGCAATATTCATGAGAGCTGGGGCAACTAAAGATACATTTACATATGAGTTTACAGAGGAGGAGGTTCTACAGTAGCTGTCTAAAGTAAAGACAAATAAGTCAATGGGGCCTGATGGGATCCACCCTAAGTTATTAAAAGAGCTCAGTGGTGTAATAGCAAAACCGTTAACGGATTTATTTAACCAATCCTTGTTAACGGGAGTCGTCCCAAAAGACTGGAAATTAGCAAATGTTGTGCCCATTTACAAGAAGGGTAGTAGGGAGGAATCGGGGAACTATAGGCCAGTTAGTCTTATGTCAGTAGTGGGGAAATTAATGGAAACCATGTTAAAGGAAAGGATTGTTGAACATCTAAAAACACATAGATTACAGGATCAGAAACAACATGGGTTTACCTCAGGGAGATAATGCCAAACTAATTTTATTGATTTTTTTGATTGGGTGGTGCAGTAGACAAAGGTGGTGCAGTAGACATTGCTTATTTAGATTTCAGTAAGGCTTTTGATACTGTTCCGCATAGAAGGCTTATCAATAAATTGCAATCTTTGAGCTTGGATTCCAATATTGTTGAATGGATTAGGCAGTGGCTGAGTGACAGGCAACAGAGGGTTGTGGTAAATGGAGTTTATTCGGCGCAAGGTCTTGTTACCAGTGGGGTACCTCAGGGGTCAGTACTTGGACCCATTCTCTTTAATATTTTTATTAGTGATATTGCAGAAGGTATTAATGGAAAAGTATGTCTTTTTGCTGATGACACAAAGATTTGCAACAGGGTTGACGTTCCTGGAGGGATCAGCCAAATGACAAATGATTTAGGTAAACTAAAAAAATGGTCGGAGCTGTGGCAATTGAGTTTTAATGTGGATAAGTGCAAGATAATGCACCTGGGACGTAAAAACCCAAGGGCTGAATATAGAATATTTGATACAGTCCTAACCTCAACATCTGAGGAAAGGGATTTAGGGGTTATTATTGCAGAGGATCTAAGTGTAAGTAGTCAATGTAATAGAGCAGCAGGAAATGCTAGCAGAATGCTTGGTTGTGTAGGGAGAGGTATTAGCAGTAGGAAAAGGGAAGTGCTCATGCCACTGTACAGAGCACTGGTGAGACCTCACTTGGAGTACTGTGCAGTACTGGAGACCGTATCTCCAGAAGGATATAGACATTTTAGAGAGAGTTCAGAGAAGGGCTACTAAAATGGTGTACGGCTTGAAGGAGAAAAGTTACCAGGAAAGGCTTAATGATCTTAACATGTACAGCTTGGAAAAAAGACGAGACAGAGGAGATATGATAGAAACATTTAAATACGTAAAGGGAATCCACAAGGTAGAGGAAGGGAGTATATTTAAAAGGAAACAAAGTAGCAAAACAAGAGGACATAGTCTTAGATTAGAGGGGCAAAGGTTTAAAGGTAACATCAGGAAGCATTAGTTTACTGAGAGGTTGGTGGATACATGGAACAGCCTTCCAGTTGAAGTGGTAGAGGCCAAAACAGTAATTGAATTTAAGCAAGCATGGGATAGGCATAAGGCTATCCTAAACAAAAGATAAATCCAGGTCAAGTATCCATGTAATTGGGCAGACTAGATGGGCCAAAAGGTTCTTATCTGCCGACATTTTTCTATGTTTCTATGATGTGAATGCGGGTGAAATGGCAGTGAAAGTGTGTGGGACATATGTAAACAATGAAAAACTATCCAACGGTGTAAAGTATATGTGCAAGTGAAACTAAAAAAGGTGACCAACGTGCTAAGAAAAATAAAACAAAAAAAATGAATAAAGTGAAAATGAAGGGATGTGTAAAAGAAAAAAATAGCTCTAGGTAAAGTATCCATGTAATTGGGCAGACTAGATGGGCCGAATACCCTAGAGTACCATGTTGTTTGGCTGGAACCAAGTATCCCGAGTGGTTGTTATATCACAGTTAAGGGGTTCAATGCCCTAATGGTGGAAGGGAATCAGGGGGGCATGCTAACGTGTCCACAGGTTGGGGGGGCGCACAATTCTTGGCTGGCCCTGGGCGCTGACAACCCACGCTATGCCACTGGTTATGGACAGTATACATGCGAGAAGGTGGCAAATTTAAAAAAAAAAAAAAAAAAATTGGGGGGGGGGGGGAGGAAAGGCACAAGCCAGTATTGTGACTTTCCTGGCTCTCTCCCTAAAGTCCAGAAGACGAAAGGAGGCCATGAAAAACAAACGTCACGAGGCCCGGGTACCAAAGGGCCAAGTGTGGCAGACAGAGCCATGGTGTCCGCCACAGTGGCACACCTTGTGGCAACCCGGAAAGTGCCAGAAAAAAAAAGGGTGGGGGTGAGAGCCACCAACCTCACTATAACACGTGCCCAAAGTAGTCAGCGTGTTGCCATATGTTTCTATGGATACATGTGTAGCGCTCACTCCCGGAGGAGCCGCTGAATTTAACCTCGGGTTAGTCTCTCCGCACTAGGGAATAAATTTACACCAGCACTGTTGTGGATTTTATAAATTATATACTTTACTGGTCTCAATAAAGCGGCATATATAATGTAAGCACGGTATATGGAAAACAGGATTTCGTAATGCGGGAAACGCGCAGCAGTAAAAGAAAAGTTTAACCCCTTCGTTTCTGGAGTGTAAGTCCCATGCAGGTTATGTCCCAAAAAGTGTGTGTGTGTGAGCTCAGGTACCCGGGTACTATATTTCAACTGGCCAGTGAATGGATTTAATAAATCTTCGACTAGTCACGTTGGGGCCCTGTAGATTTTAGCAGTGCTGCAGCGTGCTTCGTTAAACTTTAACTGTGGCCTAGGAGGCCTCTCACCCATCCGCCAGACAATCTGTTCCGCTGCCCGATCAGGACGTCTCTCCACTGAATTATGCTGGGACTCTGTGCCACCGGATCCGCTTCTCTTGCTTGTCCGTCTTTACAACAAGATTTACAGCTTACCGCCTGCACTCCCAGTGGATCATCGCGGTCTCCTAACTCGGGGTCCAATCTGCAACTCTATGTCTGTGTTAAACCTCTCAGCGGTGGATTACTGGGTCTCTGGCAAGTCACTGTATCGATCCCCAGCGTCGGCAAAGCAGCGCCTGCTCTCCGGCCTGGTTACAATCGCTCACAGTCTCATGTGCGTCTCACTCGGTTCACTCCTCGGCTCACACTTGCTCTCCTTCCACGAGGCTGCGGATGTCCTCTCCTCCTTCCCCACCCACTTCCTGTCTCTGCCCCAAAGCATGCTGGAAAACGTAGTCCCAATGTGTCCAGTATAGTTTACATGCGCTTGTCTCCCTCTGGTGGCCAAAACGGAACACTACAGCAACAGAATTTTAAACGGCGCTACACATGGAACAGCCTTCCAGTTGAAGTGGTAGAGGCCAAAACAGTAATTGAATTTAAGCAAGCATGGGATAGGCATAAGGCTAGCCTAAACAAAAGATAAATCCAGGTAAAGTATCCATGTAATTGGGCAGACTAGATGGCCCGAAAGGTTCTTATCTGCCGACATTTTTCTATGTTTCTATGTTTCTATAAGAAAGACATCTTAATAACCAACAGACAAATAAAATATGTTACGATCAAAGTTCAGCAGAGAGAGTCAAATGTCCTTAGAGAACCTCATGGGGGTGGGGGATAGGCGAAAACGGGTGAGGGAGACAAGGGATAGGCGCAGAGGAAAGAAAACTTGAGGCAATATCCACAAGGGGGGAAAAGCGCCTGTATCATCCCGGATCATCGGAGGCAGGGGTCTGGGAGACGGTGACGGGTTTCCAACCACTCCACTGATCTCGAAAGGTAGTCCACTTGAACCTGTAGGAATTCCACTTGGGTCTGCAAGTGACCTTGGGCCGCCTCCACCTCGGACTTACGCTCTCGGACCTCAGTCACCTGAGCCTGGACTCCGTTCGTCTCAGCTTTCACTCCAGCAATGTCAGCTTGCCAGGTCACTTTTAGATCCGCCAGCATGGCTCGAAGGTCACCCTTGGTGGGGAGCAAGTGGTCATCCTGCACTACAGCTTCACTCCCAATCACTGCGGGGGGCAATACGGCTGGATCGACCCCCAGACCTGCAGTCCCTGCATGTCCCAACGTCAGCTCTGTGGCAGTACCTTCTCGAAGCAGTGGGGACGTCCCCCTGGTCCTGGGTCCTTCTTTATTCCCCTGGCTGTCCTGCACTTGCGGTACGGAAGTCTCCAAGGCCTCCCGGTTGCGCCTAGTTTCATCCCCCATAGATTCTCTGATGTCCCGGTGGCGGCCATCTGCAGCCGGTTGGGACTTTGACTGTAGCTTTTTCCCCATCTAGCTGTCTCTGGGTATGGGGCTCTACCTCGTGTGTGGGAGTCCTGATCGTCCAAGTCCCCACGTGCGGCACAGGACGGCTCTGCTCCACAAAGTTTCCCCACCTCGTAGGCCTCAAAATGGCTGCCGGGCCGCTCGGAGGCTCCGAAAAAGTCTGCTCGCGGGAGGTAGCAACAGCCGCGACGCTCCGATTTTGGGTGCCCTGTACCCTCCGGGACACAGATGCGGCAAAGAGAGAGCCAGGAAAGCCCCTAGTGGGGCAAGAAAGTCAGCTATCGGGGACCCGGTTTTGGAGCTCCAAGGGAACACGTCTTCTCTCCCGCTCAGCTAAGCTCCACCTCCAAACGGGAATATTTTTTACATTGAACTCTATGGGATTCACCTAATTAAACCTGCAGAATAAAAGCATTTAAAATCAGGACATTTCACTGAGATTTCTCTGCTGTTCGGCGTTCTCTGAATAGATTAACCATTACTTCTCTATGGGAACTTTCACTACTGTTGAACAACACTGTCAGGGTAATTCAGAGAGAGGTGAAAAGCAGGAGAATGGCTGGAGAATGGAAAATTCTAGATCAAAATAGCCGATTTGGAAAGTGAGATAAATGGGAGAATTTTTCTGGTTTGGCTATTTTGACCTATAATTTTCCATTCTCCTGCTTTTCACCTCTCTCTAAATAACCTTGTGTATTTTGCTGGCAATTTACCAATATTTGGTGAACTGCCAGCTTTTTGAGTAGCCGAATGGCTCCGAAATTGCACCGTACAGGGAAATTCACAGGTCGGTGCCATTTCGGCTCTCTTTGAATAACCCCTATGGTCTCAATCTCATGAAAATGTACTGGTTTGAAAGCTGGGTTTTCAAGGGACAGCTGTTATTTTCTTATCAGTTGTGCATCTCTGTTAGCAAATTGTCATTATATAAAAAGATAAACACACCCAGGAAGCTGGTGATGTGTAAGTAAAGGTATGGAGTCATTCCTGTTTTTGAGATAAGGTACATATACAGTATACATAAAGAGGATGTAATTTACACAGTATACCAGTGTGAAGCCGCAATACTGCATGACACCTGCATGACATCTGTAATTAGAACTTCTTAGAAAACCTTATTGATGGACTAAAAATATGAAATCAAAAGGTTTGCAATATAATCTAAAAAGATGTATGCCAATATGCAGAAATCAACCTCAAAGTACTAATGTAGAGCCAACAGCACACTCGTAGAAGTGGTAGGTCGTCTCGCTTGAGTCTAATATCGCGGACCAGAGGGCTAAACAACGAACGTGGTTGATAACAAGCAAAATAGTTGAATAGGCAGCAGACAGTGTAATTGGTAAACAAACAATTGGTCCAAGAGCAGGCGGAAAATAAAATAATTGGTAAATAGGCAAAGGCAAGGTTGCCATAAGACCATCGTGCTGGGCCCCTTGACAACCGCCAACTCATTACTTTGTGCATTAGGCCTGTTTAATTTTGTCCCCCCCTATTTCAGTAGATATATGTCATATTTTAATAATTTTGCAACAAATATTTTAGCCTGTAATGCTCCCAGTTCATTTATTATCCCCCATATTGCCACACACATAAACATAATTAGCCAAAACATTATAACCATTTGCCTAATATCGTTTAGGTCCTCCTCATCCTGCCATGGACGCCATACATCCCCTGAATGTATCTTGTGGTATCTGACACCAAGACATGAGCAGCAGATCCTTTATGCATTTACTCTTTGTTTCTGTCTGTGTATCTCGATGTTTGTGTCTGTGTCTCTTTCAAACACGTAATTGCAGTCTTCAGTGGCACTTTAAAAAAATTTAAAAATAGAAAAATTAAGATATTAGCCTACTTGGGCGTGTTATTATTTTTTTTACAAATCTATAGTTCACTTTTCTTGTTTGTTTTTTTTACAGTCTGTTCCCACCCATGAGATTTTCCTTGTGGCAGGTGACTTTGAATGCCCATTGTAAGTGTAGCGCTGTGTTAATTTGGCTCTATGTATTGAACTGTTGCTACCACTAGAGGGAGACAGAGCCTAGCGACATTATGGGCTATGCTGGACTAAAAAGACTTCATCTCCCAGATACTTTTGCGAAGAGGACAGGAAGTGGGCGTGCTGGCACCAGGAAGACATCAGGAGCCTCGTGCGGGACATGGGCAGAGCGAGTAGAGCAGCTGAACGAGTGAGACGCATGCAGCAGACTGTCTGGGACACAACCAGGCCGGAGCGTGGACCGAGGCGCATCCAGTGCTGGGGATCGGGGACAGAGCGTGCATCATCATCTACAACGTACCGCTGAGCAGTTTGGAGGACAACCAGGTTCCAGAAGGACCTCGCATAAGGAGGCCGCGCGATCGAACGGGTGTGCAGGCGGCGGACCAGTTCCAGTGTGGAGATTTGGCATCGGAGGAGCAGATACATTGGCACCGGGTTCCAGTCATCAGGGAGAGATCCTTTGGTCGAGTCATCGGTTCTGGACACTTTGTTCGTCGGATGGGTGAGAGGCCTCAAGGCCTACGGTTCCGAAACAAAAGTGCGCACTTGGTTAAATGCTTCAATCCACAGTGCCCGAACGTTGACTAGTCAAAGATAATTTTGTTCATTCACTGGCCAGTTGAATATAGTACCCGGGTACCCTAGACACAATTAATGAGCCTAGTTGAGCGGGACTTAAACCATGAACTGAGGAGGGGGTTACCCGTTCTTTTTCTTCCGCTGTGTATTTTTCCCGCGTTGCGCATTCCTGTTATTATCGTCAACGTACATGTGTATTATATGCCACTTTATTGATTCAGTAAAGTACATAACTTAGAAAAATCCACAACAGTGCTGGTTTATAGTGATTCCTAGTGCGGTGAGACTATTCCTGGGTTTATTCCGCGGCTCCTCGGGGGGTAAGCGCTACATAAGTAAACCGAAAATCTCCTTTCACTCTGTAGGCTTTGTAGGATTTTTGAGCACCTGTGATAAAAATTGTTTGTTCTTTTGTAAGAGTTGTGGCTGTCTGCTATTGTTGTTTTTTCATCCGAGTGTGATAGAAATTGAGGGCCCAACATCCTGTGTTGTTGTTTGTCAATGTGATGTCAGTCTCTGTGTTTCTCTCTTTTAGTACGTCTGTTTATCGGTCTCACTGTTATTGTCTGTCGCTGTCTGTTTGTCAGTCTCTGTTTCTGTCCTGTGCAGATGTGGTTGAAATAATGCTGTGCTGGGTGGCATGATTTGAGCTGGTAGTTTCCTGCTCCATTGTCGATATTACCGATAACTTGGCTTTTTTTTATGCCAGTATGCAGCGGTACTCAGTAACGACACCTACTGGCAGGGTAGACGCTATCTCCCCACCAAGCCAGGTTCGTCGTCTTGGAATCACTCTTGACTCGGCTCTTTCCTGCATTCCCCACTTCCAGTCTCTTTCCTCCTGCTGCCGTTAACAATTACATAATATTTCCAGAATTTGGCCATTTCTTACCGCTGACACCACAAAACAATTCACCGACGCCCTTCTAATCTCCCGACTTGATTATTGTAATACTCTTCTATCTGACCTCCCTCTCTTCCCCCTACAATTCATTCTAAATGCCTCTGCCACCTCACCAACCGCTCGGTCTCTGCTGCTCTTCATCCACTGCAGAACTAAATTTAAAATCCTCACCCTGACCTACAAAGCTCTCACTAAATCAGCTCCCCACTACCTGGCCTCACTAGTCACCAAATACACCCAGCCTGCTCCCTAAGGTCAAAAAGTGACTCCCCGCATCACCTCTTCCCATGATAGATTGCAGGATTTCTCACTCACAGCCCCCATCCTCTGGGACACTCTCCCTCGTACGGTCAGACTTTCCCCTAGTTTCCCTTCCTTCAAATGCTCTCTTAAGACATTCCTATACAGGCAAGCCTACCACCCAACTCATTAATACACCTTACTGGCCCAACCAGTACATCACTTTCACCTTGCAGTTCTCTACTCCTGTTTCCCACCCTCCCAAATCCTAGATTGTAAATTCCCACGGGAATAGGGCCCTTGTTTCCTCCTGTGTTGGTTAGTCAAATGTTGCTCAGCCCCAATGTATTGTAACCCTGTCTATTGTACCCATTGATCAGCGCTGTGGAATATGTTGGCGCCATAGGCGTCTCTAGAGGGAGTCAGGGGGGTAGACAACGATACCCAACATGACCATATTCAGTGTAAATAAAAAAATCATAAAATAATTAAATAAAAAATGTAATAATTTTTTTCACAGGGTTGAAATGGCTCAGCAGTGAAAGGGTCAATGGTCAGACTATACCTTGTGTATTACTTTCTTTTTGCCTTGGTTTAGGTGTATTTTAAGGGTAAATGGGCAGGCTTCATCCCTCACAGTATACATTTTACTTTTTCCTTGATTAATGGCATTTTAGGAGTTAATGGGTAGGCTACATGCCTCAGTGTATTCATTTAATGTTTTCCCTTGATTAATGGCATTTGAGGGGTTAATGGGTAGGCAACATGCCACACTGTTTATTGTTTTATTGTATTTCCCTGCTTTAATGGCATTTTAGGGGTTATTATGGCAGTTAGAATCTAAAGGGTCTATTCATCTTTAGATCTTTTGCTTTTTGTCACAATTCGGGGAATAAATTTTGCTGAAAATATGGTGAATTCCCTATTTAGCGAATGGTCACCATAATTTGCAGAAATTGCAGTCGCTGAAGCAGTTATTAGACGCCGGCGAAAATTGCTGAATTGCGGCAAATAAAATATAGAATTTATGTATCAGGTTAATACAACAAAAAAGTGTGATTGCATCACATTACTATGGGATTATGGAATCTTATTTATATTTACTTAGTGGCGAAAATGATTACTGCCCCCTATATATTGTTCCTAGAGTCGCCTTCTATATAAATAAAGAATAATAATAATAATAATATCTAAAGATATTGTAGATTTGAATCGTGTGAATTGATTCACTTCTACAGATCATACGCCTAAGGCAAACCTGAATAGCTGTCTGAACATACCGTACTATTATAACACCCACACAGAAACCCCACTAATTTCTCTGTAATTGTTTCATGATAATGAGTACAGCCTGAGAGAAATTCCAATTTAATGCCAATAGAAATCATTAAGATTAACTACTGCTGATAAAAAGATCAATCTCACTTGTAATTATGTGACACCTATAACATGTAACAACTGATCCCAAACAGGTTTTAAAATGGACTAATCATTGAGGGTTTAGTGAAGCATATGGCTTTACATAATTTCAATATATGTTTATACGCATATTCTTCATTAAAATACAGAATATAATGCTGTGGTGCTTTGCGATGTGTAGTGCGTAATTACACACAATATGTCATCCCCTCCACAATTCCTGCCATCATAGGAAATGAGAAGGCATGTAATGGCAACGACATTTTTTCCTTTATAAGTGAAAACGTGTACTTTTTCATTTTTATTTTCCTCTTCGTTTACATGGTCATCGTTGGAAAGGCTAGACTCTACCCTTTCCAATGACATCTCACTTGACCTTTTGGATGAACAAAATGAACATACGGGGGTCCATAGGATCCCTGTCTCTCCTCTAAAAGGTGGAATACTTGAGAATGACAATTTGACGTGTCAATCACACTGTAACTTTTCAGCTTCTGACCTATTTTACCGACATGAATCTTTGATATTTTGTATATTTTACTGATTCTCCACTCTTCTGAGACTACTTTTTACCTACCTGGTATCTCACTGTACATAAAGTGACGATTAAATGAGACGTGGAACCCTTTGTTCTCAGTGACCAGAGGGATATCCGTTACACCACCCTGAAGAGATGCAATGAAGGCTGAATCAGGTTTGTCATACTTCTTGTGCAGAGAAGCATTGACTTGTTGCTTACCAGTTATGGTTCTTGAGGGCTCAGATTGATTTCCAAATGGTATAGGGTTTATCTGAATTGTCACAGGTTAGGTAAAACCTCCATGAGACCTTTGCAGGAACCATTGGAAGAATGTGCCGCAGAGTTCCACCAAAATTTTGACCTTTGTCAGTGTTTTCAATCAATTGACTCTGCAGAAGTTGCATCCAGTTGGTGTTTTTGTTGGATATTGTGGGAATTGTGTTTTGTCTGGTGGATTCGATACGCATTGAATACCAAACTATAAAGCCCCATGTGCAAACTTCAAATGTTTATTATAAAGGGATTAAATCTTTCATTTCCAATCTCAACAATTGTGCAGAGCAACAAAACCAGTATTGGACTCACCCATATATATATATATATACATATATACACACACCTAATCACCTTCGATTCACATTTCAAAAAGAGTGTTTCAAATGAGCCCTGAAGCTCATCAGGTTTGTTTGACAAAGTGCAGTGCAAATTATAAACTGCATTTTCAAAAGAACCTCAAGCTAATATTGATATTATCTGAGTTTACAGGCAGTTCTGCAAACCGAGATCGCCCGACTGCTTTTTATGTTACTAAAACTAATTTGGTTAGCCAGTCAGAGAAAGTGGGCAGAAGATATATAATAAAAAAGTAAAATATTCCTAACAGGGGGCAATTGGCACTACTTCACGTCATCATGATGCATAGATAGCAGGAAGTGTTCCTATTATAATCTGGGAAGGTGGCTGATATAAGGCTTTTAAGGCTATAGAAGACATCATGTATGTGACCTTGTGCATTATGAAGTATGCTATCTTTAGCAATTTTTCCTATGAATATTTTTCTATGAAGTACCTCAGAGTGAGCAAAAGCAAGGTTCCTGAGGGTCCTGAGAACGGGAAACAGTGCTAGTAACCTATTTTTTCCTGAGAATGTTTTTCTAAATAGCGTTTGTTTCCTGTAACAGAGCTTAAAAAAAAAACCTTTATATATATAATTTTTGTACAGTAGTTTTTTTGCAAACAGCTTTTCAACGTCATGGTGTTTTCTTTTTTTTGCTATAGGATGGAAGACTAAATGCTATAAAAAAAAGTGAATTTTCAATAAAATTTCAATCATCCACAGTGTGTAACGTATTTATTTTTTCACATTTTATCATCCAAGCCTTTGTGGTTATATTTTCTATGGGGTAGGCTTGTTAAAAAAATTAGAACTTGGAACCCGTTACTTTATTTTTCTGAGAAATTACGTGATTTTAGCTAAAACCCCATTAATATAAAAATTAAACAAACACACATTTTTATTTCTTTTATTATTTTTTTAATTTTATTTTTACTTTTAATATGGTAATGTTTGGTATCATTGGATAAGCCATGCACTGGCCTTTCCAGTGATATCAAACATAACCCTCTAGCTCATGGATCAGGAGATAGGGGGGTTCAAAGAACCCCCCTATCTCCACTACAGGATTTCCTTAGGAAATCCCTGGCAGCTAAGGATTCCCCGAGTAACTGATGTCATCGCGCCATGCCTGATGATGTCAATGGACGTGGGGAGACCAGGAGGTGGGGCTGCCATCCAAGATGACGGCCCCCACTGGAAATAGGCCGTGATCTGGCGCCGGATTGCGGCCTTACTAGCAAGGGGTTACTGCAATACATCCCTGGAAAGGTCAGACTGTGACCTTTCCAAGGATGCCTGGCATTAGCCACTAACCCCCCCCCCCCGGTGATGGGGAGATAAAGGGATCCAAAGGATCCACCCTCCCCTTAAGGCGCTGCCCCTGCTTCGGTGGGGGGCACCTGAAACTGACGTCATCGCAGCCGGCCTTTATGTGCTGGATATCACGGTTGGCCCCCTGGTTGATCAGTGGCCTACAGTGCTATCTTCGCTGCACAGATGCCGACTGATATTGTCGGCACTTGAGGCCACAGGACAGTGATACGGGCGGGGCATGACGTGATAATGCAAGGCCCGCTGGATTTAAAAACCAAGTGGTGAGTGAGTCTCATTGCCTTGTCATGGTTTATTCCTGTTCAGGGTGTTCTTGGTAACCTTGCTATTGATTTCCTGTGTGTCACGGTTCCACATTCCAGCCAGGCCCCATGGTGGTGAGAAAGATCCAGGCCAGCTCTTCCTTTGTAAAGCCTTGCAATTCCGTCCTGTGCCGCTTCTGGATTCCCCTGCTGCTGTTCTGGCCTGGGGTCACATGGTTCGCCCTGTCCCTATATATATGCAAGTGCCACAGAGGCTCTTTGCTGTTGCATGGGTCTAGTTCCTGAGGGTTCAGTTCCTGAGTCATTGCTTCCTGTAATCGTGTCTTGGTATTTCTGTGTATGATCTCTGCTATTCCTGACTACCCACTCTGTGTATGATCTTGGCCTGGTATTGACATTTCTTCTTGTATTCTCCCTGTGTTCTGTATAGTGATATTCTGATTCCTGGCTGTTCTGACTTCCCTCTCTGGTATCTGATCTTGGCTTGTTTGACATACTCTCCAGGTTATTGATCCTTTTGTTCCGGTTCTGACATTTCTGTTATATGTTCCTTGTGTCCTGTTCTGTGTATTACCCAGCAGCATTATATATCCATAGATAGATGCCATTGCAAGGACCTCAACCCAGTTCAGGGTTCCCTGTGTTGCTGCTGGATGTGAGTATATTGTCTTGTTGTTTCTTGTTTAACCCTCGCCCTTCCTGTTCTCCTGTCTGTGTATTTCTTTTGAGGTTCCCTTTCCTAGTATAGAGGCAATTGCAAGGACCTTTATCCCAGAGTTATGGTTCCCTTTAGTTCTGTTCTTCTGCCATTTCCTGTTGTTCCAGTGCTGTCATTTCTCATGTCTTGTATCTATGTGCTGTGGGCTGTGTCTATGCAGCCAGCAGCTAACTTGCCTCAAGGGCTACACATCCAGTATAAAAGGCCCACCTTGGCTTACGACGGGTGTCCCCGTGACAATGTGTTTGACTCTGGCTTCTTTCTGACTACTCTCTTGGCTTTAACCCTTCTACTTGATTCATAGTGTACTGACCTTGGCTCCGTTTTCTATTACTTTGATGGCATTTTGTGTTGTTCTACCTGCGTACAGAATTTAAGGCTTGTCTGACTTCCCTCTCTGGTTCTGACTTCAGATTGCCTTTTACTTTGTTCATTCTGTGTATCTGTCCTGTATGTTTAGCATTCCGGCTATTCTAAAGACCTTCAGGTTAGGTTGGGCAGTGTTTGTGTGTAGGGATCAAACAAATCCGTTACACTGAATTACATATACTTTACTCTTTAACTTTGGTTTATGGCAGAAGACAGGATTTACAGAAATCAACTAAGAGTGAAATTCCAGCATTCCTTCATCTGAAAAGTTCAACAGTAGCTGCTAGGTGAATATTTATGTATCTGAAATGGACATTCTAAGCATGATAAGAATATCTTTTCAGTTCTCAATCTATGAAGGCATGTATGAAGGAACTTTCAGCTATAATGTTTTTCGATGAGCTATGCAAAAGACAGACATACTGAGAGAGGTAGGATGAAGTCATTGCAAAGTTGATTATGATATGATTGTTGCATCAAAAACAACCTTGAATACTCAATCTTTAAGCTTGCACTTATTACAGGATGCTTAACAGAGGATCCTATAGTGAATTGGTTGTTGATTAATTGATGAATTCAGATCTAATCAGAATTGTATACTGCCATCCTAAAATTTGGCACCATTCCGGGTGATAGCGCATAACGTGGTTAATCAAAATAAATGGACTTATTGAACATCTATAAATAATAGATGGCAATAAATGGATGCAGATCTAACTTAGGCTAGGGTCAAACGAAAGCATTTTTACCCGCGAACGTAAAAAAGTGCGTCCGAACGAATTGACGTATTTTTTCACGGAGTGCGCGAAAACGGTCATACGATGCGCATTTTTCATGCGTGATTTTTTCGGATCGGCAATAAAACTCTTTTTGCGTCTGGACGTTATGTTGGCCGGACATTAGCAGCGTCTGACATCTCCTAATCACGCACACACGCCGCTATGCCGCCGCTGCGCACTCAGTACGTCAGTACTAGCGGTTTAGCGTTCTCAGAAAAATGCGTTCAAATTCCACTTGCGTTGCACGGCCGGACTTTTGTGCGGCCGTACATCGTATATTGGCCGTCATTGCCCGTCATCTGCTGCTAGTGCGGCCGTAATTATGTGCGCCAGAACGCACGTTAAAAGTGCGCTGGTCTGACCCCAGCCTTAAGGACACAGAAAAGCCACAACCAGGTTTCTGAGAATAGACAGACAGACACTTTGAGAAGCTTGTCCTTGGGTGGATTTCTGACGAGGCAAGTCAAGCAATGCCACCTGGGATTCCTCTTTGATTTCCTACCTGCAACATATGAATTTTACATACTGCAGGGTTGATTTCTTCATGCACTGCCCATCAGCATGAATAAATTATAGGTCTCCAGACAAACATGGCCGATCTGGCAACCCTAGGATAAATAGATACTGAATTAAATGGAGGAATACAGAGACAGATAGAAAGATAGATGGATGCAGGGATGGACTGACAAAGTCACAAAGACAGGTGGATAGATTACCTATCTATCCCCAAATTCTCTACTAAACTGACAAAAAGATGGGTGTAGGGATACATAGATGAATACAGGGATAGATAGACAGATGCAGGGATAAAAAGGCGGATGCAGAGATACAGACAGATGTATAGAAAGATGGATAATACATAAACAGAATAATACGGATACATAGACAGACCGTTGGTGTCATATCATCCTCAGCCCCTGCGGTGTTGCCTGGGGGTCTGGGCAAGGTCCTGTGCCAAGAGCTGGCCGAATGCCAGCACTGGGGAATGGGCGAGCAGAATCCGAGGGGGCGGGGCCTGGCGTGATCACGAGGAGCCGCCGGGTTTAAAACAGGGCGCGAGGAGTTGCCTCGGTCGCCCTGTCGTGGAGTTCTGTTCCCGCATCGCTAAGCTGATCTGTTTATTGATTTTGTTGCCAACCCATTTCTGGATACGATCCCTGCTCCTGATTTTTGACCTGGCTTGTTTTTGACTATTCTAATTGCTGCACGATTGCGATCGCCTGTGTTGTGCTTTGGTGGTTTAACCCCATGTTTGCCGCTGGGGTGTTTACACGTTACGGGGGTATTGTCCCTTCTCGTTTTTGGGTATCGTCTGTGGCCGCATTAGGTTTGTCATGCCTCAGCCCTGAGAGTCTGCTGTGGTCAGCCTGGGTCGCCAGCCCTCATTAGCTGCTTCCCACCTAAGGGTTAACTCTGTGTCTGATCCTGAGGTTTTGCATAAAACCAGACCAAACCCTCCTCCCCTTTGCTCTTTCATTTATCAAGTTATCCCTTCCTGATCTCAGAGGTCCTGAGAGCTCCCTCTTGTTATTGTATGTTTAGTGTATATTCTGCTCTGCCGTGTACACCAGGTATTCCATCCTTGCTGTGTCTGCATTACATGGTTCCGGCTTGCTGGAAGATCCACTGCGTGGCCCAATATCCAGTGGGTTCAGAGACTCTCAAGTGGCTTCCAGTTCTCAAGCTCTCTCCTGGAGGAAGACCTTCTATCAGGTACTTTTACCAAAGGCTCCTGCTTCCCCTCAAAAGGAACTAGCGAGAGACTACGTGACCCACCATCCACTTGCCTGTGTTAACATCTGTTCTATGCTGGACTGTTTGCTGTGAACCATCCCACAATACAAGCTTTGTTGTGCATATACTGTCTCCAGTGTCTTTCTGCCTGCTCACCCCCAGCGCTTGGGAATATAACATTACACTGAGGCCGTGCCATGGCTCCTTCCTGGCACGAACCTGACAAGGTTCCTATACCCAACCCAGGGCTCATGTTTCTTTGCCACACACTCATGTGAAAACTGCGATCGAAGGATACTGTTTATATTCATCCTATGTTCAGTGTGCTCTAACAGCTAAATATACTCGATACTGTACCAGCGATAGACCCCTATGTGTATCTGTTGCCTCTGAATATCATAAGGTACCGTTGACCTGCTCCAGATTATCAGAAAACGTTAAATCTGCACATTTCCTGACTGCCCTGCAGTCCGCGCAATTCACCAACTGTCTGATGTATCTTTGTGTTTCTGAACGTGCTCTATCAGTCTCGAAACCTTTAGTGCTTAGTAGCAACTCAGTTGTTCGCTCATCCTCCCTGGCTCGAGTGTATAAGTCTGTGTATACCAAGCAGTGTGTAAACGTCAAGCAGATTTATCAGTCCTTAAAGATCTCAACTTCGCTTTTCCTTGGTGGGTGCTACTACGCCCGTTACAGTTGGATGAAGTGATAGAAAGACAAAAATAGAGCAGACGCAGAGACACACCTTTGCCCTGTATAATCACCTGCTTCTGGCAACACTATTGTGCTGTAGATTCTTGCCTCTTCCTTGAGCTCAGCTGTTCTGTCTCTGTAGTTGGAGGTTCTGGTCGTGTGACCTGCCTTCACTACAGTGTGATTAGCTAGCATTACAGCTGGCCCTCCAGGTGGAGGGGGGTGCACTTGCCCTGGTGCAGCCCCCTGGATCTGCCATTTAGATAATATATCTAATATATTTAACCCTTTCGCTGCTCAGCCATGTGCGCTGAGCTCTTTTTGACCATTTTTTGCTCATTGCCTCAGTTGACTTTGTGCAGAGGAAAAAAAGATAGTTGGTAGGCTTGCCTATACAGTATAACACCACAACAAAACCTCCGACCTACCCAATAACCATCGTCCTTGCATTAACATCATTCTCATCACTGCAGTCTTTGTCTCCTGGTTTCTCAATTCTTCACCCATCTACATTGTAAGTTCCCATGGGAATAGGGCCTTCAATTCCTCAGTATCTGTTGTTTGAAAAATTGACTTGCCTTTTTTGTGTAATGTAAAATTGTCTTGTCTTACCCATTATTTAGCGCTGAGGAATATGTTGGCATTAAATAAACAAAAATAACAATAGGGATCCAAAAGGACCCCGGCCTCTCCTCCCACCGGTGTATTAGCTTACATTTTAGATGACCAGTGTGCAAATACACAATGCGGCAACACCCTCACACTTGCTCCCAGCGAGAGAAATGACAAGGTGAGTTACTGCAGCAGCATTGTTCACTTTATAATTAATCTTTAGAATGTAATCTCCATAGGGACCTCATGTGTCAGTCTACCTATGTCTTGTTTTTATTTATTGTAACTCCTGTACTGTGCATCAGAATATATTGGCACAATACAAATAATAAAACTGAAAGTCATTATAAAACCAAGAAACAATCAATTTAAGGTAAATAAAATACCTTCATCTTGTTTATCAAACCTAGCGAATCCTCACATGCTACTTCCATGCTACCAACACCGTACATTTCACCAACTTGCAAATACTCCATCACATTCAATTATAACACTATATTGGTTCCTCATCTTTTTTTCCCACAGTCAAAACCAAACACCTCATCTTAGGTCATACATTCTATCAACTCTTAAGGAGACATTTGTCCTCCGATAATTACAGTGATTAAAAAAACAACTCACAAATTCATCTTTCTAAAGTAACATTTATTTCAATAAATGCACCACATGGTACAGGAGAGTAACAGAAAACACAGTCACTGTGTACAGAGTAATAATTTAAAAGTGATTTTCTTTGAGACAACATCTCTCTAAAGTGCACAGATCCGTAAACAGCAAACTATTTAGGTGAAAAATACATGATAAAATTGTTTTTCTGCTTCTGGTAATAGGATTTGGGTTGTCACATCTGCTAGGAAAAGATCAATGTGTGTTTTTATTCATTTTAGTTTGAACATTGCTTAAGCAGAACATCTGCTTTAACAAATAAAAAGAAGGGGAAAAAACGGAAGATTCCTTTAAAAATTTATTTCTATAAGTACCTAAATATATATTTTTTGTTTTCTGAAAATTTTATTTTCAGCAGAATTTGACAAATGACATCTAAAAAAGTTAAACAACTCTACAGTTTTATTTGAACAACTCATAAAGCTTATAAAATACACCAAAAACGTGTAATACCATATACAGGTGCCCCTCAAAATCTCCAATACAAACTATATTGTATCAAACACTTTATATGTTAAAACATTTATTGAAAAAATATTTTCACAAAATACACTAAGCCCTTATCTACTATAAAACTATCTGTGCTTAAAAAGTGCATTAAGATTAGTGTTTTCAGCAATTAAAAGTGTATAAAATACACTAAGCCCTCAAAAATATGTAGAAAGCAGGTTAGGGAAATCCTCTGTGTCTCACAGGAGGAACAGGTGACACAGAAAATTTGGGGGGGGGATCATGATTTTACAGTATTTTTGTACTTAAATTTTTTGTTCACAAACACAAATAATCACAAATAATAAAATTCTATAAATTTACACAATTTGATTTGTTTCTTTCATTCATTCATTACTTGAAGATTGTGGTGTATAATTTTTCAACGATAAATGGTATTCCTGATTTGTGAAGAGAAAAAAAATGGTTCTGCAATGCTGCCGATAAAGCCAAAACACAATTTTTTATACATATAGCAGGCACAATAAAAATAGTCACAAAAAAAAAATCTAAAACTTTCTTATGAGTATTTGGCATTGTTTTTAAGAATTTGAAATCCATAAGATAGGATAGTCACAAGTACAAAGTGTAAAAATGGCTAAATGGAGACTTAATGTCAACACATAGCTAGTACAGTTGCCTGGCTCAAACCAGACATCTGTACAATACAGGGCGTTGAAAGCTGCTATTGCAACTTACAAAAATGCTTTGTATTTGTGACACTCTATTTCTCCTCTAACTCTACTGGAATGTTGTCTATTATTTTCAGTAATACAGGAAAAAAATGAGAATATCATTTGCATTTCTTCTGTGCAAAATAACATTCAGCCTGAAGATACAAGGGATTCAAAGTGAAAAGTCCAACATCCCTTTTCTAAACAAACATACAGGATATTCAGAAAGTATTCAGACCCAGTTATCCTTCACCAGGACACAGTTAACACAATCTAAGAGTGGCTTCGGTACAGCTCTGTGAATGACCTTTAATGGCTGAGCCAGTGTCTGGACTTGAACCCATACAAACATGTCTGGACAGACCTAAAAATTGATGTCTACTGATGGTCCCGATACAACCACTTGAGAAAATTACGTAACGTTCACAAGTCCTGTTGTGGTGCGCAATTTGTGTTCCTTACGCAAAGCAAGTAGCACAGGAAGTGCAAATTGCACAGAAAAGACTCAAGGAGACTTTCCGGGTTAGGAAGTTCCTGAGCCGAAAAGGAGGAGCTACGTGCGCTGAGGGACAAAAGGTGAGTAATATCACAAATACTAAGAAAAATAAATAAAAATGATTTAATTATTTAAGGGGGAAAATGATACTCTGCTTTTCAGTAGAGTGTTTTTTTAATGCAATGTTTCAGTTTTATCTTCAAGAAATCTGTAATGTAGTCTAAACAAACACAATCGTGAGGTCACACAGAGGTCGTGTACATATCTTTTGAGTCTTTCTCCCCCAGCGTCTCCTCCTAATGGCGCTGATTACAAGGTATATAAACGAGAAAATGGGGAGTATACTCTATATAAAAATAAAGAAATACATCATGGTGCATTTCTTTATTTTTATATAGAGTATACTCCCCATTCTCTCGTTTATATATAATGTTGTCTAAAATCTGGTTTCTCTTGTGATTATCGGGTGCTGAGTGTAAATGGAGCTGAAAAAAATGAATAAAAACTATTTTAGCGTAACGTTGCAGTATTAAAAATGTGAGAAAAAATGATGGGGTTTGAATAGTTTCAGAATGCACTGTACATGGTAACACCTCTTCTCTACTGAAACAAAGGAAATTTATTGACCATAAAAAGATGATATCTAATAAAGATAAATATACCCGTCAACATACAATGAACACAACACTAAAGATTCTCCTTCATCTTAATTGTACTTTGTTAACTATATAATGATCTTCCTTCCATTTATGCAGTAAAAGTACAACACAGTAACTAAACCACGGCTAGGAGAGATTCTGAGGAAGCCCGTGTGCCCCACAGAGTAAATAGCTGTGGATTACACTGCAGTGTAATGATTGCAGGGCTGGATTTACCACAAACAACTCTATTTTTTAGAGTTGTCCAGAGAGAAAAATGTGCATGGGCCGCTGCTTGATGAACCCCAAAATGATCAGGTTTGCGGTATCAAGCATGATTATCCAGCCCTGCTGTCCTTACAGCTCTATAGGAGCCTGCTACCATATACTGTAAACAATTACACTAAACTATATATTTCTATATTGTAGCATAAATATTAAACATTTGAATATTGTGTAGATACCATATTAAATACAGCACGCACAGTATATCGTCACCCTAATTGGTTGGAACAGGCTAGACTAAACATTGAGAATAACCACTTACTGGCCACAGAACAGTATAGCTTTGTCTCAAACACATATTAGAGTGATACACTGGCAAGTTTTAAAGTTTATATAGATACAGTAACATTTATATTCATAAACCCAAGGCATGGGTAAGCTGCCGTCAACAAGATACAGTTCGTTAGTGCCAGTTATCCACGTTCTTTGGCATGACCAACAAACTGAGTAAACAATTCTGGCATCTTCTTACAGAGCATGAAAATGTAAAGATGCCCATAGATTGTTAGTCCATTTCCCTCGATATGTCGCAAATTGCTTCTAATGGAAACCAACAATTGCAGAAAGTGGACAGGGAACTGAAAATGCAAGTTGGAGGATTATATCATCCTTACTATCTCATTTTATGATTAGCAATTCCTGTGGTGGTTCCCCACATTTTGAGATTAAATGAATGAACTCCTTTGTATTTTGTCATCGATCTTATTGTATGACTTTGTGAAATTTATACAAACTCAAGCGATCCTCACAAAGAACGGGAGCCAGAGAGATCTGTAATTATTTTGCAATATGCTTTCCAAAGACTCCCACCCACCCCTTTTTTGCTGCATTAGAATAAAGTGCTAAACTTCAGTAATACTGGACTAAAGTGCCAAGACCAGTTTCATAGGAAGAAATTGGGAACCTTAATCCAGCTCCTAGATGAAATGCCTAGGGCTCTATTTCAAGTAGAGCCATACTGATTATGGAAGGCCCACTCATCAAATGCCATAAAATCTCTGCGTCCTACACTCTGTGTGCCCGTACTCTGTAACGGAGACGCACATGTGTTACTAGCACTAGAATTATGACTGATTCAAGATGGTCCCTATTCTTAAAGGGACACTCTTGCCAAAAACAGTGGGGTGGACCCAAGGGCTTAATTAACAAACCCTTCTTACCCTGAATCTGTTTTTCCACAACGTTTTTTATTTTCTTTAAACTCGCCTTCTGTTCCATGCCGTGCCACCGCCATTGCGCTGACAAATCAGCGCTTGCGCAACTATAGCGGATGTAGTCAACCAGATGCCTCCTAATGCAAAAGATTTGGGAGGGATTGGCCAATCGCTTTCAGTTAAGTCAGCTGAAGCTACTTGAAAGCCAGAAGGCTATCCAACAGAAGCGGATTAACCACCTATAGGATGGAGGCAAGCCCTCCAAATCGGAAAACTCAGTAAGCCCACCAACCCTTTCTGTCAAGAGTGGGTTGTTCATGTGGCTATTCTGGTGACATATACAGGCTGCAGGATTTCTCATGGGGAGCAGTGAATGTATCTGCACAAGTTACTTTGGAGTTGTACAGTAGATGTACATTCTTTGAAGTCACAACCTTTTGGAAGGGTGAATTCATGATAATTAATTTGGGGAAAAAAAAGAAGAGGCAGTAAGGTGGTTAAACTAGGCCTGGCTCATAAACATACATTAGAACCATTTGATTTATTTTTAAGATGTATGTAGTAAAACAGTTATTCCGTGACATTTTTGTTGTTTTAGATCTGTTCTTGACAAATTTGGCTTAATTGTAAGAGGTCTATTTCATCTCTGCAGAAATTAATTACCTCAAAAAAGCAAAGCATCCATGAGAACTTAAATGCTCACTCTATATATGGCTATTTGTCAGAACATGTAAGTTACTTTGAAAATGACTGTACGGAAAGCAAAAGGCCATTCCCGACTCTAGGGAACATGGCTGTCGTCACACGACCTCATAAGGATAGTATGAAGCTGAATATGTGAGAAGCCAAATGGCACGAATGATACATATTCACTTTTGAAATAAGGTGTTAAGCGTTAGGGGTCAAGGGTTCAGATTTAGAAATTTGGTGAAGGTTAGAATGTTTTATTGAGTTTTAGTTGCTAATTATGCTTTAACCCTTTCACTACCAAGTGCTTTTTGTTAGAAATTCAACTACATGTTATGATAATTGTAACATTGAGTACATAATTAACACGTAAATGGATGGTAAATAGCAATTTTGCATTTAGACGGTCATTCTGGAATAAAATAAAAGATAAAGAATAGAATGAATTTCCTAATTTTTATGTATTCCTTTATCCTTTACAGAAATACTGCTGCCAAGAAAGGTTCTAAACTCTAGATGGTTTCCCTTATATTAGAACAATGTGAAACAGGGTTGGCATTATAAGCATACAGACAGAAATGGCCTTTGTGTCAAATACAGTAACCATTATAAATATAGATAATAAAAATGGCCAGATTTCCTGTTTAGGGGGATTTGTAGTGATAATCTTAATCAGAATATGAAAATTAAAATAACACCTTGTATCTATACCATACAAGGATTTATTAAGCCATTATAACCACCTGAATCATATCCCTTTAAAGTAGTGAGTGACTCCACAGCTCTCCCTTCATTTTGACCTCACTGGTTGTTGTAATGCAGCAGTAAGATTTGTTGAACTTTTAGTTACATTAGGGTGGGTGCTGCTCTTTGTACTTATTTTAAGATAATACAGTGTGACAGGAGTGAGATCTCACAATTTAGGTTCTCCCCACGGAGCCAACCAGTCTTACAATAAAACAGTATGCAATTACATTTGGAGATTGAGTATACACGATTTTGGTAGTGAACGGGTTACGCATAGGGAGAGTGTTAGAATTTACAAGCTGCATCTAAAGAAAACTATTAGAATTTTGGATTTACATATATATATTCCAAAATGTTTAGTCCAATGTCCTTCCTTGGCAAGAGCTCCAATACCCTCGTTCCATAATGCTTTATTATTCATTCCATCACTTTATATTATTTTGGCAATTTATTATTTTGCTAGTTATTAAAAGTGCTATATTGCACAGAAAGAAGGCATTTCTACATTTTGGTTGATATAGTCCTTACATAAGGTTACAACCATTTGTAATGTTTAGAAAATTGTAGACCTTTGTTAATTAATAACTAGAGTAACACAACAGGTACATCAAATAAAGTGGATGCTCTCCTCAGAAAAACTAGGGGCAACATTCCAAAGTTGGTGCTAACTTAACCAGAGCTGTTGTAAACTTAACTACTCATACTTAACTACTACTTAACTACTATAGTCTACTAATAGACTATAATGGATCTGGTAAGTTTACAACAGGTGTGGTTAAGATATCACCAACTTTGGAATAGGACCCTAGTTATGGTTGTTCTTAGAATCAGCTATACTTATTCCTGTCACCATAATGAACCTTATTTCCTACTCAATATACCACCAGCTATTTACCCATCTTTTGCCATCTTTATAGTCCTATATTGGTTGAAACATATATCCTATTCATTATAACTTTCAAAAAATAATCAGTGATAAACAATATAATGCAGCAAAATTCACTCCCTATAGTATAAGGAAGAGTCCATTTTACAGATTTTGTTTTCTAAAAAACATGCAGGGTAGTATTACAAACTGCCCGTTAAAAGGGGGATGCTAAGGAGGAAAAGCTGCGCCTACAGGTTTCTCCTTGGCGTGCCTGTTTTAGCTCCATATTACGGGGCAGGCACTAATCCAGCAGCCTGCCCAGTAATGCAGCGCTAAGCCTCAGGATACTCGAAGCAGCGCTAATGCGCCGCCCCCAGCATCGCCTCCATGGAGTCCATAGGATTCCATTGAGGCTTTGACTGCTGGGTCACATGACCTGCAGGATCTCGCGTCTCCCGAGATCCTGCAGGTCGGCGGAGTAAACGCGGAGTGAGACTGGGGAGTTTTTTCCCCAGTCTCACTCTGCTCCCGGTGGCCAGAAGCGGTGGATCGGGCCGCCGTTCTCGCAGTGGGATGAGAGGTGAGTATCTATATTAAGCATAGGGAGCGCAAAGTACAGTAAGCTCACACTGGAAAGTGCAAGCTCCCAATCGCTAACAGGCTTTTAGCGTTCGGAATGTAATATGGTCGGCCCGCACTAGGGCCACTTAACCGAACGTCAATGCTCACACAGCTGACCGCTAACGTTAGCTTTTAACTATGCAGTTTTTAGGATTTGGCCTCTGATATAATTGTGAAAAAATCCCAAGGTAATGCCATGCTTGTCACTAGGGTCATTATAGGTAAGGTTTTTTTTCCCTGTCTGCGCTTCCAGCATCTAACTGCTAGAAACAGCTTAGGTGCTGGTTCCTTAGGTGCTGGATCAAAATGCAGTTCCAGATTCCTCTTTCGTTACAAGCTAGCTGGTGAGTTTAGCCAGCCAACAACTCCTGAAACTATGCCATGGTGCACGAGCACGCTGACGTAAATTTTGTTCTCAGAGCCCAGGTTTCCCGTGGCTGCTGATTGACAGCCTTCGAAAATGTGTTGAGATCTTGGCTTTAAGGCCTGGTCACAGTGACCAGAGACAGCCAAGGGTGGGGAGAGAATATACTGCCCTGGTGACCAGTTAGAGGTAGGCAAGAGTGTCCCTTTAAGGATCAGAAACCGTTTAGGAACCGTCGTTCTTTACTAGACAGTGTCTACATAATACATATTCTTTCATTCACTTTGTGCTTGGGCAAACTTGAGCTCAGGTATGTGATCTTTTTACAATCACACTTACTCTGAAAACCTACTTATCGCAGAAAGCTATATTTCTAAAACATATGTAAAATCCATATGAATTCACCCATTTCATTTGGCAGTATTCTGGACCGTATATATGATTTACATTTGTGATCCATGATACATCAGTATTTGTGATCATGCGTATATATACAATCTAGCTTTTACCAATGTGTTTCTTTTCTCTCATTTAAAGTGCACTTTGTCAAATACTATATTATAAAAATGCTTATGTAATTTCCCCAATACAATTCAAAGTACAGTAAGCACCTTTTTTTTTACTTTTGACAACACTGGATGACCCAGCAAACCCTACAAAGAAGCGTCTGGAAGTTAAGGATTTTGATTTTTGAATGGTTTGTACGTTCGGTACAAGAGGAAGGATCGAAAGCCAGTAGAGACATCATCTACGTATGTCTATAAAAGTAATGCTTTGCTTTTGAGCCTTTGTAATGAGGTTATGGGGTTAATGGAATGAGACATCAAAAATAATTTAGGCTTTCCTTTTCCTTTCATAACACTGAAGAGATCCACTTGCCAGGCACGATAAAGCTCTGTACGTAGACATCCAGAGGCGATGGCAAACCGGGCTATAATGGCTGGTAGAGAAAGTGTAGAATGGTTGTAGCCAACACGTAGCTCTGCATCTGTTGAAAAACTCCAAAGAGGATACTTTTCCCGTTACAAAATTATGGAGCATTAAGGGACAGGTAGCTTTTTTTTTTTTCTTCTAGGAGGTATAGGGCTACCTGTTGGCTATTGACGTAGAGGTAAAAGTTGACTGCTGTTTAGAAGCAGTAGTAGAGGAAGAACAAGAGGCAGAGAATAATAGTAACAACTGCTATACACCTAGAAGAAAGAAAAGAAGAAAAAAAAAGAGTTTTGTCAGTGGAGGAATTCAAAATAAAATAAGTTACTCCAATAATTTGCATTTTCTATAAATGTAAACATGAGATCAAGATTTTGGCATGGGTGGATGTGCACACCTATCCCACAATCAGTGTGGGCAGACATACTAGATAACAATTAATGAAAAGAACATGTTGTGAGCATGCAAGCTGTTCTGAGCAAAATAAGGTCTGCCCACTTGAAAGGGAATCACTCACGCTATATAGATCACTGATTTTTTTGCAGTTACAGTTACAAGTATTTATAAAGCGCAAACAAGTTCCGTAGCGCTTTACAATGAGTGAGACAGAATAACAAATATACATACAAGTTAAACTCAAAGAACAGTGAGAGAGGACTCTGCTAATCTAAGAGGAGAGGGGTGACACGATAGGTGAGAGTAAATAGAGTATGTTGCAAAACAAGAGGACATAGTCTTAGATTAGAGGGGCAAAGGTTTAAAAGTAACATCAGGAAGCATTATTTTACTGAGAGGGTGGTGGATACATGGAACAGTCTTCCAGTAGAAGTGGTAGAGGCCAAAACAGTAATTGAATTTAAGCAAGCATGGGATAGGCATAAGGCTATCCTAAACAAAAGATAAATCCAGGTAAAGTATCCATGTAATTGGGCAGACTAGATGGGCCGAAAGGTTCTTATCTGCCAACATTTTTCTATGTTTCTATGTGAAGTAGCGGGGTGCATATGGGCTGTGGGGAAAACAAAACAAGAAATGTACAGTGGGGGATTATGGAGTGAGCCTAAAGGCTTCTCTAAAGTAATGTGTTTTCAGAGAATTCTTGAAGGAGATGGAGAGTCTAATGTTGCAGGAGAGAGAGTACTATAAAAAGGGGGCAGCTCGAGAGAAGTCCTGAAGGCAAGAGCTGGGGATGCGGGTATGAGAAGATAACATCAGATCAGTGGCAGAGCGAAATGGACGGGATGGGATATACCTGCTGATAAGGGAGTAGTTGGAGGCTGCGGCGCGGCTATGGAGAGCTTTGTACGTGAGCACCATTATTTTAAATTGGATTCTAAAGGAAACAGCGAGCCAGTGTAAAGATTGACAAAGGGACAAGGTGTGAGAGGTGGGGGAAGTGAGGTGGATGAGCCTGGCACAGATATTCATTACAGACTGCAGAACGAGAATCTGGGATCTATTACGGTCACCGAGAAGGAAGTTACAGTAATCAAGGCGGGAGATAAGAGCTTGGACGAGCATTTTAGTAGCGTCCTGATTAAGAAAGATCTATATAATAATTGAGAAATTGGGGGAAAGGCAGTTGAGTACAGAGAGCTGTCCTGCTGTTCAATTTCTAGGGATACTTTATAGACCCTCACTACTTTTTTAAGTGCTCCTTGATGTCCCATTTTGGAGATAACACTGTGCGTATCTGAGGAGTTTCCTTCGCCGAGGCAATCGTCCCCAGGCAGACAGTATTTGAATATCCCGCCTGCCAGTCAATAAATTGGTCACCAATAATATCAGCATGATCTGCTTGCTGACATCATCCCGTCTCCAACATTAATGGCAGCAAATCCGTGAAATCATTAACAAATATTTCAAATCCTTTCTCATTACAATGTTATTTTCCCACACAAAATCCAAATCTCCTGAGCTTGATGACATTCGGTCTTCTCTGTATTCAGATAGATGTCTCATTGTTTCCGATTATCACAGTTTGGAAGCTGCGTTGCAATCTCCCGTTTTTCTGTTTTGTCATCATGTGCATAGATTATATCAGTGTGGTATGTGTACCTAATGAGAATAACCAGCAATGTAAAATGTGCTCTTATTTTGCTCAGTAGGTAAAATGCAAAATAGAATGTAAAATAAGTAAGCAAACTTTGAGATTTTCCAATGACAATGCTTTGTAATTCATATATAGCTGTTATCTTTCAACATGTAATTTTTTTGTGATATTCAGACTTTTAACCAGTCTTAACTTTACAAATGTTGCCTTTTGCACTACTTCATTAACTGAAAGCTATTAAGTTTCTATGAACTTATATAGGGCTGTAACTAACGATTATTTTCAGAATCCTTTAGTTGGCCAATTATTTTTTCAATAAATCGATTCATCAGATAAAAAAAAATACAATGTCTTTGGTTACTTAAAAGGAGCACTATGTAGAAATCAACCACTACCCCCTTATCAAAGAAGGAATTTCCATAATGTACATAACTCTCATATGTACTTACGCAAATTGCATATCTCGCGTAACTTGCGTACTTTTCACACACAAGGTACATGAGTCAAAGTGATGGATTGATGCTGTCACGGACCACGCCGTCCTGGGTTTCCGGCTGCCGGCAGTATCTTCCTTGCACCTCGCTGGTCGGCCACCAAGTGAAGTAGCAGAGGGTCACGGACACTGACACGTGGGAGGCGTGGCGTGATGACGTGGCGCTCGCTGAGTTCAAAACCAGACGTCTTAGCCCTGGATCCTTGCCCTGACGTGGTTTTCACTCCACTCAGTGCTCACTTGCATTTATTGCTATTTGTCGTCCTGTGTATGACCCCGGCTTGTCTGACAATTCTCCTGGCTGTTAACCCTTGGCTGACGATCCTTTCTGGCATAACGACCCCTTGCACTTGACTGGTACAGTTACAGTTGTTTATAAAGCGCCAACAAGTTCCGTCCCGCTGTACATACACATTACACACACAAAACAGTAGAGAGAGGACCCTGTTCGAGAGCTTACAATCTAAGAGGAGAGGGGTGACACACTATGTGGGGTGAATATAGCACAAGAAGTAACGGGGTGCATGTGGGCAGTGGTGTATTGTGTTCTCCAGGCTACTTAAGACAAGAGATGGCAGCTGACAGGGTGTTTAAAAGACTACTAATCTACCACTGGTGATGTCCTCTAAATACATCCCACACAATACAATTTATTTATTTATAAAGGATTTTACCAGGAAGGATACATTGAGATTTCTCTCGTTTTCAAGTATGTCCTGGGTTCAAGAGCATTGAAATTTTACAGTCGTTACAGAAATACAAAGTAATAAATGCACGATATTAAGAACAAAACACAAACATACAGATTAACACGGAAAATAAATAGGCAAGTAATATAGTTACTATGTTCCATGTTTACAGGTGCATTCTGTACCAAGGTATGCAAGTAAGGAGCTCGAGTGACTTAAAGGAACACTCCAACAAAAAAATCACCCCCCGTTTTTTTTCCCTAACCTATCCCTATTCCCTTAATAAAACCTTATTTTTTTTTTCTTTTCTTGTAACTGCAATACTTACCTTAAAATCCTCTGGTTTCCAGCGGCGTTTTTTTTTTTTATACTCACCTCCCTCCTCTTCCGCTCCCGTCCTTCTTCTTGCTGCGTCTTGGCTTCTGGTTTACGTGAGAAGCGCGCATGCGCGCCTCTCACATAAGCCAGCCAATCGGCAGGCTTCCTCCCGGCTCCCTCTGAGGATTAGTGTTGCGCGCAAGAGGATGCGCGCAACACTAACCCGAAGAGGGAGCCGCCAGCTTCTGCGGGGAGTAGGAGACGTCATCGCGCTGAAAGCGCGATGACGTCTCCTACTCGGCAAAAGTCGGCAGAAGCGGGAAATATGATTCCCGCTCTGCTGACTGACAGCTGGGAGGGCGGAGTAAAGTCCTCCGCCTCTCTCAGCTGTTTTCAGCCTTTTCTGCAGATCGGCTGAGCGGAGGGAGGGGGGACAAAGGGCAGGATACTCCGGGCATCATGACCACCTAAAATAGCTTAGGTGGTCATGTTGCTTAGAGTATCCCTTTAAGACTGGGGGAAGATTTGATGGTGTCTGGAAGGTTATTTCATAACTGCGGTGCCTTGTAGGAAAATGAGGATCGAGCCACTTTCTTTTTGTATTGTGGTATTGCAAGTAAGGTGCAGGTCCTGGATCGGAGGTTATAGGATGAGGGAACTGCTAGGGGAAGCAGCCTATTCAGGTAGGGTGGTAGCTTCCCAGAGAAGCTCTTAAACACCAGGTTGGAAAGGTGAAGGGTGCGTCTCAATTGAGTCATTAAGAGTGATCGACCAACAGACTCCATTCTATGGCCAATGCAACACAGTGAGGACTAAGTGAGGTAAAGGTACTATGGGGAGCAGTTTACAATACAAAAGATCACAAAATGAATGCACAGTGACAAATACAGAGTAAAATAGTTTTTTAACTAAACAAACAAGAGAATACAAAACACATGTAAGATATCAGCAACATAAAATAAACAAAGTAAGGACCGTTAATTTTTCGGTGGTAGTGGCCCTTTAACCGATAAATAATTAACTACTGAAACAAATAAGAATTGGTCTAATTCTGTATCAACTTGCCACTTTGTAGAGCATTCATGTTTGATGAGAATTTGAAAAAACTAAAGAAGCAGCTCATTACACTCTGCTTGACACACACAGCTGTCCACTGGCTCCTACGATTTTCCCACTGGTTTCAACATTTTTGGATCATTCTACACTAACCACCAGATTTGTGCCCAGCCAATATTCGGTTTGGACGAAATGATTTGCTTGAACCTTTGTGACAATTCGGTGTTCAGAATTTCATTCATGTGCAATTTGGTTTGTCCAAAACTTCATTTAATTCAGTTGAAACAAATTGCAGGATGAAGCCCATTGGCAGCACGGAGTGTCGATTTAGTGGTGGCTTGCAAGTCCTCGTTTGCCTGCCACCTCGTACAAAGTGGAAAAATGGGGGTGAGGGTGGTTGGAAATCCTGGAGGGTGGGAATTCTATCCTATTCTACCCTGTGGCTGGCATCTGGGGGCTGTTTAATAAAAGGGGTGCATGGACAAGGGGTGGGGCAAATGGAATGCATGTGGGGAGGAGGATGGCGAAAGAATGGAAGACATGCCTTTCTCCACCCAGCTCCTTACCCATGGGAATTGGATGGGGTGTTGCTGAAATCCTGAGGAATGGATGTGCGATTGTACACCCCCAGCTCCCGCCCTTGGCCACCGGGTGAGGGTTATAAACAAAAAAGATGATATGCCCTTGTCCACCCCCAACATGCCACCCATGGACATTCCCAACCCATGGCGGCAATTTGGGGATATTATTAGAAGTGTGACATGCCTTTTTCTCCCCAGACCACCAGCCATTGTCATTAGGAGGGAAAATTACATGGTTGGAGGTGCTGTACAGCCGATATGCCACCTGCTGCACCATGTCAGGTAGGGGGGCGCATATGATGTTATGTCTTTTTTTATTATTTGACAGACAAATTAGTCAAGACAAATTCATCCATTGAGTGATCCATTCATCATTGTTTCATCAATGTGGCTCGTCACTGAAAAATTAACTAAAATCTAAAAAATAAACTATATACAAAACGTAGAACGAGTCCATAGAGTGTGTAGTTGATTCCTAGTTTTTCCTACTGCCTCTTAAGTTTGATATAGATTTCCCAAGCCTTGTATCACATAATATACTATAATCACTTTCAGAGTTGTAGTATGGAATGAAAACATAATTTTTAATTGAAAAATATGTAGAAGAAAGAAGGTAGTTTTCTAGTTTTTTCATTGTGGTTTTGGTTTAATTTATAGTGTATCACATAATGAATATTTAGTCATTCTCTTTTTATTATCATACTTTTAACTGTAGTAGTACTTAGTCTGTACTAAGTGAATGCATTTCTCTACAATGTAAAAGTTGAACCAAGTCCCTGCCACATTATTATCCTACCTGTGTCCCAAAGATGACACCGAGTCACTGTGGGACTGTCATGATTCCAGCCCTGAGCCCTATAGGAGAGCTGATCTGGGCTAGCTCTTAACCCTCTGGTCCACCCCTGTCCACCTTCTGTTCCAGGATTTTCCTGCAGCTTGCCAGGTCCTTGACCACCTGACCATAGAGCACCGGCCTTCTACCATTAGAAGGCAGTCACTCCCATTCAGCAGTGCTCCATCATAAGGGTCATTTTTGTGCATGTTATATTGTTCCCGCTGCTAATAGTTTTCTCTTTTTGCCCTTTATTTATTTGGTTCAGTTTAATTTTGGTTCCTGTCTCCTTTGTCTGTTTGTTCCTGCCATTTGTTTTGGTTACATTTTCCTTGGTTTTCCCCTGTATTTTTCCCTTCCTTGCATCTGTGTGATTTTTCTGTTTTGGCTGTGTGATCTTATTGTGTACCAACTATCTGTTCTGGTTCTAACTCCTGGCTTTGTATGACTATCCGTTCTTGTTACTAACTTTGGCTCTTGTTCTTCACCCAGCAGTACTGTACACACCCTTAGTTTAGAGATGGCCATCTAAGGACCAGTGTTTAGATTAGGGTTTCCTTGCATGCTGCTGGGTGCCTGTGTATTTGGTTCTCCCCTTAAACCTTGCCCTTCCTGCTGTTCAGTGGTGTGTCCGTTCTGCTGCGTTCCTTGTGGAGCTGTGTGGTGCTTCATCTCCAGTCTGCCTGTTACGTAGCCAGCAGCACCCCTGCCTTCGGGGCCATCAACCCTGAATATGGGCCACATATCGGCTCACGCCAGGTGTCCATGTGACAGGGACTAATGGGCTCTACGTCACGTGTGCATACAGCTTAGTTTTACTTCAACTTTATATGTTACAAGAAATACATTTTTACTCAATTAAATTCCAACCAAGTACCCTTATTTCTTCCTGTTCTGACCACAGTTATAGGCATCCTTGAATCTCACCAGTCCTGATCTGCGACGGGTTTGAAATGTTGCTGGCAGAACTCTGAAAACTACATTATCAATCTATTCAAAGTTATCAACCATCTTTTGTGATACGTTTACTCCTTTAATTAAGAAATGACTGGTGCTATTTAATTAGATAACAATATTAATACATTTTTTTATCTGTTATTTTAATAAAAATATCTTCTTGACTATGTTGGCAGTCTATAGCATTTTTCAATCACATCTGGTATCATATGTTGATGGCAGCTGCCTAATAGTTTGGGGCTAATAAATAAATAAAAATGACCATTTTCTGGGAAGTAGACCCCCTCAAAACCCCCTTTCAAAAGAAACATTGCTCATTATTCGTCCAGCCCAGAACAGCTGGTCACTCCACAGCCGTTGCTGACACTGTTGGGAATGCTGCACACAATAACAGGAATTATATTTATTAACTACCGTAGATACTCGAGTATAGCGCAACCCGAATATAACGCGATGTCTAGAGATTTATTATGGAAATGAGAGAATATTCAAGACTCGAATATAATGCGAGGAACAAAATTTTACTGTGCCGGTAAACAATTAAAATCCTTCCAGGTTCTCTTAACACAGTCAGGCTACCCCTCAGGCCAGGGTGCTCTGCTCTAGAATGATTGCAGTTGTTACTAAGTATGAAGCCACTGGCCACCCATCTTCTTTACTAGCAATTAGATGGCCGGCGGAGGCAAGCGAGGTTAATGCTTGGCTTAAACCGAGTTTGCCCCTTGGGCGTGATGGATCCCACTTCTCCCGAATCCGTGAGTTTCTGAAGTCTTTGCAAGAATCAAGGACCCCGCATTCACTTCGGCGAGACTACCGGAACTTCCGGGAGACTTGGGATCCAGAGCAAGGCAAGTTTTTGGTTTTTTTTATACACCCTTTGCAGAGGTCTCGACTATAACGTGACCCCTTGGTAAATTTTTGTCACCAAAATCTAGCGGTTTACTTGAGTATCTACAGTAATACATTATTAGCAACAGTGAACCTCCAATCGTCCTAACAAACTGCAAGCTATGATCGTGCAATACCCAAGTGATAGGTGACTATAATTTGTAGAAAAAAATACTTGTGTGGAAATCCAGCACTAAACAACATTTTGGAAATTCAACCAACTACACTAAAACCAGTAATACATGTGAAAACTTCTCATCTTCCTGCTAAGAGGTATGAGTAACATTTAACTTGAAATTTAAAGTGAAAGGAAATGGAGAAATGCGTTCTATGCAATAAGAGTCGGCCCGAGGGTATTCAGAAAACACCTGTGTTTGACGTAGTTGCAAAGGCGAAAATCGGCATTGAGGCAACTGGGACAAACTTTGAATTTACCATTTGTGAAATGCCAAACAGTGGCAAGAAAAAGCTTCTCCTGCTGCCATTTTAATGTCTCTTTGTGAAACAAAGGTTTGTCGTGGCTGCAACAATAGAAAACACCAAGCATTTCCGAATAGACCCCAGCTATTTTTTCTTATTTATTATGTCATTACTATTTAATGATAGGGATGTCATGATCGCAGCTTTCGGGCCTCTGATCCGATCTAGGTCGTATTGTACTCATCCTATACCGAGTCCTGATCCAAAACTGCACAATCCCTGGCCGGATCAGAGACTCCAAGCGAAAGTGAATCCTGGAGCCTCAGCAGTGACTCGCGGCATCGTCTCTGCCTACTCAAGGTCTGCCTACTCAATGCCCCACGAGCAGCCAGGGAAGATGCCATGGATCATTGCGGAGGCTCACGGTTTACAACTGGGACGCTCTCTGCCCTGCATTTATTTTTTACTCGAGAAAATGGGTTTGATATAGCCCATCCCAGATTATATATATATATATATATATACTGTACATGTCTTGATGAAAGTCCTACGGGACTGAAACGTCGACGCTGTACCCATGATCTAATAAAGGAATTTTATGAAGTAAGAAAGAGTCTCTGAGTTGCGGAACACCGAGAAATATATATATACTGTATATATACTTAGGATGCTCCCCACGTGGCATCCTAAGTGGACGTTCAGAGTTGATTCCTGGAGTTGCGGGACTGGAGGAAGGAACTGCAAGGCCCAATTTTACTCTGGGTAAACGCAAGTCTATATCATGCTTTCTCTCACGCTTCTCCTCTTTACTTCTACCTTTCTCCTTAAATGGAACTCCTGCCCCTCTACCACCGACACCTACACTATCTGCATCTCTCCCTCCCTCCTCTCGTCCCACATGATGGCCTCACATGAGCTCCTTTGTTTCCTCAGAACATGGTCTCCCTCTAACTCTCGTGCTGCCAATCACTCCCACGCCCACAAATCCCATTCCCACCTTCTCTTTCTCACCCTCCTGCTGTTACTCTATTCAGGTGACATATCCCCTAACCCTGGCCCCACAACACATCCAATACTTCCCTCTCATCCTATCTCCATCGCACATAAATCACCTCCCTGCAAGCCCAGCAACCTCATTCCCATCATCCCTCAGCGCCTGTCCTCTTTCTCCTGCGCCCTCTGGAACGCTCGCTCTGTGTGCAACAAACTCACAGCCGTCCATGACCTCTTCCTTTCAAACTCCTTCAACCTCCTAGCTTTAACTGAAACCTGGCTAACTCCCTCTGACACGGCCTCCGTTGCTGCTCTCTCACATGGCGGTCTACACTTGAGCCATACCCCCAGACCGGGTGAGAGAAATGGTGGCGGGGTCGGGCTCCTGCTCTCTCCCACCTGCACCTACCAGCATCTCCCTCCACCCCCATCCCTCTCCTTCTCCTCCTTCGAGACACACTGCATCCGCCTGTTCTCTCCTCTGGCTCTCAGGGTGGCAGTCATCTACCGCCCACCGGGACCAACCTCCCAGTTCTTTGACCACTTTGCTACTGGCTTTCTCACTTCCTGTCTTCTAATCTTCCATGCCTAATTCTCGGGGACTTCAACATTCCCATTGACGATCCTTCCGCTCCTGCTGCCTCCAAACTTCTTTCACTCACGTCCTCCCTTGGACTCACACAATCCTCCTCCTCCCTACCCACCGCGATGGTCACGTTATTGACCTGGTCTTTTCCAACCTCTGCTCCATTTCTGAGTTCAAATGTCGCCCTTTCCCCATCTCTGACCACCACCTTCTCTCTTTCAACCTATCTGGACTTCCTAAACACCCTGCTCCCCCACCCCGCACACACACTCGCAGAAATCTACATGCTGTGGACCCCCATCAATTCTCCAACCTACTTCACCACCTCCCTCATACCTCATCCTTCACCTGTCCTGATGCTGCCACTAATCACTACAACACTACGCTTATCTCTGCTCTAGACACTCTTGCTCCTCTTCGACTCTGCAAGGCCCCACGCCGCCAGCTTCAGCCCTGGCACACCCTCCAAACTCGCTACCTGCAAAGATGCTCCCGCACTGCAGAGCGTGCCTGGAGGAAATCCCACTCTGAAGCTGATTTTGTTCACTTCAAGTTTATTCTCCGGTCATACACCTCTGCCCTCCACTTGGCCAAACAATCCTTCTTCTCATCTCTTATATCTACGCTGTCCTCCAACCCTAAACGGCTCTGGTCCACCTTCAACACCCTCCTCCACCCACCTGCACCTCCCCCCTCAGCTGCCTTCAGCGCTCAAGACCTGGCAGACTACTTCCTCAGTAAAACTCTATCAGAAGCAACATCCCAACACAAGATAGTTATCTGCCACCTCCACTCCCACAGGTCCCCTCTGCCACCCTCTGCCGCTTCCTCCAACCACTGAGGAGGAAGTCAATTCCTTATTGTCCTCCTCACATCTCACCACGTGCCCGCTCGACCCCATTCCCTCACATCTAATTCCTCCCCTCTCCTCCTCCCTCACCCCTGCTCTCACACACATCTTCAACCTATCTCTCTCCACTGGCTCCTTTCCATCCGCCTTCAAACACGCGCTAGTTACCCCTTTACTAAAGAAACCATCCCTAGACACCAACTCTCCATCCAACTACCGCCCTGTATCCCTGCTTCCCTTCACATCAAAGCTCTTAGAAAAACTAGTCTTCAACCGCCTCTCCCTCTTCCTGTCCTCCAATTCCCTACTTGACCCCCTGCAATCTGGCTTCCGTCCACTACACTCAACTGAAACTGCCCTCACCAAAGTCACCAACGACCTCCTAACTGCTAAAAAACACGGCCACTATTCTATTCTCATCCTGCTTGACCTCTCGGCTGCTTTTGACACTGTTGACCACCCCCTCCTTCTACAGACCCTCAACTCTCTGGGTCTCGGTGACACTGCACTTGCTTGGGTTGACTCCTATTTATCCAACAGGTCCTTCTGTGTGTCCTTTGCTGGTAACTCCTCCTCTTCATTGCCTCTATCTGTTGGTGTACCTCAAGGCTCTGTCCTTGGTCCTCTGCTCTTTTCCATCTACACCTCCTCCCTGGGCAAAATCATCAACAGCTTTGGCTTTAATTACCACCTCTACGCTGATGACACTCAGATCTACCTCTCTACCCCTGATCTCTCTCCCCCTGTCCTTTCAAAAGTCAGTGACTGTTTATCTGGCATCTCCTCCTGGATGGCCTCCCACCACCTAAAGATCAACATGTCAAAGACTGAGCTCCTACTTATTCCTCCCTCTAATGCCTCCCCACCTCCTGACTTCTCTATCACGGTGGAGGGTATCACCATCTCCCCATCAAACCAAGTTCGCTGTCTTGGAGTTACACTGGACTCTGCTCTTTCCTTCATCCCCCACATCAAGTCTCTTTCCTCCTCCTGCCGATACCAACTGCGTAATATTTCCAGAATTCGGCCATTTCTTACCGCTGTCACCACAAAACAACTCATACACGCCCTGGTAATCTCCCGACTCGACTATTGCAATAATCTCTTATCTGGCCTCCCTCTGTCCCGCCTCTCCCCCCTACAATCCATCCTGAACGCCTCCGCCAGGCTAATTCACCTCACCCGCCGCTCTGTCTCTGCCGCTCCCCTCTGCGAGTCCCTTCACTGGCTCCCCATCCACTGCAGAATTAAGTTCAAAATCCTTATCCTTACCTACAAAACCCTCACTAACTCAGCGCCCCACTACCTGTCCTCACTAATCACCAAATACACCCCAGCCCGCTCCCTAAGGTCAAACAGTGACCTGCGCCTAGCTTCTCCCTGCATCACCTCTTCCCATGATAGACTGCAGGATTTCTCACGCGCAGCCCCCACTCCCTGGAACGCTCTCCCTCGTGCTGTCAGACTTTCCCCTAACTTCTCTTCCTTCAAACGCTCCCTGAAAACATTCCTATTTAGGGAAGCCTACCACCCAACTCACTGACGCAACCATCAATCACTCTCACCTTACAGTCCTCTCCTCCTGTTTCCAACCCCAACCCTCCTAGATTGTGAGTTCCTACGGGAATAGGGCCCTCATCTCCTCCTGTACTGTTTGTCAAATGTTGTTCAATGTATTGTAACCCTGTCTGTACTGTGCTTATTGTACAGCGCTGCGGAATATGCTGGCGCTTTATAAATAAATAATAATAATACTAATATATATGAATAAAGCGGCGGCAACCCTGTAGCCATGTATAAACTCACCAGTGCCTGGGTGCAAAGCCCAATGAGAGATATGTAGACCAAAAAAAGGGAGGAGGACGCACACCAGGACTTAAGAAAAAATAATAAAAAATAATGTTTTATCCAATTAAGCATTTAAAAAAGATGCCCATGCATCAAACCGGCGTTTCGGTTATCAAGGTTATCGGTTATCAAGGTAGTGGGCACAGGGTGGGTATCAGGTTTAAATAAAGAGTGTGTGAAACATTAATGAATCACTTACGCCGTTTGTGGCGTGCAACCTGGCGAGACGCCTGATCCCCGAAGGGCGTGGCGTCAGGCTACAGACGGGTACGCGTAATGATGACGTCAGTGCACAGCGACATCTCTACCGGATGGTAACCGGGGAGACGCGTCTGCACTGAAATTAAAAACAACGACATGGGAGGAGAAAAATTTGGATCCAGAAGTGTGTATATATGTACAGATGCTAAGAGACATACTAAGCAACCTTGCAGGAGCCAATCTTGCTAGAACATATTAAACGATGTTGAACATAAATAGCCGGGCCGACATCAGCAAGAACGTTTGGTCGTGGTAAACATGTATCTAAGTAGATGATAAGAACAGAAATTGGATGCGCAAAAAGCTCTAAGTCACATATCAGTAACCGAAACCCATGGATAATGAGCAGTGGCGAAAAGCTGGATACGAATGAGAACAAAATGTTAGTGTATCGACACGAAGGAATAGGCATATTGAATAGATAAGTGCTGTGAAATAGAACATGAAAAAACAGAAATATCAAAAAAGCCAATAAAAAGTGGAAAGACCAAAGATGAAATAAAAAAGAAATAAATATAAAAATATAAATAAATCTAAATATAAGAATAAAAACAAAAATAAATGAAATATGGAAATTAAACTGAAATAAAAAAAATTAAAAAAAAAATAAAAAAAAAATCAATGAAGTGGTGTGTTTGCATGTGTGTGTCAGATGTATAATGAGTGAAAGCATGTGAACAATGGGTAAGAAACAAACTAAAGTGTGAAATAGGTGTATACATAGGTAAATAGTGACAAGAACAGCACGTATGCGCTTGAGTTTGAAACAATATGAAAGAAAACAAGTTGAGGTGACGGGTGTATGAACCCACGGGGATGTATACAGTGGCCATGTGGAAGCAAAAAAGTAATAAAAGAGTAATAAAAATAAATGAAATGTTTGCATATGTATAATGGGGATATCGAACCGTGGTTCAACCTCAATCTAGAGGAACACTGAGGATGAGGACTGTGTGCACAGAGCTCTCAATGGCACAGTGATAGTGTAAGACCAATGAATAGTAAACAATAATAAATTGATTCAAATACACAAATAAATTATTAGTATATGATCATAATAAATAAAGAAGATGGGTGGAAGACCTATGTGCAGTAACGAGTGAGAATGAGTGAAGCATGGAGCATTCAATAATTAGGCAAACCTATAAGATTAGGCAGAAAGAGGCAAAGCAATTTATAAGAGCTTCCAAAGCACACGCAGAAGAGAAAATAGCTCCTTCAGTAAAAAAGGGGTACAAAACATTTTTTAGATACATAAACGAGAAAAGAAAAGTAAAACAAGGATTAGTTAGATTAAAAACAAAGGAAGGAAGGTATGTAGAAGAGGATAAAAGTCTCGCTGACTTCCTCAAGGAATATTTTTGTTCAGTCTTTGCAGAAGAAAAAGAAGGAAAGGGACCTCAGTTAGGAGGAAACACTAACGAGACATTTACATATCAGTTTACAGAGGAGGAGGTTCTACAGCAGCTGTCTAAAGTAAAGACAAATAAGTCAATGGGGCCTGATGGGATCCACCCTAAATTATTAAAAGAGCTCAGTGATGTAATAGCAAAACCGTTAACAGATTTATTTAACCAATCCTTGCTAACGGGAGTCGTCCCAGAAGACTGGAAATTAGCAAATGTTGTGCCCATTTACAAGAAGGGTAGTAGGGAGGAATCGGGGAACTATAGGCCAGTTAGTCTTACGTCAGTAGTGGGGAAATTAATGGAAACCATGTTAAAGGAAAGGATTGTTGAACATCTAAAAACACATAGATTACAGGATCAGAAACAACATGGGTTTACCTCAGGGAGATCATGCCAAACTAATCTTATTGATTTTTTTGATTGGGTAACAAAAATAATAGACACAGGTGGTGCAGTGGACATTGCTTATTTAGATTTCAGTAAGGCTTTTGATACTGTTCCGCATAGAAGGCTTATCAATAAATTGCAATCTTTGAGCTTGGATTCCAATATTGTTGAATGGATTAGGCAGTGGCTGAGTGACAGGCAACAGAGGGTTGTGGTAAATGGAGTTTATTCGGCGCAAGGTCTTGTTACCAGTGGGGTACTTCAGGGGTCAGTACTTGGACCCATTCTCTTTAATATTTTTATTAGTGATATTGCAGAAGGTATTAATGGAAAAGTATGTCTTTTTGCTGATGACACAAAGATTTCCAACAGGGTTGACGTTCCTGGAGGGATCAGCCAAATGACAAATGATTTAGGTAAACGAAAAAAATGGTCGGAGCTGTGGCAATTGAGTTTTAAAGTGGAGAAGTGCAAGATAATGCACCTGGGACGTAAAAACCCAAGGGCTGAATATAGAATATTTGATACAGTCCTAACCTCAACATCTGAGGAAAGGGATTTAGGGGTTATTATTTCAGAGGATCTAAGGGTAAGTAGTCAATGTAATAGAGCAGCAGGAAATGCTAGCAGAATGCTTGGTTGTGTAGGGAGAGGTATTAGCAGTAGGAAAAGGGAAGTGCTCATGCCACTGTACAGAGCACTGGTGAGACCTCACTTGGAGTACTGTGTGCAGTACTGGAGACCGTATCTCCAGAAGGATATAGACATCTTAGAGAGAGTTCAGAGAAGGGCTACTAAAATGGTGTACGCCTTGAAGGAGAAAAGTTACCAGGAAAGGCTTAATGATCTTAACATGTACAGCTTGGAAAAAAGACGAGACAGAGGAGATATGATAGAAACATTTAAATACGTAAAGGGAATCCACAAGGTAGAGGAAGGGAGTATATTTAAAAGGAAACAAAGTAGCAAAACAAGAGGACATAGTCTTAGATTAGAGGGGCAAAGGTTTAAAGGTAACATCAGGAAACATTAGTTTACTGAGAGGTTGGTGGATACATGGAACAGCCTTCCAGTTGAAGTGGTAGAGGCCAAAACAGTAATTGAATTTAAGCAAGCATGGGATAGGCATAAGGCTATCCTAAACAAAAGATAAATCCAGGTCAAGTATCCATGTAATTGGGCAGACTAGATGGGCCGAAAGGTTCTTATCTGCCGACATTTTTCTATGTTTCTATGATGTGAATGCGGGTGAAATGACAGTGAAAGTGTGTGGGACATATGTAAACAATGAAAAACTATCCAACGGTGTAAAGTATATGTGCAAGTGAAACTAAAAAAGGTGACCAACGTGCTAAGAAAAATAAAACAAAAAAAATGAATAAAGTGAAAATGAAGGGATGTGTAAAAGAAAAAAATAGCTCTAGCCGAAGCTAAAAAATAAAAATAAAAATGAAAAAAAATAGGAAATTAAAAGATTCATAAAAAATGAAATTAATGAAAAAAATGGAGATAAAAAATGAAAAATAATTATAAAAAAGATGTGAAGGAAATATATTCATTTAGTCCCTTAGGGACAACAGTATCTAGTGTCCTAATCCAAAACGTCTCACGTTGTAGAAGAATCTTGGAACGATTGCCGCCTCTTGAGAGTGGAGGGACATGGTCGATGGCGATGAACCTCAAGGTAGATAGTTGATGTCGGAATTGTAAAAAATGTTTAGTGACCGGTTTGTCGGAAAAATTGTCCCTGAAGGCGGTGGTGATGTTGGAACGATGTCCTCTAATACGGTCCCGAAGAGTTCTATCAGTTTTCCCCACGTAAGGGAGACCACAAGGACAGGTAATAAGGTATACAACTTGGTCTGTGGTACACGTGATGTGATGACGAATCGTCATACGTTTTCCTGATGTGGGATGGGGAAAGGTTGGGGCGGTGGTCATGGGACTACATGTCACACAATTAGGACAACGAAAACATCCCCAACGTAAAGGTTGAACCGGAGTGGAATAGGACCTCGTGGGATCAGTTTTAACTAATAGATCTCGAAGATTATTTAAGCGTTTATAGCTGATAGTAGGTATTTGATGAAATTTCTTGGGTAGGGTTGTGTCATCCTGAAGCAATCTCCAGTTACGATGTATAGACTTCGAAATGGCATAGCTGTCGGCTTGGTAGGTGAGAGGGAGAAAGATATGAGGTTGCAAGTCCTTGGAAGTTGAGGATGTAGAAGTAAATTTTGAAAAAGCTTTGTCATATGCACAAATGAGGACATCTTTGCTGTAACCACGTTGACCAAAACGTTCGAACATCTGTTGAATTTGGATCTGTCGAGTTGTAGGATTAGAATTATTGCGCATCACGCTCAGAAACTGTGATACTGGGACAGGGATACTGGGAAACTAATATATATATATATATATATATATATTATATATCTCTAAAAAATTCAATTCCCAAGCTACCGACCAGGCAGTAAGGGTTACTCACCACCAGTTGCTCCACCTAACCCCATACCCAGCCCTTAACTCTGCCCCCAAACACACCCCTTAAATTATCTTATGAAATTACACTGTTAAAGGTTTTGTTTAGAATAAAGTTACAAAAATAACATTAATACCCAGACATCAGACCCCAGATACATGTATACCCAATCATCAGACCCCAATGTGAGGAGGCAGGGAAGCTCCTCTCCACCCCCCTGCCAGTGACAGAGACGAGAAGGGGGCTTCTGTGAAAGGGGGGCTGCACGGAGGCACCGCTGGAATATGCAGCACGAAATCAATTATTGTGCTGCCTGTGTGTGCATTTCCACTCGCCCTCACTTAATTTCCACTCGCCAACTGCTAGTAGGCGAGTGGAAATTTTAATCCCTGTATATATGTTTATTATTGCAAAAGCCACTTGCACATCACAGCAATTCGATGAATTGCATCCCAGAGCTCCTGTGCCACATTCCCCATATGCAGCAAGAAATTCTGGGTAGGATATGCAAATGACATCTGTCTCACTTTTATGCATCCCGGGTCTGTTATTACACAGAGCCCTAAAATCAATGCTATGCCACACTGTGGCTTTGTAGTGGAGATAAGGTTTATGCAACTGGTCAAAGCCACTCCTAGGACAGCGCTGTTTCGGGTTTGTTGGACCCTCATCAGCTAGGAGCTAGGCATGATGACCAGTTGCAGTGGATGCTTGGGACCCATAGGGCAATCAGTATCTACAAGGGTTACAACCCTTAAATATATATATATATAATTTTATTTATAAAGTATTTTGCCAGGAAGGATACATTGAGATTTCTCGTTTTCAAGTACGTCCTGGGTTCAAGAACATTGCATTTCTGCAACAACTGTAACATTTCAAAGTAATTCAATGCAAGATATTAAAAAACGCCACAAATATACAGATTAACAGAAAATAAATATGTAGGAAACAGTCATTATGTTACATGTTTACAGGTGCATTCCGTATTGAGGTATGTTAATAGGGAGCTCGAGTGACCTAAGACTGGGGGAAGATTTGATGGTGTCTGGGAGGTTATTCCATAACTGCGGTGCTCTGTAGGAAAATGAGGACCGAGCCACTTTCTTTTTGTATTGTGGTATTGCAAGTAAGGTGCTGGTCCTGGATCGGAGGTTATATATTTATTGTATAGTTTCAGAAATATGTATACGTATGTATCAATTCATATATAGCATTTAAAAATGGTGTAAAAGGCTAGATTGTGTAAATTAAGACATTCACCTTAAATCTGCAATTAATGGGTTTATGTATGTGAGAGGCTTGTGACCTTAAAACATCTTAAAAATGCTGTGCAGATGCCAGAGTAGCACATAAGTGTGACAGTGTTAATGATGTAAGAATAAAAGGGTGGAAATTGTTGCAAGCCTACTCCCTGCCAGCTGCCACATGTGAGTACAGCACAAAAACAAATATACCCTGTAAATCAACAGGGTTATTCAAAGAGAATCGAAAAGCCACCGCACGTTCGGTGACTTTTCGTTCTCTTCAATTCGGTTCGATTTGGCGATCCCATTTTGGCAACCCTGCGATGTATTCAGCAAGCACCACAGGATCCCCGAATTGTAGGGAGAAGGTCGCCGAAAACTCACAGCAAAACGAGGACGAACGCACACCGAAACCCGCAAAAACATCTGTATTAAGCCGCCGAAAACGCCAAAAAACCCGAGCCGATCACACGCAGAGCAGCCGCCGGAAAAAGCTGACACCGCAGACGAATGCAATGAATAAATTAAAAAAACAGTATGCTTGAATGTTTGAAAAGTGAAACGCTGTTTGCAAAGAAACTACGGAGCGAAAATGTCTGAAATTTACATACGAGGTCCAATGAATAAAAAGGGCTGTTACAGAAAAAATAAGTAAAGTTAAAAATTTTTTTTAAAAAATCCCTAAAAATGCTTAAAATATCCTAAAAAAAATCTATAAATAAAGAGACTTTTTACTGCAGAAATATATCAACGGTTTATTAGATACTAGATGAATTAAAACGGGAATATTTTTAACATTGAAGCCTATGGGATTCGCCTGAATAAACCTGCCGAATTAAACCACCGAATGACAGGGCATTTCGGGAACCTTTCAATGCTGGTTTTTGTTCTCTGAATACCCAAAGCATTGCGTCTCTATGGGGATTTCACTGCCCTCCAACAGGCACCGTATGTGCAGGCAATTCGCCGAGATTTGGCGAATTGCCTGCTCTCTGGATAGCCGAATGGCCAAGAAAGGTAGCCGAACGCTGATTTTCAGCGTTCGGTTCCCTTTCGGCAGCCATTCGGATCTCTTTGAATAACCCTGCAAGTCTAACCTGTTCCACAACCCAATAGATAATAATATGTCAGGTTCTCATGTAAACTCTGTAAATTGCTGTAGATATATTACATATTTTGTTTCTAAAAACAGAGCTGCCAAAAATTTATCTTTCGCTTTTTCTGACCTCAATAACAATAAGCTTTATTGAATTTTATTTTCACATTAGGAAGAATATAGACATGTTCAGAACGAAAAAAATAGTTTAATTTCAGATCACTTCTTTCCGTTTTTCAATTTGTTTGGTGCATTCGTTATGTTTCTGTGATTCGTATGGATACGTTGGTTCGGAAAATCGGTAATTCGTATTGGATTTGTTGTTTAGTTTTTATTGATAAATAGATTTTGGATCATTTCATTTTTATTAGTTATTACAGAATGTGAAACGGATGAATTACTTAAATTATGGTATAAAAAAAAGGAGATAACGAATCCCATCATCTTTGGTACTGAAACCTATTCAGTACCAAGGACAGCAGCTATTCTTGGTGCTGAAACCTATTTTGCACCATGGATAGCAGCTCAGCGGGGCTCTGGAGCAACGCAGGGCTGTTGTCTTTGGTACTGAATATGTTTCAAAACCATGGATAGCAGCTCTGCGTGCTTCCGGAGCCCCGCGAAGCTGCTGTCCAGGGTGCTGAAACCTATTCAGTACCAAGGACAGCAGCCCAGTGGTGCTCTGGAGTCCCATAGAGCTGCTATCCAGGATGCTGAAATCCATTCAGTAGGGATGCACCGATACTGATACTAGTATCGGTGGCGATACCAGGACCTGCACAAGTACTTGGTACTCGTGCAGAGGCCCCCGATACCTATATCGACACCGGAAGCCAGCGATGGACTGGCTTGCTGGCCGGTTTCTGCGGGGCAGTGTTTGGCCCTCTGCCAGGCTCCTCCGGCATCTTCTTCCTTCAAGCGGCCACCGGCAAAGATTGCAGCCCGGCCGCTCGTTGGGATCCGCCAGTCGTGATCTCGTGAGATCGTGGAGTTCACGGGATCTTGTGAACTCCGGGATCTCGCGAGACCACGGCTGCGTGTGGTTCCCAACAAGCAGCTGAGCTACAACCTCTGCCAGCGGCCGCTCGAGGTAGGAAGACGCCAGAGGAGCCTGGCAGAGTGGGAGGATGAGCTGGGGGCAATATATGTGTGAGCTGGGGGCAATATGAGAGCCGGGAGCAATATGTGAGCCAGGGGCAATATGAGAGCTGGGGGCAAAAAGAGAGCTGGGGCAAAAAGAGAGCTGGGGCAAAAAGAGAGCTGGGGCAAAAAGAGAGCTGGGGGCAAAAAGAGAGCTGGGGGCAAAAAGAGAGCTGGGGCAATAGGAGAGCTGGGGGCAATATGAGAGCTGAGGCAATATGTGAGCTGGGGCAATATTTGAGCTGGGGGCACTATGTGTGAGTTCGGGGCTATATATTTGAGTTGAGGGCAATATATATGAGGTCTGTTCGTATTGAAAAGGGGTCACATGACATTAGATAAAAGTATCGGTACTCGGTTTCGGTGAGTACTTTTAAAAAGTATCAGTATTGGTGCATCCCTACTATTCAGTACCAAGGACTGCAGCCCTGTGCTGCTCCAGAGCCCCGCTGTGCTGCTATCCATGGTGGTGAATAGGTTTCAGTATCAAGAATAGATACTGTCCTTCGTACTGAATAGGTTTCAGCACCAAAGACAGGGGGATTTGGTTTATTTTTAGTATAATCTAACTACTTCATCCGTTTCACATTCTGAAATAACTAATAAAAACGAAATGACTAAGAAAAACGAAATGATCCGAAAAACAAATTACTAGGGCTGTGCAATTAATCGCAATCGCAAAAAAAAAAATCGCGATTTAAGCACATGCGATTTCTAAATCGCATAAGGCTGCGATTTTATCTATTAATTTTATCGGCTCCCTGTAAGCTTCCGGCGGCATGGAGCTTTGGGCGCTCGCAGGGGGAACAAAGTGTACAGCCGCGTTCTCGCGGCTCGTCACGTGGTTCCCCCAGGTGAGCGCCCAAGCTCCATGCTGCCATATGCTCACAGGGAGACGAACACGCGGCGCAAAGAGGTGAGCTGGGGCAGTATATCCATATGCTGGGGCAGTATATCCATGTGCTGGGGCAGTATCCATGAGCTGGGGCAGTATCCATGAGCTGGGGCAGTATCCATGAGCTGGGGGCAGTATCAATAAGCTGGGGCAGTATATCCATGTGCTGAGGCATATCCATGAGCTGGGGCAGTATCCATGTGCTGGGGCAGTATATCTATGTGCTGGGGCAGTATATCCATGTGCTGGGGCAGTATCCATGTGTGAGCTGGGGCAGGATCCATGAGCTGGGGCAGTATCCATGTGCTGGGGCAGTATCCATGAGCTGGGGCAGTATCCATGTGTGAGCTGGGGCAGTATACCATTTGCTGGGGCAGTATATCCATGTGCTGGGGCAGTAGATCCATGAGCTGGGGCAGTAGATCCATGAGCTGGGGCAGTAGATCCATGAGCTGGGGCAGTATATCCATGTGTTGGGGCAGTATCCATAAGCTGGGGCAGTATATCCATGTGCTGGGGCATTATATCCATGTGTGAGCTGGGGCAGTATCCATGTGCTGGGGCAGTATATCCATGTGCTGGGGCAGTATATCCATGTGCTGGGGCAGTATATCCATGAGCTGGGGCAGTATATCCATGAGCTGGGGCAGTATATCCATGTGCTGGGGCAGTATATCCATGTGCTGGGGCAGTATCCATGTGCTAATCGCAAATAAAATCGCAATCTTCATTCAAAAAAAAAAATCGCAATATGATTATTTTGTCCATTTTGCACAGCCCTACAAATTACCATTAAAACCGAAATAACAAATCAATCCGCAATACGAATTACTGATTGTCCGAACTAACGAATCAATCAGAATCACTGCAACAAAACAAATGCACCGAAACAAATTGAAAAAGGAATGAAGTGATACAAACATTTTTTTTTTGTTTTGTATTTGTCTTGTGTCCGTGGCCTGTGATGCTGAATACAACAGATTCAGCACCACGGCCAATGGACAGGGACGCGTTGCCAAATTTAAGTGAAACGGTATAAAGAATTGCTCAGTAAAAACTAAATCAATTTGTTTTATACGGTTTATTGTTTTGTTCCAAATGGATTCGTTTTTGTTTAGTTTTCGGACGGAACCGATTCGTATTTTAGAAGCACTTCCAAAATACGAATCGCGAAAATTTTGTCTGAATTTTGATTCGGAACGAAATGAAACGCACATCTCTAGTAGAATATGGTGCTATCAGTAGCTGAGAAAGTTCTTTTATAACAGACTTATAATCAAGGTAAATTTGTCCTAAGTGTTAACTACACAATAATGCCACAACTGTAAAAATGTAGAGGACCTAGTTTGTAACATCTGTAAGTTGAACAATGCAAGTAGAGAATTATTTTAAACAGATAAATATAGCTTGCAAGCTATTAGAGCAGTCCCTAGATATAACATGTCTACACATTTGCAGAACCTACACACCCCAGGGTACTTAAAGACACTTATCTGTAATTTTCCCAAAACTAATGTGTTCAATTTTCTTTATCTCTACCACTAATGGGAATTGCACCTTACTGCACAACTTATAATAGCTTCTTAACGCTAGCCGTCCACTTTTTTGTACGATCCGGGTTGTCAATTGGAGGCGACTATGGACGACCCAGATCGATCAATGGACAGATCGACCGACAGACAGACCGCTGAACGCCGCTGGACTGCAGGAGAAACCCCCCCCCCAGAAGACCATCGGAGAAAAAAAAATGCTGGAGATCGCTGGACTGCAGAAAAAAAAAAAAGCACTAAAAAAAACCTCTGCTACTCTTCTAATAGGTGTCTAAAAATAAAAAAAAAGCATTTAAAATGTGTCTAAATAATATAAAAGGGTCTGTTACAAAATAAAAAAATTCCACCTTTTAAAAATAATTGGGAATCAAAAATTGTAAAAAAAATTACCAGAAATAGAAAAAGATGTTCAGAAAATTAAATAGATGACTTTTTGCTGAAAATGAAAAGAATAAACGGTTGAATAAAAAAAAAATATATATATTTTACATTGAATTCTATGAGATTCACTTGTTTTACCTGTCGAAATGAACCGCTGAAAATCAAGGTATTTTTTCATGTATGCTGTAGCAGGTAATTCAACTTTGTCTGACAAATCCCATTCAAATGGGAATGATTGCTAATCGGATGTAGTTGCACAAAGTCGTCAGATGGAAGTCGGAGGCAGATGAATAAGGTTGAATCTCCCCTGTTTTGTGGGATTAGTCTGACGACTACCGACGACTTTGTTAATCGCACAAATACGTACCCAGTGGATGGCCAGCCTAAGGCTTCTCTCATACACAAAAATATCTATTTATGATGTTGGTGATTGTATTGTACTGACTATAAAGATGCTTATACTCCAGTGTTTGTACCAGGAATGGTCCTCAGGTGTGCCATATGAATTTGCTGTGCAACGGTAGAATGAGATGCGTAAAAGGACAGTAGCATAACGTAGGTATAATAAAGCAATGGCACAAAGGGGAGATGTATTATTGAATATAACTTTAAACACAATCTTTACCGCTTAATACTTGATCAAATATATCCTTAAAGGGATACTCTAGGCAACATGACCACCTAAGCTTTTTTAGGTTGTCATGATGCCCTGAGTATGCCCTCGCCTTTCCCCCCTCCCTCCACTCAGCCGATCGGCTGATAAAGCTGAAAACAGCTGAGAGACGCGGAGAACTTTACTCCGCCCTCCCAGCTGTCAGTCAGCAGAGCGGGAATCAGATTTCCCGCTTCTGCCAACTATTGCCGAGTAGGAGACGTCATCTCGCTTTCAGCGCGATGACGTCTCCAACTCGCCGCAGTAGCTGGTGGCAGCGAGCCGCCAGCATAGTCTGCGGCTGGGATTAGTGTTGCGCGCATCCTCTGTGCGTAACACTAATCCAATTAGTAGAGGAAGCCTGCTGATTGGCTGGCTTACGTGAGAGGCGCGCATGCGCGCTTCTCACGTAAACCATTAGCCAAGTTACAGAGTTAGGAGGACGGGAGCGGAAGAGGAGGGAGGGGAGTATAAAAAAATAAAAAAAACGCCGATGGAAAGAAGTGATTTTTAGGGTAAGTATTACATTTAAAAAATATATATATATATACACAATAACTAGGTAGGGAATAGGTATTTTTTAATGTAAGAAAAAAGGGGGGATTTTTAGCCTATAGTGTTCCTTTAATAAACTGTTGGTGTGCCTAGGCAATTTTTTGCTCCTTTCTGGTGGGCTGCATGAGGAAAAGGTTGAAAATCACTGGTATAAAAATTCAATGCTGGGGTTTGGCACCATCTAGCTGTGGTTGGACATACTACGTAGTACACCAACATTTATTACACCTAATATTTAATCTTGCAAATAAAAATTGTTAGATAGCTTAGATTTTAATACACAATTACCAGCAGTTCCAAAAAATGTGAGATGTCATCGTTAGCCATCGATGCAATAATGTATATAGAGAATTGTATAATGTAGCATTGTGTTTGCACAATTTCAGTCTCTAAATATATATATGAAATCATGGCTGGTTGGGAGTGATAGGCAGGGGCGGACTGACAACGAATGGGGCCCCCGGGCAATAGGAGGTCATGGGGCCCCCCTTGTTCTGCACCCACAGGAGGCCACACCGATAAAAAAACGCACACCCTACAGAGCAACACCCACATGTACATTATTCTGCTAAAGAATTGATTTCTGAATTCCTAAAAATAAAATTTTTGAAAATCCACTTGGACCCAGCAGCGAATTGTGCCCCCCTCCATACTTACAGATGGCCACCGCACTGCTGCAGCAGCCATCACCCACTCATTGCAACTAAGGCTACACACTGGCACAGAAAGTCCCTGTGGAAAATGTGGGAAACTGCCGATCACTTTAACAGATCCTGTACAATCCTGACACACTGCACATTACAGAGCTCCACAGCAATAAAACTCCCAGTAATGTGCAGAGTGCATGAGCGTATTACAGAGCTGCACAGCAAAAAACCCACAGTAATGTGCAGCTCACATGTGGATATATATTGCCCCCAGCAGCTCACACATGGATATATATTGCCCCCAGCAGCTCAAACATGGATATATATTGCCCCCAGTAGCTCAAACATTCAAACATGGATATAGATTGCCCCCAGTAGCTCAAACATGGCTATATATTGCCCCCAGTAGCTCACACATTGATATATATTGCCCCAGCTCACATATGGATATATTGTTCCCCAGCTCACACATGGATGTATATTGCCCCTGCTCACACATGGATGTATATTGCCCAGCTCACACGTGGATGTATATTACCAAGCTCACACATGGATGTATAGTGCCCAGCTCACACATGGATATAATGCCCAGCTCACACATGGATGTATACTGACCCCAGCAGCTCGGTTTTGTAAGGGACGTTCCAACTTCCGACCACGGCGGCGTTACAGCATGCCTTCCTGGGCCCCATGTGCACCCTGCATTGACGCCGCCCCCCGCGTGATGTGCGCGCATCACGTGGGGGCGGTGTCAATGCACGGTGCACGTGGGGCCCAGGAAGGCACGCTGGAGCGCCGCAGATGAGGTGGTTTGTTAGTGCGCCGCCGTGGTCCCTTACAAAACCGGGCCCCCACTGACCTGCGGGGCCTCGGGCAGCGCCTGAGTGCTCGATGGGTCAGTCTGCCCCTGGTGATAGTTGATGCAGTCCTCCTGTAAAATCACAAATGGCACAGAATTTGGTGACTCTTTTTTCAAAGGACACCAGAAAATGGGAAGAGGGTCCATTTAAAAACAAAGGACCCGAGAAGAAAAGAGGGGAATCGCCTCTATGGATCCAACCGCGTACAATACTAAGCCGGATTTATATGGGCTCAAAAGAATGTGAGTGCAGTAACCCCCTCCTCCACAATATAAATCAATACTATTTAATAATTTGGATTGTCTGCACTAATATATATATATATATATATATATATATATGCATTTTCTTTGATGTCTGAATAACTCACTAGTGAAATAAAAAAAGATATCCACATCTGTTTAAGAGCTTGGATATTAAGAATTGGACTGATTAAGCACTGGACTCACATATAGTATTTTTGATAAATAGTGGGGGTGAATTTTTGAAAGGGATATAACATTTCCAGAAGAAATTTTGCTATTTATTGGTACTTTTTGGGGATTTCCCACCAGGTGGCGCCATTTCCCATGCCATTATTATCTATGGACTCCTGGAGCTGATATCGTGGGGCGTAACACCTTTGGCGATATCACCCTGCAGCTCGTAAGCAGGGCTGAATATACAAGTCGGGAGCCTTGTAGACACAGAAATCTGGAGCGCCTCTACCCCCCCCAAAAAAAGTGCAGAAATTACTTTTTAATTTCCGTTTTGAGAGGAAACAAAAAACAATTAATTTAAAAAAAAAAAAGCTGAAAAAAGTCTGTGTGCTCATATCTAAAACAGGAGCAGAATATGTTTCCTTAAAATGACGCAAAAATGGGGCAGAATGTTTGTGCTTGTTTTTAGGGTTAACCAGAGCCCTAACAGTAACTTAACCCTAACCTTAATTTCTGAGCCTAGCTATGGAAAATGATGCTCCTTTTTGGCCATTGGCAACCAAAATTCTGGGCATCAACTCTTTGGCTTAGAGACTTTTTACCACTTCATTTTTTTTTCTGCTTTATTTTCTGCAATTTTTTTCAACAGGCTATGAAAACTTGCTTTTGAACAAAAAGGGGGGGGCATGTTGGTTTTCTTCATTTTATATGGTCATATTTGGCATCATTAGAAAGGCCAGACTCTGTCCTGCACAATGACACCTAACTTGTGGGTTGTAAAGACTGGAGATGCAGCTGTCCAAAGGAGCCTCACTCTCCTCGCAGCAGAGCTTGTGTTTTAGATGAACCAATGTGTAATGTGACGTAAATGGATAACTTGTGCATTTCAGTCATGTTTTGTATCTTTGGAAACGCCAGATTATGGCCTTTCCAATGATACCAAACATGACCATGTTTGACGTAGAAATAAAAAATATATTTTTTTTTTTAAAAAAAAAATTGGTCTGGGACTTCAAATCCCATTTATCCTCCCTGGTGGTTTTTCCGAGTGTGGTTCGGGGTTAAATTTCTATGCTGAAAGCGGTGACCCCGAGCCACACTCGGGCTGGATCCATACCTTTACCTCGCTGTCCTCCTGCAATCGCATTCTCCTCCGTAAGACTGTGGCGTCTTGCTTCCTGGTTCCCTTCTCGCGAGAAGGGAACCAGGTTACTGTGATTGCAAGTAGGGGACTGCAGGAGACAGCGAGGGAGCACAGGGAGGGCTATGTATCCAGCCAGAGTGTGGCTTGGGGTTAATCGCTTTCAGCATTGAAATTTATCCCCGAGCCACACTCGGGAAAACTGCTAGGGGACTGGATAATTGCACCGATTCTGACATATAAAATATGTCAGAATCGGAACGCCAGGGAGGTTAAATACAGTGGGGGAAAAAAGTATTTAGTCAGCCACCAATTGTGCAGGTTTTCCCACTTATAAAGATGAGAGAGACCTGTAATTGTCATCATAGGTACACTTCAACTATGAGAGACAAAATGAGAAAAAAAAATCCTGAAATTCACATTGTCTGATTTTTAAAGAATTTATTTGCAAATTATGGTGGAAAATAAGTATATGGTCAATAACAAAAGTCCATCTCAATACTTTGTTATATATCCTTTGTTGGCAATGACAGAGGTCAAACGTTTTCTGTAAGTCTTCACAAGGTTTTCACACACTGTTGCTGGTATTTTTTGCCCATTCCTCCATATAGATCTCCTCTAGAGCAGTGATGTTTTGGGGCTGTCGCTGGGCAACACGGACCTTCAACTCACTCCAAAGGTTTTCTATGGGGGTGAGATCTGGAGACTGGCTAGGCCACTCCAGGACCTTGACATGCTTCTTACGAAGCCACTCCTTCGTTGCACGGGCGGTGTGTTTGGGATCATTGTCCTGCTGAAAGACCCAGCCACGTTTCATCTTCAATGCTCTTGTTGATGAAAGGTGGTTTTCAATCAAAATCTCACGGTACATGGCCCCATTCATTCTTCCCTTTACACGGATCAGTCGTCCGAGTCCCTTTGCAGAAAAACAGCCCCAAAGCATGATGTTTCCGCCACCATGCTTCACAGTAGCCATGGTGTTCTTTGGATGCAACTCCACATTCTCTCTCCTCCAAACACGACGAGTTGAGTTTTTACCAAAAAGTTCTACTTTGGTTTCATCTGACCATATGACATTCTCCCAATCCTCTTCTGGATCATCCAAATGCTCTCTAGCGAACTTCAGACGGGCCCGGACATGTACTGGCTTAAGCAGGATTTGAGTCCCTGGCGGCGTAGTGTGTTACGGATGGTAGCCTTTGTTACTTTGGTCCCAGCTCTCTGCAGGTCATTCACTAGGTCCCCCCCGTGTGGTTCTGGGATTATTGCTCACCGTTCTTGTGATCATTTTGACCCCACGGGGTGAGATCTTGCTGGAGCCCCAGATCGTTGGAGATTATCAGTGGTCTTGTAGGTCTTCCATTTTTCTAATGATTGCTCCCACAGTTGATTTCTTCACACCAAGCTGCTTGCTTATTGCAGATTCAGTCTTCCCAGCCTGGTGCAGGTCTACAATTTTGTTTCTGGTGTCCTTCGACAGCTCTTTGGTCTTGACCATAGTGGAGTTTGGAGTGGGTCTGTTTGAGGTTGTGGACAGGTGTCGTTTATACTGATAACAAGTTCAAACAGGTGCCATTCATACAGGTAACGAGTGGAGGACAGAGGAGCCTCTTAAAGAAGACGTTATAGCTCTAATTTCCCTCTTACTTGTTTACAGAACCCACACATATTATATACCATTTTTCTCAACATTAAATGGATTTTCTAATGATACCATTACTTTCATCATATAGTATAAATTTACTATGAAACAATTTATGAAATATAATGGAAAAAACACACTTTTCCGTACTATGACACCCAAAATCTACAACTGCCAAAAAAGATCCCAGCTGTTTTTTGACCGTTTTATACTCATCATGTTTAACCTCCCTGGCGCTCCGATTCTGACATACAGGGGGCAAAAAAGTATTTAGTCAGCCACCAATTGTGCAGGTTCTCCCACTTAAAAAGATGAGAGAGGCCTGTAATTGTCATCATAGGTTCACTTCAACTATGAGAGCCAAAATGAGAAAAAAAAATTCAGAAGATCATATTGTCTGATTTTTAAAGAATTTATTTGCAAATGATGGTGGAAAATAAGTATTTGGTCACGTACAGTACAAACAAGCAAGATCTCTGCCTCTCACAGACCTGTAACGTCTTCTTTAAGAGGCTTCTCTGTCCTCCACTCGTTACCTGTATGAATGGCACCTGTTTGCACTTGTTATCCGTATAAACGACACCTGTCCACAACCTCAAACAGACACACTCCAAACTCCACTATGGTCAAGACCAAAGCGCTTAATAAGCAGATGTTGAGTGGACTTTGGCAGAGACAGCTCATGCCTTGAACATGATAAATTAATCAGCTTTACGTCTATGTGGGAAGCTCCAGACAGAATCTGTATTTTGCTGTGGTTAACACACAACTGTGAATATTCTTATGATGTAAATTCCACTCCTGCATCTGCGAGGTGAACACATGTTCCGGTGTCCTTTTTTTTTTTTAGAATTACAACCATACCTTATAAAAACAGTATTTTTTTTGCACTTTAATAACCCTTTAGCAAAAAAAGATATTAAAAGGGTTATAAAGCAGTTCAAAATTTAGAACCATAACAAGAGGCAATAGTGAAACGACGGGGTGAAAGGGTATTTACTCTCAAGCATGAAATTGAAACAGTCCAAGAAATGATGTACAGGGCACCATGATTTACATACGTTATTTATTTCCTACCTTTATCAAATCATTCTAAATTAAAAGGTGTTCAGTCAATCACATGCATTGAGAGGCACTGGGTCATCCAATCTGTGCAGTGTGGATCAGAATACCATAAGGCTGCCCCAGCCCGAGCTGTGAGACATTGCAATACAAAGTGGCTATGTACACTCTAAAAACATATGTATCATATCAGTCCCACTCAAGGTTTCCTCCTAAGGCCGGTGTAAGACAAGCGCACTAGGTGCACCTGTACTGACGTGCCTACCTGCGTCTGACGCAGTGTTGTGGCGCTTCGATGGGACCGGTCACACGCTGTCGCGCGTGCACGAATTGCGCGTGCTACAAGCGGAAATGCCGAAAGCCTCCTCGTCGAAACGCTAGACCCGCTTTGGACGGGGCTGCAAAGCGTGATCCTCCATAGGAGGATCGAGCCTTGTAGCGCTGAGCTGTGCTCAGCGAGGCGGCCAGACAGGCGTCGAGTGGAAGGAACGTTCACTCTCACAGACGTTGCTTTGACTCTTCAAAATGCTTGTCTGACCCCGGCCTAATACTGATCAGCTACACATACTGTATTATTTAGAAAGTAGGAGAACTGATAAAACAAAACAAAACATAAACACGAGCAATCACAGTGCAACTCTGTAGATCACATAGACCCTGCCCCTACCAACTGATTGTGCATATATCATTTTTATTCCCTGTGAGCGCAGCCAGTTGGCAGGGAAAGGGACTATTTGATCTATGAAGTTGCATTATAATTGTCTGTGTTAATGTTTTATCAGCTCCTGCACTTTCTATAGGAGCTGGCTGACAGCCTGCCAGATAGACAGCTGCCACATACCATCAGGATACCCAAAGGAAGGGGTTCGGGGGGGTTGAAGAAACCTGGCATATAGTGCACTCGTCTGACCCCAGCCCAAGAGTGCACCCAATGTATATACATAAGAGGATTGCTCTCTTTTCAGCAAGGAAATAAGTAACATAGCAATTCAAGATTATCTCCCGCAGCAATGAAGGACACACGAATATAAAAACGCTTTTAAAGGGGACAATCTAGCTACAGTGGTTGTTAACCCTTTGTGGTCCAATCAAGTTTCACTATGCGAGATAGCTGGTCTTATTTAATTTTCACCCCCCCCACACTTTTACGTTTTATATAACAGTTACAATTACTCTTCTAAAATCTTATATTATGTTAGTCTTTATATTGTCTCATTTTATGATACTTTTTAACCCCTTCACTGCTGGGCAATTTCACCTCTGTGTGCTGAGCTAATTTTTACAGTTAGCGCGTGAGCGTTAACGTTAGCCCAAGTATTTAACGCATATTACAATCCAAACGCTAACGGGTTAAGTAACCCGTTAGCGTTTGGTACCTTGCGCTTTCCAGCGCGAGGTTACTGTACTTTGTGCTCCCTATACTTACCATGGGGAGCGCAAAGTGTTGATCACGTTAGGTTTACAAAGTCCTAACGCTGATTAACGTCCGGCTGCGGTTAACAAAAAGTTAACCAGAGCCAGGACTTGGTGCTAACGGATTCCGCTTCTGCAGAATCCGTTAGTACCAGCAAAAAAAATAATCGTATACTCACCTCCTGTACCGCGGCGAGGACCGCGGCTCTGTTCGTCTCCTCAGTCCAGCAGGAGCAGGGAATGACGGGGGGAAAAGTCCCCCCAGTCTCCCCCTGCGTATCACTACGCTGACCGGCCGGATCTCGCAAGGTGAGATCCAGAAGGTCATGTGACCGCCGACGTCTGGCTCAATGGAGTCATATGGACTCCATTGAGAGGATGCGTGGCTTTTGTTAGCGCCTGCATTGTAATCTAGCGCTAAAACGCGGGTGCTAGGGGGAAAACTGCGGGCGCAGTTTTTCCTCACTAGCGCCCACGTTTTAGCGCTAATATTGTAATTTAACCCAGACAAATTATATATCCTTTTTACGGCAGACTCGCAATATATCATTTTTATATGTATACGTCATGTCCTGCCAGAAAAAAAAAAAAAAAATTAAAAATTTAAATTTCCATCATCTACTGCATGTAAAATAATTTTTTCACATTCTATTATCCAAGCCTTTGTGGTTATATATTATATGGGGTACACTTGTTAAAAAAAATTAGAAATGGGAACCTGTTACTGTAGTTTTGCGAAAATATGCGATTTTAGTTAAAACTGAAAAACAAAATTTTTCGTTAGTGCAGCATCATTGTTCACATTATAATTTAATAGTGAACAATACTACGGCATTAATACATTTAAAAAATGTTTTTGTTTACACTTAACCTGGTCATTTTTGTTATTGTGGAAAGGCCATGCTCTGGCCTTTCTGACGATATCAAATATGACCCTCTAGCTGCCACCGAACGGGAGATTGGAGGGGGGGGGGTCATATTTGGACCCATCTATCTCCACCATAGTGTATCTATGGGAAACCCCTTGACAGCTAGGGGCTAATTCCTTAACTGACATTATTGTGCCGATGCACAACAACATCAGTCAGCAAGGGGAGGCCCCGGAGGCTTGGCGGACATCCAAGATGTCAGCCACCTTAGGGAGCAGTCCGTGATTTCACTGGATCGCGGACCAGGAACTAAGGGGTTAAAGAGACACATCGCTGGAAAGGTCACACTGATCTTTCCAGCGAGGCCGCTCTTTATGAGGTACCGCTCAGCGATGGGGCGTTGGACCTCCCTTTCAGGATCTTCCCCTGCTCAGGCGCCGGGAGGGGTATAAAACCAAAGGTTTGACTTCAAGGTAGTAAGACCTCCATGGGATCCCGAAGAGAGAAGGGAGTATCTGACGGGAGGGCCGGGCTGGTCGTGTCAGAATATATCCGGCATTGGACCGCAACCAGCAAAAGGATGTGTCGGATATATTGGACTGTAAAGGATTAAAAGGAGCACTCTACACATCGTGACCACTTTATATTTTTAAAATGGTCAGGATGGGAGTATTGCCCCCCGTCTTCTCCTCCTCAGCCACCCTTTTACTTAAAATGCTGGGTGAAGTGGAGGAGTGTGCTCCAGAAGTCAGGGAGTCTGTATATCCCAGCTGCTGGTTATTACTCAATTACTAGTGATGTCGGCATGCCCCCCACCGCCCCCCCCCCGTGTGCCAACGTCACTATCTCTGAGACCAATTCGTGCTAGCGATTGGTCTCAGACAGGTCAAGATGGACCGGAGCTGCTCCATCGTTCTGGGCAGGCGCTACTGGACTCTTGGACAGCCTCTTCCCAATTATTTATGGGCAAAAAAGGAACTCTATTCAGGACTACTGGTTTCTTGTTAATGAAAAGTCTCAATAGGGCGTGGGCTCTGCATGATATACCTCCATTCGTGTATATGTTTTTTATTTATGGTTCACCCCCACATAAGCAGAATTTTATTCAATTAATCAAACAAGGTTATTTTTTAAATCAGCACTTCCAGGGTTGCTAGAGAGTGTGTCTCTCTTTTTTTTCCTTTTGGTGTAAACACAAACAGCGCAGAAACCTTAAAAACAAAAGCGGGCACTTTCGGACAGACTTTCGTAAAGCCGCCCGGTCACTATGGGGTTAAGGAGGACTCTCTGATCTCCCTCAATGCTCTAGGACATGCTGATATGTCTTGGTACTGACCCACTGTCAAAGACAAGGTTAACATTCAAAGCAAAACCGCAGTTTTTTCTGTATCTCCTCTTTATATCCTATAGTGTAAAGCAGAGGATAATATGACCATATGAGATTACCCAAGTCCCACATTCTCTCCCTGGCTGTGTTTTGTTGTTTTTTACTTTACACTTTCAAACTATTTACACTTTGTTGTATCACTGGTTTTCTGTGCATTGGAAAAGTGACAGATTAACAACAAACCAGTTGTTGGCATTGAGCTGGTTGTGTTCTTCTGGGTTTGTTTCAGGAGCGGTCAGCAATTCCTCCTGAAAATACAACTGCACCGACTCTTTCCGCTCTCCTTCCACATCAGGCTCTGCCGACTTTACACCATCTTTGTCCTCAGGGATTTCATCCATCATGCTGGAAGTCTCACAATCATCCATGGCTACCAAAGTATTCCTGCTGCTTGTAATAGCCCCCAAAGGATCCTCGTAGGACATCACTAAGGTGCACATGGCTGCTGTTTCACTGTATTAACAAAGTCACAGAATAGCAGCTCGACTGGAGCCAAATGGTGAAATGCAGAGGTGAACCTTCAGCACTGGCACAAAAGTACAGATCTATTTCCAAGACACTGGTATTTCTGTTTAATCATATGACTGTCAGGTGAAAAGTGCTTTAGATGAGGGTCCGTGGACGCCTTCCTCTTGACTGTGATATCATTGTTTACAGCTATATACACACAACACACGGGCGAACTGTAGGGCACTTGTGCATATGCATGTGGCAATAAAAAAGGTATTTTGTAAACACCAACTGCAATATAAAAAAAAATTGGAAAAAAAACCTAGAAAGTCTATTTAAAAAAGGCTTATAGACAAATGTTTAATTTGTGGCAAAATCCATATTCTTAGTAAACAACATGAAGGCTGTTCTCATCCCTTCTATTAACAGCTGAAAATGTATGTTTGTGATCTTTGAAGAGCAGGTCTGGATCAGTTCTTTAATTTTGTCTAATCCATATCATTGATCCAAGTGACAAAGAGGTAGTAAAGGCGTGTTTTTAATTGGAGGTTTGAATCTTGAGTCAGAAGAATGACAGTTTGACTGTGGGAAGAAATAACGAGAATAAAAACCAAGAAGAACTTAAAAAAACATAAACTAAATTACATATATTCCTTTGACTCGGTTCTAGATTTTGTCTTTCAGTCCATTTTAACTGGATTTAGCCCTGATTGTTTTCGGTTACATTTATGATTATTATTTTTATCCTTTTTTTTTTTAATAATGTTGGATCCCCATTCCAACTAAGCCATTATTGCAACAGTTTGAGTCAGTATTCTAACCCAGAAAAAAGCGATGCGATCCGAGATGGCAGCCGGCTGCCACATACTCCACAAGCTCACCGCCGGGAAGGGACACCGCAATCCCAAGAGCTAGATCTAGCAAAGAAGAGGCAGGTACTCCAGTGTAGGATAAACCCAGAAGAAGTTTAATAAAAAGGGGGGGGGGGTAAACGTCTTCTGGCATTATCCTCCACTGGAGTACCTGCCTTTTCTTTGCAGTATTCTAACCCAGGCCGCACACTTTGCTTGTGGCTCCTTACTGTACATTAGTAGGTCATACAATATGTATAAGAGTCGTTAATATGCGACTAGCCTAAGAAGAACAAACTATTCCATTGTAGCTCATTCTTCTTGACTTGAGCTTGCATTCTGCAAAGAATACCAGCTCCGATATCCTGGTCCTGGTGTTAAGTGGTTTTAAAAATCCACTTGACGCTTAAAGATAAAAATACACTACAAAATTTATAATTACCTAGGATTTTACAGTGCAGAGGGTTCGCGATCTGCTTCTATCTCTTGCCACACGCGGTAGAACTCTGAGAACAGATAGTTTCCAGTGTCCTTCTGCAGCTCCTGTGTGACCCTGCATACATGAGCAAGCACATAGAGGCTCATGGAGCACTATGGACTTCAGGATCTGCTACCAGCGGTGGCGCTGCCCGTATCTACCAGCTGCTCACAAATATTCAGACTTTAGCAACCAATACAGTGGCTTAGTTGGAATAGAGCCAATAATAGTGGGCTGCAAAGGGTTAACCGCTTGCATATTGTTTTATCCGTTAGCAAGCTGGTATTAACAGGGCCCTTGGTTTTACAAAAGTTTGAACTGGATCTAGATTCATAAATTACATTATCGTTTTTTTATATAGTGCAATATATTACACAACATTTACAATTCAGAAAGACAAACCTGTACAGATGAGGCAGGGAGCCCGTTCATGAGCTAAAATCTAGCATTTGCAGCCCTTTATACAGAAACTCAGACAGAAGAGACAAAAGCCAAGTTGAGGATTTTTATGCATTACAGAGAGAGACAGAGGGAGAAAAAAACACTCTACCAACTATAGATCATGTTAAGTGGTGTGAACAAGACTCCGCATTAATGATACATTTTTCTAATTTACATCCCTTATTTATTCACTATTTTCAGACACGTTATTTCTGTTTAACCCTTTCAAGTCTAATGGTTTCAATCTGAAACCACTTTTTCTTTTTATATTTAAGATTTTTATTTTGAAAAATAATGGTCACATAACGACCTGCAAGGGCCAAAAGGCAAGCACATATAATAAACGCATGAAGCAATAGGGAGGGGGGGGGTCTCAAGAAAGCATCTATACGTGCAAAGATAAGGGGTGGCGTATTTCTCAGTAAAATGTGAAAGTCCTCAGAAATTTTTTTGTCAAAAACAAGCAGAGTCCTCAAAAAGAAGTGTCACATAAACAAGGGGCAAGTCTCAAAAGGGAACAAAAAAGGCACTTCTGACAAGGGTTAGGAAGAAGGGCATAGGGGGGGCACAGAGATTAAACATCATGGGAGAGTGGGGGCACTGGGATGTCAAACAGGCCTGTTATCAAAGACGCCTCAGCCAGTATCCATCCAGAAACTTGTGGGTGCAGCTTCCCCAAGCACAACCACGGCATCCAGGGCTCTTCGAGCAGTATCAGCCGCGGTATAGGCCGCCCCTCGTGGCCGTGATCCCATCAGCGCCACTCTGGGGTACAGTGCGCCAGCCGCGGGGAGCACCACTGCCTCGGGCATCTCGAGGTAACCGCTATCCCGCTCAGCTGCTACCTCCGCATCTCTACTCCGGATGATCAGCGCCTCCCCAGCAGCTGGAACGGACTCCGCGCACCGCGTGAGAGGAGCCTGCTCCCAGTCGTCTTCCACATCTCCCGGCTCAGCGTAGACAACCTCCTCGTCCACCTCCTCAGCACGGTCTGCCACGTCATCTGTGAGTATAACCGCCACCGGATCACAACCGAGGGCCTCCTGCTCTTCCCTGCAGCTCCTCAACGCGGCCATCATCAGGCACCACGTTCCCCGCGTAAGCGGGCCCGAGTTATCCTCCCCCAGCAATTGCAAGCAGGCATCTAGGCCTGCGATCGCGGCCATTTTCACATCAGGGGGGGAGGGGGTACGGGCCGTCACAAATTCCTCATCGCAGCTCCCGGCTCCGGCACTACAACCAGCGTAGCATCCAGGGGATGGGGGCCCTCCATCACCCCGGCTGACAGCAGGTATCTGCCCGGCAAAGATCTGTACACAAATCCGGGAGGCAACGTAGTAATCCGGGGAACAGGCCCCAAGATGGCCGCCAACAGAGGTCCTCAGCCAAGGACCCGGCAGTCCAACTCGTGTCTCAGCTCCGGAGGGGAGGCAATAAAGGCTCCGGAGAATGCACCCTTATGGCCAGCCGCCCAGGGACCCCGTAGAGTGTAATCAGCTGAAAGGGTCTCCCAGAAAAACCCTCTTTTGCAGAGACCGCAGACGGAGCTCCAGCGTTATGCTTCCACCACTGTAGTTTTCTAAACTACATTAGTGTGTTTCAGGTACGTAAATATGGAATTATATAAAAATGTTGTTTTTATTCTCCAACTTCCTTTTCAAGGTTCTTGCATGTAGTTTACGTACCAGTCGATTCCCCGTGCCTCAGCTGACAAGAATCAACTCTAATACAGCTCAGAAATAACACAAGACACATACAGGGTAATTCAAAGAGAGTCGAAAAGTCATATTATTTATTAGATATTGAATTAAAAACGGGAATATTTTCAACATTGAAGCCTATGGGATTCGCCTGAATAAACTTGCCGAATTAAACCACCGAATGGCAGGGCATTAGTGGAACCTGTCACTGCTGGTTTGTGTTCTCTGAATAGCCGAAGCAGTGCTTTTTTATGGGGATTTCACTGCCCTCGAACAGGCACCGTATGTGCAGGCAATTCGCTAGGATTTGGCGAATTGCCTGCTCTCTGGATAGCCGAATGGCCAAGAAAGGTAACCGAACGCTGATTTTCAGCGTTCGGTCACCTTTCTCAAGCAATTTGGATCTTTTTGAATTAGCAGTGCACAGCAGAAACAGGAGTTTGTGCAGTTTTTAACCCCTTCCCGACCGCTGACGTACCATGTTCGTCTGATCGGACAGTCTCCTTTAGACCCGCAGATGTACATGGTACGTCAGGGTCTCCTAACCTCCCTCTCGATGCTCACCTCCCTTGCTTGGCTCTTGTGGCGGTCTGGCAGACATCATCGCCAGGCGCCCACCGGCGCTTGCAGTAAAAATGAGGAGCCCTCTAAGTTAAAGGAAACCAAATTGCACCTCTGGTAAGGGGAGAGTCTCCCCTTTTCAGCGGTGGGTCCCATTAACCGTTTCGTTGCCGAATCACGATTCAAATCCAGAGTTGGCTGACATCTTGTCAGCCAAGCCTACGGGTCACACCCCACCCACTGACATCCTCACCATATGTGTGAGGATGTCAGTGGGCCAGGTAACCCCCTAGCTACCAAGTGGAGATAGGGGGATCCTTTGGATCCCCCTATGTCCCGATCCGTGGCAGCTAGAGGATTATATCATTGGAGAGGCCTGATCATGGCCTTTCTAATGATACCAAACATGACCAGGTTTGTTGTAAAAACTAATATTTATTTAAAAAAAAAAAAAAACATTTGTCTGGGGGGGTTTAATTAAATAGGACTTGAGCTGGCATCTAAAAATGATGAGCATAAAGCGGTCAAAATGAGCTCAGCGCACAGAGGTGAAATGGCTCAGCAGTGAAGGATGGATTAAAAAGCAAAAACATGAGGGGACGTGTCCTGACCTGAGACCGAGATGGCCGCATAAGAAAGGAGCTCCGGAGTCCCCTCCGACGTTTGGTCATGGTGCACGGAAAAATCAAAGCTGCAAACGCCTAAGACCCCCGCACACCGACCGACCCGGGCTACAGGCCCGTTGGACGCTTTTATTAGCCCAACTTCCGCTCTGCCCTCACCTCGTGGCAATATGGCGGAAGGGCCCCTCTACACCACATGCCTCCCCGGACCCCAATGATTCGATCCGCCGCTTGGAACGCCTGAGTTCGGCACTTCCAGCGAAGACAGACCTTACCGATGTAGCTGCGGACCTAAAAGAAAGTTTTTCTGGAGATCTTAGAGAAATCAGAATGGATGTAGTGACCCTGGCAACCAGGGTGAGCCACCTGGAGGATGTGGTGAACAGGCCTCCCGCCCCTGGACCTCCCCCGGCGGACTTTGGTGAGTTGAGACACCGTATAGATGATCTTGACAACCGGGGCAGGCGCCATAATATTCGAGTTCGTGGCCTGGCAGAAGCTGAGGGCCCAGAAGACTTGTGTGCCTTACTGAATGAGATCTTCTGCATGGTGCTGGGTAAGCCTGCTTCGGAAGTAATTCCAATGGACAGAGTCCACCCGCGCCCTCCACTAGACATTATATACTGCCTCCCGAATTACTCACTGAAAGAAAGAATCATGGCGGAAGCGAGATCGTCTCGCTCATGGGACTTCAAGGGCAATATTCTTGAATTCTACCAAGATTTATCTCCCTTTACGCTTTCGGCAAGGCGCTGTCTTCAACCGGTACTCCAAGCCTTACGCCAAGCGGACATTCCTTACCGCTGGAGCTTCCCCTCGCTTTGACGGCACTGAAGGACAGAGTGCGACAGATCATCTGCCACCCGTCAGATGTCCCTACCTTTGTGAGCGCCATGGATCTACCAGCGCTTATGGTTCGCGACTGGGAGCTGGAGGATCGCCGTACCGCACCTTGGGATCCAGTAGGGCCTGGGCAACGGAGGTCCCGGAGTCGCCGACGGCGGCCCCCTGCCAACCATGCACCGGCTCCGATGGACCCGGAGGAGATCGCCCAGGGTGAACCCTGAGATGTGCTAATATTTGATACCGGTTGTTTTCTGGGCCTTTACTTCCCCCCCTCTTGCTGAGGATGAGGGGGACTTTTACTACTCGGTATGACCACTATCTGTTCAATGCTGGGTTACCTCCCTCCCTTGGACGTGATTGATGTCACTGTGAGCTGGACGTGAGAACAATATATACGGCTTTCAGAGACTTTGCTTTACGCTATTATGCCAGACTATTTTGGACCCTATAGCCGGCATTGTCTTCTACACGTAGTCCGACCATTCGCCCTGTGATCACCAGGGCTCTGAGGGGTACGCAAAGACCGATGGCTATGATTGACAATGCACTGGAGTGACTCACTGGCTGCGCCTCCATTATACAATGACAGTCGCTGAGGGTGTTTTACTCTTGCCTAGTCCCGCAGTCCCTTTGCGGCCTCGGGATGTCTGGAGGCTTGCTCCCACTTGAAACATTTCTGAACCCGCTCGCTCCGGAGGGTGCCATATGGGGCATGAACGCAGTGGTACAATATGGTGTCCGCCCTTGATACAGGGCGGTGTGTGTTGTTTATATGTTTTGTTTTTTTCTCTCCACCTCTGGGTGACGATTAACCCACTTACTGTTCCCTTTATTTTATTTATACACCCAGTTGTTAGAGGGTGCTCTATTGTTTATTTTACCTCCTTTGCACTCCAACGTTAGGTGGAGCCCTGAATGATTATTGCCTCTTATGCTTACTTTTTGTGCCGCGTCCTTGAGTAGAACAATAACTATTTAATTTTTGTACTTTGCCACCAGATGGTGCAATACTTGCTTGATACCTAAGATTGAATTTTTGTGCCCCGCCATTGGGTGGAGCAATAAATACCTGCTGTCTTTCGAGTTTAATTTTTTGCGCCCCAACATTGGGTAACATCTTCTAGCCGACTTTTAGATTTAAACTTTAATGGTATGCTGCTAACATTCCACTCTGACCTGTCCAGCTGGGCAAGTAAATACATCTCCTGGCTAGGTCGCGTGGCAGTGCTGAAGATGAATTTGCTACCGCGTTTGCTGTACCTTTTTCATACACTTCCTATTGCAATCCCATCCTCTTTTTTTTCGGCGCTTCGGAAAAAACTTCTGAACTTCATGTGGTCGAAGGGTTGACCCCGGGTTGGGTTGGCGATATTGTGCCGATCGAAGGCCAGGGACGGCTTGGCCCTCCCCGATATGAAGCAGTATTACACGGCTTGTCATCTGCTTCGGATCATTGACTTCTGAGTTAGATAAGAGATGGCTCGATCTGGAGCGCACTCTCTCTGCTTACCCCCTGTGGGCAGTGCCGTGGTTCCCACCGGTTGCTCCCCAGAGCGACCCCTCAGATCCGAACCCAGTTGCCGTTACGCTGCGTATCTGGCACAGATGTAAAGCGATTCATGGCTTATCTACAGCTCTTTCCCCTCTTTTACCTTTGAGCCACAATCCCAGACTACCAGCTGGGGTCCTACCTTCTCTGTGTATTCGATTGTCAGGATCGAGGAGACTGAGGGCCTTAGTTTTTCCGTCTGACGAAGATGTGGGTAATCCGCTTTGCTTTAGGGAGGGAGACCCGCCATCACCCTTGGAGAGATTTAACTACTTACAGATCCGGATTTATCTCCATGATCTCAACCGCGGTTACAGCCTCCATCGACAGCTCACTCTGTTTGAATGCTTTTGCCATCTTGGTCTTACACTTAATCATGGTGTATCTACCTTATATGGCCTGCTTCAGGCGCCGGATACGACAGACCCCTCCTTTACCTCCAGGTGGGAGGCTGATCTCGGCGTTGTAATCACGGAAGCGCAATGGAATATGACATTTACCCTGGTGCAGGGTACGAGATCCCAGGAGACTTCCTACAAAATTTTAACTTTCTGGTATAGGACTCCCTTGCTCCTACACCGCATCTATCCGGACGCCTCTCCTACATGTTGGCGTTGCGACTCTGACGTGGGCACATGCCTACATATTTGGTGGTCCAGCCCTCGTGTACTCGGGTTTTAGAAACTGATTCACTCTGCCATACACCAGGTGACTGACATTGATCTCCCATTCACACCGGGATGTTTTCTGCTTCTACACATTCCCTACCCCATCGGGACTTTGAAGAGGTCGGTGTTACTCCTTATGCTGTTGGCGGCTCGAGAACTGATCCCAGTGCATTGGCGCTCCCCAGAGATGCCATCTCTCCGGTCCTGGATTACCAGGGTGGAGGTTTTTCGCTCGGTGGACCTCCTGGAGGCTACAACCAGGAACATGGAGACGAATATGGGGCTGAAATGGTTCCATTGGGACTCTTATGTGGCAACTGCTCGTCGTACGCTGGAGGTGGCATGAAGTTACTGATGCTGGGGAGGAATGGCCCGGGCGTGACTGTCTTCCCCCCTTATGTTCTTATACATAATTTTTTATTTTTTCTCCCTCCCTCTCTTTTCTCTCTCTCCTCCTTCTCTTTCTTGTTTACTCCCTTTCGCCTTTCATGTTTACTATCTTTCTCTTGTCTGACAACTGTGGAGGAGTGGACGGAGGTAGCTTCGTCAGATACTGAGGTAACGCCTCAGGGGATTTCCGCTTCTGCAGGGTATTTTAGGAGATTGCACAGACCTACACGGGGACGGAGATTACGTAACTGCTGATATTGTATGACCCGGTGTGATGCTTATCCCTGCCCTGCAACCCTGCCCCGTTGGCTGCCCACCATGGTTGCTTACGACTTCTTTCTCTTTATTTGTGTCTATTCAGTCTTATATTAATTGTATGTCTTGATGTTCTGTATTACCTGTTTTATATTTTCTGAATAAAACTTTGAATTTAAAAAAAAAAAAAACACATGTAAAAGTTGGGTATTTCTAATCTCAGGACAAAATTTCAAAACTATTTAGAGTGGGTCTTTTTTGGCGGTTGTAGATTTTGGGGATTAAATTTTGAAAAAGTGTGTTTTGTTTCCATTTTTTCATCATATTTCTTTTTTTTATATTAAATTATACGATATGATGGAAATACCGGCTGGGTAGAGTGGAAGTAACATCACTACTCTGTGACTGTGGAGACCATGGAGACACAGGTTTGAATACCGGCAAGAGCACCTCTCCAGTAAGGAGATATGATAGAAACATTTAAATACGTAAAGGGAATCCACAAGGTAGAGGAAGGGAGTATATTTAAAAGGAAACAAAATAGCAAAACAAGAGGACATAGTCTTAGATTAGAGGGGCAACGGTTTAAAAGTAACATCAGAAAGCATTATTTTACTGAGAGGGTGGTGGATACATGGAACAGCCTTCCAGTAGAAGTGGTAGAGGCCAAAACAGTAATTGAATTTAAGCAGGCATGGGATAGGCATAAGGCTATCCTAAACAAAAGATAAATCCAGGTAAAGTATCCATGTAACTGGGCAGACTAGATGGGCCGAAAGGTTCTTATCTGCCGACATTTTCTATGTTTTTATGTCCTTGGGCAAGACCCCTAACGGTACATACTCGCCACCCAGGACATACTTGAAAACGAGAGAAATCTCAATGTATCCTTCCTGGTAAAATCCTTTCACAAAAAAAAATCCATTTAATGGCAGGAAAACGGTATATAATATGTGTGGGTTGCATAAACGAGTAAGAGGAAAATGTGACCTAAACACAATCAGCAAATAATGAAATGTCCTTATTGTGTTTGTCTTATGTTGCTGATATCTTACATGTTCTTTGTTTTTCTCTTATAGGTTTACTGAAGAAAATATTTTACTCTACATGTGTCACTGGTACATCCATTTTGTGTCGTAATAAACTGCCCCCCCCCCTATCATTACATCACTTGGTCCTCACTGTGTGGGATTAAGCATAGAGTGGAGTCTATGGGTAAGGCAGCCAGCTCCCATCATTGTATTGTTTGGAATGCATTCAAAGGACATCACCAGCGAGTAGAGAAGACCTGTCAGATCTCATTCAGTTGCCAGCTCTTATCTTGGATAGCCTGGATCATAAAAAAAAAACAACACTCCTGTAGCCTTATCTAAACATTCACTCCTCCACTCCACTGACAGATAAATACTGTAGAAGCCAAACCACAGCAGTAAAGTACACATTTTGGTAAATGTTGCATCATGGGAAAAGTCCACAAATGGAAACAGGAGATAAAAAAAAAGCCCTTTAGGACTTCCGGCTCCAGCGACCATCTTAGATATTCGCAGGTTCGATGGGATCCTCCGAAGAGGCCCAAGCTGCTGGCTTGTCTGACCATTTTCCTTGTCTTCATCTGCGTAGCTGGTAGGTATCTTTCTTGGGTGATGTCCACCGCTGGGATTTTTAAGGTCGGTGGCTCTTTTCCCGGGGCCCCTGGAGCTCCGGGACAGGAGTGAGGCCTCCATATTGCTGCATGTTCTGGCTCCTCTGCGGTGGTTGCGGTCCCCTGCCCCATCAGTAATTGTAGGGGCAAAGGGCTAACCTGCTCCTCCTTTGGTCTGCCGTAGGGGTAGAATTGAGCTGCGGCTACGTCCGTCATCTCGAGGCCATGGGTGTAGTCGCGCTGGGTGCATGAGCACAGAAGGTTTGGCACATTTCCCATAAGTCATTGGGCCCCCCATATGATCTGCTCCCTCACAGACAAGGGTCGAGAACCCATACAAAAGACAGAGAAAAATTAGGAGCAACAGAAATGGTGGGAGGTGACAGGGGAGGGTGAGAAAAAAATAAAAAAAGGAGGAAAATGGGTACAATTACTAAGATTTTATCTTACGGGTATTAATCCCTATTTTTCTAGGACCTCTCCATAGTGAGAGGTCTGTCTCTGTGGGACATGGTAAGAGGGAATGGAATGATTACGTTGAGATCTTGAGACTTTGTTACGAGGTGGCAGGGTTTTTTTTTTCTCCCTCTAACATACAGTCTCATTCATGGATAAATTTGCGGCAAGAGGCACAATCCAAAAAAACTACCGCCAAAAACTCTCAAACCTCAAAGGAAACGTTTTGAACACCCTCTGTCCACCTCTTTGCCCAAGGTTTTGGGGACGATGTTCTGGCCCCCTTGCAACAACCTTTCATGGCCTCTCAGTTGGGTGTGGAGATGGCAAAAGAGGTTGCCTTGGTCCTATAACCGTTATTAGAAACGCAATTTCAAGAATTGAAATCCTCCATCGATAACACACTGCAAATACTACAAACACACTCTGCTCAGATTGCAGCTCTGGAATTGAGACAATCTTCAACTGAAGAGGATCATACATCCTTGCATGCCATAATCCTAATTCAGCAAAACTCTACAAGATAAATTAAATTAGAGGACCTCGAAAACAGAAGGCGACGAAATAACCTGTGCTTCATAAGCATTTCAGAATCTGTTCGCCCATCGGAATGGTTTCCTCTGATACAGGAGTGGTTGCCAACGGCTCTTTCTATTACAGTGATAATTCTCATAATTGAGCAGGCGCACCATTTTGGAAAGAATAAACACTGGATAACGCTCATCCTCGATCGATGATTGCCAAATTCCATGGTCAGAGTTTTGGCTGCCTACAAAAAAATTCCGCTCCTCCACCATTAACAGCATAAGATCCTGATCTTCAGGGATTTTGCTTCTCAAATCACACAATGCTTTTGCATCCATTTGTACCACTCTTCATAAGAAAGGTATACGGTTCGCCTTGCTCTATCCCGGCAACCCGGTGTCTTCAAAATGGTGGACATGCACTCTCCACTACTTCTGCTACTGAAGAAGCACTTTTCCTCAGTCGCGTCTTGCGGGGAAAATGGTCAACCCTGCCAATGTCTCCGGCAGGGCTGCGTTATTAATCGCTAGTTGCAACCCTAGTACATACAAAACTCAAACTCAGGAAGGCTGGTCAACGCAAGCTGACTGACCGCTGTCTGAGTCAGGAAATCCCCGATTTGGAAGGATGAATCACTCTTTAAGGCCACAGGCAGGAGGGGGTGGAGTGGGGTGTATTAGTTTAAGCTATGCCACCCAAAGCCCTGCATTATATGGTCATAATAGCTAGAGTGTCTCCTTAGCTCCCAATCACGTATAAACATGATACATACTTGGTAGAAATGTTAATATTTTACCCTCAGTTAAATTATACATTAAATACTGAATCAGCACTTACTTACATTCTGTTCTTTGATCCTACACAAGTGTTTTGTCCCCCATATATTAGTAATGTGTGGTGACCCAGATGTGAATTGTAGGAAGAGGAATATTTGATTCATCAGGACAAGCCAAAATAACCCAATGTCACATCTGGTGAAGAGAATACTGTGACCATCAACTAAACTGTATTCCATAATCACAGTTAAGTGTAAAGAATAACAAATTATGTTATTAATCTGGAAAAAAAGTCACAGATAGCCAGGAATGTGGTGGGCAGAGACAGCTAATTGCTGACCACATTGCCAATTATCATGGAAATATGAGGGGTACAACGGAAATCAAGTCCACATAGTAAATATTAAATAGTAGTGTGGGTGATGCCCTTCCTAAAAGAACTACCGGGCAACAGAAAAAATGAATTGTGAAAATTTATGTGGGAATTCAATGCTGTAATCCCCCCCCCCCCCAATCAATCTCCATGTTAGAGGTAATGGAATATAAATTGTACCTGCATAAAAAAAGATATACAGGGTTATTCAAAGAGAATCGAAAAGTCACTGCACATTCGGTGACTTTTCGTTCTCCTCAATTCGGTGCGATTTGGTGATCCCATTTTGGCAACCCTGCGGTGTATTCAGCAAGCTCTACGGGGCCGTCGTAGTGCAGGGAGAAGGCACCGCAAACCCGCCGAACACTCACCGCGAACCCTGGCAAACGCACACCGAAACCCGCAAAAACATCTGGATTAACCCCGCCGAACATGCCGGAGAAACCCGAGCAGCCGCCAATCACAGCGCAGAGCAGCCGCCGGAAAAAGCCGACACCGCAGACGAATGGAGTGAAAAAAAAAACAGTACGCTTCAATGTTTGAAAAGTGAAACTCTGTTTGCAAAGAAACTACAGAACCTGGGGAATAGCTGTGAGAAGTTTTAATTTGCTACATCTCACAGGTTTGCTCGAAAATTAGTTGGTATTTTGCTCCCCGTTATTCTCTATGGGAATTCCGCTTAGTCCCGTTATTTTCTATGGGCATTCCACTCTGTTCCGTTATGCTCTATGTGGAAATTCCGTTCTGTCCTGTTATTCTCTACGGTCATTCCATGCCGTCCCGTTATTCTCTAAGGGCATTCCGCTCCGTCCCATTATTCTCTATGGGCATTCCGCTCCGTCCCATTATTCTCTATGGGCATTCCGCTCCGTCCCATTATTCTCTATGGGCATTCCGCTCCGTCCCATTATTCTCTATGGGCAATCCGCTCCGTCCCATTATTCTCTATGGGCATTCCGCTCCGTCCCATTATTCTCTATGGGCATTCCGCTCCGTCCCATTATTCTCTATGGGCATTCCGCTCCGTCGCATTATTCTCGAAGGGCATTCCGCTCCATCCCATTATTCTATATGGACATTCCGCTCTGTCCCATTATTCTAAATGGACATTCCGCTCTGTCCCATTATTCTATATGGACATTCCGCTCTGTCCCATTATTCTATATGGACATTCTGCTCCGTCCCATTCTATGTGGGCATTCCGGTCCATGCCATTATTTTATAAGGGCATTCCGGTCCATGCCATTATTCTATATGGGCATTCTGCTCCATCCCATTATTCTCTATGGGCATTCTGCTCTGTCCCATTATGCTCTATGGGCATTTCCCTCCTTCCCATTATTCTCTATGGGCATTCCGCTCTGTCCCATTATTCTATATGGACATTCCACTCCGTCCCATTATTCTCTATGGGCATTCTGCTCTGTCCCATTATTCCATATGGGCATTCCGCTCCATCCCATTATTCTCTATGGGCATTCTGCTCCGTCCCATTATTCTCTATGGGCATTCCGCTCCGTCCCATTATTCTATATGGACATTCCGCTCTGTCCCATTATTCTCTATGGGCATTCTGCTCCATCCCATTATTCTCTATGGGCATTCCGCTCCGTCCCATTATTCTATATGGACATTCCGCTCTGTCCCATTATTCTCTATGGGCATTCCGCTCCATCCCATTATTCTCTATGGGCATTCCACTCTGTCCCATTATTCTCTATGGGCATTCCGCTCCGTCCCATTATTCTATATGGACATTCCGCTCTGTCCCATTATTCTATATGGACATTCCGCTCTGCCCCATTATTCTATATGGGCATTCTGCTCCATCCCATTCTATACGGGCATTCCGTCCATGCCATTATTCTATAAGGGCATTCCAGTCCATGCCATTATTCTATATGGGCATTCCGGTCCATGCCATTATTCTCTAAGGGCATTCCGCTGTCCCATTATTCTATATGGACATTATTTATTTATTTATAAAGGATTTTACCAGGAAGGATACATTGAGATTGCTCTCGTTTTCAAGTACGTCCTCGGTTCAAGAACATTAAAATTATGCTCCGTCCCATTCTATATGGGCATTCCGGTCCATGCCATTATTCTATATGGGCTTTCTGCTCCATCCCATTATTCTCTATGGGCATTCCGTCCCATTATTCTCTATGGGCATTCCGCGCCGTCCCATTATTCTCTATGGGCATTCCGCGCAGTCCCATTATTCTCTATGGGCATTCCGCACCGTCCCATTATTCTCTATGGGCATTCCGCACCGTCCCATTATTCTCTAAGGGCATTCCGCTCTGTCCCATTATTCTCTAAGGGCATTCCGCTCCGTCCCATTATTCTCTAAGGGCATTCCGCTCCGTCCCATTATTCTCTATGGGCATTCCGCTCCGTCCCATTATTCTATATGGGCATTCTGCTCCATCCCATTCTATACGGGCATTCCGGTCCATGCCATTATTCTATAAGGGCATTCCAGTCCATGCCATTATTCTATATGGGCATTCCGGTCCATTCCATTATTCTATATGGGCATTCCGGTCCATGCCATTATTCTATATGGGCATTCCGGTCCATGCCATTATTCTATATGGGCATTCCGGTCCATGCCATTATTCTATATGGGCATTCCGCTCCATCATTCCTTTTAGTAGGTCCCCTATATTTTCAAGGTGTCCATTTTAAAGAATTTAAAAATGCACTGGCATTTAGAATTCTGGTTAAATTGTCAAGATATTCTATATATTACTGATCTAGTGCTGGATATATACATATGGGGTAAGGGCGTGGTCATAAAAAAATAGAACCTCAATACAATAAAAAACCTGGGGACCCCAGCAGCAGTGCCAGGCATAGAATGGAAAAAAGGGATTAAATCCCCATCCTTCACGAACAGTGTGTGGCAGAATCACATAGATCATACACACAGCACTGGCACTGCTATAGCAGCTTCCTCCATTAACAGGGGATCAATCATGAATGCTTCCATTCAATAGGTAGAAGATTATCCACTAACACATGCAGGATATTATTCGACATGTACATAGCAACACAGGACAAGCCTTGCCCCAGCTCATTACCCTTTCTATGTGAACACACCCCCAGCACTCACCATCTCTCTCTCCAGCTCCAGCAAAACACATAACACGGTGACGTTTTACCCGCACGGTCATTGGACGGCCAAACGGAAGTAGAGACAACGCAGACAAGCCCCCTTAAACGAGTCTTGGAACGCTATTGCGTTTCACATTTAAAAACAACCAATCTGCGGCGCCCAATAGTGAAGCTGTGTGGGTAGATGTAAGTGGTGACAGGTGACCGGAAACGCCGGAGAAGGAAACCAAACTTAGTTATAGGTGGTTTTCTCCCTCGTAGAGGGCTATGGACAGGCCGCCTATTCAGCATGGGACCGTTTGTGGCCCTTGGGAAATGAAGGACCGACTCGGGACTGGAGGCTTCGGCAACGTGTGTCTGTATCAAAACCGAGTGAGTGGGGAATGGGGAGAGGCAAAGTGCAGGGCACTTACCGAAATTTACAGGGAGAAGGATACAATCCCTCCCCATACAATCGTATAAAACCAATAAGTTTATCTATATCTTGTATGTTATTAGTGTGACGTGTATTTAAGTGATCTAGGTATGCTAATGGTTTTTAAAATACACTTATTTTACTGGACTGGTGTATTTGTAATGTATACTGTAAGTTAACCCTTTAACGGCTGGGGATGTATTATGCTGCCCTTGTGGCGGGTGGGACTCCAAACTGCGTTGCGGCGTAGCATGACCCACTGGCATCGATGGGCTGTGACAGGCCTGCCCACCAGTTGGTATTCGGCGGGCGTCATTCACTGCTGCGGGACGGCCTGAACTCGGACCGTTCCCCTGTAGCCAATGACACTTACTGGGCATCCGCTACTTCGTCTCCTCAGGAGCACAGTGAGATGCATTGCAAGTCGTTTATTCAAACTCGTACGATATGTTGCCATTGTTTCATTCCCCTGCCGACCCCTAGACATCCCGGTGCCTGGGCAACACTGCCCCGAGTTTGAGCCCTGTTCATCTTCATACAGTGGGGCTCCTGCCTCCAGCACGAGTTCAGTTTCATAGACCAATGAAAGCCACCGCCTCCAGCCTGAGCCCAGTCTGGTGGAATTCACCAAAGCCTCTAGCTCAAGCCCACTTGGCCGTAGGATCGGAGCAGCCCACTGGTTATAGTTTAGAGGCAGCCTGATGTCCCACCATCACTGTTTATAGATATGTGGGGGTGATACCAATGGAGCGGCAGCACATCCTGGCTACCGTTGGTAGCTCTGGTCCCCCTGCTACTTCTGTCCAAGAAGCACCTTGATCCACGAACGGGGAACCGAGTGGAGTGATGTACAGGTGTCCGGCGGTTGGCGAGGTGAACCCGGGTTTCAGTTCCATAGGAGCGGCCACGCTCCCAGCGGGGGGAGGTCAGATGTTGGGGTTCCCACTCAGGAATTGCCCCAGGGCAGGCTCCTATTTTTAGGGATGAACCTGACAAAAAGCGTGGTGAAGGGCAGCTGGAGCACTCACGGGCAATGTCAGACTGGCTTTTGTCGAGGCTAGACTGGCGGCCGGCTCGATCCACGTATGCCACGGGCAGGGGAAATACAATTATGTACGTGATCGGATACACTATATAACAATTGTAACATGACATCTAAATAGAAGAAAACTACAAATAAATACAAAATATAACAAAATTAAAGTGGCAACCGTCTTGTCACAAGCCTATATAAAAATGGGGCCAGAAAAGAAAATTGGGGTGGGGGGGGGGACTAGAATTGTACAGTAACATTCGTTGGTCAAATATATTTAGTGACCCAGGAGTTAATGTAGTTTTTCCAACTGGAATCTTTTTTTTCTTTTTCAACTGTTTTACAAATAGGAAATAGAAAACGACACAATATGTGGTTAACCAACTAAAAGGGATAACAGCAGAAAGGTCATTAATAAAGGGCTTGGGGGGGGGGGAAGTCAATCATCCGATACGGGGTGGCATGAGAGCTCGATGAACCAGAAATATCATGTCTTTATGGTAAAATATCCCAGGACCAGGACTGTGGTCTTTTCAGTAGCACACAACTGGAATATTTTAATATTCTGGATATTTGGTACATGTCATCTTGCCAAGTTCCACTGTATTGCATATTAAACTTTTTATTATTTTGTTTACGTTCATTACACAGATGGTCACTGTTTTGGAAGTTTGTTTTTTTTTAGATCTTTTTGAAATTTTGCTTTTTCTTTTGAAAGGCTTTTACATATGGTTTCTACTTCATTGAGTAAGCTGCTGTCCTCGTGTTTTGCAGGAAACCACAGCGTTGATAGCGGTGAAATCATGCCGACTGGAACTGAGCGCAAAGAACAAAGAAAGGTGGTGCCAGGAGATTGAGATAATGAAGAGGTTAGCACAATTCTTACCTGTAACTTCAAAGTATGCATGATTTATCAAGCATTTGGTGACCCTTTTGACATAGAAATTACCATCATTTATAGGTCTTGGCCTGTTACGGGCTCTATGCCATAGTTGTTGCCTCAATATTTATTTATAAAGTATTTTACCAGGAAGGATACATTGAGATTTCTCTCGTTTTTCAAGTACGTCCTGGGTTCAAGAACATTGAAGTGTTAGTTACAGAAATACAATGCAAGATTTAAAAAAAGAAACAACACAAATATACAGATTAACAGAAAATAAATGTAGGAAATAGTCATGTAACATAATGTTTACAGGTGCATTCTGTATTGAGGTATGTTAGTAAGGAGCTCGAGTGACTTAAGACTGGGGGAAGATTTGATGGCGTCTGGGAGGTTATTCCATAATTGCGGTGCTCTGTAGGAAAATGAGGACCGAGCCACTGTCTTTTTGTATTGTGGTATTGCAAGTAAGGTGCAGGTCCTGGATCGGCGGTTATAGGATGAGGGAGCTGGGGGAAGCAGTCTATTCAGGTAGGGTGGCAGCTACCCAGAAAAGCTCTTAAACACCAGGCTGGAAAGGTGAAGATATGCAAGCTTCTTCCGGCCACGAGCAGAGTGAGACTGGGAACAGTCCCCTTCCTGTCACCGTCTGTGGTTTTACAGGGAGAAAGCCAATGGATCTGATCTGCGTGCGCACGCATTATTCCCCATCCATCGTTGTGTGCAAGGCTACAGAACTTGCGTACACCAAGAGCATAGGCCGATTAGCGCTGTGCAATTTGCGTCCCTTGGCTATGCAATTTGCCTAAGGGGCGCAAATTGTGTTTAAAGCTGACTTCTGGGTTTTGAAGTTTCTGAGCTGGAGAGGAGCTGCACGTGCGAAAGAGAAAAAGTAAAACCACTGGAAAGGGGGGGAGGGGGCACACAAAATAGTAGGACAGAGGCTGCCAGCAGCCTCCACCCAATTATTTAAGAGGGGTAGGGAGGAACTCTATTTGTTAATACTGTTCCTTTGAAATTCTCAGATACTATTTTGATTTTTACTATGATACAATATTTTGTCTGAGACTTGAGCAGTGTTTTGGGAAGCGAGCCTCTTGCATTGATCGCACGGTCTATTACCCCAAGGCATTTATTTATAAGGTCACCTTTTTTAGTGGCGGGGTGCGGTAAAGCGGGTGAAGGGTTCGAGTTAAACTGGACGCCTTAAGGTAATTGATAACCATACTACAGGGAGTGGTTAAATGTTGCTCTGTAAGAGTGAAAAGATTAAAACAGGAAATTGATGGCTGCTAAGCATACAGATTACAGGGATACGTGTGCTTTGAGTTCTTGAAAATTTGGAAATTACTACAGAGGCTTGGCATTTAAAGCAAATCACGTGTACTATATTTAATAATATCCAGACTAATTGGCATTCTTGAATACCAAGTTTTTGAGTGTTCGTTTTACATATCCAGGAACATAGAATGACTTGGCATTGGATTGTAGCAATGTCTTTCATTTCTGTAACCTTCACTTGCTCTTGTATTTGATTTGAGTTTGTATGGAGTCTGAAAAGCTGTGCAAGACTGCTCTATATGAGCAATGCGGAGGCTTTATGCCTAACCCTTGCAATTTTCTGTCCTGTTCTTAACCACCTCTATACTTCGGTGCCTGTGTCAACACAAATTTATTTAATATTTGTAATCTGTCACTAGTATGTGTTGACTCAAAGCTTAAGGATTTAGTCACAAACCACTGAAATTTCTGTGCGTTTAACTTCGACAATTCCATTTTGCCAACATTTTGGCAAATTCTCTATTCACCTAATGGTCGCCTTAGTGTGCCAAATATGGAGTCGCTGAAGCCCCACAAAAAAGTTGGAGAACTTCGCCAAAGAGTGCACTGAACGGTGAAATTCACAATTCTGTACAATTTCAGGCCAATTCACAGGTTAGTGAATAACCCCTTTAGTCATTGCCATAAGTTAGATCCCAAGTGATTATGAGTAATTCATTGATCAGGCCTTAAGAGCAATAATTGATTAACTTCCTTCCACAGTGTGGATATAGAAGTATTAAAGGTCTTCTATCCTATTACAGATGAAACCTACTACATAGTGCGTACCAAAACGATGTCTTTTTAAATATTTTATTGGGATCTGTGAATGGATTTATTGATTGTGCTTATGCGCACATGCTGGGCAGATACTCACAAGGGCTGAAATGGTATACTGATCAATCCCTGTGCTATTGGCGGGTACGTCGCTAATTATCATTTGTAGTAGCTCGGTGACCTATTGTTTGGTTGTAAAATGTACTAAGTCTATAAAACCCCCTCCATCGTGTATGTACCATAGTCAGAGGACTCTCTCCATTGTTCTAGAAAAGGCATTGGCTGTTGTAGTCACCCATTTATTGTAGAGGGTTGTCAGAACATGACGGATAAGGCTAGGGACAGATGAGCGCATTTTCTGCGGCCACCGTCAAAATGTACGTCGATGCGTGCGCACGCATTTTTTCACGGAATACGCTTAAGTGGTCAGACGATGCGCAATTCTGGACGTATTTCATGACGGTGGGGTAAAAAGAAGTCTAGGGAAATCCGGCTGTTTGAACGTTATGTAGGCCGCACACTAGCAGCGTCTGACGTCTCCTAATCACGCACACACGCTGCCATGCGGCCGCAGCGCACTCTGTACGTCAGTAGCAGCGGTTTCACGTTCTGAGAAAAATGCGTTCATTTGCTGGTTGCGTGGTGTCGGCGCACTTTCGTACGCACGTACTGCGTATATTGGCCGTCATTGGCCGTTATGTGCTGCTACTGCCGCCGTGATTTAGTGCGTCTGCACGCGCGTTCCGACTGCCCCACTCTGACCCTAGCCTAAGATCTAGCCCTTCTAACCAAACAAGCCTGGAGTAGCGGCTGAGTAAAACCCTCTAAACACAATTTACAAGCAAATAAACTTCCACATCCCCAATGTCGGTGATTGGAAATAGTTGTTGTGATTAAAAGCAAGAATTAAAATAGAAAGAATAAATTCAATTTTTAACGCTCCTCTCATCGTCAAACTTCTATCACCATCTTTTACTCCTTCAGCTTACACAAGCCTAAAAACCTCACTGTTACTGTGCTCAATAGGAACTGGGATAGGTACCAAGGTACCAAATCCTCTTCACAACAATAAATCGATAGATTCGTGCAGGTTTTCTTCTGCATATATTCTATTTCTTTCCACATAGGCATTGGCACCACAACCTCAAAAGTTCAACTACAATTCTCTTTTGTGCTCAGGTTAAATCACCCCAATGTGGTGAAAGCGTGTGATGTTCCCCCTGAAATGGACTTCTTGGTGAATGATGTACCTCACTTAGCAATGGAGTACTGTTCTGGCGGAGACCTGCGCAAGGTTAGTAATGTATCAAAAGTGCAGAGTGTGTCTTTGGAATTGTTTTTTGGTATTTTCTCCTGTCATTCTGTGTATCATAGGTTTTATACAGTCTATTCCAGGTGCTTCAGGTAGCATTAATCCATCTTTATTATAGCAAAGCAAACTGCAATGCTAGAACTCCCGTTAAGAACTAAACATGTAGTTCTTTCTCTATCCGGGAAATAGGAGGACCCAAAGCTTCATCCATTTTTCTTTTTAGGCTAGGGTCAGACAAACGTATGTTTCGCGTTGTCCGTGAAAAAGTGCGTTCGAACGAATGGACGTATTTTTTTCACGGAATACGCGATAGCGGTCATACGATGCGCATTTTCGTCCGTGATTTCGTACGGATCAATAAAACCCTTTTTGCGTCTGGACGTTATGTTGGCCGGACATTAGCAGCGTCTGACGTCTCCTAATCACGCACACACGCCGCTAGCGGACGCAGCGCACTCTGTACGTCAGTACTAGCGGTATCACGTTCTAGAAAAAAATGCGTTTGTTTGCCGCTTGCGTTGCGCGGCCGCACTTTCGTGCGGCCGTACTTCGTATATTGCCCGTCATTGGCCGTCATTTGCTGCTACTACGGCCGTGATTAAGTGCGGCTGCACCTGCGTTCACACTGCGTTCGTCTGACCCTAGCCTTAATGAATTTACTACATCATCCCTCAATCAGTTATTACTAAAACGCATACAATTAATATTGGGAACAGTTAATTACTCTGAGCTACATTATTTTTATTGTGTGCGTGTGTCCTTCCCTCCCGTAAAGTTACTAATATTTAATCACTTGTTATATTGTCAAGATTTGGTTTTCTCTATTTTATTTTTATTTTTTTGACCCAGGCTTGATTGAAACTATATCAGGTCTGTTAAAAGAAAGGTGACACTCAGGAGAATGACTGGAGAAGGGAAAATTCTAGGTCAAAGTAGCCAAACCAGAAAAATTCTCCCATTTATCTCACTTTCCAAATCGGCTATTTGTTCTAGATTGTTCTCTTCTCCTGCCAGTTCTCCTGGTTTTCACCTATGTGGGATGGCACACTAATAAGGTTGAAGCTTTGTGGTCCTCCTGTTCCCTAGATATTGCATGGGACCTTTTTTGGAGGTCTACAAACCTTTACGTCCTTTTAGCTTTTTGAAGCCGTTCCATGTACTCGCTCATTTCTATATAATATGTAGTTCTCTTTGTATCAATCTTTTAAACGGTTCAACTTGTGAAGTTGTATAATCCCTGGGGTGTGTGGGCATGTTGACACTGTTAAATAAAAAATAATTGCAATATATTGGTCTTTTATGCTGAAGTATTTTTACTTTCCAGCTTGTAAACAAGCCAGAAAACTGTTGTGGACTGAAGGAAAGTCAGGTGCTGAATCTATTAAGTGATATAGGTAAGAAGACATGCCTTCTTTGCTGTTGTTAAATATTCAACTTTATTAATTCCAATTCTATAGGTTTGTTGTTGTTGGAATTCTTTTAATTTATTTTTCTTCAGTGATATTTTCAGATATGCAGGGGAAAAATTCATTCTAGACACATAGAAACATCGAAAAATGTCGGCAGATAAGAACCTTTCGGCCCATCTAGTCTGCCCAATTACATGGATACTTTACCTGGATTTATCTTTTGTTTAGGATAGCCTTATGCCTATCCCATGCCTGCTTAAATTCAATTACTGTTTTGGCCTCTACCACTTCTACTGGAAGGCTGTTCCATGTATCCAACACCCTCTCAGTAAAATAATGCTTTCTGATGTTGCTTTTAAACCTTTGCCCCTCTAATCTAAGACTATGTCCTCTTGTTTTGCTACTTTGTTTCCTTTTAAATATACTCCCCTTATTATCATGGCCTCACTATAAAACAGTCAGTCAAGAATATGTACAATTGTAAAGTTTCCAACTGGTTCCAGTGACCTTATGATCTTTCCTGGAAAGGGGAATATTAAACAGTCTAAGCTAAATATAGGTGGTGATTGTATATTGCCCTGCCGTTAAGATATGCTCCACGCTATTGTTTGTCATTTCCTCCTGTTGTATCACTTCCCATTTTTCTACTTTCTGTATCCCTCAGCAAGGAACTGTTCAATATAAACCGATTTTTATAGAAAAAAAAGTGGGTGGGGGAGAGTAAAAATGATTAATAATTAACCCCTACTTACCAAACCCTGAATCTTAGTTTGTGGAGTACAGGTCTAGGATACTTTTTCTTATCTTTATAACGTATTTTACCAGGAAGGATACATTGAGATTTCTCTCGTTTTGAAGTATGTCCTTGGTTCAAGAACATTAAAATGTTAGTTGTTACAGAAATACAAAGTAATACAATGCAAGATATAAAAACAAAAAAAACACATATACAGATTAATAGAAAATAAATATGCAGGAAATAGTCATTATGTTACATGTTTACAGGTGCATTCCATATTGAGGTATGTTCTTATCTTTATTATTGTTCATATTCTCTGAGCTTGTTGATGGCTCTCTGGTGGAATGTTATCATTTGAATATAATATATTTTGTAATTTATTTGGTCCTAGTAATTTGGAATATTCGTCTCTTAGGTTTTGGAATTCAGTATTTACATGAAAATCGAATAATTCACCGAGACTTGAAACCAGAGAACATTGTACTGCTGGACATTAACGGAAAGGTGAGGAATGTCTTTTCTGCCGGGCAGACTTGTCCCTTTTTTAAGATGGCCATAATTAACAATTTGTTTTGTTCCATGTTCATGTTGAGTATCCCTTTAACCAAAATGCTTGAGACCAGAAGTACTTTGGAATATTTTCATTTTAATAATGAGATATCTTGCGTTGGGCTCCGGGTCTAAACAAGAAATTTAATTTATTTTATATACACCTTCTACACATAACTTGAAGGTCATTTTATACACAATTTTTGATAAATTTGTCCCTTGTCACATTAGGACAGGTGTGTAATTTTCCATTTGTGCGGTCATGTTGGTGCTCAAACTTCATATTTTGGAACTTTTCGGAAGACGGATACTCAACTGTATTTAATTTTGAACTGTCTTCTATGTCTAGACCGTCCATAAAATTATCGACTTGGGTTACGCCAAAGACCTTGATCAGGGGAGTCTTTGCACATCATTTGTTGGTACATTGCAGTACTTGGTACGTATGATTTCTTCAAATGACGATGCTAACGTTTAGAATTTTTAAAGCGTATGTATTTGAAAGGGCAACTTTCTATCTTGCTGTTTTATGCAGAAGGTAATACATGAGCATCTACGTTTCCTTGCGTTTGTATTTCAGGTGATATTTATTTGAATGTTTAAACCGAAGTGAACATCATGACACTTACGGTTTCCTTGAATTTTATTAATGGGTAAATGTCACCGTATCTTAAATCTTTTAAAAGTGTAAAAATACCCTGTGGAAGTTAACGTGTAGATTGGCCTTCTCTCTAGACAAATTCGTTATTTTTTCCCCCTCCATAAGTGCATTTATTACATTAACATTGTTAGAAACGTCCAAAAAATTGCTTAAATAAACATGCTATTTTTTGCCATTAAATAATAGTGTTCAAGTGTCCTTTTTTTTTTTTTTAAATTTTTTTAAATTTTTTTCCTTTTACTCTCCTATACTTCCTCACCGTACGCAGCTCAGGCGCTTTGGCTTGGGGATTATGTTTAATCTGAAAAGCTTTTTCCCCAGTTATTGGGGATCCTTGGGTCAGTGAAAAAAATTTCTATCTCTAATTGCACAGATATTTCAGTTTAATTCTGCACACTATGTAGGTGTACATTTAACTTTATGGTCAGTAAAGTTCTCCAGTTTGGTATTCAGTTGTGTTTTTTTTTTTTTTTTTTTTTTTTTCTTGCATACTTTTTTAATGTTATTTTTTCTGTTTTTTTTTTTTTTCTCTCATATCCAAGGCTCCAGAACTGTTTGAAAACAAATCGTATAGTGTGACTGTGGACTACTGGAGTTTTGGCACTATGGTTTTTGAATGTATATCTGGTTTCAGACCGTTCCTCCACAACATGCAGCCGTTTACCTGGTAAAGAATACACCCTCTTTTATGACCATTTTCATTTTTAATGTATTTGGAAATAAAGCAATAATTTCTAAATAGGTTGTCTGAGAATATCCTGTGGTTCATAAGAGATTGCAGCGAAGGACTTCACTACTAATCCACTAACGTCCTGGGGTCGAGGGCCAGATATATAATTGAAATATGTATATATAAGTTTTCTTTAGCTTCAGTTTGAGACCTATACAATGATACAAGCACATTTATCTCGCATCGCGTAAGGAATCGTGGAATTTGAGTCGAGCGCAAATTAAGTTCTCTATATTCCAAACGACGTCAGGACAGTAGTAGTAATAGTGTACAATGTAGCCTTGTCATATGCCTAAGGAGGTAACCTCAGAATAGGTTCAAAACCTTTTCGAACTGTAAGCGGCAAACCTAAACATGAGTAAACGCAACCATGGTATACGTCTCGGCCGTTCAAATAAAACGGTGACCCACAGCAGAGCTAAGGGGTCTAAGGTCCAGTGTAACTATGAAAGATCAACTCATAAAATATAGTGAAATCAAGCAGGAAGAGCGACTCAGAGTACAAAGGGGGCTGGGAAGGAGGGGGAACAGGAAGGTGACAGATGAGTAAGGAAACACGACCCGGATGCCCCCGCGCACCACCAGGCACGCCCTTCAGAGGTTACAGCAAATGTCCATCCACCCAAGAGCTAGGCACGAGAGAACTTGGAAGAGAGTATAAAACTGCAATGGCTTCTCCACTATTGGTTGGTCATTCTTCAACCACTGTAAAAGGAGGACAGAAATGTAGACCGATTACCATCTGGTTCTATATACCACAGCCCAACGTTCCGGTGTCAGAGTTTTCATTGGACCATATGTTCTTTTTTTGGCCAAGTCCTGGGGAGAGGGGATTGTGGCGAGCTTTTAATGGATTGGTATTAGTGCTAGAGTTGCCAACAATATAAGCAGGATGATCTATTTAACGGAGAAATCTATTTGGCACGATGGGAAAATTGTAGGATCATAGTCCAGTCCAATGTCCGTGACATGCAGAACAAAATTGTGGGTGGCTCGCCAAAGAGGTCAGATAGATGAGCAATGCCACCATATGTGGAGATATGTTCCAACCACCACACCAAAAGCAGGCTATCCACACTGGTGTGGTGTACCACTTTTGCCATAAGCTTATAGGACGTTTACCTCAAATTTGAAATGGACGAATCAGGAAGAAAGTTTTGGACCACTGATTTGGATATCACTTCTCCGAGTTGGTGTTTCCAGCTTCCCACGATAGTGGGCAGATCCGTGTCAATCAATTTGTAACAGGCGGTACAGGAATACTCTGATCCAAAGTGATGGCTAAAGAGCAGAATTTCTCAAGCTGCAAGGGGTTTGGCAATATTTGAAACCTTGAACAAGGACAGGAGGAAGTTGCATATTTGAGTATAATTAAAACATTCTATAAAAGTGAATGGAAGTTCCTTTTGCCTGGGATGGTATTTGCTTGAACTGGCCACCCTCCACCACATGCATCGTAATAGGGGCAGGGGGAGTTGTACAGCACATGTGCAAGGCAGGCAGAACCCCAATGGGGAACACTGGATTTTGAGTTATTGGAAGCAAAGGTGATGGATAGGACAAAGAAAAGACTAATCTTTTGCCAAAGTTGGCGAGTACATTTCAGTACTGGGACTTTCTTACAAGACTGCAAATGTTCCGGGAGGAGCTAGGGGATAGCCCACAGTGGCCTGCCCACCAATTTACATTCTAGGTCCTTCCATCGCCTCTATCAAGTGAGAAGTATAATAATAAAGCCGGACGTCTAGTAAAAGCCAGCCCACCCAACCACACGTTATGGCTCGCTTAAGCTGCTCTATTCACACTATTAATAGGATAGCATGTTTTAAGACTATTGCTTGGACATACTGGGGTAGCATCTCCCCCCCCCTTTTTTTTTCTCTCTCAAACCTCTTGACCATTGGTTGTTGAAGCCTCGACTCCAGCACTCTGTTGTTCTGGCTCTGTTTTGCCTGGTTAACAATTGTGAATAGGTTATCTTATGGGAGGAACGCAATAAAGTTCAAATTTGCTTGATGTGGACTTGGGTATCGTGCTTTCATTTTCAGCTTATGCACTGATTATGTTTGGGTGCACAAATCTATTTTGCTATTTCTAGGTCTCATAATTTAAGCTTATGTGCAGCCTCCTCCACTGTTTTGCCTGGTTATGGGGTTCGCGTTAGTCCAGGTATCCAACCCCCCCCCCCTTTTATTTTTATTATACTACTTTTTGTCCCTGGATCACTTGTACCTGAAGGGTTTTTTTCAACTCCCTAGCGGTGGAGTTTTGGTCCTTCCCAGCAACATACTCTCCACATTGGCCTACCGGCAGCACAGGGCTGGCTTTCTAGTATTTCTATATTGGACACTATGCAGGTGTTCTTGTCCATTGCTCAAGGTGGGACACCCTGGATTCCAGTTTCCACTTCTCAGCGATCTCCGGCTTTAGTGACTCTTGAACTTTCGCTATCAACTGTCGGATCACGTTGGTAGTTCTGCCAAAGAGCGCTTGATGTGAAAACAAAGCGGCTCCCTGCTCCGGCAGTGAGAAATCTGAACCAGTGGGAGAAGGCACCATCTTAGGTGATGCGTGTGGCACCTGAGGTTCTCAGGGATCAAAATAAGCCTCCAGGTGAGCCGCGGGATTTTTAGGCGTCCCGGGGGTAGCATTGATGTTTGCGTTTCTTCCCTCGCACCATAGTGGGAAGACTAAGAGCTCATCTAGTGTACTGCCATCTTGGTTGAACGGCAAACACCCCCTGGGGTGATATTAACCCCTTAGTCCCCCTCTCAAACAGATCAAGAGGCATTCACTGATCACTGTGCACTCCATGTGCAGCAGTGATCAGTACCCTGGAAGGCTGTCACTGTTTGATTTAGTAAAGGCATTCAAGGCAGGTTCTGTAAGGAACAAGGAGGGTATCAAAGCCACTGGGGTAGGAGGTGAGATGGTGCTCTGCTCACCTCACCATGACCAATTCAACAAAATGGTCCTAGTGACTAGAGTTTTCCTTTTTAAATAATCTTGTTCTAAATTTTAAATTATTGTCACATTTGTTTCCACATTTATTTTTTTAAACCGCATTCTGGAAGTCGGCCTTTAATGGTTTGTTTCATTTACAAAGGGGCTATTTGTGTTAAGGGAGGCCTAAAGGGCAAGTTAGAGAGAAATGCGTAACCTTGAATATTTCATTATTTGATGTGTTTGAGATGAGAACATCAGCCTGAAATTCAAAAAAAAGTAGGGAATTGGATGCCTTGCTAAAAGACTGTACGGTTTTTGATGTAAATATTGAGGAAACTGTAGGGTGAATCTTCTCTGTTAAGGCTTTTTTTGATTAGATAATCCTAAAGTGAAAATCTACGTGACCGTGTTCAATAGTGAAGAATGGGGTTTTGTTTTCCTTTTTTAATACGTTCAGAAACAAAATTGTTTTTTTTTTTTTTTTTTCCCCATTTCTGTATTGAAAGGCACGAGAAGGTGAAAAAGAAGGATCCAAAGCACATTTATGCATTTGAAGATATAAATGGAGAAATTCGATACAGCCAAAATTTGCCCTTTCCCAATAATTTATGCAGGTGGGTTATTTTCTTTTGACTTGTGTCTCGCAGAGTTTGAATGCAATAATTAAGCGAGCAGGAATTCCCAAACCAATTCTCCTGCTCATGTGTCCAGCACCGCTGTTTCTTCTATTTTGCAGCATCATAAAGGACCAAATGGAGGATTGGTTACAGCTGGTTCTGAACTGGGACCCACGAAGTCGAGGGGGAGCTATAGATCCTCAGACTAATCGTCCAAAGTGTTTCATTCAAATGGATCATATACTAAACTTGAAGGTAAGTGATTGTCAGAACATAAAGTGGTTATTTACGTTGTAAAGGTTGACTTTGATGATGGTAAGGCAAGCCGTAGTTGTCCACTACTAACCAACTACAGATAGGTAAAAAAAAAACAAGGTGGAGACAGGGCTGTGATTCCCTAGGGGTCCTGGATCCCAAACTGGGACAGATGCCGGGGGAAAAAGAAAAGGTTGATACACAAACTTAAGACAACCCTGACCAGAGAAAGCCTATAAGCCTATACAAAAGAACATAAAAACATGGATATTAAGACAAAGGGTTCAATAAAGTGCCTAACCACCAGGACATGCGCGCAGTAGAGTCAGAAATATATGGAACCGGCTGGGTGGAGTAGAGGTAACCTCACTGCTCTGCGTGGCGAGAGCCTGTGGAGTCATGGGTTCGATCCAGCAAGCAACCTCTCCAGTAAGTGTCCTTGGGCAAGACACCTAACAGTACATACTCGCCACCCAGGACATACTTGAAAACGAGAGAAATCTCAATGTATCCTTCCTGGTAAAATCCTTTCCAAAAAAAAAAAAGTAACAAATTACAATGGGCCACAGCACAGCCGAAGCCTTGGAGCAAAATATTCTGTCTTTGATCACCATCAAGCCTACTAAAAAAGGTGGTCAAAACACTAGGGACTACCACGATGAGATTGCGAAACAATTACTGGATTTGGGCTAATTATAGGATTTTAAAATCGAATCCTACCACAGATAATACAGACAATACAGACCATTGTTAATGCTATCTGGATGTTCCTTATCAACAAGAACCCAGTTATTCCAGACTTTTACACACTACTTAAAGGTACAAGGTTTGCCCTTCGCCAGGCTGGCACATATTTCATATTCCAACCCCTTGGATAAGTTTTTACAACCCTTGGTGCCAATTGATAAATCCTACATTGGGGATACCAAGTATTTTTTACTTGAACTACAGGACCTTGACTTTCCCTCACAAGCCATACTTGTCACATTAGGCATTAACAGCTTTTACACGTCCCTCTGTAACGAAGGACTTTATATCATACATCATCTAAGTTCTTCTGATCTTTTCATAAAACCCATGCCCATGTTTTTGCTTACACTACTGTATATAGTTCTTCGGAAGTACTTCAGATATGAACAGATTTTTGATGAGCCGATCAAAGTCACTGCCATAGGTTGCGCCAAGTTATACATGGCATCGTTTGATAAGCATATCTGGAACAAAATCCCGTTCTTGGCATACATTTATCGATGGTTAAGGCTGCAGTCACACGAATACTTTTCGCGTTTGACTGCAAGTGTTTGCTCTCCGTCGTAGCTTTTCAAAGGAGTCAGAACAACACACATAGCTACCTTGATCTGTATTCCGTGGTTACTCCTAGGGCCTCGTGTACCTACCAAAGGGTCCTAACCTCAAGACTACCCTCTGTCACAGCCATGTCAAACCAGAGAAACCAGCAATACAAGGAAACTGGTTACCAAAGCTAAAGCAGACACCTCATAGCTGTATGAACTGCACTGCCTGCAAGTTTTTTCTGAAACCATTAACATCCTTCCAGGACTCTACCCAGCACCAGACATTTAATGTCAGGTATTGGTTTATCTGCTTAAATGCTCTTGTGGCCAGCAATATGTCGGCAAAACTATTTGCAAATTTAAGATAAGCATCCTTGAACATGTAAGATCTACAAGATATTCCAGGGAAACGCCTGTTTCTCGCCATTTGAGATTACATCATGACAACTGCTCCAACGGCATGCGATTCATGGGACTCAAAGGTCAAATTGGGAGATAGGGGCGGCGACCTTGATAGAGAACTCCAGCAGCGTGAAGCCTACTGGATTTTCAAACACTCTAAAGGGCTCAATGAGGGTTTCATTTTCTCACCCCCTTTCTCAACTAATCTCAATGTACAGATACAGAAAGACAGGGTGCTAGTGCAGTCATATTTGCTGTAACAGATGTAGCCTGCCTTATAAATTCAGGCGCTGTCGGCATTCTCTAACCGTTTCAGGGCTCCCAAACTGATGCAGACCATAGATTGATACATATATAGGGCACCTATGACGCATTACGCAATGTTGTACCAGTGCGCACACCTTGAGGATGGGGCATTGGTATATACCACTAAATGCCCCTGACCGGGCAGAGGCCATATGGATCTAATAGAGAATATTACTATCTATGCATCATATATATTTTTGCGATTATGTACCCTCTGTATCAGTGTTGCCAGGAATGTAACCAAGAGGATACTACACAGGGCGCACTGAGGTGTTCCCATGGGTACCATAGACCAGCTGTAACCCTGTCAGTGTGGTCACACGCCATAGAGATCCCCCTACCGGGTTCATGATATTTTGATGCATCAGATCTTGCCACACATTTCAGTTAGGGCAATAAATACATTTGCCATAGGGAGTATATAACTACTCCCTTTTACACCGATGTAACCCACTAATGTAACTCTTGAGTAGAATGCCATGTACAAAGCTCGAGACCCGATGGGTTCTTCTAACCATGGTTGGATACTACGTAACCTATATAGCCTCATACCTTTTTATACAGGGCACTATGGACCCACTACATATGTGTGTGACTTACAGGCCATGGGGTTCTCCAGACCGTGGTCACGGTTTATAGGTGCAATGGACAGGGCGATGAGGACTTGGAATTATATGTGACTTAATAACGTCATTGTGCACGCTGTAACTCTTCATAACGGGACCCATAAATGCATCACTATGAATAAAATGCCGTTTATAGGGCCTGGGACCATGGAGTGTACTATACCGCCACCCAGACTAAGATGATTGACGTCTACATTGTGGTAATCGTGTTTTAAACAAGACATCACGCCACTGCACTGCCCGTAATCGCTACCAACACTGTCAGGTGGCTTCACATTGTCTGTAATTTTGTTACAGTGCATAAGCAAGAATGCCATTAAAGATGCAGGGACATTGCCCACGTGCGACATCAGCTCCATACTAGAACATCTATGTACTGTAACTGATTTTCCCAGAGTATGGGCTACACATTGTTAGAACACGTACTGAAAGTCCTCCTCTATATGGCAGCAGGCATGCGCTAGGCATTAATCAGAAGATGCCTCCCACTACAACGTGCATATATATTTTTATAAGTAAATTCAAAACTGGATAGTTAGCTAAACGGGTATTTAAAAATCTGATGTTTGTTGGTGGGGGGGGGGGTGGGTTCTATTGGGTGAAAAAGCACCCCTATTCTCATGTTCAGTAGAGGTTTCACTTATGCAATATGATATCCTTATTTTTTAGCTTTACGACACAAAATACTTTCTCATGTATCCTGACAGGAATTATGTCAGTCATGAACAGCTTTTCTACTTTTAAAATCATTATTTAGTGATGACAAGTCGGGTTTGTGGCGGCAATCCATTACGGCTTTATACATCTTCCTCCTTACTCTTTCCCACTCGTTAGATTGTGCACATTCTGAACATGACATCTGCAAAGATTCTCTCCTTTCTCCTGCAACCGGATGAGAACCTGTTTTCCTTACAGTCTCGTATTGAGCGAGAGACTGGTATTAATACCTGCAATCAGGAGCTCCTGTTAGAGTTGGGTGTTTCGCTGGATCCACGGAAACCTGCCTCACAGTGTGTGATAGATGGAGTGGTGAGACTCATAAATCATGTTTATTTTATACCTAACACTGATAGATTCTATAAAATATATTATTATGTTTTGTAATATTTTACAAAAGGGTGAGGTGTAAAAACTTTTTCTTGGTTTGAACAGAGAGGATGGGACAGTTACATGGTATATTTATTTGATAAAAGCAAAACTGTTTATGAAGGACCTTTTCAATCCAGGAGCCTGTCAGAATGTGTTAATTACATTGGTGAGTATAGATTCTTTGCGTAATTGTTTCTAGTTTCCTCACAAAAAAAATCTATTGCATTAAAACTACTTGTCCTGATGTAACCTTTTTTCTTAAGTCTTTGCATTTTGAAAACCTGATTTGTGTCTTTACATGTGTGAACTGGTAATACGGGTCTTTTTATTAATCTAAATTACTAATTGTTCTAGATTTAATGTAATTTTAAAAATGCAAATTATTTCTATTTCTTTATACCTAAAGACATATCTTTGTCCATGGTGAGTCTACATGTATTGCTGTGGTAGCCGTGTGACTTTCCCCCTTCATTCACACCCTGCTGTGAAAAATGGCCTAGAGTTCCGGGAGTAACTGTGTGTGTGTTTGTGTGTGATCTTAGGGCTCTAACGGTAGCGCTCAACTGCGTGAGCACTACCATTTAGCTACGGCATCTACCGCATATTACAATCCAAACGCAAATGGGTTAAAAAACCTGTTTGCGTTTGGTACCTTGTGCTACTCTGCGTGAGCTCACTGCACTTTGCGCTGCCCATGTTAAGTATAGGGAGCACAAAGTGTTAATCAGCGCTGGTATTACAAAGTCCCAGCGCTGATTAACGCCTGGCTCTGGTTAGCGAAGAGTTAACCAGAGCCAGAACCTGCTGTTAACGGATTCTGCAGAAGCGGAATCCGTTAACCCCACGATTAAAAAAATAAGATCCTTACCCTCTGTCCCGCGGCTCCGTCCACTTCCTCCGGCCGGCGGGTGCAGGGAAAAAGTCCTCCAGTCTCTCCCTGTGTATCCCTACGCTGACCGGCTGGATCTCGCGAGGCGAGATTCGGCTGGTCATGTGACCGCCGGCATCTGCTTCAATGGAGTCCTATGGACTCCATTGAGAGGATGCACGCGGCTGCGCTTAGTGCTGCCGCGCGCATCCCGGCACATAGCGGGCGCAGACAATGCAGGCAGCATTTTTTGCGCTTTTATTGTAATCCCCCTTTGAAACAGGGACGGTAGGGGGAAAACTGCAGGCACAGTTTTTTTTCTCCCTACCGCCCCCGTTTTAGCACGGAGATTGTAATAGTGCCCTTAAACTTTAACAGAATAAAAATGATGTGCATTTATTGCTATTTTATAGTATGCAGAATGTTCCTGGCTCTAGACAGATATCCTATCCTTAACCCCTTCACTGCTGAGCCATTTCTCATCTTAAAAAAACACTTGACTTTTTTTTTATTATTGTTGTTTTTATTCTTTAGGTTAAACATGTTCATGTTTGGTATCATTGGAAAGGCCATGCTCTGGCCTTTCTAATGATACCAAACATGACCCTGCTATGAAAACAGTTGGGAGATATTGAGGTTCAAAGGAACCCCTATCTTTCCTTAGTCAATGAGGACGTTCCCCACACGTCCTCTGCAGTGAAAGGGTTAAAGGAACACTCTACACATCCTGACCACTTTGAGTGCCCCCCCCCCCCCCTGTTTTTCACCTCACCCAGCGTCACCAGCTGCCGGTTACTGGTGACAGTGACACGTAGGGAGTGTGCTGACGTCACTATCTCTGAGACTAATCACTCCAGCATTTTGGTCTCTGAGCGGCCGCAATGGATCGGAGCTGTGCATGTGCGCAGTTCTGATCCATCGTTCTGTGCAGCTGCTACGATATTCTGTATGTAAAGTTTGCAAGTTCCGTTGTGGTGCGCAATTTACATTTCCTGCACTACACAAATAACGCAGGGAATGCAAATTATGCCGACAAGCCTCAGGAAGTTCCTGGTTCAGGAGTTCCTTGGCCAAAGGGAGGGAGAAAGGTGAGTAAAATGGGGCAAAATAAAAATGTTGGGCCAAAAAGGGACACTCTACTTTTCAGTCGAGTGTTCCTTTAATGTGGCCACAGTATGATGTTTGTGCATGATTTATTTTTTTCATTGTTTCTAATATTTTGCACGAAACAAAAAAAAAATCTAATTCCACATCAATGTTCAATCCCTGCAGTACAAGATAGCAAAGTCCAATTACCTATCCCTCAGCTGCGCAAGGTTTGGGCAGAAGCCGTACACTATGTTTGTGGACTCAAGGAGGATTACAGCCGGCTCTTTCAAGGCCAGAGAGCAGCCATGTATGTTTGCAACTCTGGACACTTACAGTGAATTTTCCACCCCTGCCAGTCATTAAATTCATAAATTCTACCTCATCTCTCCTGCCTAGGCTAAGTCTCCTGCGGTACAATACCAACCTCGTGAAGATGAAGAACACTATGGTATCTGCCTCACAACAGCTAGAAGCAAAGTTGCGATTTTTCAAGCAGAGCATTGATATAGACCTGGAGCGGTACAGTGACCAGATGGCCTATGGAATCTGTAAGTTTGAAAATCAAGGGAAAAGGGCTATATGTATCAAGATCCCCCCAGTCAGTGGTGTTCTGGTCTATTTCTGGCCTTTTCAAATCATATGAACATGTAATAGGTCTGTGAATATTGGGTTAATTGTTGTTTTGTGTGTAACTCAACATTTGTTTTACAATAGCTGCATAGCTAACAATTCTTACAACTATCACCACCACTACATTACAGCAGTTGATCAACTCACATGCAGAAGTTCCTGTGTTTTTGTTTTTTGTCTGGTTTTATTTATTTATTTTTGTATTTTGCTTGATTTTTGTTGACTTTGCAGCCCCATAGGTTCATAACTTTTTTTATTCAGTTTAAGAAGCTTTAATGCTTAAGTATCGCAAGTAAGTGGGACTTGGTTTCATAATACAAGTTTTCAAACTGGGTAAAATAGGTTTGGTTTGGTATGGGATTTGCTGGCAATCTCTTAATCTCTTTGTTTTGTCATCAGCTTCAGAAAAAATGCTTAGAGCCTGGAATGAAATGCAAGATAAGGCGCGTGCCTGTGCAAAGGTAAAATTACCCTATTCAAAGTGGTTTCCTTTTAGAAAACTTTTATATTTATTGTACATTTTACCCTATATATAGAGTTGTGATGTCAAACGGGGAAAGTACCTGCGTTTTTTACATCTGAAACTCTTGAATCTTTATCGGTTTCCAAAATCTTTGTGCACATAAAGATAGAGGGGGTGTCCGTCACCCTAATTCCCAGGAGTGGCCTTTACGCATGCCATTCAATACATGCTTAATTCCAACTCCTACACTGAAACGACACTTGATAGGAGTTTCTCTTTGACATACTCTCCCAGACTTGTTACACATGCCTTCCAATGTTCTCTCGACACTCAAACCCACTTTTAGACACTGCCATCACAGTCTGGTGTAAAACAAGGAAAATACTTGACTTCAAAGCCCCACGTTTTCCCTTCACTTTTGCACACCTAATTCAGAATAGTCACCTTGATTAGACATCCAAAAAAGAGTGGGATCAAAAGGAACAAGAAATGGATGCATGCCAACATGATCCAGGAGCAGCATCTGTTCAAAGGAACGGACACTCCAGCCTTTTTGTCTAGAGCAGGTTGTGATGTATTGATGGTATGGTCACCCACAAGGGCCAAGGGTGCTATAGCTTGGCTGCTAGGAAGTGGCCTCAGAGTGCTGCTGCTGCCTTTTGTCAGGTTAAGGTTCCGGGGTGGAACCAGGTAGAGGGGAAATGGCCCAAATGCGGTTACTACAGACAGGATAGTGGGTGGAGGGTGAGTTGAAGGAGACTGACCAGATCTTTGAGGAGTACCTTGGAGACTGGAAGGATACTGGTGGGAATTTTGGTAAAGACACAAAAGGGCTTATACTGGATACAAGGAAATGGTAGACTAGGACCGCAGAGCTAGTCACCTCTCTCTGCTGAGAAGGGATAACAATATTGAAGCACAGAAGGGAAAGAGGGAGGGGACTTTATTTCAGGTGAGGAAAGATGTGGTATGTTAGTTGTGGATTAACTGTTTATAGACCTGTGCTTCTAGTGCTGGGGCGAGGCAGCACTTTTTTCCTGTGCTGCCACGGTGCAGTTAAAGAGGCAATGGTGCCAGCCTGGCCCTTCTTCCGGCGGCGTGACGCAAGACACCTTTCTGCCGGTGCTCTGCACGCTAAGCTCACCTTCCAAATCCGGGGTTACCACTCTACTCACTGAGAGGTACCCGCTCCAGCCTGGTTAGCTGCATTCTTGTAAGTCCTGAAAGGGACAAGATGACCCCCAGCTGCAGACCCAAATGGATCCCAAAAATACAGGATTGGAAAGGTAATCCCAAACAGCCAACCCCAAAAAGCTATTAAATGGGAGTTTAATACATAAAAAAGACAGTGCACAAAAGGGATAAATGGTACAGACACATACTGTCAGATGATTTATGGTAGGATAGACGTTGATCTCCGTGAAATGCCTCCAGGTATGGAGTGACCCTAATCTCTAGGCAACTTGATATCAATAGTTAAGGGTTGTGTCTCATTTCTTTTATCAGCAATACATATGATGTAGCAGATATGATCATAATTAACGCTTAACCACATTAATCGATTGAGGTTATAAAGAATGAGCGATTAATCAATAAACCACGCCTTAACCAATTATTCCAGAAGATCCAGAATGGACATAATTTACATTCTTTTCGTACGTGTACAGATTCATATAACCATAGGATAATCCGTTAATTGAATTCTATCAAACACAGATCATTTCCAGCCAATGATGCAACAAGAGTCTTTATTACAACATTATATATATATATATATATTTCTATTTTTACGTAAACAGTTAACAATTGAGTATTTGTTACACTAATCACATTTTAGAGATTACACATTTTAAACATAGCGTGTTTTGCTTGATCTGCATATCCACTTCAGAATATCTACTCCGCTTGGAAAGTTACGCCAGCTTATAATGCAGACAGTTTATTATCCACAGCCACTCGCAATCCATTTAACTATGATACAGATATTATCGTTTTATTGGATTTTTGATAAGAATCTTGCATTCAATAATCACGCTGCAGTAGTGATTTTCAATACCTTATTCTCAATCTATAATCTCATAATTGATTTATAGAATACGAGTATGGCTGAAGACAGAAACTCTTGTCAACTTTTCAATTAAAATCAATCACTCCGCCTTATACTTCGGATTGATTCAGTAGCAATCTTGAGTAGCGATCAGCCTGCAATTATCCTCTCGGGTGTATATTGTGTTGCTGTTTGAGCTCTATGGAGATCTGTCGCTGTTCAATTATGGATAGTGGGATTTGTAGTGTATCTCTGAATATCTGGAAATGGCAGAGTAAATTAGTGATCCAGTGAGAGTATTAGTCAATTTAAACTGAGCGTGCATGAGTGAGCATGAGGGTCTCCTTTGTTGGAGTGTGTCCTCTCACTTGTGACCCATTGCATGGGCCCAAGAGTCCACAAAGTGCTTGTGTGGATGTTGGAATCTGAGTGACTGTCCCCAGAATGTTCGTGAAGAAGTGACCCCGAACTTGCTCGCGCGGTATATTTTCATATTCCACACCTCCTTTTAGATCACTGACCAATCACAAAATTGGTTTCTAAACTTGAAATAAGACATATATTTAAATTTTACAGGTTATTTCTCGTCTCTTGAGGCCAATGTGGTATAACAACGTTTTGTACTACACCTGGTCCCCTAATTGACACCTGTGACGCCATATTATTATCTAGTTTAATCCAAAACCATTCACTTTCTCATCGTTTTAATTGGACTCCCACTTTCGGTGCAAGGTATACTCCTATACTCCCTACTACGGTAACTTGGATAATAATAACGAACAACTAATCTTGGATTCGGCCTTGGAGTAGCTCAGAACAGAAAAACCATTCCTTTTTAAATTCACTCTTAGTATAGTTCCATTATAACAGAAAATATCTACTAAAAACTGTTTGAATATTCTCTAAACTATATGTGTGTAGTGTATATATACATTTATATAAGGCACTTGGGGTATACACGGGTGCAAATATAATTGAGTAAGATACATCACCAGAATATTTACAGTATTTATCTGTTCAGAGAACAAAATGGATGCCAACGCCATTTTGTCTCCGATAGCCCATACCTGACAATACATGAAATAAACTCAACAGCTCACCCATAGTCCCTGCATCTAACTGAGCTCTTGTTCCAATGGGCTCAGAGGGGGAGCAGAATCCCTGAGTTCAGTCCACATGCTACGAGATGTTGGTGACGTGATCCCACACACTGAACTAACTTTGCAAAGACTGGTCCTTTCAACCCCCCCCCCCCATCCATAACGGAAACCCACAGGGACATCCAGCCCTAAACAATGTCCACTCAGCTCCAGAATTACATATTCTGACCCAGTCCCACTCAGTTAGCACCAGCCAACCCGAGGGGAACAGCCAATTATCCATGGCCAACACAAGACAAACTGGAAGAACTGGACGGAAAACGTGCACCAGCACTGTGGAAGTGTGAGCACGCACGTGAACTGTGCTGGCAACACCATTTGGCCGTAGCCAAGTCTCCATGGTGACTGCCTGGGGAAGCAGGCCACAGGAAATGCCATGCAAATGAGGGCACACAATTTGCTCTGTCCAGGCCTCAGAGCTTTAAACTGGAAAGATAAGGGCAGGGGATTAAAACTGCACAGGATCTGTTAACGTATAAGGACACACTGAGATATACTTTGGAAGGTTTCCAAGCATAATTGGGAAGCTTTTTTTGTCACGCAGGTTTATTAGAGGTACATCTAGAAGCAAAGTTTTGGCTCTTTGACTCTTCTTTCAAGCTGGAGTGCCTTGCTTACTCAGACTATGGACAAAATAAGGGCACTTCATTTAACAATTTCCTTGATGTTCCTAAAAATTCCAGACACACTTGGCTACGCTCTGTATTATCCCTACACCACATAAACAACTCCTAAAACTCCTTACAATAATGGCAGCAATGACCTGCAAAATTCTACAGCCTGTCTGGAAGCCACCCACTCCACTCATTGTTTCGTGTGAAATGTTTTACAACTTCTCACGACTTTTCACATGGAAATTGTGTAGACCCCCATTCCATGGCAAAACCTTTAGGCTAGGGTCAGACGAACGCATTCTGTGCGTCCGTGCACAACGGACATACTTTCTGACTGACGACAAGGTAGTGGCCACACAGTCCGTTTTTGTGACTGACATTTTTTTTTACTTATGTAGATGGGAAATAAAATTAATATGAAAAACCATTTTGTCTGTCAAAATGCTGGACGTCAAAAATGCAGTCCGTCTGACGTCGTTCCATTACTCACACACAAAGCTTTGCGGACGTGGAGCACTCCACATGTCCTTTCTAGCGGTTTTACGTTCTTGCCTAACTTGCGTCCGTTTGCTGCATCCGTTGTGCGTCCGCACTTCTGCGCGGACATACTTCGTGTGTGGTTCTCTTGATCATAATTGTATGCTAACATGGACGTTAAAATGTGCGGCGACACGGACGTGAATACTGCGCTCGTCTGACCCGAGCCTTAATCCGTTCTAATTCCCTGCATAACATTGACGTTTTTTCCTTTGGCCTTAGTACATTACAGCTTTTTTTATAGTATGTAGTCATATTCTTTATGCCTGGAGTAGGATATTTGTCCAGCACCCATAGTGGTAACTTGTTTTGTGTTTACACTTCATTTCTTTTGACTCTTTAATATTGAAGAATGAAGGGGGGGTGGGGGGCACCAGCAAAAACAATGCCTTAGTTTTTGCTTGAATCTATTTTCTATGTGTGTAATATGTGTTCAACATCTTTTACCTCCTTTTGTACAGCACAGATCTGTTTATATTCAGCTTATTCTTGCCATTCTTATTCTTGCCACACATGTGAAAGCGTATGTATGGGACTCTCTCTACGATGTTCGTAATGAATTGTTTGCTTATTTTGTCAAAATAAAAGTTGTTGCAATAAAAGAGACTTACAATTTAGATCTTTTTCTCAAAGTGTTATTTCACGTATGACAGAGTGTCTGTCTGTAAAATAACATTGGTGTCAAATCTCTGTAGCGAAACAGCACTGAAAGAATTGGGGCAAATGCATACAAAAATCATGACCGTTGCTGTAATTAGGAAAAATTACATGTAATGCTCATTTGATAACACAACTCCTGTAGTTGGCCTCCAATTGATTTTTGTTCTTCAGGTTTTCTACCTTGTCGTTTTGTCACAGGCTGGTCAGGTTAGCTTCTTGGATGAACAAATCATGGAGCTTCATACAGAGATTGTGGAACTGCAGAGAAGTCCTTATGCACGTAGACAAGGAGACATGATGGACCAGCTGTAAGTAGAAGCTTGCAGGAATTCAAAATTCGTTATTAAATTTGTACATTTGATCAGTCTTGTTCTGTGAGCTACATGTGGGTTATTTTTTTCTAACTTACATGGTCAACTCGGCATTTCTTTGGCATGTTTTTGCTACAAGGTAATCTTTTCAATAGCAAATATTAGCGATTCTATTAACCCAAATGTTGTGTTTTTTTTCTTTTTTGCAGAGAAAAAAGAGCAATAGAACTGTACAGGCAGCTGAAACAGAAGAATACATCTCCAGGTATGAAGATAAAATTATTTTCTACAGCAGTGTTTCCCAAACCTGTCCTCAGGACCCTCTAACAGGGCCAGGTTTTAAGGATTCATTTGGGAAAATGCAGACTGAATACTGAAATCACTGAGCAGCAAATTATATCACCTGTGCTGTAGTTCAGAAATCTTGCAAACACTGCCTGTTGGTTCTCTCTGAAGACAGGTTTGGGAGGCACTACTCTAAGGCAAAGGTGTAATTATCTTTGACGTTTTGTACATGCTGTGTCATATATTTCTCATGTTGGGGTACAGTGCTTTTGATAGTGCAAAGCTCTTGGGCAGTATTACAATGTTGGTGCTAACTTAACTGGAGCTGTTGTAAACTTACCAGAGACATTCTAGTCTATAAAGTATTTTAGCAGGAAGAATACATCGATTTCTCTCATTTTCAAATATGCCATTTATAGTTTATGGAGGGGTTAAGTTTACAGCAGCTCTGGTGAAGTTGGCACAAGCTTTATAATCAGTGGCGACTCTAGGAACAATATTTAGGGGGGGGGACACAAAAGATACCACAGTCAAAACTGGAGGGGCACTAATAATTTTCACCACTGAATCCTACCACTGAGTAAAACTAAGGGCCCTGTCACCTGGTGTGAGCTAAAACACCATCACTAAAGGAAAAAGTTAGCGTGAGTCGCTATAACTTAGCGCCTGACGACCTAACTGATCACCTTGTCCGCGGTAGTCGTGTAAAAGGTTGTTTGGCGCACGCTAGGGAAACTGTAAGACCTGGGCTGAAACCCAGCGCTATTGCAGTTGTGTACAGGATAGAACTGTTTTCTAAGTATGATGAACACATCCAGCGAAGAGCCCTCACACCACTGCATTATTAAAATCCCCCAAGGTGGCCGTATCATCCATGTTTATATGCACGCATATATTAAGGCTGATGGGCATTGCATGATAAATGCCTCCCAACAGCATGTAGAATCCTTACACTGCATTTAATAGATCCAAAAGGAAGGCCAGGTGAGCGACAAAAATTTCCCTGCTGCAGCATATAAATGTTTGAGGGCAAGACTTATCCATATGTCCCTTTAAACATGGACCACACTGTCACCCAAATAATCAACCGCTTACATACTATAAATAACCCCCAGCATAAAATGTTTAGAATTGGTCAACATATTCGAATTGGGATATATGTGGTTAAAGGGATACATTTATAATCGAGCCTACTGCAACAGCAGCGACATTGCTGACCAGATCCATTACTATGGTGTATTGGGCCGAGAGAACACATGTGCTGCATTCTTTTCAATTGCCTGTTAATTTTGGGCGAGGACCTGTGTTTTTGAAGTTATCACCAGGATTGAGCAGTAGGTAAAATGTTGCAATTGGCAAAAAATTAGCGCTGGCACAAAGGCTGGGTTCACACCTGGGCATTTTACAGTGCGTTCCTGCGCTGTAAAACGCCGGGACACGGAAGTCATGATTTCCTATGGGACCTGTTAACACCTGGGCGTTTTACAGAGTGCAGGAACGCGCTGTAAAACATTCTATGCCCAAAGTATGGGAGCTTCTTTGGGGTGTATTTGCAGCGCGTTCACTCTGCAGTCTATGGCTGTGAATGCGCTGCAATGTGCATTTGTACATTCGATTTGATATGCGCGTAAAAAAAAAAAACTGCACGTATTGCGCGCGTAAAAAAAAATGCGCAGGTGTGAACCCAGCCAAAGTGATACGTTAGAAACATAGAAACATAGAAAAATGTTGGCAGATAACCTTTCGGCCCATCTAGTCTGCCCAATTACATGGATACTTTACCTGGATTTATCTTTTGTTTAGGATAGCCTTATGCCTATCCCATGTCTGCTTAAATTCAATTACTGTTTTGGCCTCTACCACTTCAACTGGAAGGCTGTTCCATGTATCCACCACCCTCTCAGTAAAATAATGCTTCCTGATGTTACTTTTAAACCTTTGCCCCTCTAATCTAAGACTATGTCCTCTTGTTTTGCTACTTTGTTTCCTTTTAAATATACTCCCTTCCTCTACCTTGTGGATTCCCTTTACGTATTTAAATGTTTCTATCATATCTCCTCTGTCTCGTCTTTTTTCCAAGCTGTACATGTTAAGATCATTAAGCCTTTCCTGGTAACTTTTCTCCTTCAAGCCGTACACCATTTTAGTAGCCCTTCTCTGAACTCTCTCTAAGATGTCTATATCCTTCTGGAGATCCGGTCTCCAGTACTGCACACAGTACTCCAAGTGAGGTCTCACCAGTGCTCTGTACAGTGGCATGAGCACTTCCCTTTTCCTACTGCTAATACCTCTCCCTACACAACCAAGCATTCTGCTAGCATTTCCTGCTGCTCTATTACATTGACTACTTACCCTTACATCCTGTGAAATAATAACCCCTAAATCCCAACCCTCAGATGTTGAGGTTAGGACTGTATCAAATATTCTATATTCAGCCCTTGGGTTTTTACGTCCCAGGTGCATTATCTTGCACTTATCCACATTAAAACTCAATTGCCACAGCTCCGACCGTTTTTTTTAGTTTACCTAAATCATTTGTCATTTGGCTGATCCCTCCAGGAACGTCAACCCTGTTGCAAATCTTTGTGTCATCAGCAAAAAGACATACTTTTCCATTAATACCTTCTGCAATATCACGAATAAAAATATTAAATAGAATGGGTCCAAGTACTGACCCCTGAGGTACCCCACTGGTAACAAGACCTTGGGCAGAATAAACTCCATTTACCACAACCCTCTGTTGCCTGTCATTCAGCCACTGCCTAAACCAGTCAACAATATTGGAATCCAAGCTCAAAGATTGCAACGTGGGTTGCAAAAGCGCTAGGGATCTCTAGTGTTCCTCGTGTTAAGTATAGAACGTAGAAAGTACAGTAAGTTCGCGGTACAAATTGCTAATAGCAACGTGCTAAGTGTTGTGTTTTTTTTTTTGTTTTTTTTTTTGTAGCAGGAGGCAAACAATCTCTTGGTCCGGCACTAGACTGAATTTACCTGGCGCTAATGCAAAACCATGCCAACGCCAGGGCTAGCTCACACCAGCTGATAGGGCCCTAAATAAGTATATACAGGGTGAGCCAGTCAAACCTGCATTTTTGAAATGACTGTAAAAAATAAACGGATGGATATTTCAAAATTTTATTGTTACTATCTTAATGTACATTAAAAAGCATTTAAGACACAACATTCACTGTTTAAAAATAACTCCAGTAAGATGGTGTCCTTCCCGATTGAGACATTCTTGTAGGCGATTTCTGAAACAGCCCATCGCATCACGGAGCATACGCTGAGGAATTCTCTCGCTTTCCAACCGGATTCTCCTCTTGAGTTCCCCAAGCGTTGGAGGTCGTTGTTCAAAGACTTTACTCTTCAGGTACCCCCACAAGAAAAAATAGGACACTGTGAGGTCGGGCGATCGGGGAGGCCAAGAAATTGCTCCATTTCGGGATATCACCCGATTTGGAAAAACATTGTTGAGAACATTCATGCTCACACGGGCTGTATGACTTGTGGCACCGTCTTGCTGGAATAAGGTTTCATTGTTCATTCCATGTTGACGAAGCTGAGGAATGAAGAACGAATGCAACATTTCCGAATAGCGTTGTGCATTCACAGTAACTGCTTGCTCCCTGTCATTTTCAAAAAAATACGGGCCTATGATTCCCAATGAGGACATTGCGCACCAAACTGTTACCTTGCTTGAATGGAGTGGTTTTTGATGGAGTTGTTGAGGGTTTTCATGACTCCAATATCGGAAATTTTGTTTATTCACAAAACCGGAGAGATGGAAATGTGCCTCATCGCTCATCCACAGGTTGTGAACAAGGTATTCGTTTTCATCAAACATGTCCAACAACGTTTGACAAAAACGCCGTCGAGCTGCAAAATCGTTTTCATTCATAGCCTGAACAACCTGAATTTTGTATGGGTGATGGTGTAAATCTAACCTCAAGATTCTTCGGACGCTCGTGTTTGCCATGCCAAGCGCAGCACTCTGTCGACGCGCCGATCTCCGAGGGCTTCTTTCCACAGCAACTCTCACGCGGTCAATATTCGCGGGAGTTCGCACTGATCTTGCACTGCCACCCCTTCTGCTTCTCGTTTCACCAATTGCTTCAAAGTTTGTCACCCACAATTTGATTGAATTAACAGACGGCACTGGCTTATTTCGACTAATTTGAAAATTCTTCCGGAAACGACGCTGAGCGGCTGCATAACTACCACTTTGGTAAAACGCTTTCACAGCGAATGAACGTTGTTGTTTAGACCACTGCTCCATGACGACTGAAATGCTTAGTTGTGGGGGACACAATGGTAACCTTGCTAACTCGCTCCGCCCACTTTCACGGCTCTCCCGCCCTTTTCAAAAATGCAGGTTTGACTGGCTCACCCTGTATAAATAAGATTCCAAAACCCCAGAGTTATGTGATGCAATGATACCTTTTTATTGTACTAACCTGATAATTCAATATTTTATTTGATGCAATTATGTGATTTTCATCGACGTCCGATAACTGCTTCAGCGACTCCAATTTTAGCAAATTACAGTGACCATTCACTAAATAGGGAATTCACCATATTTTCGGCAACCATTTAGATTCTAAATTCCATAATAACCCCTAAATTGCCATAAATCCAAGGAAATGCAATAAAAATAATCAATGTGGCATGTAGCCTACCCATTAACCGGCTGGGTGGAGTAGAGGTAACATCACTGCTCTGCGTGGAGAGAGCCTGTGGAGACATGGGTTCGATCCTGACGAGCACCTCTCCAGTAAGTGTCCTTGGACAAGAACCCGAACAGTAAATACTCGCCACCCAGGACATACTTAAATGAGAGAAATCTCAATGTATCCTTCCTGGTAAAATACTTTAAAAAAAAAAAAAATGCCATAAATCAAGGAAAAAATAAAATGTATACTTGAGGGAAGAAGCCTACCCATGAACCCTTAATATACAACTAAACCAAGGCAAAAACTAACGTAATGAAATGTATAGTCTGAACATTAACCACTTCACTGCTGAGCCATTTCAACCCTGTGAAAATTTTTACATTTACGAGCACGTTATTATTTAATGTTTTATGACTTTTATTTTACACTGAATATGGTAATGTTGGTAAACATTGGAAAGGCCAGAATCTGCCCTTTCCAATGACACCTAGAATGACCATGTACGATGCACAGGGATGGAGATACAGCGGTCCGAAGATGTGTGGGAAGCTGGATGCTGATTTCTGGTGGAGGGGCAAATGGGGGAGCAAGGAATAACCTGGGGGGGCAATTGCCCCACCTGTAGAGACGCCTATGTTTATAATACTGCCCCTTATGTATATTGGAGATGGAGGGTGTTGTTTTTTTTTTTTTTGTTTTTGTTTTGATCTTGCAACCAAAGAGCCTCAGTGTTTGGAATTAGAAAGCATGTTATTTTGCAAACCTTAAATTCCTCTGCTGACCGGTGCAGTGGCTCTGGACCTCTCATGCCATGGATGAAATTGGTAGACCTACAAATGTGGTTTACATGCTAATGTACATTTTAAAAATTATGTATTTTTGCGTTTATTCATAACTTGTCAAACTTGTAAATTATTTTTGCAGACAATGCATACTGTGATAGCACTGAAATGGTGAAAATTATTGTGCAGATGGTGCAGAGCCAGGACCGAGTGCTTAAAGAGCTGTTTGGACACCTAAGGTATTCTTAAATTGTTTTATATTTTGCAGCATTGTGCAGTAGATTTTACAATGTTTATTTAACAAAGGCATTGCACAGTTATATAATTTTATGATTTCTTTAGTGTTTGAGGGTGATCCTTTTATTGTGACATTGATTTTGTTCCTTTTTACCATAGCAGACTATTGGGCTGTAAACAGAAAATCATTGATCTGCTTCCGCATATTGAAATGACTGCGAACACCATTAAAGAGGCGGACAGTTCACTTATGCAGATGCAGGCCAAGAGACAGAGAGAAATCTGGCATCTGCTGAAAATTGCATGTGTAAGTTTCATTCTCAAAATTGAGACTTTTTAAGCTTTAGAGTTCCATAAGGTGATTGCTTTTATGGTCAACACTATCGGCTATTCAGAGAGAGGTGAAAACCTTGAATTGACAGACTGACCAATCTAGACCAAAACAGCCAATTTGGAAAGTGAGATAAATATTTTGACCTAGAATTTTCAATTCTCCAGTCATTCTCAAGGGTTTCACCTCTTTCTGAATAGCCCTGTATGCCTAGTTCGCCATCCTGCAAAATTGTCAGTTTATTTTCCGGGGACATTTTAGAAGCATAAGTCAAGGCCACATATTTCCAGTCATTGCTAAATAAATTGGGGCACACAAACAAAAAACTACATGTAAAAAAAGTTGTGAAGGTTCAAATAATGTGTCTCTTGAGGTTCCTCAAGGTCTCCAAAGGGCACCTGTTTTTGGGTTTGTGTTTTTTTTTTTTTTTTTTTTTTTTTTTTTTACATCCTATTATCTTGTAATGCTTTAAAGAGGGTGGCCCTTGCCAAACCTGTAAGGGCTGTGCTAAAGCAACAATGACAACCTTAAATGCCTTCGAAGGACCTGTCTAGCCTACTGTTAGGATTAGCATGTGCCACTTGGAGAAAAAATAATGAATTCTTTGAATTCTGAGCGTAATGCAATGAAATCTTGACCAAACAAATAAGTGTCAAATGTCACAAATACTATTCCTACACATATTAAGTTTTTTTTCTATTTTAATATGCAGAGGCATAAAAACCTGTTCAAGGTGTATGCATACTTTTGGAATGTAAATTTCAACATGTCTAGAGCTCCTGAAACCGTAAAACTAACCTGCAAGGTCTCCTAGATCAGCTAGTCGACTAATAGGATGTATTTTTTCTCTCTCTCAATACTAATGCACTCAACTCCTTTTCCTTCTGATCTTTTAGTATGGATATATTTTTGTATGCGAATAGGGTGTTTATAAGCACGCTATTATGTGAGCACTTCTCAAATGAAGCCTCTATCCAACAATGCTGTGTGCATGGGCAGTCCAATGCAGCTTTAATGTACAATGGTGCTGGGTGGTTATTGCTTAGGAAGCAATCTTCTCCCTCCCTCCATCCTTTACCAGCCCTCCTGATTTCGAATCAACACTTAGATTAACTTCATCTGTTTGAAGTGTTTTTATGGTAGTCAGATACTCCTTTACTGAAGATTTTCTTGTAAAGTGCATTTGTATTTCTAATATATAACAAGAAAAAAGGTTATTTGCTCTCACCCCCATAGCTCCATGTGAAAAAAAACATTTAAAGTGTAAGCCCACCTGCCACGTCACGGCACCTCTGGTCAGGTGGGTACTAACCGAATGAAACCAAAAGCTGCTTTCTAAGGAACTACATTTCCTCATGCTGCTTCTCCGCTAAGAGACAGGCTGGTGGGTTTATATTCATAACCTCACCACAAACCTTTCCACTTTGGGATTGAAAAAGAAAACACAGAAAAGAGCAGCAGCAAAAATTACCTTTTTTTTTTTTCTGCAGATTTGTTAATGTTGCGACTGTTTTTGTGTTTTTTTTCTTCTTCTCACCACCCTGCACAAGGCAACGTCGCGCTGCCACAAAGCTGCACACCATTTTCTCTACTTATTTAGGGTTCTGTCCTTTTCTTCAGACACAGAGCTCTGCCCGCTCACTCGGAAATGTCAGTATTGAAACACCAACAATTCCAAGAACTCCAGGCTTCAATGACAAAAACCCACAGACTCTTTCTTCAATGCTTCTATCTAAAGATAAGAACAGGTAGGACCTGAAACTATTTATATATACATATTCAAATTAGAATTTTGGCCTAAAATGAACCAAACTGTTCAATTTTCATGGGTAATCTGATGATACTATAATTTTATGCTTTGCCCTCAATCGCTTTACCTTAAGCTATACATTAAAACCTCTTGAGTCATGGACCACTACATTGCCCTATAGAGAGATCACCTTGCATTGAATATTTTGGCCCCAAACGGTTTGGGCTACAAAGTGACTGGCTATCAATGTATTGGTTTGTCCAGCTTGATGAATCCAAATCCTGAGAGTCATGAGATATTCATCTTTCCACTAGAACAAACTTCAGTAAAACCTTTGATTGAGAGTAACCTGGTTTGAGAGTGTTTTGCAAGAAGAGCAACATTTGTTTATAAATGATAACGTGATAAACTTGCGAGGTCTTGTAATATGAGCCGTACGTATGCTTTGCCGAGCGTCCGTGTGATCTTTCCTCCCTGCGTCTGTCCCAGCATTCTGACAGCTCGAAAGGGAGGGCCACACAGTGTAATGTGCGTAATAGTATCGCACATTACACTGGACGTGCTGAAACCCTCCCCAGTTAGTGGTAAACGTCCTATATTTCGATCTCGCTCTTTCTCTTCTCAAAGATAAATAGGGTTATTCAAAGAGAATCAAAGTCACCGCACGTTCGGTGACTTTTCGTTCTCTTCAATTTGGTGCGATTTGGCAATCCCATTTCGGCAACTCTGCGGTGTATTCAGCAAGCACCACAGGGCCATCGTAGTGCAGGGAAAAGCCGCCGCAAACCCGACAAACACTCACTGCAAAACCCGGCGAACGCGCACTGAAACCCGCAAAAACCTCTGTATTAACCCCGCCGAACACACCGGAGAAACCCAAGCAGGAGCCGATCAGAGCGCAGAGCAGCCGCCGGAAAAAGCCGACACCGCAGACGAATGGATTGAGGAAAAAAAAAGTACGCTTGAATGTTTGAAAAGTGTAATGCTGTTTGCAAAGAAACTACTAAACGAAAATGTCTGAATTTTACATATAAGATCCAATGAATGATAATAAAAAGGGCTGTTACAGAAAAAAGATTTTAAAACACAATTTTTTTTGCAAAAAATGACTAAGATCCTAAATCGATAAACTTTTTACTGCAGAATATTATTAAACGGTTTATTAGATATTGAATTAAAACGGGAATATTTTTAACATTGAAGCCTATGGGATTCACATTAAACCACCGGATGGCAGGGCATTTCGGCAACCTTTCACTGCTAGTTTTTGTTCTCTGAATAGACAAAGCATTGCTTCTCTATGGGGAATTCACTGCCCTCGAACAGGCACCGTATTTGCAGGCAATTTGGCAAACTGCCTGCTCTCTGGATAGCCAAATGGCCAGAAAGGGTAACCGAATGCTGAATTTCAGCGTTCGGTTACCTTTCACCAGCAATTACTAAATTTTCCTATTACCATAACGGAAAGTTAGAATTTTAATAATGACTCGGAGGCGAGTATTTGCTTCTCTTTCTTAATATTTAATCACGGCAGTAAGAGAAAAAGTGAACAAGTGAAAAATAATCTAACACAAGTTCCCCTTAGCCCCTCCACTCCAGTCCACAATCCCCTGCGGTCCATGTCTATATATGGGGTTGAACCAGGAAATGCGTCCTCTTTCTTGCTGCGAACAGGGTAAGGAACCGGAATTAATAAATCCAACAGGAACGAAGAAAATCCGATGTAGAGGAATGGATAACCAAAACGGGGAAACGAAAGGATTAGAGGACCAGCTGTGAGAAGGCTGTACTTGAGTCCAATCAGGTGGCTGAAAAACAGAACAGAAAACACGGACCAGGGTTAGAGAAAAGTCTCGTTACTGGCAATCAAAGGCCGAATTCGGAATATAAAATACGGGACGTTAATTGATAAAACGATTCGTTTATTATAGTTAAATAATTATACATATACATTAATATGAAAATCCAATGAAATAAGAACAGTAGATTATTTTTTTATTGGAATGTTTATTACATATATACACAAACAAAATAGAGCAAACATAACACATGGGAGGGTGAGGAGGGAAATACTCGCCTCCGAGTCAGTCATTATTAACATTCTAACTTTCCGTTATGGTAATAGGAAAATTTAGTAATTTTAAGTCATTGACTCGGAGGCTCCTATTTGCTGGTTCAAAGCTCATCCAGAATCTGGGTAGACCAATGTGAAAACTGTTTCAAATAAAAGGTACGCAACGTAGATTCTCTGGACCAATCTGCGGCCGCATCAAATCTTCTAAACGACAACCCAAGGACATAGCGGATGAAGCCATAGCACTCCTATCAATACCTGCCTCCGACATAAGCCAACGCATCCCCCGGGCTAAGGTTGCTGATGATACTGGGTTATGAGAAACCCTAATAGACAAAAATAGAGGGGATACTCCACTCAGGGGCGGATCCAGAGACTAGTCTCGGGAGGGGCACTTACAGAAAATAAGGTGTTTTAGCAGAGAGCCCGACTCACGAGAATTTACAGAGGGCCCGGCTCACAGGAGCTTACAATCTAGAGGAGCAGAGGGTCCGGCTCACAGGAGCTTACAATCTAGAGGAGCAGAGGGTCCGGCTCACAGGAGCTTACAATCTAGAGGAGCAGAGGGTCCGGCTCACAGGAGCTTACAATCTCTAGAGGAGCAGAGGGCACCCAGGAGCTTACAATCTAGAGGAGCAGAGGGCACCCAGGAGCTTACAATCTAGAGGAGCAGAGGACACCAGGAGCTTACAATCTAGAGGAGCAGAGGCACCCCGGATTTTACAATCTAGAGGAGCAGAGGGCACCCCGGATTTTACAATCTAGAGGAGCAGAGAGCCCCCAGCTCACACATGGATTTGCCCCCAGCTCAAGGATTTGCCCAGCTCATGGATTTGCCCCCAGGTCATGGATTTGCCCAGCACATGGATTTGCCCCCAGCTCATGGATTTGCCCAGCTCATGGATTTGCCCCCAGGTCATGGATTTGCCCAGCACATGGATTTGCCCCCAGGTCATGGATTTGCCCAGCTCATGGATTTGCCCCCAGGTCATGGATTTGCCCCCAGGTCATGGATTTGCCCAGCTCATGTATTGCCCCCAGGTCATGGATTTGCCCAGCTCATGGATTTGCCCCCAGGTCATGGATTTGCCCAGCTCATGGATTTGCCCCCAGGTCATGGATTTGCCCCCAGGTCATGGATTTGCCCAGCTCATTGATTTGCCCCCAGGTCATGGATTTGCCCAGGTCATGGATTTGCCCCCAGGTCATGGATTGCCCCCAGGTCATGGATTTGCCCCCAGGTCATGGATTTGCCCAGCTCATGGATTTGCCCCCCAGGTCACACATGGATTTGCCCAGCTCATGGATTTGCCCCCAGCTCATGGATTTGCCCCCAGCTCATGGATTTGCCCCCAGCTCATGGATTTGCCCCCAGCTCATGGATTTGCCCCCAGCTCATGGATTTGCCCCCAGCTCATGGATTTGCCCCCAGCTCATGGATTTGCCCCCCAGGTCACACATGGATTTGCCCCCAGCTCATGGATTTGCCCCCAGCTCTCACCTGGATTGTTGCCCCAGCTCCGGCAGGGGGTTGAGGGACCCAGATGCCGGCAGCGCGGGAGCACCTGCCCGGTCTTGAACAGTCCGTCCTTGAAGTGGATGCGGCTGTGTGCGTGCGCCGGCGGTCACGCGGTCCGGCCAGTCAGGTGGTACAGAGACTCAGTACCACCTGATTAGCCGGACCACGTGACCGCCGGCGCACGCACACAGCCGCATCCACTTCAAGGACGGACTTCAAGACCGGGCAGGCGCTCCCGCGCTGCCCGGCATCTGGGTCCCTCAACCCCCGGGCCAAATCTCGGGGGGGGCAATTGCCCCGTTGCCCCCCCCCCCGGATCCGCCCCTGACTCCACTAGGGCGAAACTGATCCGTACTGGATTCATATTCCTGCAAACACAATATTGGACAAATCGACGGATAAACCGAGGTGATGGAGGTTTTTGTGCGTCTAACAATATCAAACGTAACCCCATCTGGGCCGAACGAACATGACGGAACATCTAAAGCACGTACATCGCTCACTCTTTTACAAGATTAAAGGCAGAATAACATTAACAATTTCGCTGACAATTGTCGGACGGAAAGGGCTTCATTAGATGGCCAATTGGTCAAAAATCGTAAAATAACCGAAACATCCCAGGTAGAGGTATAACGAGGGGTTGGGATCCGAGTTAAACGAATGGCTCGTAGCAAACGGCACACCAACGGATGGTGACCTATAGGAATGCCGTGCAAACCCACATGTGAGGCAGAGACAGCCGATCTTATTACATTTATCGTAATGAAACAATTCTGTAAGGAAATCTAAGAAGTAACTCACAGGAGCTGATAATGGATCCAGCTGTCTTTCCACACCCCAGCTAAACCAATTTCGCCATGCTGAACTATATGCGGAATGTGTCCCTGGAGCCCAGGCCTCCAGAAGTAAGGAACGAGTCCGTTCCGAAATGCCAGGGAGAGATCCAAGACCAACCATGCCACTAAACGACACTGACCCTGATGAAACAATGGGTGAGGTAGTTCCTCCGGATTCAATAATAGGTCTGAGCGAATCGGAAGAAGACGTGGGAAGTCGATTGACAATTCCAGTAGTGATGGGAACCATGGTTGACCCTTCCAGAGGGGTGTTATCAATACACCCGTTGAAGGCGAATGAGAGACAATGTTCTCGCTATCATGGAGAATGGAGGGAATGCGTAATGACGTGATCCTGTCCAATTTTGTAGGAAGGCGTCCGTCGCTATCGCCTCTGGATCTGGACGCCAGCTGAAGAAACGTGGCCCTTGAGTGTTGAGTCTGGAAGCGAACAGGTCTATATCTAAGGGCCCCCAACGAGCGACAAGCGTTGCGAACACCGATGAGTGCAACTTCCAATCTCCGGAATCCTCTGTGTGCCTGGAGTTCCAATCTGCCACGATATTCGTCATGCCCAGGATGAATTGGGCCACAACTTTTAGGTTCTTGGTGAAACAATGGGACCAGAATTTCCTCGCCATCATCGAAAGAGGTTCTGATCTCGGGCTCCCTAGGTAATTGATACTCTGAACTGCTGACAAATTGTCCAGTTTGAGGAGAATTGTGCAATGGGTCTGATCTTTCGTGAAGCATTGGATTGCGAACAACCCCGCCAATAGTTCTAGACAATTTATGTGTAGCGTTGTCTCTGTGGACCATCGCCCTCCCGTCTCTCGTGGGCCATGTCGAGCTCCCCAGCCGGTGAGGCAAGCATCCGATTCTATGGTAATCGTCGGAATTGGTTGGATCAAGGGTCTTCCGTTCCAATATTGGAGGTTCTCGATACACCATATCAGATCCGCCCGGGCTTCGTCGGTGAGAGTCACTGGGGAAGAGTATTGGAATCCCTTGCAGAGAAAATGGGCCTTCAAGCGTTGGAGGGCCCTGTAATATAGTGGAGCCGGGGGAATCGCCAGGCAGGTGGCTGTGAGCAGTCCGATCACCCGTGCCAGGCAACGGAGAGTAATATGATCTTTTTGGAGAATACTTCGTATTTCTTTCGGGATCGACGTCATCTTTTGAGGTGGAAGGTGAAGCGTCATGGAGGTGGAGTCCACCATTAGGCCCAGGAATTCCAGTTTCCGTGACGGTATCGTCAAAGATTTTTCTATGTTGATAAGGAATCCTAGTTCCTGTAGTACATCTGTCGTCCACCGTAGGTGGGATAGAAGGACAGATTCGGAATCTGCCATCAACAGGATATCGTCCAGGTATATTACGAGGTGGACTCCTCGTTCTCGAAGGGATGTTATCACTGGTTTGAGAAGTTTTGTGAAAACCCACAGAGCTGAAGATAGGCCGAAAGGAGGACAAGTGAACCTCCACATCTTGTCTTGCCACTGGAAACTAAGTCTCGAGGTCTCGCGAATTGGTACTGTAAGGTAAGCATCTTTTGAGATAGCTTTTTACCATCCAATCCCCCTGATGTAGGATGTCCGAGCGAATGTATACCTTCCATTTTGAAATGGTTGTACTGTACGTATGCATTTAGCTCTTTCAAATTGATTACTCGTCGTAAACCCCCCTCCCTTCTTTGAGACCAGAAACAAGTTGCTGACAAATCCCGGCGACTCGGTAGGAGCCCGTTGTAGGGCCCCTTTGACCATCAGTCCCTCTTGTTCCCAAGGGAATTGTGGTGGTGGGACAAGAGGTTGAATCGGGATTGACAGAAAAGAAATTGTGTACCCTTGCACCGTACTTAGGATCCATTGATCTGACGTGAGGGTTCGCCATTTGTGAAGAAAGAATTGTATTCGACCTCCGACCTGAACCCCCAGAGAGGGAAATATCAGGTCTTACCTGCGGGACGTCTACCGCGGAATGGGATTCTGGAACCTCGGAAACCTCAAGCGCGCCAAGGACGGGTTCGAGAGGGGAAAAAGGAGCCAGAGGATTGGAACTCTGTTGGTTGCTGAGTAGCGGGGCTTGGAAAAGACCTGGTGTTGGTCCCTTGACGACCGGCAGGGCGCCCCCTATATCTACCGGCCCCTAAACACACGCTTTAATGAGGAGGAAATTTTCTCTAGTGTATTGAAGGTATTGGCGTAATGTACCCATACTCTTAGGCAGCGCAGCTCAAGGGTTTTTATTTGGGGAAGCTTATGTCAAGTCGGTGTCCGCTATGGCCGTCAGTTGGTTGTCAACTTTCAAAAGTATAGATTTGTCATTCTGCGGCCAAAGCTGCGTTTGCATTACCAAAAAACGACAGCGCCCTTTTGAACCCAATCGCGGACAAGGGTAGGTGATAGGGTGGAATTGGCTAGCTTAGCTTCCTCAGCGATGTTAAGTTTTATTAAGGGGCCTGCCATATCTAATAATTTATCTTCATGTGCGAAATGCATGATCTAGGCCAGTTTTAGGGGTCCACCCATCCATAATAAAATTTATTTCTAATCGAGGGTCGACCTCCAGGGTAACACAAGTTTTGCCTGTGGTGGAAGGGCGTGGGCTTTCAGCCCGCATGTTCTGTCTAGTAGCCTTGTCTAAAGGCCGTCTAAGGTTAGCATCCACCCATTTCTCTAAATGTAAGGGATACCATGCGGTGGATTGAGGATGTGATAGATCCTCAGGGCAAAAAAGAGGGTCACCGTGGGGGTCATAAATTACGTTACCCTCTTCATAAAAAGGAGGGGTTCCTCCGATTCATCCCAATCCCATTGTCAGACGCATACAGCGCCACCTCATCCTCGCCATCTGGGATATCATAATCCTCATCGCCACGGGGGGTGGCTAAAACCAGTTCCGTCCCAGTGGTCTCCTCTATGGGAGCCGTATCAAAAATCTATTTTTTTTTTTTTTTTTTCTTTTTTTTGGGGCAATCGTCCTAAGCGCCCTGCGGTATTGGGCTCTTTTCTGAGATGGGGACTCGGCATCAAAAAGTGGCAGTGCTGCGGGGTTGCCAGCCCCTCTAGCAATGTGTTTAGTTTTTGAAGCTGCTTTGTGTCCCATGTAGTGGGAAGTTGCAGGGTCCGAGTGAGTAAAATCAGGGATGGGGTTAGAAGGGACAGGTGTTGAGGGAAGTGCATTTACTGCCGCCATGACGACTTCTAAGGTGCGGTGGAGGTCGGCTGATAAACTGGAGACCGCTGTCTGTACAGCTGCGGTAATAGAGGCCTGCATAACCGTTCCTAAAGGGGTACCCTCAGGTGGAGCCTGTAGTGACTCACTAGTCTCCTGAAATTTGTCCGCCATAATAGAGCCCTCCCCTGACTTTGGATCGGATGCTGAGGCAGAGGGAGAGCATTTGCTCATGGTTGCGCGTCTGAGGTAAAGGGGGCGGCACGGCCACAGCGGAGTCTGAGGTGTAGAGCGGGCACGAGTTGAAAAACGTGGCGATTTCACAGCGTGCGCGGGGACAAGCCCGCGAAAAACAAAGTAACAGAAAACACACGGAAATTAACAATTATACAGCGCAATGAAGTGTGTGTGTATTAAAATATATAGATAGATATCTATCCAGTGGCCGCCCCTAGGTTATAGCCGGGACGACCGAACAGCCAGCGCTATTAATAATACTGTAACAGTAAGAATTGTAAGGAGTAATACTTATCTCCACTGCTGAGCAGTAAGAGGACGCAGTTCCTGGTTCAACCCCATATATAGACATGGACCGCAGGGGATTGTGGACTGGAGGGAGGGGCTAAGGGGAATTTATGTTAGATTTTTTTTCACTTGTTCACTTTTTCTCTTACTGCTGTGATTAAATATTAAGAAAGAGAAGCAAATACTCGCCTCCGAGTCAATGACTTAAAATTCAGAGATCTTTGAATAACCCTGAAAGTTCAGGTTAATTTGTTTTATTTTTCCTTTATACTGTGCAGTATTTTGCATTACTGTGGTCTTTTTTTCATATGAATAAATAGTTGTGGAACGAATCGTCTGAGTTTCCATTATTTCTTATGTGGAAATTCGACTTGATATATGTGCTTTGGATTACAAGCAGGTTTCTAGAACAAATTAAGCTCGCCATCTAAAGTATTACTGTACTTGTCATCTGTGAAATGAATCCATGTTCTCAATCACCTTTTTATTTGCAAATATTTATAAATATACTTTTATTTTTGTGTTCTTTCCAAACTTTCTACTCCAGGGAGACATCCAGGAAGGTTATAGACGAGAACATAAGCTATCAGTCACAGCTCAGTGTTGCTATATTGGCAGCAACAGCGGAACCAGAAAACAGCATAATGGTGAGCACTGCAATATATTCATTCCGATGGAGTAAAGCCAAGCGGTGCATGTTCTTTCATTTTATGTATGTGATTTTCATAGTAACAAATGATCTTTTTCACACACCTACATATTTTTCACAATAAAAGCTACGGTAATTAAATGTTCATTTAATTCACTGATTTTTATGATTTCTAATTTGCCTAAAAAAAACTCTTGTGCATTTGCTATTCGTGCATGAGGTATCAAGTGCCAAAAAAGGGGTGCTGCGAGTTGTTAAAAGTAGGATGCACCCCATGTGGCATACCCAACATACAAGAAGTTGGTACTACTGTCTCATGTCATTATTTGCATACTATTCCAGAATACAGCTCATGGTTGCAACATACTAAAGTTCAAAGCAAGCATTTCAAATCTTGCATGAGAGGATATTCTGATGCTTGATATTACAATTCAAAAGATTGTGTGCAAGAGAATACTGCTAGTACAAGCAATGGATCATTAGAACAGAACACTATAGAGGTTATTCATAAAGCATCAGTGTCTGCCAGTGTTGCAATACACCGGCAAAAAACACTTGTACTGCGCCGCCAACTAATGCTGGCATTTAAAAAAACGAATATTTGAAGAACAGGAGTAGCTTCACTGTGAAACTTGTCCTGTTGCCCTTTGGATATTCTTTTTGTGAAATGCCATTGTTTTGTTGGAACTGAAATATTCGTTATTTTCAAACGCCAGCACTTTGTGAATAACTCAACATGTGGTGTACTGAAATTACATAAATCCCTCGAACCACATTCTGACCATAGTGGAGAGACAATCACAAAGTGATACACGGGGCCAGCGGTACAGCTCCATATAACACCACATCGCACGGTTTGATATGTTTTAATGCTAATTTCAAAAAACGACTAACATTTGGATCATTAGAATTCTTATTTTTAATACTATGGAAAGGCCTAATAGTAGGCAATGGTAAAATGTTTAACGCGTTTCTGTTTTATCCTCAGAGTCTGGACTGGAGCTGGCTTCAGCAGTGATTGGAAGAAGGCATTGGACATGCATTATTCGTGGCAATCTGATTACCTCCATCAGGGAGAGTCTCCTGCAGTTTGTCTTTCGGGTTGTGTAAAATGTTATGCCCAGTCCTTTGATTCATGTTTCTGTGGTTTTAATACCATGGCAGTCTAAGTATAGACCCCTGTTGCACTTAGATATGTAAAAGTTTTTATTAAGTGCAACAAGTCTAAATTGTGTAATGCAAACAGTGTGAAGATGAGACCACCTGCAAATGTGTGCGCCTACTACAATGCTGTTCTTTCCTCTGCGAGGAATAAATTCTTTATTTTCAAATTTTGTTCAGACACACAGGGGATTGTAATTCTTTTAACCAACAAATCACTCCTATTTGGAGAGAAATATAAATATGTATTATACATGTAGTAGGCCAACAACAGGGCTTTCTTCCTCAAGCTTCATAGGCAGGTCGGCGTCCTTGAAGGAGCTTTTTAAAACTTGAGCCCCTTTTTCCTGGACTATCCTCACCAGAGACACCTCAGTATTTTTCTGCCTGTCATAGTGGGCTGCGGTTCATCAATGGGGGGGTGGGGGTAGCCAGGTGTTCTCTGGGGTCCAGCCTGGTTTCTTCCTTTGGGCAGGTGGCCACAACGAGGTCTGGATGGTGGACGCACCTGATGCCAATCCGCCATGTTTTGTTTTGCGGCCTTTTGTGGGTTTGTCCTGTGATTCTCTGCATATACTGTAGTCTTCAGAGCGCTCTGTGGTTCCCCATATGAATTTCTACATGAATGTTCCTTTAAGTTGCTCTCCCAGTTTCTGGTTGCTATCACTTCCGCAAAATGTCTGGGGGAATTACAAGCCTTGTCCGCTGACACTCCTTACCTGGGTTCTCACAAAGCTAAAGTTGTCCGAGGTTTGCTTCCATCTTTTCTCTCAAAGGTCCCCTTGTTGGAAAATTGATCTCAAGACCCCGTTTTGCCTTCCTTTTATGCTAAGCCAGTCTCAGACGAGGAGAAAGATTTTCATCTTCTGAACATCAGGTGGTGCCTCCAAAATTTTTTGTGAAGAGCAGCATCTTTCTAACAGGCTCTTTTGTTTGGGGGTGGAAAAAAGGGGCTTTCCACATCCAATGGGGGTCATGGCCAACTGGATCAAACAAATGATTGCTTTGTCATACGGTTACTCATTTCTCACACCTTCTTTTGGACTTAAAGCACATTCTTCTAGAGATGTCTCCACCTCCTGGGCCACAGCTTTGGCTGTATCATCTTTTACAAATTTGCAGTACAGCTATTTAGAAGTCTCTTCATACCTTCCAGAAACATTACAGCCTGGACATACTGGCCCCTGAAGATGCGAGTTTTGGGCACAAAGTGCTTAAAGTGACTTTTGCTGATTGATTCCCTCCAATCAGAGATCTTGCTACATCCCTGCTGTTGGACAGCTGCATACACAAGGGAAAATTAGATTATACTCACCGTTGCAGCAGCATTCATATATTCCCGCCCTTCACCATTCAGAATAAAATTTATTTTGCATGAAGTGGTGAGTTCTTGCTTTTTACTGGATGATCTCTGAGGATGGTCCTTCTAGTTTATAGTTTAGTAACAAAGTTTTGAAAAGCTCCTCCTAGTGCACCACCCTGTCTGTGAAGATGAAGAAATCCCTGCTGCTGCACTCAGGAAAGCGATTTACTGGGAGTAAAAATTTTTTTTTAAGATTTCAAGGTGTCCCTTCAATTGGGGGGGGGGGATTCTTGGACAAAATTACTTTAAGAGGACAAATTTAGTGTGTGACCTCTTCGATTTCCGGCATAATTTGATTTAGCGATTTTACATTCAAATCTCTGCTGCCTAAACCATATGGCACTATCCATGCCCTTCATACAAAAGCAAATGATGCAATTCCACGAACACCTACAGCTCCCAAGCACATAATAGCATCACTTTCTGGGAGTCTACAGCAGTCCAGTCAAACTCCGTCCCCCCAGATGTTTCTGAACTACAACTGCCATGATTCCATGTCCATTTGTTGCATTGAGGGAATTCTGGGAATTATCAACATCTGGGGGGCTGAGAGTTTGACAGCCGTATTCTACTGCATTTTAAAGTAGGTAGATTTGATGCATCAGGATGACAGTGTACATAGTTGTATTTCAGATCATATTAAATGTAGTAATGGATTTCATTCAACAAATTTCCTTTTGTCCATTGTAAATATAAAGAAAGAAAACCCTATTAAAGCTGCAAGTTTTTTTATACAATTAGTGTTGTGTTTTTCCTTAAGATGAACCAATATAACCATAGCCTCAATTGCATAAATTCTGAAGATCAGAGATGTATCGCTTTGCTTAACCTCCCTGGCGTTACGATTCTGACATATTTTAGATGTCAGAATCGTAACAATTTTTGAATCCCCCTAGCAGTATTCCCGAGTGTTGCTCGGGGTTAATTTTCAATGCTGAAAGCAGTAACCCCAAGCCACACTTGGGCTGGATATATACCTGCCCTGCGCTCCTCACCTCCGGCCGATCGTGACGTCATGCTTCCTGGTTCCCTTCTTGCGAGAAGGGAAGCAGGATGCCGCAATCTGCTGGAGGAGCATGCGATCGCGAAGGTCAGCGTGGGATCGCAGGTAAAGGTATGTATCAAGCCCAAGTGTGGCTCGGGTTACCACTTTCAGCATTGAAAGTTAACCCCGAGTCACAGTTCGGAATACCGGCCAGGGATGTTAAGAAGATGTTGTAAATTACCGTGCGACGCACCTTTTGCATGCTGGAGTGGGGTGGTGGGGACAGATTAAGCAATGGTTGGCCTATATCCCGTGGCTGTCAAGCAGGTACGACAAATTACTAGGAAGCACCCCACAGTTTCCCCTACCCTTAAGGTTTGGTGACACGTGCTTGGCAGTTCCCTCATCGCCCCATTCCCCTCCCCACTGATGCCACTCAATGCGTTACCGTTCTTCTCTTCTCGCCTGGTATCTGAGGGGGTCACGGGACCTGTCCATCTGGACATTTACTTACTAGGGGATTGTCCTAAGCCTCTGACGGATATACCGGTGGTGCAACCCACCTCTTTTTTTGATACTGTTTCACAATCACCGGTTAATGGTTGTCCTGAGGCTACTGGCTCCATTGGGGAAATTCACCAGATGACCGACTTCTTTTGAAACTATAGCCTCAAAGCGTCGGATACTGGCACATGGTGTTTCGGTGATGTATTCCCTACTCCCTTCATCAACAGACGGACACGCCGCTTCCCTTTTAGATCAGTCTGGAAGAGGGACCTTCAGCTGACATTCTCGGATGAGGACTGGGAAACGCTTTGTAGATTGATCCACTCTTGTTCTATTGCGTTGCGCCACACAAGAGGCAGCGTACAAGCTACTCAGTAGGTGGCACTACACCCCAATGAAATTGGCCAGAATTTTCCCTGACAGACGACGCTTGCTGGCGCTGCAATGTCAGACAAGCTGATGCCATGCATTTATGGTGGAGTTGCCCTCAGATTGCCTCTTACTGGCATCAGCTCCACGCTACCATATTGGAAGTGACTGCAGACCCAATACCCTTCTATCTCCTCCATGTTCTGCTAGGGGTTGAGACCTACTGGGGGTCTATCATAATCAGACTGCTGAACGCCGCAAAATCACTCATCCCGTGCATTGGAGAGACCCTCACCCTCCTTCCTTTTGGGAATGGCTTCTGGCTGTGGAACACTTGAGGGTTATGGAGGAGCTGATTTACTCAGCTGACGGTAAAGCTGCTACCCATGACCGGCGATGGTTCTACTGGAAATATGGTATCCCAGGCTGACACTGAAGGGGTCACTCCTTCTGGCCCTTCATAGAGCGTGCCTGCTGTGGAGTGCTCCTGTGTCTGCCGGATTAGCTGTATGATGTTGCATGATCTCATAAATACACTGTATGCGCCATTGGACGCAGTCAATTGACTTGTGGCCATTCTCCGCTTTTTTTTTTCCTCCCTCTGATTTACAGTGCTTTACTGTTATATCTACTTGCATGATGTGATTTGCTGAGATGCCACTGTTGCAACTTTTATTGTATAGTCATGTTTATAACATTGATGCAAAATAAAAACTTTATTACGTTTAAAAAAAAGGTTGGAAGGTGCTTACCCTCCACTTCATTGTTTGGAAGGCCTCACTGTTGCCACTGCTCTTTCCTACGTCCATCATTTTCAAACTGAAAGGCCCTGATTGCTGTCCACATCTTCAAGTAGGACAAATACTTATCTACTTAATCTATTACGATATAAGCATATCTACATACTATGGTGCTGTGTGCCTTTTCATCATTTCTCAGCATAGATATATTCTTTTTTCTAATCTAGAAAATAGTCTAGCACTATGGCTTCTACAGAGAGAACTGAAATCTATTTTGAACTATATGGACCTTGCCAGCAGGACAGGTCACTTTAAGAAATACCCATCCATATCTGTAAACAGTCTGTTTTGTTTAGCAAGTTTTCATGTATAATGTGTGTTTGCAATGTGCCTAGTGAATGCATAGATTACAGAAGCAAGGCATTTATAATACACCACTAACTCTCAAAGTATGCATTGGGTATAAGCATTAGTATATATATATATATATATATATATATATTTGGCTGTATGACGTTACAACACCTTTTACGATTTCTCCTCTGTTGTTGCTTCGATCTTGATGTTCTCTTGATAAAGCTGCAGTCGGTAAGCGGCGAAACACACCGAAGGGAGGCTTATCGGTTGTCTTTGTTATACCTGCCAGATTAAGCAGTTTTTGCCCCTACTGAATGAGGGTGTAGTCACGTTTATTGTATGGCTGATGGTCTGCTCTTATACTTGGTACTGGTTTGGGCTTTGAGTTGCTCTATATACAGCTTTCTTGAGTATTATATCTCAGCTATTGTACCTTTTTATATGTGGAATGCCCAACGGAATACTGACGATCCCTCATAATACATTTAGGTGGCAGCCAACGCTGTAGATATATGTATATATATCTATGTTTTATTGAATATCCTATGATATCTACCTAATGCCTGCTACTCTGTGGCATGGTACCCCATCCTTTGCAGGGAGGGGTGAAAATCCTTTAATTTGTGTGTTTTTATGCGTTCGTGATACGGCTTTAATGTACACGTTAATTGTTTAAAACCGGTATCCGGTGTCTACCTTTTTTTCTTTTTTGTTGTTGCTTCTATGTAGGATTATTCCATAATTGAATAAGCCATTGGTAAAAAAACTGATGTGCAGTCCCATCCACAAAACCATTTGAAGGGTTGATGAATGCTTTCCCCTGCGTCTGAAAAATCATTTGCAACCATTGTCACATCTGTTCAAAATCCTCCTAAATAGCCTGTTTAGAAATGTGGAGACTTTTGGTTTCTAACAATGTCCATTGGTATTGTAAGCCCCACGCAAATCTCCAACTCTACAAGGCAAATCTCCTAGGGGGTGCTACCTAACCACACTGAAAAACTAAAGGGGTTATTCAGAAAGCAAATCTCCATGTGCACTTCGGGGACCCTGCGTTGAATAGTGAAATGAATGGAATCACTGAACGCACCGAACAAAGCACTGATATTTCGGTGCTTTCTGAATAACCCCTTTAGTTTTTCAAAGAGATTTGCCTTGACGCTGGCTAGTGGGGCTTGTGCTAATAATGGTCATTATTAGTAATCAAAAATCTCAATGTATAAAAAGAGGTCTGCTGTGGCCCATTAGCAAATGGTGTTATTGAATAAAATTGGGACACGTTTTTCACTGTTTTTCATTAACAACATTGCTGATGCGCCACAGGAGACCTTTTATACATATTTTATACCAGTAGCAGCAGAAAACTACTTTATCCATCTCCCAATATAGGCAGCATCCACCTACTATAAAAATATCCTCCAGCAATTCGAGAGCGCTCCCTAGCGTTTCCCTCCCCAAAAATCTCCATATGTCTATGTAGGCTATTTAAGAGGAGTTTGAGCACGTGTGACAATATACTTTTTCTCTTTGAACAGAAGTACTGCCTGGAGCGTAATTTTTGTCTTTCTCCTCAAGACCATTAACCACTTAAGGGCCAATGACGTAACTGTTACGTCATAAATGCATTGTCTTTAAAGACCCATTGGTCCTTAAGGGGTTAATGAAATTGATGAAAACAAGTGGGGGCCTTAAGATTCACTAAGCCAGTACTAAGAATAATATGTTTAGTGCATAGGTCAGCAGTGTTGGCCCTCCAGATGTTTTGGAACTGCATTTCCCTCAAGTCTCTGCTAACCTGATGAGTAGCCAAGCATCATGGGAGTTGTAGTTCCAAAACACCTGAAGAGCCAAGGCTGCCCCATAAGGTTACCTGGGGAAAACCTAGTTATTTACACAAAGAGAAAACTAAATCATGGTAATGATTAAAAAGGTGCTATTGAATTTTTGTTCTTGGGAGATGTTTACCAACTACAAGAATATGAAATATTATTAGAAGAAATATGCTTGACTGGTTAAATGTGGAGCAAAAGTAGCAAAGAAATTCAAGATTTGTGGACCTTTTTTTTAAATGTGCCCTTTCTGAGGGCAAATATAGAACATAGACATGCTTGGTTTGCCCCATTTTTGAAGATGCCTATTCACTCTCCTTGTGTTCGAATAGACACCGATGTTCTTGAAGAAAAGCAGAGCAAACTCAGTGGCTCAAAATGACTTGGAGATATGTAGAAGCAGGTTTGTCTGTGAAACGGGTTCAGTAATTGTCTAATCCGGTATGTAATGCAAGGACCAGGTATTGGTGACCATGGTTTGTGTAGTCGGTGTCATGTA